>CM055641.1:16928882-18128882 GCA_029378325.1 Elaeagnus macrophylla
CTCTTTGCATGTACGCGGAAGTTCGTTTTGGCTTTGAATTCTAGGTGGTCGTCACAACCTTTGTTTAGCTGCTGTAGGTGCTTGAGACGGGGGTTGTGGTGGTGTTTTGTCGTCCTTTTCAGCGCACGGTTCACTGGTTGAGTCAGTATAGTGGTTGTAGGTGCTTGGCTCGCGTTCTGTTGAGCCTGAGTGAACTTTGAGTGGTTTGTGCGACACCGTTTTCGTCGACTCTCACCTGCCTTACTGCTACCGTGAGTGACCAACCTTGGCTCCGGCGCAGCTGGTTTCCACCGGGGGTATCCTGCTCGGCTTATTTACTTTGTTGTCTGCTTATGCTAATTAAATAAATTTATTATTTTGTGTGTGATCTGTCTTACAGCTTAGTGTGTTTAAAGCTTGTAAGTGGTTTATTGTTGTGATTTATTGTTGTTATCTGTGGTCGTATTTTAGTTGTTGTTGTTGTGGTCATTTAGGTCTTTAGAAATGTCTCAAAAGAGTTTTTTGGGTTTTTAGATTTTGAAGTTTAGCAGAGATGTGTCTTGTTGTTTTGAGTGCAATTCTTTACATTTGTTTGGCAAATCATTACTTTTGATGATGGAAGTTGGTCGGTTGAGAAAGCTCTTGAAAGCTCAGGATTCACCACCAATGAGTGACTTTGTTCACATTTTTCCTCCTAAGGATTTAGCTTTAGCTTTAGCTTTGATGTGCTTTTTTAATGTTTGGATATGTAACTCAAATGAGAATTTACTACTTAATGTATTTTGTGAATTTGATTAATGAGAATTTTTATTATAAAAAAAAAAAAAATGGAACACAACGTCGACGCTAAAAATGGCCAACGCGGAGATACAAATGTCAGGCAATTTTAGTCGGTGGCTTCATGCCAAAGACAATAGTATTCTAAATCCTTAACAATCCCATGCCTGGCGCTATTATTAGAAATTTAATTATGTAATTAGTTTTTTAATGATTACTTCAAGGTCCATAATTAAAACATCCTCCTACTCAAACTGTAAGTTTTTTGTTAATAACAAACTAATTACGTACATAATACATCTTCAAGTTTATATTAGATTATATTGCTTCTGGAATCCGCTTAATATTTTCTATGAAAATTATGTTAAACTGTCTAACAGAGTTTAAAAAAAAAGCAAAAAATATGACCAACTTCATGGTCTCAATCTTCGATTGAGTTTTACATTTTAAATATCAGAACAACAGAATTAGTTTTCTTATTTAGAATTAAAATAATATGTACCGAGTTTAGGTGTGGTATATTTTGTTGTTATAAATTCGGGATGTTACTTATTTGTTTTACAATAAATACATACGTACTTGCTAAAGCCAATGGTACTAGATTGCCTGACTTGGGATTGCCAAAATTGGAATGCAAAGGATTGTTCGTTGGATTTTTTATTGCTTTCTACAGCTAAAAACTGGTTCGAGATTATCCGTATTATATTTTATTAGTTAATATGTTATCAATTATTAGTAAATATGTATATAAAAAGATTCATTTTTTTACTTTTTTTTTTCTTCACATATTTATTACTACTACGTATTAGTAAAATATAAAATGATATAGCAAAAAAGTACATGAAAATTGAAATCCTAAAAACTGCCCAAGCTGCCCATAAATACTTATAATTAAAATTGAAGTAGAACATAGTCGAAATAAGTTATTAATGTTTTAGTCGTGTAAAATGACACATTTTAGGCACACTAAATATATATATATATTAAAGAATACTTCTATATCTTATAATTTTATTATAATTATAATTAATATGATAATTTTTATTTATATATAATTATATAAATTTAATTATATTTATTAATAATATTATAATACCTTACTTATAATTTATTAGTGATGAATAGAGTTTTCTATTTTTTAAAAATTACACAATTTATGGATGAGCTTGTCCGATTCACTTTACAAATGCATTAAATTTTATCTCTCTAACCCATGCATAATAGCCGGCGTAATTGACCATTGGCGATCAAACAAACAAATCTCATTCAAAATTGAAAGGAGATTAAGAAAATTAAAACAAATCTCATTGACGATCAACATAATTAGTTTGGACTTCTAACAGGAAACAAAGTGATTTCATCTACAAGAAGTTTACATGAGTAATGAAACTCTAACATCTGTCTGCAAGATTTCTTCTAAAACTTAGATTATATGTGTTTTTTTTTTTTGTTGTTGTTGTTGTTGTTGTTTCTAAATTAATATTGCAGTCTGTAGTCTTGAGTTGAACTATGAATTGTTCATAATGGTCCGTGACTATATATATTGCTTGCATGCAGCTCCTTCCAATCATAATTTGCTTCTAATTAAATTTCAACACTTTTGGTTTAATTTTGAGCCAATTGAGAGTTTGAAAGCAATACCAGATCATTAAATCAAAAATTGATCTTAATCTGCAATCATGGAGACGGTTATCAACCCAAAGACAACCCTGAAAATGTCTATGCCCAACATAATCCCAAGTATCAATAGGTAAGGTTATGATTTTCTCTATGTTTTATTTGAGACTGTGTATTTTGGAACAAGAAGCTATCAGTTTGTCGTATTTTTGTTTAGTTGTTTTCGCCTTCTTTTTATATATTTTTTGGTATCAACCATCTGCTACTCCTAAAGTAAGGAAAAAAAAAAAGTTTCAATCATCTGCTACTCCTAAAGTAAGAAAAAAATTTGTTTGATTATGACATGTTTGATGTATTAAATAGGTTATATATAGTTGTATTGAATTAAATTATATTAAGTAGTTTATAAAATATTTTGTGATGAATTGTATAATATAGTCGGATAAAATTGTTTATAAATATTTTAATGAAAAATTTTATATTAAAAAATATTTTTTATTATAAAATTTATTTTCATAAATATTCAATTTATTTTTATATTATTTTTTTTAATTTGATATGAAAGAAAAAGTAAAAATATATAATTTTATAATTCAAAATTCAAACAAACTAAGATAAGTAATTAGTACTATTTAGACCCACATTCATTGAGTATACAAAATTTTTACATAGCCATATTATTTTACATTTTAAATATCAAAACAACTGAATAAGTTTTCTTATTTAGAATTAAAATAATATGTACCGAGTTTAGGTGTGGTATATTTTGTTGTTATAAATTCGGGATGTTACTTATTTGTTTTACAATGAATTTGTTACTTGTGAGATTATTGTTCGACTGGATAGTCTTGATCATATAATGTTTTAACTATGGAGAATTTAGGTTAGTCACGACCCTTTTTTTAATTTGGCATAATGTTTATGGTGTATTAAGTTTAAAGGCACTCATAAATAGAGATGTGTGTGATCCAAGTTAGCTATTGTGAATAGAAGTTTGGATTATGGTGATAATTTCCTTGCTTTTCACGCTGAAATATATTCTTGAAAATCAGTATTATTTTTTTACTATGTTTTGCTTTCGGAGCTTTGGTACTCTATTAGTTGTTTTTGTTTGTCATTTGTGTCAACTTTTTGAGCTTGACTATTGTGTTTTTAAGTTATCTAATTGGATTGTTCGAAAAGAAAATTATTGTAATTTATGATGTCAAATTTATGCTAGTTACTTACTGATTATTTAATTACTTATATTTTAAGTTATACTACATGTATAATTGGTGTTGAAATTATTAAATTATATTATTATTTTTTAATTAAATAAAGTTTCTATTTTTTACAACAACAAAAAAATAATGGAGGGAAAATTATAAAAGAAATGAAGTGACAGAGGAATAATTAAAACGAACATGACATTAAAATACGTAAGCATATTAATATAGGCTAAGTCAGCAATGACAAATGCAAGAGTAATTAAAAATTAAAATTTTCGATAAAATAACACTTTTATAATTTACAAAAATAATTTTATATTAATTATAATTTAATTAAAAAAATTAATATTAAAAAAAAAAATTTAATGTTGAATTATTTTTTTTAATAGTAAAATTATATGAACTGAATATAATGATAATATTTTTATAATTAAAATTTTAAAGTGTTATTTTTATTATTTTTTATGAAAACAAAAAAAAAAATTTACTTTATAATTTAATACTCAAATGCTTCAATAAAATAAAGCTACCTAGTATATAATTACAATTATAATAATTTTAGACAATCGGTTAGCATTATTGTTTTTGTTTGAAACTTTAATTGTCATTAATCATATTAAATTCTCATTGTTTAATTAAGATATTAAATTCTCATTATTTAATTAAGATATGTAACTTAAACATTAATTATCATTTTTTTTTTTGCTAAACTGTTTTTTGTGCTATTACTTATGAGTTGGTTATTTATGCTAAAGTGCACATATTTGAATTTGCATTCAAAATACAAATAAATATAATTGCATTGAAACACAAGGTTTATTGTTTGTTTAAGGGATGTCGGTCTTATATTTTCATACTGATTTAAGCATGGAGCATCTAAAACGCTTTGAATTACAAGGCTGTATTACAACTTTTCCCTTTTTTGTTGCCAATGTTCTTTGTTCTTTTTAATTTACATGTTTTTTCCCCCTTCAAATTTATGCCATTATTTGTATATTATTTAAATTCATGTCTCATAAAAATCATTTTTGTATTCAAAACTTTGTAGTTTTTTTCTTTCTATATTCTATATTGCATTTGTTTCTATTCTCCTATACCAATCCGTTCATTAAACAATTTCAAACTTATACAATTTATTTATCTTACAGTCTTACCTCCAAAGTTTTTATTTTAATTAATGATTCAAAGATTTTTAGATAATTAGTATATATATATATTTGTAATGGATAATTAAGGTTGAATGTTTGACCAAATTCTTTACAGTAACATACATAGACCATTAAGGTCATCCTTTGGACAAGATATCTTAACAACTTGATCTTTTCGTAGGCATGAATAGACTAGATATTATTTGTTAGTCTGTTCGCATATGTAGTTGTTCTCTCAAAACTTGATTGATTTGATATATAGAAATTCGCATATCTAGTATAACACACACAAGTAAAAAAGATGGAACAAGAAAAACAAAAATAAGAAAACTGAAAGATAGAGCTCAATAATGGAGGGAAAATTATAAAAGAAATGAAAGTGGCAGAAAAATAATTAAAAAGAACGTGAGATTAAAATACATAAGCATATTAATATAGGCGAAGTCAACAATGAAAGTCGTTCTTTATTTTGGGAAAGTATAACAGACAATCAGACATTATAGTAAAAATTTGCAGAATATGCGAAGAAAAAGGTATGGATAACAACCCGAATAAAAAATGTTTATTCTTCAGTTGTTGGGCGTACAATGTTCTGGCTATTTAACTTTTTTTACCAATATAAAAAATAAAAAATCAATGAAGAGAATATAGTACACACAAAAATACAAAACAAAGACGGCAAAATAATTGAGTTAAGTCCATGTGATTAACAAAGGTTGTGATTATTTTTTTTAATCTATTTTATGGACCGAGAAAGTTTGGTAAAAGAATTAGACATGTATGGTTTAGTCTGAATTAATTTTTAGTAATAATAATAAAAAAATTAAATTTAATTAAATATATTATTTTAATTAAATTGAATTAAATAATTTTACTAATAAAATTATTAAAATTAAATAATTTAATTTAATTTAATTCGATTTAATTAATAATTTTTTACTATTTTCATTTTTTCCCTGCAAACTTATTAAAGCTAAAAAAGAGTGTAAAGAATTTTTTTTAAAAAATTTAAACAAATAAATTAATTTATACTATAAATATAAATTATATTACATTTTATATGAATCATATAATATTATAAAAATAATCATAAAATTAATTATAATTTAAAGTTAAATATTTTTACAAATTTTATAATAAAATATTAATTCATGAATATTATATTAGAATTAAGTTAGATAGTTAGGTGGCGTTTGGTTGGCTGAATGTAATCGTAATCGTAATCGTAATGGAATGTAATGTAATGTAAACAGTTTTACGATTACAGTGTTTGGTTTAATAACTGTAATCAAAAAAGGAATCAGTATTACAGTGTTTGGTTTGACAACTGTAATATAATAGAAAATACAGTAATATTACAATAATACCCTTAAAATTTATATTCAATTATTATTTTACTATTTATTTCTTAAATCAAATAAAATATATTCTTCAAAATTAAATAATTATATAAAAGTTTAATCTTGTTAATTAATAAATTAAAATTTATAATCATAATAAGATCAAAATTTAATAATATTGTACAATATGATTATTTATCAAATTCATAAACTCAATTATTATATGACAAATATAAAAAGTGTTCACAAACCTAAAAATACATATAAATATTAAAACCAAAATAGATTCATAAACCCAAATACTTTATGACAAATATAATAAGTATTCACTAACCTAAAAATACATATCAATATTAAAACCAAAATACATTCATAAACTCAAATATCATATGACAAATATAAGAAGTATTCAATAACCTAAAAATACATATCAAGTTTAAATGTCAAAATACATAAAAATAGCATACTTAAGCAAAGATATGAAATACAAATCCATATATATTAGGTGCATTTTTTCATAATTATTTAGATACCACCTTCATGCCTAAGGAGACTTCTAATCCAACCATCCTTTTTCTCATCAGGTACGCCGAAGATTACATTCATCCTTGCAGGCTTGTCAACAAGTATAATAGTGGCAACATCAATCTCGTCAGAGGAGAGCGATGTGGTTCTATGCAATTCGTTATATAACCTCATTTGTTTTTCTTCCTCTCCTTCTTTTGATACGGATCGACTTAAAATATTTCCAACGTTTTCATCCCATTAGCAAGCATGGACACGGCCCTCTCAACAAATTGTCCATAGTCATTAGCTTCTCTAATTCTTTTCCTTTTTTTGGAGAAAGTATCAAAGTGCTCTTGATTGGTAGCATCTACGGACGTAAATATTGGATCAGTTTCATCTATTGCCTCTTAATCTCGTTCGTTATCAAGTTCTACCACAACATCATCTGCAATCTCTGCATTTTTTCTAATGGCCCTGTCTTTTCCAAATATAATAGACAAGTCCTCATAATATAGAAATGACCTATGTCTAAAATAAGCAGTTTCTTTGTAACTCTAAAAAAAAATTGAAACAAGTATTAGATTATTAAAAATATTAAAAATTAAATACATTATTATCTAGTTAGATTAATAACATTATTTTACCTCTAGATATGCGTTTCAAACTGGTGTCTCAGCAGTCACGAGTTTATTCACAGGATCCCATCCAAATCCACTACTATGTTGACCACATAGCATGTCATGAACCGTAGTAAATTGGCTCTTTAGTGTTCTCAGTCGAGACTCGATATGAGGTTTGGCCTTCATAGTACATCCTGACATTTTTTCAACAAGCAACCTCTCTACAGCATTTAAATACCCAGGTTTGAAACCTCCATCAGCCCTATACGAGCCTTGTGAATGTAATTCTAGCAGACATTCAACTAATTTTTCATCCAATGATGATGTCCAAAACCTTTTGTTTTGACCTGGTCCTCGATTTTTTGAGGTTTCGCTTTGTGAAGATGACATCCTAAATGAAAATGTTAGATTAAAAAAAATACAACATCCAGGTAACAAGTACATCAAATTAAACAATACACCAAATATTAACAAGTACACCAATTAAGATATCATAGGATAAAAGAAGTACACACAATGTAAACCAAACAAGCTTTATTAAAGCAAACACTACTTTTCCTTCAATCAAAATATAAGTTTTCATGTGAATCACATAAAGACTTCTCTCTAACGAATCTGACAAAAATAATTGGTGGGACAAAAATGCTAATACAAAAATTGAAGAAATCTTCTTTTACAAAACAATAATACAATTTCATTACATAAAAATAAATGCACAACATTACACAAATAATATTTCATCTCATGCTTAAATTAAGTATCTTCTATGAATATCAGTTCTTGAAAAATTTTCTTTTAAGTTAAAAATAATGATTAAATATCAATAACATTCCAAAGTTTCCATTAATAACACATTAATCTCAAATTTAAAATAATGTCAAATTTTGATTGAATACGATGGGATACAATACAACTCGAACAAAATCTCAAATTTTACACAAATAATGAATTAATTTGCTATTCAATCCAAATTATCCTTGAAGAACCACTCATCGTTCCTGCTTTATTCTTTTTTGCAGCAACAAAATAACCAGGGAGCGCACAAAAATACCAGAGAAAATAATGAATTAATCAGGGAAAAATACCATGGAAAATAATGCACAAAATAACCAAGGAGCGCACAAAAATAATGAATTTGCTATTCAATAATACCAGGAAGCGCACAAAAATACCAGGGAAAATACTAGTAATATCAATGATCTGTCTCAACAAAATAATACCATATTAACGCACAACATTAATAGCACAAATGCCAGGAAAAATACTAGTAATCAATGATCTGTCTCAACACGTTAATACCCAATTAACGCACAAATTAATAGCACATTCCAGGGAGCACACAAATGCGTGAAGCAGAAAAATTAAGCATGAGATGTGGAGAGTGAGTAATACCTGAACAGCGGGGCAGAGCTGACGGCGAATGGCGAGGCAGAGCTGAAGGCGAGGGACGGTAAGCGTGAGGGAGAACGAACGGCCCACAACGCGAACGGCAGGGAGATCGAACGCGAGCAGACTCTTCTTTGACGACGGTGCACGAAGGAGACGGAGAACCACGGCCCACGACGGCGAAGGAGAACGACGACCAACGACGACGCTCCTTTTCGGTTTCGCGAACGGCTGAACGCGAGGGAGGCAGCATGAATGAGCGAGCAGCGTGAAATTAGGTTAGGAAATGTAATCTTTATTCATGATATTGGGTTGTGTAATGAGGATTACTTAAAGAAATGTAATGGATTACATTACATTACATCTCTTTAAGGAAACCAAACAATGTAATGAGCTGAATTGATTACATTACATGTGTTATTACACCCAACCAAACAGGAGGTTAGGGTTGTATATGAAAAGATATATATATATATTTTAAAATAATATATTAAAAATAATTATAAACAACGTTATAATTTAGTTTAAAAAATTGTATAATTAAATTGAGTCGTTTGTAAAATAATTTAAAAAAATAAAAAATAAAATAAATTATTTAATTTATAAAATTGTTTAATTTAATTTAATTTTTAATTTTAATTAATTTAATTTTTGTACAGTCAATTCTTACATATATTAATCTAAAACGAGTCCATTTAATAAATATCACTCACTGCACCTCTACGTGACTAGCTATGTCAGTGTCAGTCAATTAAATTGCAGCGGGACCACGACATTTATTTATTAGTCACTATAAGCAAACGTGGGTTTAAAAAATAACAAATATATCAAATTGTATATTGTAGACTATGCATGCAAGTGGCAGACATAAGGCTTCATTGTCTACAATAATTTCACCTAATTCCAGTTAAATTTAGAAATGGTAGAAAAACTTATCACGCATATGTTTAATTACCAAATGATGATACAAATAATTTAGACAGAGAGAAGTTAGACCCCTAGACCTTATCCTTGTATGTGACTACTGGTTGTCTTATAGCGTAACATTATTTGCTATTAGTGAGCATTTCAGTCGTATGAATTTATAGGCATATAAAAACATGTAATTGTTTGCCAGGTTTTGTTCGATAATTATTTTAATTTTTTTTATAAATAATTTTTTAATTTGGTAATAATTTTTAATTTTTATTTTTATATTTTTAAGGAATCACTACCAAAATATGGAGTGATTCATAAATCTTTAAAAATAAGATTTATCGATTAGATTTCTGATTTTTTTCATTTTGATCAAACATTTTTTTTTAAAGAGTAAATAAAATTATATAATTTTTTTATGATTAAATATTGAAATCAAATGATTAGAAACTTCAAATTTATAAAATAAAAAAAAAACTAAAAATTTTATTTATTTTTAATTTTTTTAAAAAAATTACAAAAAAAATAGAAATCATCACCAAACAACTTTGAGGTCATTTTTTATTTTTTTTTCTTGAAAATCACTAAATAGAAATTATTATCAAACACATTTGTGATTATTTTTATAAAAGAATAAAAAATCAAAAAATTAATTATTTAATCATAAATCATAAATCATAAATCATAAATCTAAATCGTTATCAAACATGCCTTAAAATATAAATCACAAATTTGAAAAATATTTATGCAAGGTACAAACATTTTTTATTTTATTTATAAAAATATTACTATATGTCATAATTATATTACAATTACAATTAATAAGATTTTTTTTTTTTGGTTGAATTATAAAGTTTTAACTGTAATTATCATTATAATTGTCCGCATTCTTAAAATTTATCTTAAACTTTTCGTTCTTATAGATAATGATATAATAAACTATATGTCTATATACTTATAATAATTGTGACCCTGTCGAAAAGGCTAGCCTAATTTATATTAAGAAGACAAGATAATAGTGCGTTTGAGTTCGACAGATTTTAAAGCAAAAGAAAAAGGCGAGCTCCACCAAAATCTAATAGCCTGGTTGTATGTTTTAGACGTGGGTTATAAAATAATATAATATAATATTTAATAAAATTAAAATTTTGGGTGAAAGAAAATATGATAAATTTTTTTATATAACTAATTAAATTTTAAAAAAAAAAATTCTGAAAATTCTGTTTTTTTTTTTTTGAATTTTGAATTTTTATATTATTTAATCTAAATTTAAATATTTAAAATATTTTTGAATTATTACATATAAATTTAAGAAATATTTTTATATATTATATCTATAATTTTATGTGTATATATAATGTTTAATAAATATTGGAACAAAAGTGAATATATTTAATTATTTTGCTTACAATAACTTTTATTTATATATGTTTGTTAAAAGTTGTTGATATATATAAAAATATTTATAAAAATTTATACACAATATATTATTATAAATAAAATATTTATTTAAAAATAAAAAGTTACATCTAATTATTATTATTATTTTTTTAAAGTTGATCGGGCTAAAGACCCGCGTAGCCCAAAATGCTCCGCCTATGAGTATATACCTCAAATAAATTTTATCGATAAAAAGTAAAAAGAGAAAGGCGAGCTCCACTTAAATCTAATAGCCTGGTGGTTTGTTTTAGAAGTGCATTTACTATAATTCAAAGTAATTAGCGAGTGTTTATCCCAAATAAATTTTATCGTTTGAAAAGAAGAGAAAGGCGAGCTCTACTAAAATCTAGCCACATTATTTTATTACAATTTAGAAAATAATATTTGATCGTTATTAGTCCTTTTATGTAAATATTTAACTTTACATTCCAAATTAAGTCAATTTATTACAACTATATAAAAATATATTTAGGAGTACAAGAGTTTGTTCACTTAATAAGTCTAGTGATCATGGCTCTTGACTCTTGTGTGTAACTTGATCACGCCAAAGCTCAACCTTGCTTGTTCACATATGCCGACTTACAAGCCTTGATTATGCAATAAAGTTGTCATTATGTTAGTCTCTTTTTCATTCCCTTAAATATTCTCTCTCTATGTTTTCCCAATTAATTAAACTTTTTGTTATTTAAAAATTATGAAGTACCAAGATTAGTCGTAGAGTTCGCTGAAACTAATTAAGCTTAAATGAATTAACGTCACATGACATGATAATCGAGTAACATTGTCTTCAGTCTATCATGAGTTATGCATGAAACTAATTTTCTTGGACGTTACAGCGAGAACCGATAAGCTATAAATATATTCGAAAAATAATACTAATTAAAATTTATAATAATAAAAATAGTATTATTGTGTTCAAATTTATATTTTTATTAAAAAAATATAATTGATATATCAATTTTTTTTTTGAACATCTATTTCATTAAAATTAAAAGATAATAATTTAGGTTTGTTTAATGTTAAATATTTAATATTATATATTTAAATTAAATATTTAATATTATTAAAGTTTTAATTTTATTATTATATATTTTAGTGGTATTATTTTTGTTATTTTTTAAAATATTTTTTATTAATTAATAATTAATTTAGTAATTATTAGCTTTCAATTTTGACCATATGTAATGATTTAATAAATTTATTATGTGTGCGTTGCTTAAAATTGATCAGAAAATGTGGGTCCACCGGCTAAAAGATCAAATCCGAGTAAGGGAGACGGTCGAAATAAAAAACTAACGGTGTGGAAAAGATGCGAAGCAGCAGAGTAATACTACATTACTACTTCTGATAAGTCAACACGACTGAGGCTGTGATTAAATAGCAAATTATTAATTAATATTAATAAATTAGCTAGGTGAAATGAGATCAATCTTAGTCTGTACTGTATCTCTGCAACTTGAGCATGTTTAATTTCATTTCCTTGTAAGCCCTAGTATGCCTTTACGCTAATGAGTTGATACATTGTCGTTATCTATGTGTATGTAACTATGTACATGTTGTGCGCCACGCTGTGATAATTATCAACTTATTTCTTGTGCCTTAATTGATGATATACACACAAGAGGACGGAGTAATTAATTATAAATTAGGGCCTAATTAAAAACTCATAATTTTTTGAATAATATATGTAAATACTTAAATTTTATTTCTCTTTTTTTTTTTTTATCATTGTACAAATAAAATATTATGATTATTAAGAACTTATCGGAATGCTAATTCATGCAAGAGGTAAAATAAAATTAAAGGGAAAAAATTCAAATCTATACTTATATACACTACACATCAGAATTAAATATTTAAAATTATAGGAAACGGAACGATAAGAGATGAAAAAAAAAAAAGATAAAGATAAATACATGAATTATCATATTTTTAATGATTTTCAAATAATTATTATAAGTTTTTTTTTAACAATAAGTTGAGTTTAAAATCTATTTTATTCTATAAAAATTAAATATTATTATCAATTATAGATATTAGAAGAAATTTATTAAGGTGAGGAGTTCGTTGTCCACTCTAATCCTCCTGTTGTCCCTGGAAATACTCATACATGGCAATGATATTTATTTATGTGATTAGTTTTTTGCTTTTACATAAACAACCATGCATAAAATTCCAACTTAATTGCTACAATTAGTTAAAGTTAATAATAATAATAATAATTAGATAAAATTATTAAGTAATAAGCCTCTATCATATTCTCTTTATTGTCATTTATGTTGCTTAGACGAGGCCAAATTTAAAGAAAGGATGAGGACAGTCAATGTCCCCTCTTATTTTTAAATAATATTTTTTTAAGTTTAATATTTAAGAATTATAAATAAATTTATGCATAAAATGTAATAATATTGTGCATTAATTTAAAATTTTAAGCTTTATTATTTAAAAACTTACAATTAATTCAATAATTTAAACATATTTATTTAACGATAATAAAATAGTAATAAAAAGGGTAAAATATACAAAAAAAAAAAAATTACTAACTATAATTAAAGAGCACAAAAATGAACTAACTTTGAGTGTAGTATTAAAAGTTTAATAACTATTAAAAAGTGCACTAAAAGTTTAAAACTTTTAAAATTGTCAGAATTTTGTCAAATGTAATACCACTTATTATATTAATGTGTACAAATTTATGATAATTTTAAAAAATTTAAACTTTTAATATATTTTTTAATAGTTATTGAACCTCTATATTTTATCCCATTTAATTATAATTAATAAATTTTTAGTAAAAAATTAGTATTATTTTGAAATGTTTTTATGGTGTTAGATTTTAAATAAGTGATAGAACTACAAGCGGCCAAGAGAAGCAATGACCCTCTTATCTTGTAATAATAAAATTTATTAAGCTGAATATTTATAAAATTGTAGATAAATTATACGTATAATATGTATATATCTTTTTAAATTTTTATTATAAGTTTAATAATTTGAACATATTTATATATATATATATATATAAATATAATATTTTTTAATAAAAAATAAATAATAATTAAAAATAATAATTTTTTATTATTTATATGATGTCACTTGACTCACTCCTGATGCCATTGATACACTTGTCATTTTCTCACGCACACATCACATCCAACTGTAATTTTTAATGACAAAAATGATCTTATCTAAAGTTACCGTCAAGAATACCACAAGAAAAAGAAGAAGAAAAATATCAGTGCGAGAGACAACAAACAAATCAACAACGTCATTAAAAAAAATCATTAACATTAAAAATGGCAATCACATTCGTTAATTCGAAAGGTAGAAAATAGAAATCAGCATAGTGATGCTACAGTGTGGATTTCAATAGAGACGAGACGGCATCAATTTAGGTTTTATAGGTACTTAATTGACATCAATTATGTCTAATTTCATGCAAATAAACTAATAAATTGCATTTAAATATTCTATGCTAGCTTCATACTTAATTGAGTTCAATCGCTCCAATTACCCGTTAGTTTTTCTAATAATATTTTTTTGTCATACTTTTTTTATAATAATATTGTTTGATCTTAAAAAAAATTCAAATAACGTAATATATTATAATATTCAAAACATAACTTTTATGTTTATCTAACTATGTATTCATTGCTGTTTATTTGAATGCATTAACAAGAGAAATTATTCAATTTTTTTTTTTGAAGTGTTGTTGATGTTGTACCCTAAGCCTATGAAATTCATATTAGTGTATTTATTTTCTTGAATCGTGTTAGTTCATGTCAAAAAGTCAAAAACAATAAAAAATATAATTGATTGGGATTAGGGTTCATAATATGTGTCTTAATTTAATTTATCAAATCGAATAAACTTGAGATAAATATACATTAGCTTAAATAATCCGAAAAAATAGGATTGGGTGTGAGCCATTCCATAGTTTAAAGTAAAACAAAATAAATTTAAATCGAAAATACAATAAACAAAAGCTAGGTTAAACTAAACAGCTTTCATTTTTATTTTAGTTTTTTTTTATGACTTCCAAAAGATTCAAACTCACTTTCATGTCATCATTTCCTTTCTTTCTTTCTCACTCCTCTCAATTACAACGTACTCATGCTCTTTATGTTACTGTTCACGTTGTTCAACCGCAATATCTTCATATCTTTATCTCTTTTAGTCTTATCAATCTATCATCACCCACCTCTCTCAATTTCTATAATCTCTTAAATGATACTTATACTATTATAGATTTTTTATATTCAGTTCTATAATACAAATTTTTTGTAGTACACATAGATTTGGTTTGCATATGAATCTGCTTATATAGGTCATTGTATCGTTATGATATGTAATTATTATTTATTTTAAATAATGCATATTATATAAATAACTTTACAATAACTTAATAGTATGTAAGCATCTTTTTTGATATATATATAAATAAACAAATAAAAGCAATTAATGATTTGAATTAATTTATATTTGTTAATTCGTATTATGGTTAACTTTAATTAGTTTGAATTAAATTTAATTTACGTTAAAGTTTGATCAATTTATACCACACTAATTTGGAGAAGTATAAATTGCCCTTAATTGATGGTATACATCTTATATACTCATCGTGCAACCAACATAACACCTCCACTGACATTCTCTTTTCAAGATACCGCAGGTGTACATGGAAGCATAAGTTTGGGCTAAATTGCCTTCTTTCTATAGGCCTACTAGAGTTTCATTACACCAAATCCATTTAAGGACTGTGCTGGGCTTCTGTTTTTTTTTTTTTTTTTTTTTGAAATAATGGGCTGGGCTAGTAAGCCGAAAACTAAATAATTAGCCATAGATTTGTTTTCTTTCTGGAAATAGTCTGAATTGTCAGGTAGATATTTTCATGTTGCATTGAACGAGATGAAATGACACGTTTGATTAATTACATGTTAGAGACTCAAATGAAAATCATCTTACAAATTTATGATTATCTTAATACTCTCTTTATATATTTTTTATTTTATTTTCAAGTTATATGTTAAAAATACATCCTTTATATATAAATAATTTAAATTTTTAATTAATTTAATATTAAATTTTTTTAATAAAAATATATTTTATTTTTTTAATATTTAAAAATATATATGTATTTATGTTATATATATATAATAAAAAATAAAATTATATATATAAAAAATTATATTATATAATTAAATTAAAAATATATAACTTTAAAAGAATTAAATGCAAATTTCAATGATATTAGGAAATTGGGAGGGGGAGGGGTTGGGGTTGGGGGAAAGTAGAAGCCTAGAAGGTGACTCGTAGATATGAAAGCAAGCCAAACGTACGCCAGTCTCACTCAATTTTGCATTTGACACTCCCTGTATCATTATCATATGTCCACGTTCCAGAGGGGGAAATGAGAAGCAAAAGTCGTTACGCATCTGGACAAAAAAATATTAGTGCTGACTGCTGACTAGTCTTTGGGCTTTATCTGACCCGAGCCTTACCTTACAAAGCTTTTCCACGTGCTTTGTTCTTCCGAAAATTTTTTAAATTTTATTTTAAAATATCTCCTTAAATAATAAAATATTTAAAAATATAATAAAATGATAATTTTATACTTTTTTTTTAAAATTAAATAATACATCTCATATCTTACATATCTCTCTCTTAAAAAAATCACTTCTTAAAAAAATTCTATACATTCCACTATTTTTTCATCATTCATCGTTACCTTTATATTCGCCATTAACAACTCTAAATTTCTAGTATTTTGAGCTTAAAATGTTGAAAATATAAAAAATAAAAGATAGATATATCAAAGATATAAAAGAATAAATTTTTTTGAAAAAGATTGAGACAAAAAGAAATTAAAATAGTTATACATATTTTTTTTTTGTACAGCATTTCGATAAGGCATATCGAACATTTCATACATGTTCGGTAAATCTTACAAAACCATACATAGTATAATGACATTTGAAATACTCATTTATTGTAAATCAGAAGAGTTTGGTACGGGTTACCGAACCTTTCAATTATGTTTAGTACAAGTTACCAAACTTTTCAATTAGGTACGGTAGAAGTTATCGAATCTTTTATTGAAATGTTCAATAGTCCCTGCCGAACATAATTGAAAAGTTTAATAACTCCTACCAAACTTTCTTAATTTACATTAAATAAGTATTTGACATGTCATTATAAGATGTATGATTTGATAGAGTTTACCGAACATTTATGCAATGTTCGGTGGGCCTTACCGAATTACTATAAAAAAAAATTATATAACTATTTTAATTTCTTTTTGTTTCAATGTTCTTAAAAAAAATTCATTTCTTTTATATCTTTAATATATTTATCTTTTATTTTTTTATTTTTAATATTTTAAACTCAAAATATTAAGAATTTATAATTATTGATGGTGAATATGGAAGTAGAGATGAATGAGTGGGATGTATATAATTTTTTTAAGAAGTATTTTTTAGAAGGATAAGATATAGAATATAGAATGTATTATTTAGTTTAAAAAAAGGAAATAAAATTATCATTTTATTATATTTTTAAATATTTTATTATTTAAGGAAATGTTTAAAAATAAAATTTAGAATTTTTTCAGAATTTTTCTGTACTTCCGTCTTGTTGACCAAAACTCCAGTTAGATGACTGGTTTTGAGCACTTGCAAGTCACATGCACCTTTGGGTTACTAAATATATTTCATTGATAAAGGTTATAGAACAAAGCAAAATTTAATAAAAAATAAATATTATATAATGATATGTCGAACTCACTTTTATTATTTTCCTACTAAATTTTTTTGAAGTAACAACTTTATCCAATATTTATAATATAAATATTATTAATTTAATAATTAAAAAGTCCTTAATTTATTATTGTTATGATCAATGAATTTTGTTTTTAAATTTCCATCAAAGTTTTGAAAATTTTGATGTATCGATATAGAAATCAGGTGAAGGTAAAATTCTTCAAGTATTTTGGGAAATTTCAATGAAATTATGCCGGAGAAATTTGGTGAATTTTAGATAACTTTTTGAAAATTTCAATTTTAAAGCGTTAATTCATTTTTTATGAAATAAATTAAATACTCAATTTATCAAGGTAAATAGTTTTATAATATATATATATATAGTTTCATTATATTACTTTTATAAGTTATTGTGTTTTTTATCACAAAGGATATTATGTACTCTGCTGAGTTTCATTTGAATTTGAAATTTCTATTTTACAATTAATTAAAAGACTTATATTGAATAACTAACTATGATAATTTACAAATTTAGACTCGTATTGCAGGAATAAAATTATTTAATTAATATAATTTTAAAAACAATTTAGCAGATTATATATTTATTCCTTGAATATGTCACAAAAATACATGCAATGTGTATATATTTTCGAGCATATATGCCTAGGTTCTCTTTGTTGTTTGGATCCCTGATTGATTGTAACAACTTATTCCTAAATTATTTCATTGCAAACAAGTTTTTTTCCTGTAAAAAAATAGTTCGTTCACTTCTAAAGTATTCATCGAGCCTAGTATTCCTAAACTTTTAAGAATAACTATGATCAATCAAAATTATACAAACACAAAGCAGACAAAAGTTTAATTTTAATTGAGCATAGTTATTACATTATTACAAACATAAGTAATGTTTAGGAAGCTAAATTCTCAATAAAAGTGAGAGATAGATTAGAGGTTACTTTTCAAATTTGTCAATGAAATAAAAAAAAAAAAATCCAAAATGTTGGAATGATAAGCAACTAATTTATCACCTACATAATAAGCTAGCTATAATTGTTATGAAAACAATAATAGAAAAATCGATCCAATTGAATATATTAAAATTCTCAATAATTTATAAGAAGCAATGAGTGTTGTACCTAGACATGTAGAACAAGAAGAAGAGGACGATATCCTGTTATAATGGGTCTTAAGAAGAGAATCAAGGCTACTGCAATTTGTTGGAAAAATATTATTGATATGTGGGGTCACACATGTAGTTTTAAATGTACTATGTTGTCTTATAGTCTAGCCAATTAAAAAGTGATCTATAAAGTTTAATTTTGGCTATCGAGTATTAAATTATCGTGGAATTAATGTGTAGAGACCGGACTTATAAATGGAGTAATATATATTAGTCTTAACTTTTCCTTGAAGGAAAAGCATACTTGAAGAAGAAGTTTACTTGGAAATAAAGTAAACTTGATGGCTAAGTAAACTTGGGGGTTAAGTTTTAGTATGCTTGGAAATAAAGTAAACTTGATGGCTAAGTAAATTTGGGGGTTAAGTTTTACTTTCTCTCTAAGCAAATCTTGGCTATATATATTGCTACTCACAATATCATTTGGTGAACACAACATAAGAAATAACAACAAAAACCAAGAAGAGAGAAAGACAATTAGATTTGTGCTTTTGAATTAGTAAAGCCACTATTTGATTGAAGAACACTATGGATTCAGGTACGCTTCCGCTATAATCTCTCCTTTTTCTCTTGATTCAACATGGGATTTAGAAAACTATGATTTTCACTTTCGGAAAACCAATTCTAACCATTGGTATCAGAGCCTACCCATGTTTGATTCAAAAGAATCTATCAATTTTCGAGATTAATGTGTTCTGTGTGGTGTGTCATGAATCTGGATAATGATTGACATTATCGACACTATTTTTTTTTTTTTTAAATTGTTCCTTTGTGAAATATGGATTCAGTTGCTTTCAATTATTTGGTATGCACATGGATTTTGGACAATCATAAAGGCGTGCCAATTATATATATATATATAGTATACAGTTTATACATATATATTACTTTTCGGTTTATACAGAATTCATGTTTAAAACAGTTTAAAATCTTGATTAATTACATGACAACATTTTTTTTAACACTTATCTAGTATTCTGATTCATTTAATTTATACAAGATGTCACCAAAGTGACCATTCTTGTGTATATTAATCTTGGGAGAATAATTGGATATGATGTTTGTGTATGTGTAATTCATGCGGATATTAACCAATCCAAAGAGGGGTTTATATTTGGCCGAATTACACACGCACCTGCGATGGTAATCATATGACAATTATCAAGATGACCTCATGTGAATAATGAATCGATGCAAACATGGATTTATTATTTGACATAACTTATTGTCATTGTTTGATCATTGCAACAAGAGTACCACTTACAATTAATATCACTGTCCAAAGGCTTGATATTAATGTTGTGCTTGGTATCTTGAAATGTTGTTATTAATCAATTTAATGACTGTTTATTTTGGTTATTTTATGTGAGCATGGTTTTGTTCTCTGTTCAGCTTTAATGTCTACTACTACCATATCTGCCAATATGAACAATGTTCCAATGTTAAATGGAACAAATTTTAAGGACTGGAAAGAGAACATATTGATCGTTCTTGGCTTCATGGACATAGACTTGGCATTGAGAATGCCGAAACTGAATGATCTCACTGCACAAAGTACCCCTGAGGAAATTGCGTACTTTGAAAAAATGGGACCGTTCGAACAGGCTAAGTCTTATGATCATGAAGCGCGGGATTCCAGAAGCCTTTCGAGGTGCAATAACAGATGACAATATCATTGCCAGTAAGTTCCTTGAGGAAATTCAGAATCGTTTTGTCAAAAACGATAAGGCTGAAACAAACACACTCTTAGCAAGCTTGATTTCAATGAAATATAAGGGCAAAGGTAATGTCAGAGAGTACATCATGGAGATGTCTCATCTTGCTTCAAAACTTAAGGCACTAAAGCTTGACTTATCAGATGATTTGCTCGTGCATTTAATTTTGATCTCTCTTCCTGCATAATTCAGTTAATTTAAGGTCAGTTATAACTGTCAAAAGGAGAAATGGACTCTCAATGAGCTCATTTCATTTTGTGTGCAAGTAGAAGAGAGATTGAAGCAAGAGAGGACTGAAAGTGCTCATCTGTCAAGCACTTTTAAGGGCAAGGGTAAAAGGAAGGATAAAGGAAAGGAGTAAGCATATTTTTCTGGTTTTGTATGTCGATGACGTTTTACTTGCCACAAATGACATAGGCATCTTGCATGACACCAAGAGATTTCTATCAAAGAATTTTGAAATGAAAGATCTTGGTGAAGCTTCCTTTGTATTAGGAATTGAGATACACCGAGATTGCTCTCGGGGTATATTGGGATTGTAACAAAGGAACTATATTGAGAAAGTTCTAAATAGGTTTGGCATGCAAAATTACAAACCAGGTGAAACCCCAGTCTCTAAGGGAGACAAATTTTGTCTCAGCCAATGCCCAAAGAATAGCCTTGAAATTAAAGAAATGTAGAAGATTCCTTATGCTTCGGCTGTAGGGAGTCTAATGTATGCCCAAGTATGTACGCATTCGGATATTGCGTTCATAGTTGGCATGTTAGGCAGATATTTAAGTAACTCTAGCATGAATCATTGGAAAGCAGTCAAACGAGTTATGAGATAATTATAGAGAACAAAGGAGTATATGCTCACATATAGAAAATCAGATCGGTTAGAGATCATTGGGTACTCCGACTCTAATTTTGCTGGATGCCAAGATAGCAGGAGATCCACATTGGGTTATGTTTACCTGTTGGCTGGTGGGGCAATTTCTTGGCAGTTTGCCAAGCAAATGCTTGTGGCTTCATCCACCATGGCCGCAGAATTTGTGGCTTGTTATGAGGCATCAAATCATGGAATATGACTGCGAAATTTTGTCACTAGGCTGCGTATTTTAGTGGGTGTTGAAAGACCACTCAAATTATTTTGTGACAATAAATCAGCGGTTTTATATTCTAACAACAACAGAAGCTCAACGAAGTCAAAGCATATTGACATCAAGTTTCTGGTTGTAAAAGAAAGAGTGCAGAGTGGTCAGATTTTTATAGAGCACATTGGAACAAACTCCATGATAGCGGATCCGCTCACAAAGGGACTACCACCCAAGGTCTTTCACAAGCATACTGCTCATATGGGTGTTATTCTGTTTGAGGATACTTTGGTTTAGTGGGAGTTTCAATTTGATTTGTTGCTTTATGTTGAACTTCAGATTTGTTATATGCATATATTATTCAATTTACTTTCTGCAGAAGTAAAGTTTTGGTTTAACACACTCTGTTAAGTAATGTAGTAGTATTGATCTCAATATAGAATAAAGTAGGTCTAGTTGAAAATAGACATGTTTGGATCACATTACATGTAATTTTCATGCTACACATCCATGATTGATCTATGTCATTTGGTTGTATTGGTATATGTGACCATTGATGGATTTAGTCACGATAAATGTGACGAAGATCGCTTTGATCCTGTATCAGTATGATTAATGGACGAGATTGTTCGGAAGTACCCTAATTGTGATGGCAATTTTATGAGCTCATAAGGTTATGCACATTTACAAAGTTACATATGTGGCCCAGTGGGAGATTGTTGGAAAAATATTATTGATATGTGGGGCCACACATGTAGTTTTAAATGTACTATGCTGTCTTATAGTCTAGCCAATTAAAAGGTGATCTATAAAGTTTAATTTTGGCTATCGAGTATTAAATTATCGTGGAATTAATGTGTAGAGACCGGACTTATAAATGGAGTAATATATATTGGTCTTAACTTTTCCTTGAAGGAAAAGCATACTTGAAGAAGAAGTTTACTTGGAAATAAAGTAAACTTGATGGCTAAGTAAACTTGGGGGTTAAGTTTTAGTATGCTTGGAAATAAAGTAAACTTGATGGCTAAGTAAACTTGGGGGCTAAGTTTTACTTTCTCTCCGAGCAAATCTTGGCTATACATATTGCTACTCACAATATCATTTGGTGAACACAACATAAGAAATAACAACAAAAACCAAGAAGAGAGAAAGACAATTAGATTTGTGCTTTTGAATTAGTAAAGCCACTATTTGATTGAAGAATACTATGGATTCAGGTACGCTTCCGCTATAATCTCTCCTTTTTCTCTTGATTCAACATGGGATTTAGAAAACTATGATTTTCATTTTCGAAAACCAATTCTAACACAATTTGCATAAAATCGAAGTTAAACCATATATATGCTCATGAGTTACGACCAAAGAGATGAATGATTTAGGCTCTTCTTTTACTTAAAATTAATATAGAGTGTGCTCATCTTATTATTTGCAATGTATTTTTTGCCCATAAAATAAGTCTATTTAAAAGAAAAGAAAAATTATTTGATATGTAAGAAATTTATGTTGTCTTAACTTACTCTTTTTTTTTATTTTATATAATGACATGGTGCTACAGATTACAATATGCGGTTAATTAGGGATTTTGTTGTTTCTCAACTTTATTCTGTGTTTCATATATTAAATTAAAATTATAAAAATATCAAATAAAATAACAAATATAATATATCTAATTTTCATTACACTGTTCAAATAAATATTATAATAATATTATTATTTGATTATACTGTTTAAATAAATATTATAATAATAATACAATTTAATTTTTATCATAATTTACATTTTTATTCTATAAACTAAACATGAGCTCTCATTAATAGACTAAATAATAATAAGTTGTCTCATCTTTTCGTTTTTTTTTTTTTTTTTTAAATTTAACTATTTATACTTTTTGCTAAAAAATTAACTATCTATTCTAAAAATATCAAACAAAACCAAATCATGAAATAATTGTGCATGGAGCAAAACTCCCTTTACTCAAAACTCTACATATAAGAAAAAGTAGAAGGAAAGGAAAGGAAAGGAAAGGAAAGAAAAGAGATTAAAGTATTCCATATTTTACGCTCATATTAACTGTTATTTATGTCAAGCCTCTCGTGTTCCTTTTGTCACTTGCTTAATTTATATTATTTGTTTTTCCTTTTTCATATCGAAACATGAAACTCTAAAGAAAAAATAAAATAAAAAATCTTATAAAAAAATCTTAAACATGTGAAGGATTAGTTCTAATTTGAACGGATTTTAAAGTACAAAAGTTAAAATAAAAATTATTCAAATAAACCAAGTTAATCAACATTCCTGATTTATTTTAGGACATTAATATTTCCGGGTAAAATATTAAGTTATCACATAAAAAATTAATCAGGAAGATAAATAGTAGATCTATTAATTTACTCTTGTACATAACTAGGAAGCAATAATGGATTATCTACTTATAAAATGTTCGATTTTTTATTCAATCTAATATATCGGTTTTTATTAACTTGTAAAGTTTTTTATTTGTTAAATTTAATATATTTTTAAGCAATACAAATTATAAAAGATTTTTTTTTATATATATAAAATTATAAAAGAGTAAAAAATTAGTTTTTAGAACTTCTAAAATTACCAAATTCATACCCGCCAATTTTAATTTATGAGGGTAGAGTAGGAATTTTTTTTTTTTTTTTTTAACAAAAGAAAAAACAGAGAGCGTAGAATAGGATTTTAATTTCGAGGAACATGCCCCCGGTCCAGTTTCACATGTTGATATTCCTAACTAGTTCACCTCTGCAACGTGTATGTATACACTTGAATGTCTTATATGCCCCTCTAGGGCAATGCTCACCCACATCCACTTTTACTCCAATACCATGTTTTTTTTTTCTTCCCTTCCTGTGTTATTCTATCATCACTAATATTAGTGGAAAAAAATGACCGAAAAATATCAACTTTGTGATAAAAGTAGATATTTTTTAATACATGTTTATTGACCATTATTATTACTTAAAAAAAAAAAAGTTTATGAGAAAAAATAGGATAATATCTGCTATATTATATTCATAATTATAAAATTTTTATGTATAATTATAATTATTTTATCCATCAAATTTATAACTTGATTTATATAACTCGGTGAATACTATCGACCGACTGACGGATAAACTAACGTTACAAATGTAAGTTGTTGAAAGTGCAATTTACTGAGGTCATTTTCCAATAAATATTTAATGGAAAATTATATGAGAAAATTAGTGATGATTCTTTGCCACTTTACTGCTTTTTTTCATTGGATAATGTTTCTAATTTTTTTTTTAATATAAAAGAAGTACATCAAAAATAACAATTTAAATAATAAATCTATATAGAGGACAAGATTCAGAAAAGTAACTGTTAGTGGAAATTTTGCTGGTAAATCTAGAACACATGGAAAAGGTTTCATCCTGAAATTGCGGAAAATAATGGCAAACATGTAAAAAAAAAAAAAAAAAAGTAAGGCATTAAGGGAAAATAATCATTTCTCGGGCTCATTGAATTTTACCTAGTTATCTCATCTCCCAACCTCGTCAGTTTTTAGTCCTTTGTTTTGCGGGTTTTCTTCATTTGTGTTACCGTTTAATTCCTTTTCCGTCCAACAATATGTTTCCCGGTAACCCGGCGCCAAGTCAATTTTCCAAAATAACCCGACCCGAATTATAATATGCAGCACACATTAGCTCTTAAGTCTTAGATCTGATCAAATTATTACCCTAACTTGCAAATTCCATATCCCTCAGCTTCCCCATACTCCTTAATTTCAGAATACTTCTCTTCTCAACCTCAGGCGACTAGCTGAATTATCTCTTCACACTGTGTCGTATAGCTTCCGTCAATTTTCCGGTCAATCATGCCGTTTTCGATCTGGTTTGTGAAGTGAGTTGGTGAAAAGTTACTAGAGGGTTTCAGTAGTAGCGCCTTTTCAATTTTGTGAAGAGTTGGATATTGAAGTTTTTAAGATGACGTTGGGGAATCGGATGCCGACATGGAAGGAGAGGGAAAACAACAAGAGAAGGGAGAGGAGGCGAAGAGCTATTGCTGCTAAGATCTTTGCTGGGTTGAGGATGTACGGAAACTACAAGCTACCTAAGCACTGCGACAACAATGAAGTCCTTAAAGCCCTTTGCAATGAGGCTGGTTGGATCGTAGAACCAGACGGTACTACTTATCGCAAGGTAAACTCTAAAGCTGTGTTACTTTTAATTTTCTATTTAGATTATAAGCTCTTGTTGTTCTTGATAATTGCAAATTCCATACAACTTCCTATGAAATTGCTTCTTCTGAAACGGATCATCTACAACAAATTATTAGCTAGATTTTTTTCCCCTTTAGAAGATTCAACGTTGATATCTTTGGTCTAAAATACGCCATTTTGGGTGGCGTATGTTAGTGGGATGCTAGCATGTACCGCTTGTAGCGGACGGTGTTGATGTTGGAGATCAATTTTTTGTTTTTGTTTTAATAATATGTGAACATTTTGTTTGGGTAAAATAATATGTTAACAAGTTAGCAGCACAAGTTAGCTATCAAACTCTGGTCATTGGAATTATTCACCTTAAAATTTATCTTTTGATTTTTTTCCCCTCTCAGGCCAACTTAGGAGATGGTGCGGAATACAGTATTATTCATTTTGCTAAATGTATAAAAAAAACATTATGAATAATTGATGTTAAATTATTTTTTAAATTAAAATATTGAGTTTTGAATAATTATAGAAAAACCGATTAATATATATGATAAAATAATTTTTTTTAACGCTTTCTACCGTGGTAGCACAATTAATTAATATCTGAGCTTTTCAATTTACTTGGATGTGGGCATGTGCCGTGGTGCTACTTTTTTTTTCCCATGGGATATCGTAATCACTTTTACGCGTGAAGAATCAGATTCTCTCTGAATAAGTCGTTCCTTTGGCAACATGTGACTGTTTAGACTGACAGTCTGAGCCGCCTGAACTAGCGCAGATCTCTAGACGAAGATGCTTCCCTCCTCCTCCTTAATTTACAAAGCCGATGGTTAAAAGGAGGTTTAGGTGACCAGTGACCTGTGTATTGGATAACATTTCGTGATTTTTAGAAGGCTACTTCTGTCGAATAGATGCTATTTTCCTTTTCTTTTCTTTTGCAACTTTTCAGTGTGGCAGACTTGGACAGTGCAAGGTTTATGCTTTGTTTAGGCAGCAAAGCTGGCCTTTTTTCGTGTTGTGCTCTAGTTTCCAATTTGGTGCTTGCTTTCCTCGCGATTCTCGTGATTAAAGGAATATGATATGGATTTATTATTTTGTAGAAACAGCCATTAGTTTACATATTATTTAAGTATAACTGTATTTCCAAATTTTAACTAAATTCATATTTATTTCTCTAAACATTTAAATTTTACAATTTAAGCACCAAATTTTTAAAATTTTACACATAAATTTTTAAACTTTTAAATTCTATAATTTAGTCCTAAAATTTTAAAAAATTTACATATAAGTCCTATATTAGAGACTAAAATACATATTTTTGAATCAAAATTTTAAGACATATTATAAAATTTTAAAAGTTTGAGTGCTAAATTTTAGGATTTAAACTTTTAAGGACTTATATGTAAAATTTTAAAAATTTGAGTATTATATTTGAGTATGAATTTAGTTAAAGTTTTATGAATTTAGTTAAAGTTTTATGGCCAACAATATGTTTTAACCTATTATCTTATATATTTCAAGGCTCCTTGGACAGATTATCGTCTACTAGTTTATATGCGGAAGTCTGGATTTGCTTTTGTCAGAGAAATTTTGTTAAGAAAAAAGCCCCCTAAATTATTATTATTGAAAATGAAATATGTCTCCTGTTTACTTGCTAACAAATGCAGGGAAAAGAAATTCTATTTTTTCACATATTTATATATTCTAAATGCAATTAAATAACTAATTACTAATGTTTTCTTATTAAGGTGGCAGTGTATGTTAACTGCATCAGTACATGTCACAATTGAATTTCTGCCCGTAGTATTTGAGCTATAATCAAGGTCAATTTACTGTTTTTTTGAGCTCGGATGGTATTTGGACGTTCATGATTTTAGTTTGTGAATGTATTTTACCTCTACTTGTACTATTATTTGAATTTGGACCCTGAGCTTAGGAGATCATTGTTTTCTTTGTTAAAAGGTTTTAAGATCATTGTGGTTTAATCAAATGGTTATCTCCCCTGCTTTAACTTTTCATCAGCTTAAAAAAATGTACATTTTTGAATCACTGGAGTCTGGAGCTAACATGTTAGTATAACATTGTGTTCCTCATTTCTATCAAAAAAAAAAATATTGTGTTCCTCATAGTTTGTTAGGCATAGTATAGTTCTCTTCTACCAAATTCACTTATGTCATTTCTCTACTTGCTCCAGAGAACTGAGAAATGATTCTGGAATGGTCAATAACACAAAACTTATTAGACTTTGCTATTATGATTATATACCATCATAAATAAGCAAAACTAATCTATAAAAATGTCTTTTAAGCCTGCGGCTTATACTTAATAATCATATGGGGGCTTTGTATTTGTTTTTTTTCTCATATTCATCTCTATTTACATGCAGGGATGTAAGCCTCCTGAACACATGGAAGTAGTAGGTCGATCTGGAGCAGCAAGCCCATGTTCATCTTATCACACAAGTCCCTGTGCTTCCTACAACCCAAGCCCTGGTTCATCTTCCTTTCCAAGCCCAGCATCATCTTCCTATGTTGCGAATCCAAATGGTGATGGTAATTCCCTCATTCCATGGCTTAAAAATCTCTCTTCTGGATCCTCATCAGCTTCCTCTTCCAAGCTCTCCCATCTCTACATCCCCAGTGGCTCTATTAGTGCTCCTGTCACCCCTCCATTGAGCTCTCCTACTGCTAGGACCCCCAGAATTAGAACAGACTGGGACAACCAGTCTAATCACCAAGGATTAGTGGGGCACCACTACTCATTTCTTCCATCTTCTACTCCACCGAGCCCCGGCCGTCAAATTGTTCCTGATCCAGAATGGTTTTCTGGGATAAGAATCCCCCAGGGAGGGCCTAATTCTCCAACATTCAGCCTTGTCTCTGCGAACCCATTTGGTTTTAAGGAAGAGGGTTTAGCTGGCGGTGGATCTCGCTTGTGGACTCCTGGGCAAAGTGGGACGTGCTCTCCTGCTCTTGCAGCAGGATCTGATCACACTGCAGATATTCCAATGTCTGAAGCATTTGCTGATGAGTTTGCTTTTGGAAGTCAGACAAACGGCATGGTTAAGCCATGGGAAGGAGAGAGGATTCATGAAGAGTGTGGATCAGATGATCTAGAGCTCACTCTTGGGAATTCAAAAACCAGGTGTGTTGGCCTCGAAATCTAATTACATAGATCATAAGGGGGTTGTTTTGTTTCTCACTTGATTCGTTTTTTGCATGGCAGGTAAAACATTGCATATCTGTGGAAACTTCATACCTTGTTTGCCATTGTCTCCATTCGAACAAGGTATCAGTTTGAGTACAATTAGTTTGACACTTTTGTTTTTTGTTTCTTATGTTTGTAATTTTTTTCTCTAGTTTTTGTTGTTCTCGAGTTATACATATATCATCAAAGTTGTGGGGTGGTTGTACGACCCTTTGGTCATTATTTATCTAAACCTGAAAATGTAACCGAAGGGCTTGCCAAATTTTATATGGTCTGGTTTTTACTTTCAAAGTAATGCCTAAGTGACTGAAATCTGGATGAAATGAGAATTGTTACCTAATGGTCATTACTCTGCAGAAATCGGATAGACCCACTCCATCATTGCGATTTTGTGCATTCTTTGAGAAAATTATGTGCTTCAAACTTTTATTTTTTACGTTTTATTATAATACTTGTTATAATTATAAGGTTTGCCTTGAAATGAAATTGCAGTAATTTTTTAAGAACTTATTATTCAAAGAAAGCACTTTATGTATAAAGATTGAAGCCTGCTGGAGTGGACCAAGACTATCACACACAATTTGTGGTGAGAATGAAGAAATTCTAAGGACTACATAGTTCTGTCTCTTTGATTCCCTTTTTTACCATCTTTTGACTGAAGGCCTTAGTCTCCTTTTCTTGTGTGGTCAAGTCTACTATCATTTTCACATTCCGGTTCCCATCTCTTCAGTTTTTGGTAGTGACGTGCCTCTACTCTAATTCACATCAGTAAAGAATTAGCCTATTGAAAAATGTTATCTATTCAGAAATATGTGATCATCGCAAATGAAGCGTTGTGATTTCATTGGCCAAAACTAAACTTGCTAAGCTAATAGTCTATTCTATCACGCCACCTCATTTGTGATATTATAAATTTTGTGCGATGAAGCCTTGAGAAGGAAAGTGGATTCCTGAATAATGTGGATCAAAGGATTTGGAGCTCACTCTTGGAAACTCAAGTTTCAGGTGTGCTGGTGTTGATTCTGATTACATAGATAAAACACCAAATGAAGTAACACAATGAACACTAGTAGAATTTGATCAAGTTTAAGTCACAAATTCAAACTATATTAAAAAAAAAAAAAAAAATTATACTTTGATCTAAAAAAAACCTTTCACAAGTCATAAGATAGGATGAACACTTTTTGAATTTTTGTCAGAATGCATGCTTGGACTTTAAAAAGGCCTCCGTAATTAATATTTTCAAGAATGTCATACTATATAAAGAAAGAACTTACGAGACAAAGAGTGCTAGAGTGGACCAGCATGCCTTCACACTTTGGTACTGAGACTCGAAAGAGATAAGAATGGCTACCCTACAGTGTTTGTCTTTTGCAATTAGTTATTTACTAGGCTAAATTATATAATTAATTCTTGAACTTTATCTAGATTTACATTCCCAAATTCTTGAATTCTATAATTTAATTTCAAAATTTTAAATTTTTTTTACATAAATTCTAAAAATTTAATTCAAAAAATTTATTTTTATATTTAAGATATGACTTATGTATGAATTTTTATAAGATTGAGGAATAAATTGTAGTATTTAAAAGTTTAGTATCTATGTACAAAATGTTAAAAAATTAAAAGATTAAATATAAATTTAACTAAAATTTAAGGGCAAAATAATAGTTAAGCTTATTTACCATTCTTTATTTTGACTCTTGAAACCCTAGTGTATCATTTTCTTTTATGTACAAGTACTTTACTATCAACACAACATTGGATTTGTATCTGTTTGCCTCAGGAATACTTAGTGCTTACAAAATTTCACTGGTATTAATTATTCTGCGTTATTTGGTAAAATAATTTTAAAAATGATAAATTATTTATTTTTTAAAATATCATATCCCACACTATAATTAACATAAATATAAATTTATAAGTATTTAAAATTATCTTTATTGAGTCTAGAATTCTAGCACAAAATGTTCACATATTGGAAAAAATAACTATCCCAACTAATATCCAATTTATCTTTAATATTTTTTGCAATATAAAATTAGATGGCACATCTAAGAAGTAATAATACCATGTGTGGCTTAGTAGCATGAGTGTCAATTTGTTGTAGCACTATTGTTTAAACTGACCATGAATCGAAAAATATGAATTGAAAACAAACAATTAAATTTGAGTTCAATTTAAGCTAGTTTAAATAATACGAAAAAATTATAGTTGAATTAAGGTCATCTTGATAATACGAAAATAAAAAATAATTATAATTATTATTATATATTATTATTATTTTGACAAGTTGAATATGTTAATTCATGTTATAAAAAATTTATTACATTTTTCTTACTACTAATATGTAAATATATTATTTTATCATTAATTTTAATTTTAATTAATATGCAAATATATTATGTTATCATTAAATTTAAGTCTAAAATATTTATTTATTTTAATTTTAGATAGTGGTTTATTAAGTCATTTTGTAATATAATTATGACTTTAAAATTTTTAATTTTTAATTTTGTAAAAACTTGTAACAAAATTCTATTTATATATTTAATGTTATTATAATACATTAAATTTAGTTCAAATATTTTATTATTCTAATTAGATTAAAAATTATAAAAAAAATTTATAATATTTTTAATTAATATCGAATTAAATAAGATAAAAAAAATAATTAATACATATAAATAAAAATACCGATCTAAATTTTTTTAGTTTGAGCTAGGCTTTACAGTTTATAACATAAATTAAATTTAATTTAAATTAAGATTAACGGTTCATAACACAAATTAATTTAAATTTACATTAGATATAAATTAAATTTAAATTAACTTAAATTAATATAACACGCATGAATTCACACTCGTACCTGATAGGCACAACCAACCTCTAGCGGCGGAAGTAGTTCGACTTTTTCTACGAATGCTATTTCTACAATAGAATTAGAATCTGACTACCTTAGGTGCTGCCGTGCTGGGCTACTCAAATTCTGACCGGTCACAAATGATAGCAACTTTTAGCGATGAAAAGCCACTTAATAAATGGAACCAGAAAATTGGCAAAATAAGTAATAAGATTCAACCATAACAAACTAATTAATTTTCAAGAAACTGAGTAACTTAATTTTTAATATTTGTAAGAGATACTTATTTTTTTAAATTTTATTTTATAGAAAATATTTGCAAATAAATCATTACTAATAGTTTAATTATATTACTTACAACTGACAAGTAATCATGCTGTTAATCCAATTTTTCTTGAATTTGAGGTTTGAAATATATATTTTAAAGGTTTGAGCCTCGAGTATTAATAAGCTTTTATTTTATATTTTATTGGAGATTATTTATAAGTTAAGTGGTGATTTTATTTTATTGGAGACGTTTTTAGTATTTTTCCTGGTTTTCTCTTCTTTTTTTAATCCGAGAAATGACAAAATTAATTAATTTTTTTTTATTTTATAGAATGACAAAATTAATTTCAGTTTCATAGTTTTTGATCTTTTTGGAAAAAGAAAATGAAACCACAAAAATAATAATAATATTAATTTCCATTCCTCGTACGACAAATTTTGAAATACCTGGTGGTGTTGGAATTTCGCATTTTTCTTGTGAAGCTTCGAACTTTGACCTTGTCGTTTGCTTTCCATTCCTAGAAGCTCAAAATCATTTCTTTACTGTTCCAGCTTCTGACATGAGACACGAGACGCTTGTAGGAGGAATCTTATTGCAATTTCTGTTATAATAAAAAAAGAAGAAGCTTAAACTCCTGATTTTAGAGCTTTTGTTGTTGTTACGAAAAGCTCAAAAGTACTGCGGTACGTTTGGATTGAGATAAGTTCATTCAAATTGAAGCTATGGCCTTTGAAGTGGTTGTGAGTCCTTGAAAAAGTGACAGCTTTTTGTACATTCTCTGCAATATTGTCGGTTGAGAGGTCCTTGGATGCTTGGGAGGAGGTTCAACGACACGGCCACACGGCCAGGATTTGGCGGATCGGTTCGCACATGGTTTCATTCAGTCCCACATGAAGCCACCCTCGTTTCCGTGGCCTCAGCCTAAAAAACCAAAGCTTTTTGATCTTGAATTCTCGACCCAGAGCCTGGGCCAGAGGGATTTTGTATTTGCGACCGATAACTCGGGATTTAACGGGGTTTCAGCAATTTTTGATATTGGTAATAGGATTGGGCAAGCTGGAGCGGATTTTGGAACCTGCTTGAATGGTATGGTCCAACAGTTCTTTAGGAGGTTGCCGATACCTTTTTGGCAAGATGACAGTCCAATTACAGTGGTACAGATGGATCTGGAGAAGAATAGGCGAAGTGCAGATGTTGTTACCAGCGTTAAGGAAGAAATTGGACCGTTGAAGGATTTAGGTTTTGTGGAGACTGGTACTTCTAGTTCTGAAGGATCGATGGATGAAGAAATTGCTGGTTTTAATCTGAGGGCTGCTGGACATCTTGCTAAACCTCAGGTAAGTATTCTCCTTTTCTTTTCTGTTTTTGGCTCAAGTGCATGGTGGCTCCGGGTATGTTTATTGCTTGATTGCTTCTGCTAAATTGTAGTAGAAGCATGTGGTAATGGTTCTATACTCATTTTGGTTATAGTTAGGGAATTAATAGACTAGAGTAATCCTTTATAAGTTCTCAAGCGTTAAGTATTAAAGCATATGCAAGTGAGTAACGTGGTGATTATTTTCAAGATTCATCATTCATTCTGAAATCGGAATGTAGTTTACATATGCTGTGTTATTGATTAAATATTTTACACTCCGGTGCATATATGACTAATTTATTTACATATTTTAAGAAAGAAAAACAAATAAGAAGGTAAAACCACATGTTTTTGTTAAAAAGACATATTTCAGTAAAAAAAAATAATATGTATTTTCTGTTGTAAGAAAAATTGCATATGTTGTTTTTCTTGAGGGTGTTAAAAATAAAATTTTATGTATGAATAGCTATTATGATATGTAATTAAACCACTATTTTATTCATGGTTCATTTATTTACATTCCTTTGGATGGCAGAGAATCATAAATATGACATCAATGTATGATAGTAGAACACGTGATGTTGAAAGTTCTTTGGTCGCAAGGGGGGACTTATGGAGAGTGGAAGCATCTCACAGCAGCTCCACATCTGGGAATGACAATTCATCTCTCTTCCTTGTCCAGCTTGGGCCAGTACTCTATGTCCGGGATGCAACTCTCCTTTTACCTGTCCATTTGTCAAAGGAGTACTTGCTTTAGTATGGTTATGATCGGAAGGTACGATTAAACCATTTTTTGTGGAAGAATGACTATTAATTCCAAAATAATGTACAGTACATAGAATGGTGTCTGTAGATATTTGATGAGAGTAAGCCTCAGGATACGATTTGTGGCAAGTAGTTTGTTATCATTTTTTCACTCTAAGCTCTCAATGATGAGAGCCTCTCATAAAAAATTGAACAGACTGCTTTGAGTTCTTTTTTTTTTTTCCTTCCCATATTGTGTCATGCTTGATTCTGCAGAACTTTTTCTATGCTGGTCTAACTTGGTATATCATTTATAATGCTGGACTTCTTCTTCTGGTCCCCTTTCCTTCCCTTACTGTTGTGATTCATTTTTGAGGTCTGACTTTGTCTTTCTCATGCAAGTCATCTAATATTCTAAATATTTTCTTTATTTTCTCATTTGTTTATTGTCAGAACGGTATACATTCTCTTTGTCCAGCTGTCTGGTCTAAGAACAGGAGGTGGCTCTTAATGTCCATGCTACATGTCAATCCCTTAGCTTGTGTAAGTGAGTTACATATATGTGAATTTGAAACATCATTTTCCATGTTTATGTGACCAGATTCGCATGAGCGAACTTATATAATACATGTGTATGTGTGCTTGTCATAGATTTAAGCTCCATTGTGCAATTGAACTATTTTTTTTATTATTCTAAGGTCACGTTTGGTTCATTGAATGTAATCGTAATCGTAATCGTAATGGAATGTAATATAAAGGAAACATTATTACTATTACAGTGTTTGGTTTAGCTTACTGTAATAAAAAAAGGAATCAGTATTAAAGTGTTTGGTTTGACCACTATAATAGAATGAAATTTAATCAAGGGAAAAAATATATTCTTTAAAATTATATAATTATTTTAAATTCAACAATTCGGCAAAAAAAATTTAATCATAACAAAAAAAAATTCAGCATATACAATTTCAACAATTCATAACAACTAATAAAATTTAATCACAATAAAAAAAAATTCAGCATAAACAATTTCAGCAATTCATAACAACTAATAAAATTTAATCACAACAATTTCAGCAAAAAAATCACAATTTCAGCCAAAAAAAAAATGCTGATAAAAAAACCAAAATCAAAAGTAACCTTAGTAATGTGCAGAATGCGAGAGGACGGCAGGGGTGACGGATGGCAAAGGCACACGGATGGTTGAACGCGACGGACAGAGACAGGAGCGCACGGACGAGAGAGGCAGATGTGTAATGTAATGACTTTTCCTTGTATTAGATTGTGTAATGACTTTTCCTTCTCTTTATGTAATTGATTACATTACATTAAATTACATTACATGTGTTTAATACAACCAAACATTGTAATGTGCAGAATCAATTACATTCCCTATTTCATTACAACGAACCAAACATGACCTAATTGTGCAATTGAACTTGAATGTACAAGAATGCTTCTAAGTTGGAATTTTTGGTTTACAAGAAGATCTGTGGATTGAAAAAACCACGATCATAAAGAAACACTTCTTTAGAATGTTAATATGGTGCAATGCATTACTAATTTGCTATGTCCAAATGCACAAAACTAACTCTAAAGAAATTTCACTTTGAACATGCTCCACTTTTATTTCTGAAAATTTACCGTTTACTTTCTTTTTGGAATAGCCTGGTGTCCCACACAAGTCATATTCACTAGTTAGTTTTATTTAATTGTAAAACTTATTCTTGCTTGAATATTTGAATATATTAATAGACATCTGATCGATTGTTGCTGAAGATATACCGTTGAGGTTTGTACAAAGTTCTGATATTGGTGAGCATCCATTGTGCATATGTAACAATGATTGGTGATATACGTTTACTGTAACCTAGTCTAGTAGTCTGTCAACTTGTTGCGTGAGCCTTTATCTATTATGCTGGTTTTTGGAAATGGGTCGCTTTAAGAAGCTGCAACTGTAAGCTGTAGCAATGTCTCTTACATTAGAAATATAAACTCTTATTATTGGCTATTTGGGGTGAATTTTAACTGTTATGCTTTTTTTCTTCCTCTCCAGTCATTTGTTGATTTACAGTTTCCATATGGGCAATTGACCTATCTATCTGGCGAGGGTACAAGTTCAAGTGCTTTCCTGCCTCTTTGTAAAGGCCTTCTACAAGCTCAAGGTCATTTCCCTGGTGAAATGAGATTCAGCTTCTCTTGCAAGGTTGACACATTATTAATATCTATTATTGAAATAATCAATTCTTCTTCTCTCTCTTTGTTGAATGAATGATGTAACTTTTGATATTTTGTGTTTGTAAGAATTTGTGGTCACTATTTTATCAGAATAAGTTTGGAGCACGGATCACACCCGTGGTTCAATGGCCAGAAAAATCTTTTACGTTAGGTCTTTCACAAGCCTTGGCTTGGAAAAGGTCAGGTCTCATGGTGAGACCTACAGTTTAAATGAGGTTAGTTCTATGTTATTTCTGTAGTTATTGACTTCTGCTGAGAGCAATCGTGTCCTCTCAGACGAAATAGAGACTTTATTTGTTGTGTACTCTACTGGCATGGAGTTCTCTATTTGAATCCATGTCCATATGTATAAAAGAGATCAGCGATTTAATCCAAAAATCTAGTCAGCCACTTTAAAAGTCCCATATGGTGCTTGACTGGTTGTACAGTTAATATTACATAGAGATTATGTTGTTCTTTCTTATTTTAGCCATTACAGAACATTAGTTATGTATGCATAATATTTAACTTGATTATTTGTTAAGTGCTTTTGTTTAGCATTCACTTCAACTCGTATGATTATGGACGTTAACCTAACATGAGTGAACATTTGTATTGTCAGTCTGTGTCCTACTTTCGGTGGAAGCAATCCTTGGTTGCGGACAGAACTTATTCATTTGGTGAAAGAGCAATTAAGCATGATATGTGGTTGTGCTCTAACAACACATCCTGTAAGTTGTCTGCCCTTCATTGTATCTTGTTATGCTCGTTTCCAAAGGATAGTCATGTTGAATAACTTGAATTTAACTGAAAACTTTATTGTTAGTAAAATGTGAAAGTAATAACATGCAACTTATTTTTTCATTCACTTTATCTTAAGAAATTATTGACCGGTAGCGGGTTATTATTTTGCTCTTCGACTCTTGACTGACTTCTCTTTCTATCTCTGGTTTCAGGTTGGCAGGTCCAAGTGGAACGGGAATGTTGGTAAGTCAGGCATAGTTGTGAGAGTTGATACTCCTCTTACTAATGTTGGTCGCCTTTCCTTCTCTATACAAATAAATAGTGGTCTTGAGTTTTGACTGTTTAAACCGACTTTTCTTTTAAACAGGTTCTCAAGTACACTCAATTAACACACAATACCTAAATTTTTTTCTTAACACAAAGGTACCCACACTTTAAATCCATTAAAACACTCTATAAGGAGGCAACTTGGAACAAATTAATAAGACTTTTCACATTTTAATTCTCTCTACTTAGGATTTATGTATTATCTATTTTAAATTTTGGTACCTTTGTATTAAAGGAAAAAAAAAAAAAAAACGGTTCATGTATCAAATGAGTCAAAAGATTGAGTTACTCCAAAGTTGATTAACCTTTTTTAACCCGACACTTTTCAGTTGAACTGTATATAGTCTCCAGCTTCTAATCAGTGCCACTGATGTGAATAATAGTCGTTTTATGTGTATTCTTTTTCCGCTCTTCCTAGAGTTTGTTTTCTTTCGCCACCTTATATTGTGTTAATTCCGTTGTTTTTTTTTTTTCTCTCTTGGTATGAAAATAATTCCATTAGTCGATAAGGAAGAGGTCCAAATACAAATACATATTGAAATAAAACAAGATAATATCTTGAATGTTTTAAAAAATAATATATGTAAGCAAGGTGTATATCCAATCTAGCAGTAGCAATTTAGTCTTTCAAGCTAGCATACAATCTATTCTACTAGTCTATTAGTATCACACCAATGCATATGTATATAAGAATATTCTCCTACCTCTTCTTAAGTTAAGTGAAGAGAAGATAAGTTCATGAACGAAATGCATTGATCTCCATCAACTCCATCAATGCATGCTAATTGAAATTTGCACTACTAATTCTCATCATTATTAACGGCAGCCAAAGCAGATTGCCGAAATTGGTAAAGAAAATTGTCACATGGACAAAGAATAATAAGAATACTTTCCAAGATAGCTAACAAGAGTTTGTTTGAAAGAAATCAAATCTATAAACACTAAAAACATAAGATAGCCTTATAAGAAGAAAATAAAACTTTATAAAACATTCTAGAAATAATAATTATTCAAAACTTTATAAAAAAAGTGTAGTTTTTCAAAAATTTCTGAAAATAATATATTTTTTAAAACTTTATTAAATAGTTATTTTTCAAAACTTTTTAAAAATCGTAATTTTTCAAAAATTTCTAAAAATAGTATTTTTTTCAAAATTTTCTAAACATAATAATTTTTCAAAACTTTCTAAACATAATAATTTTTCAAAAAGAATATAAAAAAAGTAATTTTTTAAAAAAGTGTATTTTTTTTCTTCATAATTTTCTAAAAATAGTAATTTTTCAAAACTTTATTAAATGATAATTTTTCAAAGTTTTTTAAAAATAGTTATTTTCCATAACTTTTTAAAAATAGTTATTTTCCATAACTTTTTAAAAATAGTTATTTTCAATAATCTCTAAAAATTGTTAATTTTCAAAATATTTTAAAGTGGTAATTTTTTAAAATTTTTTAAACATAGTAATTTTTAAAATTTTCTAAAAATAAAAATTTTCAAAACTTCTTACAAATAGTAATTTTTTTAGTTTTTTATTTTATTTTATAATAGTAGTTTTTCAAAACAAAAAAGAAATTATAAAATAGTAGTTTTTCTAAAGTTTTCAAAAATAACAAATTTTCAAAACAAAAAAGAATTATAAAATTGTAGTTTTTCTAAAGTTTTCAAAAATAACAAATTTTCAAAACAAAAAAGAAATTATAAAAATAGCAATTTTTTAAAGCTTTCCAAAATTAATAATTTTTGAACATTATAAAAATAGTAGTTTTCAAAATTTTTTAAAACTAATAATTTTTCGAAAGCTTTCTATAAATAGTAATTTTTATTTTTTTTTAAATATAGACATTTTTCGAAACTTCGTAAAAATTGTAATTTTTCAAAACATCCTATAAATAGTAACTTTTAAAAACTTTATGAAAATAGTAAGAATAAAAACTTTCTAAAAATAATAAATTTTCAACAATTCTAAAAAATAATTAAAAATAGTAATATTCAAAATTTTAAAAAATTAGTAATTTTTCAAAAAAATTTAAGTATAATAATTTTTCAAAAAATTCTATGAATAATAATTTTTCTGAAATTTCATAAAAAAGTGTAATTTTTAAAATCTTTCTAAAAATAGTAATTTTTCATAGTTTTCTAAAAATTGTTATTTTTCAAAAATTTTTGAAAATAATTATTTTCAACAATTTCAAAAAATCTTAATTTTTCAACACTTTTTAGAAATAGTAATTTTTCAAAAACTTCTAAAAATAATATTTTTTTCAAAAATTTCTAAAAATAATAAATTTTCAAAACTTTCTAAACATAATGATTTTTCAAGAAGAATATATATATATAGTAAATTTTCAAAACTTTCTAAAAATATTATTTGTTTCAATAATCTCTAAAAATTGTAAAATTTTAAAATATTTAAAAGTGGTAATTTTTAAAATTTTTCTAAAAATAGTTATTTTCAAAAAGTTTATATAAATAGCAATTTTTCAAAAAAAAAAAAAAATTAATAGTAGTAATTTTTAAAAATTTTCTAAAAATATTTTTTTTTTAATTTATTTTTGTAAAAGTAGTAGTTTTTCAAAACAATTTTTTTTAATTAAAATAGTAGTTTTTCAAAGCTTTTAAAAAATAAAATTTTTCCAAAATTAATAATTTTTTATCATTATAAAAATAGTAGTTTTCAATTGTTTTTAAAACTAATAATTTTTCAAAAGCTTTCTATAAATAATAATTTTTTAAACCTTTTTAAATACAGACATTCTTCTAAACTTTGTAAAAATTCTAATTTTTGAAATCTTTTTTAAAATAGTAATTTTTAAAATTTTCTAAAAATAATTATTTTTCAAGATTCTAAAAATAGTTAATTTTAAATCTTTATAAAAACAGTAACTTTTAAAAACTTTCTAAAAATAATAATTCTTCAAAACTTTTCTAAAAATAGTAATTTTTGAAAGCTTTCTAAAAATAATAATTTTTCAACACTTTCAAAAAATAGTATTTTTCAAAAATTTCTAAAAATAGTAATTTTTTAAAACTTTTTAAGCATAATAATTTTTCAAGAAGATTCTAAAAATGGTAATTTTTCAAAACATTCTTGAAATAATAATTTTTCCAAACTTTCTAAATACGTGTAATTTTTCAAAGCGTTCTAAAAATAGTTATTTTCAACAATTTCTAAAAATTGTAATTTTTCAACACTTTTTAAAAATTGTAATTTTTAAAAAAAATTTAAAAATATATATATTTTTAAAAATTTCTAAAAATAATAATTTTTCAAAAATTTCTAAACATAATAATTTTTCAAGAAGAATATAAAAATAGTAATTTTTCAAAAATTTCTAAACATAATAATTCTTCAAAAGAATATAAAAATAATAATTTTTCAAAACTTAATAAAAATAGTAATTTTTTAAAACTTTATTAAATGGTAAATTTTTAAAGTTTTCTAAAACTAGTTATTTTTAATAATCTCTATAAATTGTAAATTTTCAAAATATTTAAAAGTGGTGATTTTTCAAAACTTTCTAAAAATAGTATTTTTTTTTAAAACATTCTAAAAAGTGTATTTTTTTCCAAAAAAAAAATTAAAAATAGTAATTTTTCAAAACTTTCTAAAAATAGTAGTGTTTCAAAACTAGTAATTTTTTTAATTTTCTAAAAATAGTATTTTCTTTTCAAAATTTTCTAAAACATTAATTTTCAAAACTTTCTAAAAATTGTTATTTTCAAAAGTTATTAAAGTTGTAATTTTTAAAATTTTTGTAAAAATATTAAAATTTCAAAAGTTTTTAAAAATATAATTTTTTTCAAAATTTTCAAAAAAGTTTCATTTTTAACCTTTCTCGAAAAAAAGAACATATTTTCAATTTTCTTATAACGTAAATGAACATATGTTTTTTAGCATTAGAAGAAAATAAACATTTATTTTTTTTACTGAAGAGTGTTAAAAATAAAAATCAATTAAATAACTTGATCATTTATACACCGAAGGGTTTATTTTAACAAAACAAAAACTAGTTCTGAAAAAAAAAAAAAAAAAAAAAAAACCATTGTAACTGATCAATCCATGAGCTAGCTTCAAAATCCTAATAGATACTATGATTCATATCATCAATGTAAATTGACATCAGAAACATCTTGAAGGAGCCTAGCCGAAGAAGAGTTGCCTTCAACGTCATCCTTGCTCGTGAGAGAAATAGAGGAATCAACCCATGGACCATCCATAGACAAACCTTTATCACGACTTTCGTGAGAGAACACAGGGACGTGTGTTTGGCTGTCATGTGAAAGAATCTCAAAGGCTTTAAACCTTGCATCCTGATCCTCGGAGCTGCGCTTTATTATCGGCGCTTGGACTGGAATTTTGCCTTCAAGCATGCCCACCACAGAAGACATTGGTGGTCTAAGAGTAGGAGATGGATTGGTGCACAACAACGCCAGGCTAAGCATTGTCATTGCCTCCTTCTTAGAGTAATTTGAACCAAGACTTGGATCTACTAGTTCTAATAGGTTCCCTTGTTCTTGCAGTACGTAGGCCTTCAGTTCCATGAAGAAAATCCAATCATAAATACTTGTTTTCATATCATGAAATAAGCATGTTCGATGGGTTTAATTTCTATAAATTTTTACTTACCCAATCAAGAAGGTAGACAAACTCCTCCTTTGGTCGGTAGTTAGTGTTGCTCTTTCCACTAACAATCTCTAAGGCTACAACACCAAAGCTGTACACGTCTGCTTTGTCTGTTAAGTAACCTCTCATTGCATATTCAGGAGCCATATAACCTCTAATGAGAAAACAAATAACTCTTGAGTAGCGATTACAGTAAAATTTAAAATAATCTTTATATATGCATTTTTTTCCCCTTCGGACAACTAAGTACCAATATAATATATTAGATCAATCAAAAGATGTCTTGTTTTCCTTTTAATGTGATTAGAAAGGGCATATGTAGAGAGGGAGCTAGCACTCACATTGTTCCAGCTATTCGGGTGCTGATATGAGTGTTCACCTCTTCATCAAGCTTAGCCAAACCAAAGTCGGATATCTTGGCATTTAGATCCTTATCAAGAAGCACATTGGTTGCCTTTATATCTCTGTGAACAATCTTCAACCTTGATTCTTCATGAAGATAAGCTAACCCCTTTGCTATTCCCAAACATATATTTTTTCTTGTTGGCCAGTCTAGATGTAAATGATTTTTCTCATCGTTACCTATAATTGCATGTTAACGAGAGAGATACATTATTATGTAATAATATTCTTGTGAAAAAAATAAAAATAAAAATAAAAAATCTTTAGCATGATGCATATAATGGCTCAAAATTTACCGAAAATAGCCCGAGCAAGACTGTTGTTTTCCATGTACTCATAAATAAGCAATAACTGATTTCCTTCTATACAACATCCAAAGAGGCGCACAAGATTTGGGTGTTGTAATGCAGATATCATGCCTATCTCATTAACAAATTCTCTGTTCCCTTGCTTTGATCTTGAAGATAGTTGTTTTACAGCAATTATAGCACCATCTCGAAGCACACCCTGGGATCAACAAACGTATATAGTCATCACAACTCAATATTGAATGCAGTTTTAGTCTGCTTTCAATTATCACTACAATTCTAAGCTACTACTATATGCATACCTTGTAAACTGGGCCAAAGCCTCCTTCACCAATCTTATTAGCAGGGTCAAAGTTACCAGTGGCAGCTTTGATTTGTTTTAATGTGAAATATCCCGTTTGTAGATGTAGTTCGCGCAATTCTGCGGAAATAAAAAAGACTATAAGAGTTAGACCATATGAATGCAGTTCAATATTCAAGAAAAAACCAAGGTGATAAATTTGCAAACAATGAACTACTCAAAATCATCTTTCACAAGTTGCCCTCACCTTGATTTTCATCAGGATCTTTGCCTCCTAAGTAACCTTTCATTCGAAGGGCAAATAAAACCAACAAGGCAAGTATACATGATGCTATCACAATACCTACAATAGCACCGGTAGAGAACCCGCCGGTACTGACTTTGAAGTCTACAACAAAAGAAACATCATCATTAATACACTGAGATAATTCAAAAACTTTTATTTTGCACAAAAAGTATCGAAAAAACTGATATCCCCAAAAAGCTCCGCTAGGGTTTCCATTTTCCATTAATTCCCTTGATGATTTCGACAATTTTCTGCAATTTTTGTTGCTCTTCTTTGCGATCGTCAGGAGGTTTTGCTCCTTGGTTTTTTGGTTGCCTTGTTTCCTATGTTTGTTGAAAGCATGGATGATGAAGATCAAGAATCGTTTGATTTGGTGTTTACAACTTGTGCACTAATTGTCTCTTTTTGATTCTTTCTTGCTCAACGTTTCCGCTAGACTCGCCATCTCCGTCCTTCCTTCTCATCGTCCCCATCGCCTTCCTTGGTCCTTCCTACTCATCAGTTGTCACTGCTGAATGTCTTCCTCCACTTTTGCTGTTGAACGTCCAATCGATCTCGTTGCCCCTAGCTCTTTGCTCTGGTTTTAATTCAGATTTTCATTGTGTGAGATTATCTCCATTTTTTCTTTGCAAGTTTTTAGAATTCTAAGGTCATCGTTTCTTGTTGGTGCTCAATCGTCTTCCTTCATCGTAATCTTCAAGCTTTAAGACCAAATTAAATTCTATTATACAGTTTTGTCGTCTCTGCCTTTTGGTTATGTGGTTAATTTGTTTCTTCTTCGTTGAAGACTTTGAGACAAAGTCGTGGAGTCTTGTGTGCGATAAGTGTGGCGATTTCCAATTTTCAGTGTTTGCGTTTCGTTAAAATATGATCAATTTGTAAAAGCTCCAAATTTTAAGTTGCAGATTTAATTGTTAAATTAGTATATCAAATTTCTCCGAGTAGCGTTAGGCACTCTGGATATCCCCCTTCCAACTTCGTGTTGGTTTGTTTCTTCTCTTGGAGTTTGCTTGTGTGATCTGGTTATGAGATTTGTTACCTTTGTGTGAGCTAATTTTGGAGTTGATTTGATTTCATTGAATTGAATTTTGCTAATTGGAACTACAATGGAGCTGGTAAGAAATCAGTCAGGTCTATTAGACCTTTTTGTTCATCGAGGTGATCTCTCATACCTTGAGATTGTGATTGGGATGAGCATCAAGGAATTTCAACAGTATTTTGTTGTTTGCATGAAAAAATGGATTAGATATGGTTCATTTGTAGTTCGACAAAGTTTTCAGGATGAGATAAATTAACAAATATTCAGTGAAAAAAAAGTGTGGGATCCTGACAAGATTTCATGGATAGTGGTTTGGATCTTGATAATAGTTATTTTGTTTTTTCAATTATATTTTCTTGAATATTAGTGTTATTTTTTTCTATTTATTTGTTGTTACTCTAGTAGTTTTTTTGATTTGATGAGTGTTATTTGCTTGTATTGACTCTATAAACTTGATTGTTTTTTCTCAAGTTACCTAACTGACCTGTTAGGGAGGGAATTTGTTGTTACTTATATTGTCGAGTTTATGCTAGCTATGTTACTAGCTATTTGGTTATTTTATTCCTTAGGCTATGAATTGTATATAGCGGATGTTGGAATGATTAGTTTGTATTGTTTTCTTTTTAAATAAAATTTTCTCAATTTAACAAAAAAAATTTGTTTTTTTTAATACCCTGAGATAGAGAACAACGTTGACATAGAGATAAAGAAACAAAGAGAGAAACAAATTAAAATAAAAGGAAGCTTACTTGATGTGACAGTAATAGCAGATATTAGAGGTCCATAGACACCTTTATTAGGAATGACAGTTGTTCCTTTCCCAGCCCAATACAAGTGAATCTCTAGAGTTCCATCATTAACAGAAACATTATCAAATGTCATTGGAATGCCTTTACCTACACCATTAGTTGCTTCCATGATGTTGAAATCCTTAACTGAATTCCCCTGTAGAAAAGGTTTAATTGAAAAGTAAGTGCATTATCTGCTGGTGGTAAGTATTAATACTACACTTTTACTCACTTGAATTGATACATCAAAAATGCGTTTTCCGAGGCTGCTATATGACTGGTTATTAGTATACATTATTTCAGCAAAATGGAGTTGCACTTTGTAACTTCCCTTAATCAAACAAAGACCATAATACTTGAGTGAAATAGGAGCAACACGAGCCGTTTGGTAAAAATCTGGATCAGACACATTAAGAGAAAAAACATTTGTTGCTGTATATCCTGCATTTCCATTGTCCATATAAACCCCTGTACTGCTATAACCCCATTTTTCGGAGGAAGAAATAAAGTGAGATGGGCCTAAAGGGCTTAGGTCCTCTTCATATTGATTGCCATTGTAAGTCATCGTACGTCCTCCACAGTTAATAAACAAAGAATGATCTGCAGGTGTTATACAAATAACTTTAAATGTCTAAAGCATTAGGTTTATGAAAGAAAGCATGATCTAAAACAACTATATACTTACATTGTTGTTTTCCGGAACAAGGGAGGCCCTTCTTTAAGCACCATCTAGTTTAAGAAAACAAAATCTTATTCATTTATGAAGTATAATATGATAAATTTGATAGAAATAGTTAAAAGTTAAATGAAAAAAGCTCTCACGATTGATTCTCAGAAGGAATGTGGCTAGAAACTAGATTCCTATTAAACAATGAGACAGACATTAGCAAATTATTAAGGAGACATTAGCAAATTATTAAGGAAGCAATCTAAATTAAGAACTTGCACATATGATCTTGCATGAGAGATAAGAGAAACGTGTAAAACTTAAGATATAGACAGAAACACATCTAAAATGTATGAGAAGATCATTTGGATACCAAACTAGCAACTTACACTGGCGAATTACCGCAACTATACTGAGGTGACCCCGTAAAATTGTTGTAAGATAAATCACTGAAAAAACACATTAGTCAAGGCATTAGTGAATGATTTTTTGTTTATAGCTAAAAGAGGAAAGAGAACGAAGTTGGAAAGTGCACTGTGGAAAGGACAAATGGAACGTACAAGTTCTTTTTGCTGTTCAATATCCAATTTGGTACTACTCCGGTTAGCGAGTTATTGGTCAGAAACCTACACGTAAATAGTGTCTATTCAGATGACCACTAAGAAGTAGTTGAATAAAGGAAAGTTAAAAAAAACAAGAAGCAAATTCAAATTTAACTTTATTGCTAGCATTTCATCAATGGGGTTTATAATGTAAACATTATTGACTTACATGTAATTTAGATCACCAGCAAGACTCTCCATACTCCTTGGAATTACACCAGTTAGTCTGTTGAAGCTCAGATCTCTAAAGAAGAAAAAAAAGGCAAAAATTAAAACATGTCCAACTACAATCATAATTAACAGAATTATAGGCATTTCTATAAAATAACAATCCTCACTTACATTGTTTTTAACTCTGTCATCTCTCCTAGGTACTCTGGGATTGAGCCAGTAATTGAGCAATTTCTCAATATCCTGAGTCATCAAAGAAGAAAATTATTGTACTTGTTAGGTTTCAGAAAAAATTAAAATGAAATAAATTTTAGAGTTTCAGGATTATATATGAAGTCATATTAAACTCACAGTCTCTCTAATTGTTTTGCATTGGACAAATTAGGAAAGGGCATACTTGATCCCGTCAGATCAGATATCCACCTGATAACGTATCAGATAAGTTGAACTATTAGCTCAATAAGATAAACAATCAATTGGTAAATAGAGATTTCATGGTCTTACAATTTAGTTAGGTTTTTCAATAAAGATATGGTGGAAGGAACTGGACCTTCCATTGATGTGCCTTGTAGATTCCTGCAGTATATGCTTAGCTTTTAATTTCCATGAATGATGAAATAACCAAAAGTAACTGATCCTCATACCATACTACACAAACAAAAAGATAACATGAGCTGAAATAAACAGAGAGCAACACTCACAGTCTATCAAGTTTGGTCCAGTTTCCGATCAAACTTGGTATACTTCCTTGGATTTTACTCCCATCTATCCTACTGCAGGCAGTATTATACATGAGAAATCTTGAGGAGGGGAGTAAAAAAAGTAAACATTTAATAATTAGAGAGTGACCATAGTCACTTACAAATCAGTTAAGTTCTTCAAATTTTCAAATGTCTCTGGTATTGTTCCACTAAAATTGTTTGCAGACAGTATGCTGTAAATATTTATAAAATAAAATAAAAAATGTTAGTTAGACATCTATTTAGCCATTTAGTTAGATCATGTAAGAAACAAGAACAATATTCTTACAGTCTCCGTAAATTACTCAAATTTCCAAGGTTTGGAGGAAGAGGCCCTTCAAACAAATTATCTTCCAATACCCTGAAAAGAGGAATTTCAATGGTTAAAAAGTTGATATATGTATAATTTCCTTATTCATTCATGTTAAACTCTACAAATAAATAATTAAAAAAAAAACGTACAGTTCTTGCAGCGTAGCAATGTCACCAATTTCTTTAGGAATTCGACCACTAATCCTGTTTCCCAAAAGAGACCTACAATATTTTATTTTTCAAAATGTTAAATATAGTAATGTCACTTATTTTTTAAAACGATACAAATTCATGCTTTGGAAAAAGATAACATTAATGCACGTAAGAACGTACAGAATGCGAAGAGGGGCACCAGAAATGGTAGCAGGAATTGATCCATTGAGGTAATTGCGTGTGAGATCACTGTTTGATGAAACAAAAATTAGTAAAGCTTGTCATTGATGATCAAGAAATTTGTACCATTAATTATAATTTGTTTTCTTCTTCTTCTTCAATTGAGATACAAGTATAACGTTATTTTAACTCACATTTCTTCCAGATGAGTAAGACTTCCAAATTCCTTAGGTATAATTCCCGTTAAGTTGAGACCCTTCAACTGTCTGTCACAACATGTGTTAAAATAATTTTAATTTTAATCAAAATTGAGGATTAAATATAGTAACAAATAACTTACATTGTTTTGACATGACAAAGAGTGCCATCTTGGAAAGAGCAATTGCATGTGACATTGCTCAGTATATCCTCTGTGATAGCCATATTGAAGTCTCCACCACTGTTGCAAGAAGAACGACTGATCTTCCAATGTGGATTTTTTAGTTTGTTTGAAATTGTTTCAAGAATTTGCACTGCCCCAATGAATTTCAATCATTATAATGGATTTATCATATGCATGAGTGTGGCAATTAGTGACTCAAACTGTAATAACACCTGTAAGCATTACTAGCAATGACATTTTCATTTGTAACCCTTACGAAAAACTTGCAAAATTTTTGTAAATTAGTCTGCTTGTCCAAAATTTATAGTAGAGGTGTGCCACACACAATCAAGATTAACTCTTAATAGTTTATGTACTATATATAAGTGCACTCTGTCAATGTAAAGGGGTAACAAACAAAAAAGAGAGAGAACTTGGCTAGATGAGTGAGAGTTGTGTACATTGCTAGTGGTGGCTTTGATTTGTAACATTGATTCAAGAACTTAGTGGTTTGTTGGTAGGAGGTCCTTCCCGTGGAGTAGATTCACATTCTTGTGGATTGAACCACGTTAAATACTGTGTGTATTGTTTTATTGTTGGTTGATGTGCGTGAACTATAAACAAACAACTTCAATTATCAAGAAAGGTGGTTACAAGAACAAGTGAAACATATAACTTCCTGACTTGGTGATCAAATATTCTAACAATTTTGGTATTAGAGCATTGTTGGATTACTAATACGATCCTGTGAACCCTGATTTTTAAAAACTTAGGCCTGATCAACCCAAGCCGTTGAATCAATTCAACACTCTCCAAGAAGACTGAAGTTGTTTCTGTAATGAATTCAAGAAGAATGGGTAACACCAAATCTGAAGTTGATAAGTTTGATGGTTCTGGGGATTTTGGCTTATGGATGAAGAAGATGTATTCACTGTTGGTGTAGCAAGATGTTGCAGAGGGGATCACTGAGGATCCAGAATTTCCTGCAACTATCACAACTCTCAACAAGAAGAAGGTTCTTGAAAAGGTTTACACTAGTTTGATCCTCAACCTTTCTAATAATGTATTAAGGCAAGTGAATAAACAAAACACTGCACTAGAAGTTTGGAAAAAGTTAGACCAACTCTACCTTGTGAAGTCTCTATCAAGTAGGATTAATCTGAAAGTCCAACTGTTTGGATTCAAGATGAACTCCTCAAAGAATTTAGAGTCAAATTTGGATGACATGAAGAAAATTACCATTGAATTGGCAGACTCTGGTGAAGAATTATTAGATGAGAACCAAGTTGTTATCTTGCTAAATTCAGTCCTTGAGACTTTCAAAGATGTCAAGACTGCTCTGCAGTATGGTAGAGAAGTACTCACAGTTGATACTGTGATCACTGCCCTCAAATCCAAGAATGCTGAGATGAGGTTGGAACATAAAGCCTTGGGAAGAAGTGATAACAAAGATTCAAGAAATGGTGAATCACTTATAGCTAGAGGAAGAACCAGTAAGAAAGTAAATACCTTTAAGAAAAGGTATAAGGGTTCATCAAGATCCAGATCAAGGTCAAAAATAAATTCAAACAAATGTTGGGCTTGTCAGAGGGAGGGACATTTCAGACGTGACTGTCCCATTTTAAAGAAAGGTTTTGAAAATGCAAGTAATGGTGATGCAGATGTTGTGCTAGAAAGATCCTCCAATCCTAAAATTCTTGCTATCATTACCACCAAGTCAGATCAATAATGGATACTTGACTCTGCTTGTAGTTTCCACATATGTCCCAGGAAGAAATGGTTTGAGAGCCTAAGGGAGTTTAATGGAGGAAAGGTGCTGTTGGGAGACAACTTTGAATGCAAGATTAGAGGAATTGTAATTGTTAGACTAATTCTAATTGATGGATCACACAAGCTACTCTCTGAGGTGAGGTATGTACCTGATATAAAGAAAAATTTAATTTCTCTCAGTATGCTTGATACTGCAGACTACACAATTAAGGTGGAGCAAAGCAAGATGAGAGTTTGAAAAGGCTCACTAGTACTCTTGAAGGTAGTGAAACAAAATGGCTTGTATGTACTGCAAGGCCACACTGCAGTTGGAGAACAAACCATTGCTATTGCAGCAAATGACAAGTCAACTCTATGGCACAAAAGACTAAGCCACCTAAGTGAAAAGAGACTCACAATGCTTGCTAATCGTGGGCTGTTGAATGGTGACAAGGTTACTCACATCAACCTGTGTGAACACTGTATCTCAAGGAAACAGAAAAGGGTGAAGTTCCCAACTGATCAACACACATCAAAAGGCACTCTTGAGTATGTATACTCTAATCTATGGGGTCCTGCCCCCATTCCCTCTCTCCCAGACTTGTCCCTTTTTTCCATAAAATTAGTAAGATTGTATTAATTATTTTTGCTATATTTACTGTTTTTGTACAGTGATATATTGTCGGTGTATTTAGAGTTTTGGTTTTTTTAAGAGGTTTTTGAGTATTAGTGTTTGTATTTTCTATTTCGATCTAATAGTAAACTTTTTCTCGGTTTATTATCGTCAGTAAAGTATATTTTTTACATTTAAAAGTTAAACTATTTTTTCTCATTGCTTATTATTTTGTTATTACTCATAATTAATTATTTATTCAATTAAATTTGACCAAAATTTCGCTTCCATTAACACCAACTTATAACAATTAATATAAAAAAAACTATTTAATGCTAAAATATACATATAATAAATCTTTTTTTAACCGACTCTATTAACTCTAATTTTGCACGACCATTATGTGGTTAGCAAATTTTTATAACATACTAAATATATGTTTTTTGCTCTTTTATTTTATTCTTATCACATTTAACATAATTCTTTTTTTAATTTAAAATTTGTCATATATCAAATTATAATTTTTGTAGTATTTGTTTCGAATATATATATTTTTTGATATATGTTAATGTATTTTTTATGTATAATTAAACATATGAATTTTTTGTATAATTTAATCATTTTTACTTAATGCAAAGTGAAAGTTGTTTCAACAAAACACATGTTCACATCTAGAGAAATTAGATGTTACATAATAGGAAAAATATGTGATATCATATGTGCCACTTCAAAAAAAGAATGTATGTGCTATATATTATGAAAGAACATATGTATCATCTATTAAAAAGTAATATATGTGTTTTTTGAAAAACGAAAACGTAAGTGTCATCAAAGGGAGATGTTTTTTTTTTGCTACATTCAAGGCTCGAACTCGAGACCTCTACCTTATAATGGTGGTTACAATGCCACTAGGCTACTAAGGCCTTGGCATCAAAGGGAGATGTTATTTTTGAAAGAAGTGGTGAAAGTTTTTTTTTTTTTTTTTTTGAAATAAGTTGTATAAAGGGTTATTTATATAAATAACCGAGGGCAAATATAAGGTTGTATAAAAATCGGGGGATAAATAATAGCTTCTATTGTTATTTATTTTTATTTTATTTTATTTTTTTGTTGCTTTTGTTATAAAGATTGCGGTTATAAGGTTTGTATGGACGCTGAAAAGTGCAAAAAATTGTTCATGATTCGAAATAATCAAAAATTAATTGTACCTCTGTTGATATACTATTTCTTTATGTTATGTATAAGAGTTTAACCAATTACTTAAACAAGTGAAACTACTTGTGTAATATTAATCTTATTTTGAATAACAATATAAATCCAACAGTAAATATTTTGAAGAAATTAACTTAAATCCGCAAATAATTTCCACTTGAAAAGTATAAAGGCAAAAAGTCAGTGAAATGTTCATACCTTCATCTTGAGGAAGAAGTCGAGCGTATGATCCGAACCCAATCAAAGAGTTGAGGACTAGAAACTCAAAAAGAAACATGAACACAACGTTGTTAATCCAACAATTAAATCTCATTTCTCTCCACCGTTACAAATTGATGTATTTTCCCCCAGAATTGATGAACTCTTATTTATAGCAGAATGAGAATGAGAATGACCGTGACAGAAAACAAAAAGAGAGATCATGTACGAGTGGAGGAAAGTAGAGGTATTAAAAAGAGAGAAGAGAGTAGTGGTTGGTTTATGAATTAAAGAGGGACAGCAATTATTTTAGAAAGTTGATGGAATCGCTTGTTTTCACTTTTCATGTTTGATTTTAGTTGAATAATCAAAGGCAAGAATAGCAAAGATAGGAACGAGTAAAAGGCGAAGTAAATGTTTCTGCACGGTAAAAATAAGTCGGCAGCCGCCAAATGGGACTGATATACATAAAATAAAAATTATAAAAATTCCATTTATTGTGTTTCTTTTTATTTTCAAAATGTCAATGTAACTGCCAAGGGAGAGAGGGTCTGCAGTTTTCACATTGAGATATCTGTAATTTACGATAAATTATAAATAATATATATAACTATAACTAATAAAAAAAATTATGATTATAATAAATCAAAGTAATCATCAGCTAATGGTATGTTAATTATAGAATTTCTATTATTCAGAAAACTACGTAATTTACTGTAGATTAGTCTATATTGAATGGTACAGATTCATAAAAATAAACTTTGACTTGTATAAAGCCGTACTCAACTACTCATTTGATTCCAACGGTACTCTGTTGACCATTTAAAAAAGATCATCTTGCATGTCGAATAAAATTTTATGTTAATTATACTTAGTGGAATTGATTAATAAGCACTTTACTATTACACTTAATGAATTAACGTTTTTCATAAAACTCAAAGTTTCTTGTGGTAAAAAATTTATTCACATTATTTGAATTATTTTAGATTATTTGTTTCAGGTCATGCAAAATAGTAATTAACTTGACTTCAAACATAACACCAATTCGATCCGTTAGATTTTCTTTTGTTTATGCCAGATCTTTTGGTTTAACCATAACGACAAGAAAGGGATAGGGCCCTTTTTCTTAAATAAATTAATGTAAGATATCATGACAGCCGGTATACACGTATTTTGTGAGTCATTCCTCAAAGTTGTATTTTAAGATGAATACTTCTGTTGACAAGACAAGATGATCCCCTAACAATATCCTTCCATCTAGCTCTACACCAATTACTTTTTATTTTTTCCATTTAACAAATATTAAATATCTGTGTTCTTAAAAAAAAAAAAAAAAAAAAAAAAAAAAACATTTACACTAATTTTAAATTTTATTGAACTAAAGTATTAAATAATTACTTATTTAACAAACAATAAATAACTCCTTCTTAACTTTCATGTTACTTAATTTGAGACAACACATTAAAATATGCTTTTCTGTAACTCAGCTAACTTCTACTGCAAAAAGAGTGGAGCTTGAGCTTAAACATTTTCTGTTTTTCTAGGTCAAAATATTTGGTGGGGATCTAATTAGTAACATAAGTGGGGAAATAAAATTGTTAACCACAAACGAACTACTTTCTTTTATATTCAATTGGCCCCAATGGTCTTCATGTTGTAAAAGTTTCCTCTGATGATATATTTGTTTGTTTGTTTTTAAATAATTTTAATCAAAAGCAATTTTAAATGAAGGTGATTCCATAAATAAACATATAATTTTTGTTTTATTAAAAAGCACAAAATTAGCTAGCTATGAAAACACTAAGGCAAAAATTGTGTTTAAAATAGAAGCATTTTTTCATCGTTACGTTAGTACTTAGTACCATAGAATCTAAAAAAATAGAAAAAACTGAGTCTACTATCTTGGTCTTAATTTAACTTTTGGGTAAACATTTTATTTCTAACTATAAATTTTAAATAACTTTTAATTTTCTTCCTTATGTTTTTTTCTATATTAATATGATACTTTATATTATTATTTCTATATTAATTAAATATTTTGAGTTAATATTGACATTAATGGTATAAATTACTTTGAGCAATAAATTAAAAGGTTTTTTTTTTTTTATCAAATTTAGTAGGAAGGAGTTGGTCTCACGTGACACTATCATAAGTTATTTAATTCAAATTTAACGTAAAATTAAAATACTTTATTAAAATAAAATTGAATACATAAAGTATTAAATTAATAAAAAAATAATTTAAAGTATTAAACTAAAAATAAATCATAACTTTATAAAAAATAAAACGTTTACCTAATAATTTTTATAAGTTGCTTAAAATATCCTATAGCTCAGTCAAGAGCAATGGTCACAACCAATAATTAAGAATAAAAGGAGTTAAAGAAGTTCCCACTTTATCTTTTTTTCACCAATAAATTTTGCAATATTAAATTATCCTTAATATAAACTAATATATTAATATTGATACATACAAAATCAACTAATAATTAATTTAGGGGTCGTGTGTGCTCACATTTCAACCTATAAACAAAATAATTTTATAATTCCATGTTTACTAACTTCAGTGAATACATGGAAGGAAAAAAAACTCACTTAGCAATATACTATGAGGTAGAGATGGCAACTTTACCCATCGGGTCGGGGCCCCACGGGTATCTGAACCGTTTGGGCAAAACGGGGCGGTTCAAATCGGGGCGGGTACGGGTCGGTATAATATCCATTTTGTTTAATAAAATTCGGGTCGGTAACGGATCGGATCGGGTACCCATTCGGGTACCCGTTTGAAACCACATTTAGGGCGTATGAAACCACATTCAGAATCCATTTTCGAATTTTCCTCTGCCCGTGTCCCGTGAGCCCATTGTTTGCCTCTGCGCAGTGCAGCTCCGCCATCGCCAGGCTCCCACTTCCCATCGTTTCCACCTCCAGGCGCCATCGCCATCGCCTCTGCTGGTAAGCTCTGATTTCTGTTGGGTTGTTTTGATTTCTTTGCGGGTTGTTTCGATTTCCTCGCATTTCTGATTGGTAAGCTCTGTACACGATTTCTAGTTGGGTTGTTTCTCAGTATCATTGAACTTCACCATTCGGGTTGTTTCTGGTTTAAGTTTGTAGATGGTTAGGCTTTGTAGCATCTGCAACTGAATTCTCTGCAGTCTTCTGTCTTCATCATTTCTGGTTGCTTTTTGGGTTTTTGGCATTGCTTGTAGTATTAACCGTTCGTAGAATCTTAACATTAGTCGAAACAATCCCTCACAAGCTCGCGTTTGAGAAAGAATCCAACAGATGTATAGAACTGGGCATCTTCAGGATTTATATTATTTTTATCTTTAAGGTACAAGGCTAAAGTTATGTTTTCTGTGCAATATTAAGCTACTCGATCCGATTCTCTTTTTTTATGACTAATTTATGTGTTGTGGGTCGAGAATTAGTTGCATTTCTGATATATATATATATATATATATATGCCTTTCCCGGAGTGTTTATCCATGGTACGAAGACTGATATTCTGCATTTTAGAATTTTGAATTATCAAATATGGGTTTTTAGTTTGTTATTAATTGACAACATAAATTGCTTTATTTTTATTTTTTGGGTTCGTAACATTTTTGCTTTCTGTTTTGTCACAAATTAATACACTAAACGGATTACAATTTAATTTATTAAAAAATTAGGATTACAATTTTTAGGGAGAAAAAAAAAAAAAAAAACGGGTCAACGGGTCGGGTTTTTGACCCGCGGTTATAACCTGACCCGAACCCGAATCCGAAAGATCCAAATCCCACCGGTTTATTTGCCCCACGGGTCGGTTCGGGTCGGGTCGGTTTTGACCCGAACCGCCCCATTGCCATTCCTACTACGAGGAAACAAAACATGAACGAAAAATGTAGAACAATTTGTACCTTAATTAACAATTAGTGGAACTTTCAAGGAAAAAAAAATTAAAAAAAGCAGTGACTAGTGAAAGTCAGTCTTTTTTTTTATGTTATAAATAGCATATGTCAGTGACTTAGCTTTTAAACATAAGACCAAGGAAGATTTAATCTAATCCTACTTGTTATTATCACAGCTCATCATTTTCAATTATATTCGTTCGAAAGATATATGCACTATATAAGTTAAATATTTACGATTAATAATTAAAATTGTTAGGTCTTAAATATAGGACTTTTAGCTTTAATATTATGTTAAAAATTATTGGTCATTAACTCTCTCAAAAATTTAAACTATTATAAGAATGACCAATATTACTTTTTATACATCTATCAAAATGCAAGAACAAATAACCAATTTTTATTTTATTTATATTTTTTTATATTTGTTAATTATTATTGACATATCAATTTGGATAGATTCAAAGGTGATCCGAGAAAGTTTTTTTCCGAGCAGCACTAAGGTACCTTATAACAGTTATATTCTATTTGGAGTAAATAATAAACTTAGACACATTATTTTATGAGTATGTCATTTCATTTTTGCATTTTAATTTAGTAAACTTGATACATAATTTGAAAACTATCGGTAAACTTGATCCAAATCACCAAATCAATAACATCATTTAGATAATCTAACATAAAATTGATCACCATATTCATAATTTTAAAGACTTTTTAATTAATTTTATTGTAATTATCAATTTAACGTTAAATGTTGTAAATAAATCTTTTTTTTTTTTCCAAATAACTAACACATTGTGAGAATAAAAAATGAAATTGGTCATATACTTTTTATAGTTACATTATTTAAAACTTGTTTGTAAAGATCATATCTATAGGTTACATGCTCTATCATTATTATTGTTTAAATATAATAATATAAATTTTTAAGAATCTTTCACTAATTTAAAGAATAGTTTAGATCTAATTTGATCAATTTATATATTTTTAGGATGTTAAATTGAAGAAATTAGATATAAAAGTGATCAAATCGGAAGTACCAAATTGATAACTCAATCAAACCAATAAATATTATTTTATAAATATTTAAGTTGAAATTAATACTAACTATTTTTTTTTTAATTTCTAACCTGGCCTAGCCCCCACTACGGTCCATCCCTGCATAGATTAAATATCTTTACTATAGACAACAATAAATTGATTAATAAAATAAAATAAAATAGAATAAGTTTAAAATTTGATCATCTATTCTTGTATTATCATCTTTTCATAACAAAAAATTAAACTATTACAAAAAAAAATAATAAATAGATTAAATTATTATAAGTGACATAACTAAATAACCTTAAGTGCATTAGTCTATTTAATTATTATTTTTTATTTTATTTTATGTGCTTTTTACCTTGCCCATATCCTATTAAGTTTATTTTTTTTAATATATATATAAAGAAGATTAATTATTATTTAGATTTTCTTTGAATTTTTTTATTTTATATTTTTTGACTTTTTTTTTTCTTTGACAATTATTTTTAAACTTGATTTTTTTAAAATAATTAAAATTTACAAAAATTTATATCATTAACAATAATTATTTATTATAATAATTATATATTTACTGTAAAATAACACTATGATTCTTTAAGTTTTACTAATTTCTATAATTTTTTAACTTTTGCTTTAGATTTGATCATCTAATCCGTACCTTGCATGGATCCTAATCTAGTAAATTATACAAATTCCATTTATTGGGTTTCTTTTTCTTTTCAAAATGCCAATGTAACTGCCGAGGGGAGAGAGGAGGATCTGCATGCAGTTTTCACAATGAGATATCTGTAAAATTCAATTGCAATTTTATTTATTACAAATTTATAATAAATTATAAATAATATAGTATTATAGTCAGATTATATAATTATAACTAATAAAAAAAATATTATTTTAATTGTGATTATAATATATAAAAGTAATCATTAGCTAATGGTATGTTAATTATAGAATTCCTATTATTCAGAGAACTACGTAATTTATTGTAGATTGGTCTATATTGAATGGTACAGATTCATAAAAATAGACCTTTGACTTGTAAAAGCCGTACTCAACTACTCATTTGATTCCAACGAAACTCTATTGACCATTTAAAAAAGATCATTGTGTGAATAAAATTTTATGTTAATTATACTTAGTGGAATTGATTAATAAGCACTTTACTATGAATTAACGTTTTTCATAAAACTCAAAGTTTCTTGTGGTAAAAAATTTATTCACCTTATTTGAATTATTTTAGATTATTTGTTTGCATGCAAAATAGTAATTAACTTGACTTCAAACATAACATCAGTTCGATCCATTAGATTTTCTTTTGTTTATGCTAGATCTTTTGGTTTAACAAAAACGACAAGAAAGGGGTAGGGCCCTTTTCTTAAATAAATTAATGTAAGTTATCATGACAGCCTGTATACCTGTATTTTGTGAGTCATTATTCAAAGTCATCTTGTGTCAAACGATCCACTAACAGTATCCTTCCATCCAGCTATACACCAGCTACTTTTTATTTGTTCTATTTAACAAATATTAAATATCTGTAATCTTAAAAAAAAAAAATATACTAATTTTTATTTTTATTAATCTAAAGTATTATATAATTACTTATTTTAAAAATAATAAATAATTTTTCTTAAATCTCATACTACTTCATTCGAGACGACACATTAAAATATGCTTTTCTGTAACTCAGCTAACTTCTACTGCAAAAAGAGTGGAGCTTGACCTTAAACATTTTCTATTTTTCTAGGTCAAAATATTTGATGGGGATCTAATTAGTAACATAAGTGGAGAAACCACAAACGAACTACTTTCTCTTATGTTGAATTGGCTTTAAGGGTCTTCATGTAGTAAAAATTTCCTCTGATGATATATTTGTTTGTTTTTAAATAATTTTAATCAAAAGCAATTTTAAACGAAGGTGATTTCATAAATAAACATATAATTTGTGTTTTATTAAAAAACACAAAATTAACTAGCTATGAAAACACTAAGAAAAAAATTGTGTTTAAATTAGAAGCATATTTTGCATCGTTAAGTTACTACCATAGAATCTGAAAAAACAGAGACCACTGTCATTGTCTTATTGCGGATAGTTGGCCATGTGACATTTAACCCTTGTACCTTTGTCTCCCGATTGATCAGACAATCGAAAGAGACTTTTATTTTAACTTCATGTTATATATCAATTCAGTATAATTGGTAACTGTTACTTACATTTAATGCAATAAATAAATATTCTAATTAAATTTTTTTGTCCTATAAAAAGAAATTTGTAAATTTGTAATAGTCGGCTCGAGTGACGAACTTAAGATTTTTTGCTTCCTTTAGGGTCAGTTTGTAATAGAACTTAAGAACTATTATTATGTGAGTCGAATTCAGATCTGTCTTTAATGTACAAAATCTCTGGAAGTAATTATGTGAGTTTAATTGTAGTTTTATACATATTGTTTGAGATGCACGGTAAATAATTAGTGATATTTATTTTTTTTCCTTTATATTTTTCTTTTTTAAAAGGCTTTTTAATTGGGAGCTAGATAGTACCTCTTGGAAACTATAAGTAAACTAATTATCAGATTAATTTATAATTTAAAAATAATATTTTTTATTATACATAACTCACACTCTTTGGGAATCCAACTCCTAACAATTTAAAATTAAATTTTAAAAAATAAGAATTACATAATCTAGCATCAATATGTAATCTGTACAAGTGCTTCAAAAAAAATCAACAAATTCAATGACATGAAAACCATTTGAGTAAGTAGAAAATTTGAAATTTGAGTTTCAATTAAATATGTGTAAATAGTATACTTATTTTTTTTTAAAGTGCTTGAAAAAAACCATACTTTAATTCATAAATTACATCCTGCTCAATTTGACTCCTCGTTAACTAATTAAAGAGAAATGAAAGAGAAAAAAGCTCATAAAATAAAATGGTGTATTTGATTAAGCTGTATTTGTTGCGACTTCTTACTTCAAATGGTGGAATGATAACTTTTAAGCTAAATTACTACTAAATTCTAAAAATAGTATTTTTTTTTTCTCATAATTTTAATAAATAGTAATTTTTCAAAGTTTTCTAAAACTAGTTATTTATTTTCAAAAACTTTTTTAAAATAGTTATTTTCAACAATTTCTAAAAAATTTAATTTTTCAACACTTTTTAAAAATAGTAGTTTTTCACAAATTTATAAAAATTGTACTTTTTTCAAAAATGTCAAAGCATAATAATTTTTCAAAACTTTCTAAGCATAATAATTTTTCAAGAAGAATATAAAAATAGTAATTTTTCAAAACTTTCTAAAAATAGTAATTTTTCAACACTTTCTAAAAATACTAATTTTTCAACACTTTCTAAAGATACTAATTTTTCAAAAAAAAACAAAATTTAAAAAGGTGTACTTTTTTAAAAACTTCTAAAAAAAGTATAATTTTTCAAGAAAATTCTAAAAATAGTAATTTTTTAAAAGCATTATAGAAATAATAATTTTTCAAAAATTTCTAAAAAAATGTAATTTTCAAAACATTCCAAAAATAATAATTTTTAAAACTTTATATAAAAAAGTTTAATTTTTCAAAACATTCGAGAAATAATAATTTTTCAAAAATATCTAAAAAAGTGTAATTGTTCAAAAAATTTTAAAAATACTAATTTTTCCTAACTTTATTAAATGGTAATTTTTCAAAAGATTCTAGAAATAAAAATGTTTCAAATCTTTCTAAAAAAAGTGTAATTTTTCAAAACTTTTTACAAATTGTAATGTTTCAAAAATTTCTAAAAATAATATTTTTTTTCAAAAATTTCTTAAAAAAAGTGTAATTTTTTTAGAACTTTCAAAAAATTAAAATTTTCTTAAAATAGTTTTTTTTTTTTTTTTCAAAATTTTCTATACATAGTAATTTTTAAAACTTTATAAAAAAAACGTAATTTTTGAAAACAAAATAATTTTTCAAGAAGATTTTAAAAATGGTAATTTTTCAAAGCATTCTAGAAATAATAATTTTTCAAAACTTTCTTTAAAAAAGTGTTATTTTTCATAACTTTCTAAAAATATTAATTTATAAAACTTTATTAAATGGTAATTTTCCAAAATTTTTAAAATAATTATTTTCATCAATCTCTAAAAATTGTAATTTTTCATAATATTTAAAAGTTTTAATTTTTCAAAACGTTCTAAAATTAGTTATTTTCCAAACGTCTATATAATTAGTAACTTTTCTAAATTTTCCAAAAAAAAAGTAAGTTTTCTAAATTTTCTAAAAATAGTAAGTTCTCTAAATTTTATAAAAATTGTATTTTTTGTTTTAATAAATAAAAGTGGCGGTTTTTCAAAACAATTTTTATTTATTTATAAAAATAGCAGTTTTTCACTGCTTTTTTAAAATAACAACATTTTAAATGTTTCCAAAATTAATAATTTTTGAACATTATAAAAATAGTACTTTTCAACAAAATTTAAAATTAATAAATTTCCAAAAGCTTTATAAAAATTGTACATTTAAAAAAAAATTTAAATATGGACATTTTTTCGAAACTTTGTAAGAATTGTAATTTTTGCAAACTTTTTTATAATCCTAATTTTTAAAACTTTCTAAAATTAAATTTTTTTTTTCAAAAAAATAATAATTTTTCAAAACTTTCTAAAAATATTAATTTTTTAAAACGTTTTTAAATAATAGTTTTTCAACACTTTCTAAAAATAATAATTTTCAAAAAATTTCTAAAAATAGTAATTTTTTAAAACTTTTTAAAATTAGTATTTTTTTTTCAACACTTTCTAAAAATAGCATTTTTTTTTTCAAATTTTTCTTAAAATAGTAATTTTTCAAAAAATTTATAAATATAGTAATTTTCATAACATTCTAAAAATAGTAATTTTTCAAACTTTCTAAAAATAGTATTTTTTTTAAACTTTGTGTAAATAGTATTTTTCAAAACTTTTCTAAAAAAAATATTTTTTTTTCAAAACGTTTTTAAAAAAGTGTAATTTTTTAAAACTTTCTAAAAATAGTATTTTTTTCGAAAGTTCCTAAAAATAATAATTTTTCAAAACTTTCTAAAATAATAATTTTTCAACACTTTCTAAAAATAGTATTTTTTTTTTTAAATTTCTAAAAATATTAATTTTACAAAAATTTCTAAAAATAGTTTTTTTTTTCTCTTTTTAAATTTCTAAAAATACTATTTTTATATTTTTAAGTAAGTTTTTTATATATTTTTTTCCTAAGATGAGCAATTGCTATCCTGCCTTGTTAAAAAAATTATCCTAAGAGTCCCAAACATATTATATAATTCCATGTAGATGAATTTATTGATCTCAAATTTATTTTTTCAAAGTCCCCTTTTGTTTTAGAAGTTTATTATACAAAAATGTGGGAATGTTGGCAAGCATCGTTAAATATGTTCCACCAATCTATCTGTAGTTTTTCTTACCAAATAAAATAAAATAAAATAAAATCTGCAAGTAGTTTTAATACTGATCAACTACAAAGATTCAATAACTAGTTCTGAAAAAAAAAAAAACACCATTGTAACTGATCAATCCATGAGCTAGCTTCAAAATCCTAATATATACTATGATTCATTTCATCAATGTAAATTCACATCAGAAACATCTTTAAGGAGCCTAGACGAAGAAGAGTTGCCTTCAATGTCAACCTTGCTCGTGAGAGAAAAAGAGGAATTAACCCATGGACTATCCATAGACAAACCTTTATCATGACTTTCGTGAGAGAACACAGGAACGTGTGTTTGGCTGTCATGTGAAAGCATCTCAAAGGCTTTAAACCTTGCATCCTGATCCTCGGAGCTGCGCTTTATTATCGGCGCTTGGACTGGAATATTGCCTTGAAGCATGCCCACCACAGAAGACATTGATGGTCTAAGAGTAGGAGATGGATTGGCGCACAACAACGCCAGGCTAAGCATTGTCATTGCCTCCTTCTTATCGTAATTTGAACCAAGACTTGAATCTACTAGTTCTAATAGGTTCCCTTGTTCTTGCAGTACGTAGGCCTTCAGTTCCATGAAGAAAATCCAATCATAAATATTTGTTTTCATATCATGAAATAGGCATGTTCGATGAGCTTAATTTCTATAAATTTTTACTTACCCAATCAAGAAGGTAGACAAACTCCTCCTTTGGTCGGTAGTTAGTGTTGCTCTTTCCACTAACAATCTCTAAGGTTACAACACCAAAGCTGTACACGTCTGCTTTGTCTGTTAAGTAACCTCTCATTGCATATTCAGGAGCCATATAACCTCTGATAAGAAAACAAATAACTCTTGAATAATGATTACAACAAAATTTAAAATAATCTTTATATATGCACCTTTTTTTTCTCCTTCGAACAACTAAGTACCAATATAATATATTAGATCAATTAAAAGATCTCTTGTTTTCCTTTTAAGTGATTAGAAAGGGCATATAAAGAGAGGGAGCTAGCACTCACATTGTTCCAGCTATTCGGGTGCTGATATGAGTGTTCACCTCTTCATCAAGCTTAGCCAAACCAAAGTCAGATATCTTGGCATTTAGATCCTTATCAAGAAGCACATTGGTTGCCTTTATATCTCTGTGAACAATCTTCAACCTTGATTCTTCATGAAGATAAGCTAAACCCTTTGCTATTCCCAAACATATCTTTTTTCTTGTTGGCCAGTCTAGATGTAAATGATTTTTCTCATCATTACCTATAATTGCATGTTAACGAGAGAGATACATTATTATGTAATAATATTCTTGTGAAAAAAATAAAAATAAAAAATCTTTAGCATGATGCATATAATGGCTCAAAATTTACCGAAAATAGCCCGAGCAAGACTGTTGTTTTCCATGTACTCATAAATAAGCAATAACTGATTTCCTTCTATACAACATCCAAAGAGGCGCACAAGATTTGGGTGTTGTAATGCAGATATCATGCCTATCTCATTAACAAATTCTCTATTCCCTTGATTTGATCTCGAAGATAGTTGTTTTACAGCAATTATAGCACCATCTCGAAGCACGCCCTGGAATCAACAAACATATATAGTCATCACAACTCAATTTTGAATGCAGTTTTAGTCTGCTTTCAATTATCACTACAATTCTAAGTTACTATTATGTACATGGGGGGTGGAATAATTATACATACCTTGTAAACTGGACCAAAGCCTCCTTCACCAATCTTATTAGCAGGGTCAAAGTTACCAGTGGCAACTTTGATTTGTTTTAATGTGAAATATCCTGTTTGTAGATGTAGTTCGCGCAATTCTGTAGAAATAAAAAAGACTATAAGAGTTAGACCATATGAATGCAGTTCCATATTCAAGCAAAAACCAAGGTGATAAATTTGCAAACAATGAACTACTCAAAATCATCTTTCACAAGTTGCCCTCACCTTGATTTTCATCAGGATCTTTGCCTCCTAAGTAACCTTTCTTTCGAAGGGCAAATAAAACCAACAAGGCAAATACACATGATGCTATCACAATACCTACAATAGCACCAGTAGATAACCCACCACCAGTAGATAACCCATCGGTACTGAAGTCTACAACAAAAGAAACATCATCATTAATACACTGAGATAGAGAACAACGTTGACATAGAGATAAAGAAACAAAGAGAGAAACAAGTTAAAATAAAAGGAAGCTTACTTGGTGTGACAGTAATAGCAGATATAAGAGGTCCATAGACACCTCTATTAGGAATGGCAGTTGTTCCTTTCCCAGCCCAATACAAGTGAATCTCTAGAGTTCCATCATTAACAGAAACATTATTAAATATCATTGTAATGCCTTTACCTACACCATTAGCTGCTTCCATGATGTTGAAATCCTTCATAACTGAATTCCCCTGTAGAAAAACTTTAATTGAAAATTTTCTAGCTTTAACCAAAACAATTATATTTTGAACAGCAAAAGTAAGTGCATTATCTGCTGGTGGTAAGTATTAATCACTTTTACTCACTTGAATTGATACATCAAAAATGCGTTTTCCGAGGCTGCTATATGTCTGGTCATCGGTATACATTATTTCAGCAAAATGGAGTTGCACTTTGTAACTTCCCTTTATCAAACAAAGACCATAATACTTGAGTGAAATAGGAGCAACACGAGCCGTTTGGTAAAAATCTGGATCAGACACATTAAGAGAAAAAACATTTGTTGCTGTATATCCTGCATTTCCATTGTCCATATAAACCCCTGTACTGCTATAACCCCATTTTTCGGAGGAAGAAATAAAGTGAGATGGGCCTAAAGGGCTTAGGTCCTCTTCATATTGATTGCCATTGTAAGTCATCTTACGTCCTCCACAGTTTGTAAAAATATGATACTATATAATATATGGGTTGGGTTTGATTTGTTAAAGTAATATGTAATATAATATGTATTGGGCTTTGTATGTTATTTTGTGTAACCCAATTAAAATATGTATTTTATTAGTTAGTTCTCGTGTGGGATGGAAACTGATAATTAGGATTACTTTGTTTTTGGGCTTTAGTAACTTAGCCCACAGTCAGTAGGTATTACTTAATAAGGTTATACTATATGGGTTTTTGTCTAAAATAGGCAAAATCTGTAAGATAGTTTAAAAATGGGCAAAATTGTGTTAAAGTTTAAAAATGGGCAAAATTTTATTTACTCTCCCAGTAGCCAGTTTTCTTTCTTCTTCTCCCTCCTTTCTTTCTTCTTCTTCCCTAGTTTTGGAGAACGTTACTTGTCAACTGCACTTTTTGATTCCATCAGACATGAGGCAGAAAACATGACTTTTGACTAATGGGTCGCCAAATTTGTTCCACTGTCACTTTTCCTTTGAGTCATTGAGAAGAGCTTCAATTGAGTTGAATGAGACAGTGAGGACATAGGGAAAGCACTATAATATTCCCACTTTATCATAAACTAATTTGTATGCGCAAAACAAATTATGTGTGAAGAAAGTATTGAAAATAAATTCTGGCTTAATATATTATGGAACTCTTTAAGTGCACGAAAAGTTTGGTGCAGCGGCGTTTAATTGAACAAAGAAAAATAAATATTTTTTACCACAAGCGTAATAGACAGATGACAGGTTCGAATTTTAATAATCGCCAACAAATAATAGATAAAGATTAGACAAAGTTGGGGGTGGAAATGAGAATATATAGTTCACCAAAACTGATCATAGAATCCAACTTATTCCTGATCATCTACTAAATATACTACCTGAGCGAAACTCAAAACATTCCTTACATAGACAGATAAATACATACATACATACACATGAGACTGGGAATGATATTATCTCTGTTTCTGTTCTCGATAGATCACATTGAAATTTTGTGTCATTGAATTTTTTTTTATAACCATGTGTATTTTCATGAGATATACCATGAGATATACCAGATATACCATGAGATATACCAGATATACCATGAGATATATCAGATATACCTTGAGATATACCAGATATACCATGAGATATACCAGATATACCAGATATACCATGAGATATACCAGATATACCATGAGATATACCAGATATACCTTGAGATATACCAGATATACCATGAGATATACCAGATATACCAGATATATCATGAGATATACCAGATATACCAGATATACCTTGAGATATACCAGATATACCATGAGATATACCAGATATACCATGAGATATACCAGATATACCTTGAGATATACCAGATATACCAGATATACCATGAGATATACCAGATATACCATGAGATATACCAGATATACCTTGAGATATACCAGATATACCATGAGATATACCAGATATACCTTGAGATATACCTTGAGATATACCAGATATACTATGAGATATACCAGATATACCTTGAGATATACCAGATATACCGTGAGATATACCAGATATACCAGATATACCTTGAGATATACCAGATATACCCTGAGATATACCATATATACCTTGAGATATACCAGATATACCAGATATACCAAATATATCCTGAGATATACCAGATATACCCTGAGATATACCAGATATACCGTGAGATATACCAGATATACCTTGAGATATACCAGATATACCCTGAGATATACCAGATATACCCTGAGATATACCAGATATATGTTGAGATATACCAGATATATGTTGAGATATATCAGATATACCCTGAGATATACCATGAGATATACCAAATATATCCTGAGATATACCAGATATACTTGTTTGATATACCACACTATTCATCTTCTTCCTCAACAATGAGATAATGCAGAGCTTCACAATGAGATAGTAATGGTGGAGTGTTTTGTGCATCCTCACTATTCATCTTCTTCCTCAACAAAATTTGTGGAGGATTCGATAATAGAGAGTGGAGAGGGAGAGTAATGCTCAGAATCGTGCAAACGTTTGGAACTGTTCAAATTCTTCCAAACGGTTTACAAATAAGTTACCGGCTAATAAATGAGGTTTTGGGTGGACGGTTAAAAAAAGCCCATTTTTAAAAAATAACATAACTCTGCCCTTTTTTAAACTATCTTACAGATTTTGCCTATTTTAGACAAAAACCCTATATATATATTACTTGATAAGCGCCGGACATATATGGAATAGAGAAACAGAGAGCGCGGATCAGAAACAAAGAAATAGAGAGAGAGAAACCGGAAGGAAACAGAGAGGAACGGCAAACGAAAAAGAGACAGAAAGAAAAGCAGCGAGAGAAGGAAAAGTGGTGAGTAACAGCGAGCAATTGAAGCAAGGAAATTAATGGAGTAAGCGCTCGTTCCTGTTCTTCCTCTTGGTTCGCAGAAGACAAGAAAATTAGGGTTCATGGTGGTATGAATCTTTGATACAGTTTCTTGCTATTTTCTGTAATCTTTATGTATGTACTCTCTGATAATAATATGAATTGCATGTCAGCCTTCCCCGTGGAGTAGGATTTCCGAACCACGTAAAATCCTTGTGTTATTTGTGTGCCTCTGATTATGTGTGTTATTTTAAAGAGCAAATCAGTTTATGTTCTTGAACGAAAAACGATCCATTAAATCTGCGATTTTACATTCTTGGAACCAAAGTTCCCAACAATTGGTATCAGAGCCTATGGTTGGGCTTTCGTTTTATGATTTATGATTTTCCCCAATTTTTCTTTAGGATTTTCTGAATTTCTTGTTTCTGAAATTTTTGGGTATTTTTATTATTCCGAAAATTGTTAATTAAAATATATTTTTTGGTTGTGAAAATTATGTTGGAATTCCTAATTTTCAGTTTTATGAATTGGGTAATATAAATCATGTTAAGGGGATTTACGGTGATTTAAATGGGGTTATTTAAATCTGATTTTTTTTTTGTGTATCTCCTTGGGTGAACTTTTTGGTTCAAGTTTTGAGTAAAATCATTTTTGGTGTCCCTCTTCAATAAAGATTTATTCTCTGTTTTTTTTTAAAGTATAAAAATTTGAGAGAATAAAGAAATCAGTTTTATGTTTAATAAATTGAGTAATAATGTGTTGTTTCTTGTGTGTTTCGATCTGTCCGAAATTGTATGTTCTAATAATTATTTTTTGTAAAATCAAGAATTTGCCTATTAATATTTTTTGTGAGCTTGTGGTCACTTGTTGGTAGTAAAAGAAATAGGACAGGTTTCTTGGTGAGTTTGTGATCGAAACTTGAGAGAAAAGATGTGGAATTTTTCTTGGGTAATACAAGATGGGTACAACACATGAAAGAATTGAAGGAGGTTGACATGAGAGGTTGTTGTAAAGAAATAACAAGGTTTGGAAGCACGCAATTCATAGACATAGCTCATTGGTATCCTCCTGGACGTGGCTGTTAGGTGCTGAAATAATTGCACATGGAGGATAGTGCAGCAATTTTGGTGAGCTATAGCGCTGTAAGGTCTACTCTCTCTATATTTATTTTAAAAGATATTTGTATCAGTTTCTGAAAGAATATTGCAATGGATGTGAACTTTTGATAATCTTGATTAAATTTTAAATTTGAGAATCTTGAGATTATCATGTTGAGTTCTATGATTATTCCATGATGTTAGTGAAACTGATTGTTATATATCTTTGGAGATTTTGATGTGTATGTTCTTTTGTTGTCCTTGGTAGGAAAAAGACATAACATGAAATCTGAATTATGCATGAAAGATGCATGTTAGAAATAGGTTGGATTTGGTATAACTTATTTCTAGTTGATAAAGTCAGCCACGGTCTAAGTCGAAATCTAAAAGCAATTAGGTGTTTTCACTACTGTTATGGAAAGATGCATGTTTGTGTTATGTCCTGTTATGAAAAGAAAAGATGACATGTTAATGAATCTAAGATTGGATATGCATACATGAAAATTTCAAGTTGTGATAATAGTGTTGTATTGTTAGATGGCTATTATAACTGTGAAATTTGAATTATGGAATCTTGGATTGCTTGGTATCTTGATTGTTCTTTTCATGTGTGTCCTGATAGTAAAAGTTCTGTAATGCTTGAGAATTCCTAGCTAGGTGGTAACCTGATAAGAGGTTGGAAGCATGTGTGATATGAACTTGTTACTTGGACTGTTATAACATTGTGAGCTTTGTACGTTTTCTAGTCTTTGACACTGCATGTTGTGATGTAGTAAAGACTTGTGATAAATGACACTGGGTATGTACATGGATGCTCACTGAATAGTGTTATTGGGCATATGCATAATGGTCTTTGAGTAGTGTTAAGGTAACTCTTGTGGAGTTGTAATCTTGTTTGCACCTGTATTTGAAAAGTTTCTGTTATGGCATGGATAATTGACCATATTAGAATAAGAAACTTGTTAAAATTGTCAAAGTAAAGGTCTATTTGATACTTGTACTGCTAGTATTTCAGTTTGCTATATTTGTAGTGTACAAATGGAGTCTAATTGTATTTCTTGGAAAGCATGCAACTAGAGACTGTTTTTCGAGTGATTCATATTGGTTTGTAAGGTCCTGATCAGTCCTTGACAAAGTGAGATATGAATTGTATCACTTTTACTGGTCTATGTTGGTTTATGCTGGATTATCAATATTTCAAAGATAGGTAATGTTGTTGAATTCATTTTATCATTATATGAATGATTTATTGTTTTCGGCTGTTGGATACCTTTTAGAAATATGGAATTGATAATCTGCTTGAAAATTAGACAATGTTAGAAACTGAATGTTGGTTGAGTAGTATGGTTAAAGTATTATGTGAACATGGTATATATGGTGGGCTACTAGCTTGCTCTGTTATTCTTTTACTAACAATGGTAAAGAGAATGTGTTGCAATTGAGGTGGAGTTTGCAGGGATAGCACCTGGAGCATGCAGGGATAGCACTTGAACTTGTAGGATTGAAGCTACTAATGCAAGTGGGGTCCATGATGAGCATGGAGGTGTTTTGCAGCTCGGTGATAGTACTCAATGGGATGCAATGGAGGAAGAGAAGCTATGATATTTGGGTAAGCCACCTGGAAGGTATATGCATGTAGACCTTGGTACTTGTATATGATAATTGATGCTGTTTAGATGACTTAGAGTGAACATCTTGTAATGATGTTATATTTAAAGAATCTGGAATATGGCTTGGTGCCTGGATATTTATTAAGATTCTTTGTGTGAAAATGGAAACTGATTTTAAAAGCCTAAGATGTGAGTTTGCTGCTGTTACTTGGCTTTGTGAAACATGTTAAATGGACTGTATGTACTTGTGCGTGATGTCCGTATATTATTAAAGATATTTTCCTTGGCATGTTATAGATGTAGTCTATATGATGTAAATTGGCTTTGAAGATGTAAGCATGTTAGTAATAATCTCTTTAATCAATTTAGTGTTAATTGATGTATGTACTTGTTAATATATTTATTATATGCCGTTTGCATGTAATAATATAGAAAAGTTTATTATTTGGTATACATGCTTAATCTGTCTTATAATAAGTAATTTATAATTGAGGTGGAGCCAATTAAAGTGGTATGCATGGAAAATATGTGGGACATGTATATTGCATGGTTTATGCATTTGAAAAAGTGACATACTGATAGTCCATGATAATGTTTTATGACATGTTTGACTTGTGAGTGTTTCCATGATATTTATTGCTTATCGTCAGTTTAGTGTCCCAAAACTGGATGATGTATTGGCAATTTGAGCACATATAAGTGTAGTGTCATACTTGTGTGCTATATTGTTTGGGATATGTTTTGTTCCATGGTAACTAGTGTTGGAACAGTTAATGAGTTATGTTATTTGAATTGGTTTAATTCAAATAGAACTCATTGTTAATTGTTGGTTGGCAAATGAACACTTGTATATTTGGGTATTGATGGTGTTGGTTTATTGTATGAAAATTGAAGCATATATGTTATGAGGAGTTTTACTAACTCTCATGTTATAAGTGACTTTGAGAGGTGACGATCTTTCAAAAGGAATTATATGAATTATATGTTTATTTTCATGACTAATAGAGAATCTAACTTTGTTTGCTTGTAAGCTTTGATTGTGTACAGTGACTATTTGTATGTACGAAAGCGGAAGCATTGTGAACTAGAGGCCAAGTGAAGGTGACTCTATAGGACTGTGTAGATTTCGGTTTAAAGTTGTGTTATTATTTTACCAAACCATTGTCCGATTAAGTGTTGTTAAGAAATTAGCAACCAGCTTGGAAAGGCTGATTTGCAATTCATTGAAAACATATGTTTATATAGTATCAAGGTGGAGATTTGTAAAAATATGATACTATATAATATATGGGTTGGGTTTGATTTGTTAAAGTAATATGTAATATAATATGTATCGGGCTTTGTATGTTATTTTGTGTAACCTAATTAAAATATGTATTTTATTAGTTAGTTCTCGTGTGGGATGGAAACTGATAATTAGGATTACTTTGTTTTTGGGCTTTAGTAACTTAGCCCACAGTCAGTAGGTATTACTTAATAAGGTTATATATATATATTACTTGATAAGCGCCGGACATATATGGAATAGAGAAACAGAGAGCGCGGATCAGAAACAAAGAAATAGAGAGAGAGAAACCGGAAGGAAACAGAGAGGAACGGCAAACGAAAAAGAGACAGAAAGAAAAGCAGCGAGAGAAGGAAAAGTGGTGAGTAACAGCGAGCAATTGAAGCAAGGAAATTAATGGAGTAAGCGCTCGTTCCTGTTCTTCCTCTTGGTTCGCAGAAGACAAGAAAATTAGGGTTCATGGTGGTATGAATCTTTGATACAGTTTCTTGCTATTTTCTGTAATCTTTATGTATGTACTCTCTGATAATAATATGAATTGCATGTCAGCCTTCCCCGTGGAGTAGGATTTCCGAACCACGTAAAATCCTTGTGTTATTTGTGTGCCTCTGATTATGTGTGTTATTTTAAAGAGCAAATCAGTTTATGTTCTTGAACGAAAAACGATCCATTAAATCTGCGATTTTACATTCTTGGAACCAAAGTTCCCAACACAGTTAATAAACAAAGAATGATCTGCAGGTGTTATACAAATAACTTTAAATGTCTAAAGCATTAGGTTTATGAAAGAAAGCATGATCTAAAACAACTATATACTTACATTGTTGTTTTCCGGAACAAGGGAGGCCCTTCTTTAAGCACCATCTAGTTTAAGAAAACAAAATCTTAATCATTTATGAAGTATAATATGATAAATTTGATAGAAATAGTTAAAAGTTAAATGAAAAAAGCTCTCACGATTGACTCTCAGAAGGAATGTGGCTAGAAACTAGATTCCTATTAAACAATGAGACAGACATTAGCAAATTATTAAGGAAGCAATCTAAATTAAGAACTTGCACATATGATCTTGCATGAGAGATAAGAGAAACGTGTAAAACTTAAGATATAGACAGAAACACATCTAAAATGTATGAGAAGATCATTTGGATACCAAACTAGCAACTTACACTGGCGAATTACCGCAACTATACTGAGGTGACCCCGTAAATATGTTGTAAGATAAATCACTGAAAAAACACATTAGTCAAGGCATTAGTGAATGATTTTTTGTTTATAGCTAAAAGAGGAAAGAGAACGAAGTTGGAAAGTGCAATGTGCAATGTGGAAAGGATAAATGGAACGAAAATGTATAAGAGTAAAGGACGAACGTACAAGTTATTTTTGCTGTTCAATATCCAATTTGGTACGTCTCCGGCTAGCAAGTTATTGGTCAGAAACCTACACGTAAATAGTGTCTATTCAGATGACCACTAAGAAGTAGTTGAACAAAGGAAAGTTAAAAAAAACAAGAAGCAAATTCAAATTTAACTTTAACTTTATTGCTAGCATTTCATCAATGGGGTTTATAATGTAAACATTATTGACTTACATGTGATCTAGATGATCGTCAAGACTCTCCATACCCCTTGGAATTACATCAGTTAGTCTGTTGAAGCTCAAATCTCTAAAGAAAAGGAAAGAAAAAAAAGAAGGAAAAATTAAAACATGTCCAACTACAATCATAATTAACATCAGTTAGTCTGTTGAAGCTCAAATCTCTAAAGAAGAAAAAAAAGGAAAAATTAAAACATGTCCTTACTTACAATGTTTTTAACAGAATTATAGGCATTTCTATAAAATAACAATCCTTCCTTACAATGTTTTTAACTCTGTCATCTCTCCTAGGTACTCTGGGATTGAGCCAGTAATGAAGCAATTTCTCAATATCCTGAGTCATCAAAGAAGAAAATTAATGTACTTGTTAGGTTTCAGAAAAAATTAAAATGAAATAAACTTTAGAGTTTCAGGATTATATACGAAGTCATATTCAACTCACAGTGTCTTTAATTGTTTTGCATTGGACATATTAGGAAAGGGCATACATGATCCCGACAGATCAGATATTCTCCTGATAAGGTATCAGATAAGTTGAATTATTAGCTCAATAAGATAAACAATCAATTGGTAAATAGAGATTTCATGGTCTTACAATTCAGTTAGGTTTTTCAATAACTATATGGTGGAAGGAACTGGACCTTCCATTGATGTGCCTTGTAGATCCCTGCAGTATATGCTTAGCTTTTAATTTCCATGAATGATGAAATAACCAAAAGTAACTGATACTCATAACATACTACACAAACAAAAAGATAACATGAGCTGAAATAGACAGAGAGCAACACTCACAGTCTATCAAGTTTGGTCCAGTTTCCGATCAAACTTGGTATGCTTCCAGGGATTTTACTCCCATCTATCCTACTGCAGGCAGTATTAACATGAGAAATCTTGACGAAGGGAGGAAAAAAAGTAAACATTTAATAATTAGAGAGTGACCATAGTCACTTACAAATCAGTTAAGTTCTTCAAATTTCCAAATGTCTCTGGTATTGTTCCACTAAAATTGTTTGCAGACAGTATGCTGTAAATATTTATAAAATAAAATAAAAAATGTTAGTTAGACATCTATTTAGCCATTTAGTTAGATCATGTAAGAAACAAGAACAATATTCTTACAGTCTCCGTAAATTACTCAAATTTCCAAGGTTTGGAGGAAGAGGCCCTTCAAAAAAATTATCTTCCAATACCCTGAAAAGGGGAATTTCAATCGTTAAAAAGTTGATATATGTATAATTTCCTTATTCATTCATGTTAAACTCTATAAATAAATAATAATAAAAACGTACAGTTCTTGCAGCGTAGCAATGTCACCAATTTCTTTAGGAATTCGACCACTAATCCTGTTTCCCGTCAGAGACCTACAATATTTTATTTTTCAAAATTTTAAATATAGTAATGTCACTTATTTACGTAAAACGATTCAAATTCATGCTTTGGAAAAAGATAACATTAATGCACGTAAGAACGTACAGAATGCGAAGAGGGGCACCAGAAATGGTAGCAGGAATTGATCCATTGAGGTAATTGCGTTTGAGATCACTGTTTGATGAAACAAATATTAGTAAAGCTTGTCATTGATGATCAAGAAATTTGTACCATTAATTATAATTTGTTTTCTTCTTCTTCTTCTTCTTCAATTGAGATACAAGTATAACGTTATTTTAACTCACATTTCTTCCAGATGAGTAAGATTTCCAAATTCCTTAGGTATAATTCCCGTTAAGTTGAGACCCTTCAACTGTCTGTCACAGCATGTGTTAAAATAATTTTAATTTTAATCAAAATTGAGGATTAAATACAGTAACAAATAACTTACATTGTTTTGACATGACAAAGAGTGCCATCTTGGAAAGAGCAATTGCATGTGACATTGCTCAGTATATCCTCTGTGATAGTCATATTGAAGTCTCCACCACTGTTGCAAGAAGAACGACTGATCTTCCAATGTGGATTTTTTAGTTTGTTTGAAATTGTTTCAAGAATTTTCACTGCCCCAATGAATTTCAATCATTATAATGGATTTATCATATACATGAGTGTAGCAATTAGTGACTCAAACTGTAATAACACTTGTAAGCATTACTAGCAATGACATTTTCATTTGTAACCCTTACGAAAAACTTGCAAAATTTTTGTAAATAAGTCTGCTTGTCCAAAATTTATAGTAGAGGTGTGCACACACAATCAAGATTAACACTTAGTGGTTTATGTACTATATATAAGTGCACTCAGTCAATGTAAAGGGGCAACAAACAAAAAAGAGGGAGAACTTGTCTAGATGAGTGAGAGTTGTGTACATTGCTAGTGGTGGCTTTGATTTGTAACATTGATTCAATAACTTAGTGGTTTGTTGGTAGGAGGTCCTTCCCCTGGAGTAGATTCACATTCTTGTGGATTGAACCACGTTAAATACTATGTGTATTGTTTTATTGTTGGTTGATGTGCGTGAACTATAAACAAACAACTTCAACTGTCAAGAAAGGTGCTACAAGAACAAGTGAAACATATAACTTCCAAACTTGGTGATCAAATATTCTAACAATTTTGGTATCAGAGCATTGTTGGATTACTTATACGATCCTGTGAACCCTGATTCTTAAAAGCTTAGGCCTGATCAACCCAAGCCGCTGAATCAATTCAACACTCTCCAAGAAGATTGAAGTTGTTTCTGTAATGAATTCAAGAAGAATGGGTAACACCAAATCTGAAGTTGATAAGTTCGATGGTTCTAGGGATTTTGGCTTGTGGAAGAAGATGTATTCACTGTTGGTGTAGCAAGATGTTGCATAGGGGATCACTGAGGATTCAGAATTTCCTGCAACTATCACAACTCTCAACAAGAAGAAGGTTCTTGAAAAGGTTTACACCAGTTTGATCCTCAACCTTTCTGATAATGTATTTAGGCAAGTGAATAAACAAAACACTGCACTAGAAATTTGGAAAAAGTTAGACCAATTCTACCTCGTGAAGTCTCTATCAAGTAGGATTAATCTGAAGGTCCAACTGTTTGGATTCAAGATGAACTCCTCAAAGAATTTGGAGTCAAATTTGGATGACCTGAAGAAAATTACCATTGAACTAGCAGACTCTGGTGAAGAATTATCAGATGAGAACCAAGCTGTTATCTTGCTAAATTCAGTCCCTGAGACTTTCAAAGATGTCAAGACTGCTCTGCAGTATGGTAGAGAAGTACTCACAATTGATACTGTGATCACTGCCCTCAAATCCAAGGATGCTGAGATGAGGTTGGAACATAAAGCCTCGGGAAGAATTGATAACAAAGATTCAAGAAATGGTGAATCACTTATAGCTAGAGGAAGAACCAGTAAGAAAATAAATACCTTTAAGAAAAGGTATAAGGGTTCATCAAGATCCAGATCAAGGTCAAAAATAAATTCAAACAAATGTTGGGCTTGTTAGAGGGAGGGACATTTTAGACGTGACTGTCCCATTCTAAAGAAAGGTTTTGAAAATGCAAGTAATGGTGATGCAGATGTTGTGCTAGAAAGATCCTCCAGTCCTGAAATTCTTGCTATTACTACCACCAAGTCAGATCAAGAATGGATACTTGACTCTGGCTGTAGTTTCCACATATGTCCCAGGAAGGAATGGTTTGAGAGCCTAAGGGAGTTTGATGGAGGAAAGGTGCTATTGGGAGACAACTTTGAATGCAAGATTAGAGAAATTGGTACTGTTAGACTAACTGTAATTGATGGATCAGACAAGCTACTCTCTGAGGTGAGGTATGTACCTGATATAAAGAAAAATTTAATTTCTCCCAGTATGCTTGATACTACAGTCTACACAATTAAGGTGGAGCAAAGCAAGATGAGAGTTTCAGTAGGCTCACTGGTACTCTTGAAGGTAGTGAAACAAAGTGACTTGTATGTACTGCAAGGCCACACTGCAGTTGGAGAACAAACCATTGCTATTGCAGCAGATGACAGGTCAACTCTATGGCACAAAAGACTAGGCCACCTAAGCGAAAAGACACTCACAATGCTTGCTAATCGTGGGCTGTTGAATGGTGATAAGGTTACTCACATCAACCTGTGTGAACACTGTATCTCAGGGAAACAGAAAAGGGTGAAGTTCCCAACCGATCAACACACATCAAAAAGCACTCTTGAGTATGTACACTCTAATCTATGGGTCCTGCCCCCATTCCCTCTCTAGGTTGAAACAAATATGTACTCACATTCATTAATGATTACTCAAGAAAGCTATAGGTATATTTCCTAAAGGGAAAGGAAGAAGTCTTTAAGAACTTTAGACATTGGAAGAAACTTGTTGAAAATCTGACCAATAAAAGGGTTAAGAGATTGAAGACAGACAATGGTATGAAATTTTGTAACCAAGAATTTGATGAGTACTGTAAGGAACATGGGATTGAAAGGCACAAGACCGTTAGACACACACCTTAACAGAATGGAGTAGCTGAACGCATGAATAGGACTATCTTTGAGAAAGTTAGATGCTGTTGTCAGATGCATTCCTATCCAAGCATTTATGGGCTGAAGCTGCACAAACTGCATGCTACCTTATCAATAGAAGCCCAAGCGGCTCTATAAATTTCAAAACTCCAGATGAAATGTGGTTTGTTAGAACACCCAAGTATGATCATCTGAGGGTGTTTGGGTGTACTGCATATGCTCATGTAAATGAAGGCAAACTGCATTCAAAGAGTAAAAGATGTATTTTTGTGGGTTACCCTGAAGGTACCAAAGGATACAAGCTTTGGTGTCCTACCACTAGAAAACCTCTCATAAGTAGAAATGTCATATTTAATGAAATGTCCACCAATGCTGATGAAACTGAAATGGTCCCTGATGACACCAGTAAACTAGATCAACACCAAATTGAGTTTGAATATGAAAATCTGAACTCAAGCACTTTTGAGAACAACCAGGTCACAGATACACATATTGAGGTGGATGACACACACAATGAAGAAGTAGAGGCAAATGAAAATGAGGAAGCATTGGAAAATGAAATTGATATTGATCCATTAAGAAACTATCAACTTACTAGAGACAGACAAAGAAGAGACATCAGGAGACCTACAAGATATGCAGAGGCTGACATTGTTCAATATGCTCTTGCTGTAGGACTAGAATCTTGCTCTATCAAGCCTGCCTCCTATAGAGAAGCACTGAACTCCTCAAAAGCTAATAAGTGGAAATTAACAATGGATGATGAATTCCATTCCCTGATGAAGAATAGAACTTGGACGTTAGTTGACAAACCTGAGGGAACTAAGTTAGTTGGATGTAAATGGCTCTACAAGATAAAGGAAGGCAATGTAAGAGTTGATTCCTCCAAGTACAAAGCAAGATTAGTTGCTCAGGGGTTCACTCAGATTAAGGGTATTGACTACACTGAAATTTTCTCACCAGTGGTCAAATACAGTTCAATAAGAATACTGCTCTCCTTTGTAGTACAGTTTGACATGCACTTAGAGCAGATGGATGTCAAAACAACCTTCTTAAATGGGGACTTGGAAGAGAAAATCCATATGAGGCAACCTGAAGGATATGTTAAGAAGGGAGAAGAACAGTAGGTGTGTCTTCTTAAAAAATCACTATATGGCCTTAAAAAGTCCCCACAACAATGGTACAAAAGGTTTGATACCTTTATTGTGAAATCAGGCTTCACTAGATCCCCCTATGACCTGTGTGTCTATACAAAATCATAGAATAATATGGCAGTCACATTTCTCCTTCTGTATGTAGATGATATGTTGTTGGCTAGCAAAGATTACAAATAAATATGTGAACTAAAGAAACTATTGTCAACAAAGTTTGAAATGAAAGACCTGGGTAGAGCCAAGAAGATATTGGGCATGCAGATCAATAGGAACAAAAGGGATGGCACACTTACTTTATTTTAGAAAGACTATCTAGAAAAGGTTTTACACAGGTTTGAAATGCAGAATTCAAAGCTTGTTTCTGTTCCCCTTAGTACACGGTTAAAACTCTCTAATCTATTGTCACCTAAGAGTAAGGAAGAGGAAGTCACTATGAACAAAGTTCCTTATGCCAGCGCGATAAGAAGTCTCATGTTTGCCAAGATATGTACATGTCCAGACTTAGCTCATGCTATAAGTCTTGTAAGCAGATATATGTCAAATCCAAGTAAGGGACATTTGCTGGCAGTGAGGTGGATACTGAGGTATGTTAAGGGTACACAATCAAAAGGGTTAATATATAGAAGGTCATCTAAAGTTGATTCAATTGTGAAAGGATATGTGGATGCAGATTATACAGGTGATTTGATAGAAGAAGATCATAAACTGGATATGTGTTCTCAGTGTTTGGAAACGTGGTTAGTTGGAAAGCTTCACTACAACACATAGTGGCACTCTCAACCATAGAGTCAGAATATATAGCCCTCACTGAAGCTATTAAAGAGTCATTATGGCTTAGAGGCATCATTAGCAACTTTGGCATCAACACCAACACTGTAGAGATAAACTGTGACAACTAAAGTGTAATTTATTTGGCCAAGAACCCCATGTTCCATGAGAGGAAAAAGCACATTGATGTTAAATTTTACTTCATCAGAGATATTGTAAATGAAGGGAAAGTGAAGATCATTAAAGTTTCCACTACTGAAAACCCGGCAGACATGTTAACGAAGTCAGTTCCCCTGAGCAAGTTTGATCTATGTCTGCAATTGCTCAGGGTTGGAGAAGGTTAATGGAAGAGTTCACCTAAGGCAAGGACCTACTTTGCAGCAATCCAACTAAGATAGTAAGTTTGAGTCAAGGTGGAGATGTGTAGAAATTAGTGACTCAAACTGTAATAACATTTGTAAGCATTACTAGCAATGACATTTTCATTTGTAACCCTTACGAAAAACTTGCATAATTTTTGTAAATTAGTCTGCTTGTCCAGAATTTATAGTCGAGGTGTGCACACACAATCAAGATTAACAGTTAGTAGTTTATGTACTATATATAAGTACACTCAGCACTCAGTCAATGTAAAGGGGTAACAAACAAAAAAGAGAGATAACTTGGTTAGATGAGTGAGAGTTGTGTACATTGCTAGTGGTGCTTTGATTTATAACATTGATTCAAGAACTTAGCGGATTGTTGGAGGGAAGTCCTTTCCGTGGAGCAGATTCACATTCTTGTGGATTGAACCATGTTAAAATACTGTGTGTATTGTTTTATTGTTGGTTGATGTGCGTGAACTATAAACAAACAACTTCAACTGTCAAGAAAGATGGTTACAAGAACAAGTAAAACATATAACTTCCTTGGTGATCAAATATTCTAACAATGAGCAACAAAGACCAGAGACAATCCAAAAGGCAATTTTTTTGGGAAGTTACAAATTTAATTTTTATAATATTTAGTCTAAATTTAAATATTTAAAATATTTTTTTATTATTATATATTGATTTAACAAGTATATTTATATATTATACAAATACAATTCTATGTGCAACTAATATTTACTGAGAACAAAAATAAATATATTTAATCATTTTATTTATAATTCATATTATTTTTATTCACATATTTATTAAATTTTATTTATACATACCAAAGTATTCTCATCATCATCATTAATCGTATGAGAGAAAAGCCAAATGCTAATGTGATTAATCTATCAGCCACCAAGCTTTCCACTTTATTTGTTCCTGTTCATGAAGCCTTTGAAGAAACATGCTTGATTCATCTCAGAATTGTCCCTTTTTTCCGTAAAATTAGTAAGATTGTATTAATTATTTTTGCTTGTTTTTGTACAGTGATATATTATCGGTGAATTTAGAGTTTTGGTTTTTCTAGAGGCTTTTAAACATTAGTGTTTGTATTTTTTATTTCGATTTAATATTAAATTTTTTCTCGGTTTACCATCGTCAATAAAGTATATTTTTCACATTGAAAAATTAAATTACTTTTTTTCATTGCTTATTATTTTGTTATTACTCATAATTAATTATTTATGCAATTAAATTTGACCAAAATTTTGCTTCCATTAACACCAACTTATAACAATTAATATAAAAAAAAATATTTAATACTAAAATATACATATAATAAATTTTGCACAAGCATTATATCGTAGTTTAATTATTCTCTCATTAGCAAATTTTTATAACATACTAAATATATGTTTTTTGCTCTTTTATTTTATTCTTATCACATTTAACATAATTTTTTTTTAATTTAAAGTTTGTCATATATCAAATTATAATTTTTGTAGTATTTGTTTCGAATATATATTTTTTATATATGTTGATGTATTTTTTCTGTTTAATTAAACATATGTATTTTTTATGTATAATTAAACATATGAATTTTTTGAATAATTTAATCATTTTTACTTAATGCAAAGTGAAAGTTGTTTCAACAAGACACATGTCCACATCTAGAAAAAATTAGATGTTACATAATAGGAAAAATATGTGATATTATATGTGCCACTTCAAAAAAAGAATGTATGTGCTATATATTATGAAAGAACATATGTATTATTTATTAAAAAGTAATATATGTGTTATTTGAAAAAGAAAACATAAGTGTCATCAAAGGGAGATGTTATTTTTGAAAGAAGTGGGGTGAAAGGTTTTTTTTTTTTTTTTTGAAATAAGTTGTATAAAGGGTTATTTATATAAATAACCGAGGGCAAATATAAGTTTGTATAAAAATCGGGGGATAAATAATAGCTTCTATTGTTATTTATTTTTATTTTATTTTTTTGTTGCTTTTGTTATGAAGATTGCGGTTATAAGGTTTGTATGGACGCTGAAAAGTGCAAAAACTTGTTCATGATTCGAAATAATAAAAAATTAATTGTACCTCTGTTGATATACTATTTCTTTATGTATAAGAGTTCAACCGATTACTTAAACAATTGAAACTACTTGTGTAATATTAATCTTATTTTGAATAACAATATAAATCCAACTGTAAATATTTTGAAGAAATTAACTTAAATCCACAAATAATTTCCACTTGGAAAGTATAGAGGCAAAAAGTCAGTGAAATGTTCATACCTTCATCTTGAGGAAGAAGTCGAGCGTATGATCCGAACCCAATCAAAGAGTTGAGGACTAGAAACTCAAAAAGAAACATGAACACAACCTTGTTAATCCAACAATTAAATCTCATTTCTCCCCACCGTTACAAATTGATGTATTTTCCCCCAGAATTGATGAACTCTTATTTATAACAGAATGAGAATGACCGTGACAAAAAACAAACAGAGAGATCATGTACGAGTGGAGGAAAGTAGAGGTATTAGAGAAGAGAGTAGTGGTTGGTTTATGAATTAAAGAGGGACAGCAATTATTTTAGAAAGTTGATGGAATCGCTTGTTTTCACTTTTTATGTTTGATTTTAGTTGAATAATAAAAGGCAAGAATAGCAAAGATAGGAACGAGTAAAAGGCGAAGTAAATGTTTCTGCACGGTAAAAATAAGACGGCAGCCGCCAAATAGGACTGATATACGTAAAATAAAAATTATAAAAATTCCATTTATTGTGTTTCTTTTTATTTTCAAAATGTCAATGGAGAGAGGGTCTGCAGTTTTGAGATAAATTATAAATAATATATATAACTACAACTAATAAAAAAATTATGATTATAATATATCAAAGTAATCATCAGCTATGGTATCTTAATTATGATTATACTAATTTTAAATTTTATTGAACTGAAGTATACTTAAAAAACAATAAATAACTCCTGAACTCTCATATTACTTAATTTGAGACAACACATTAAAATATGCTCCTATGGAACTCAGCTAACTTCTACTGCAAAAAGAGTGGAGCTTGAGCTTAAACATTTTCTGTTTTTCTAGGTCAAAATATTTGGTGGGGATCTAATTAGTAACATAAGTGGAGAAACAAAATTGTTAACGTCTCCAATAATTATTCTAATAATTACATATCCAATTCGAGTAATAAAAATAGTATTTTTAAATACTAACTTATATTTTTTTAAATTTAACATAAAAATATTAGTATTATTAAATTAATATCAATATTAAAGATATTATAAATAATTTTTATATTTAAATTATAAATATAATACAACTTATATTATATTCATATATTTTTACTATAAAAAAAAAAACTTCTAACTCAAACTTTTTTTTTTTTATTAGATGTCATCTAATTAAAGATCTCAGCTTTAATTAATTACATCTATTCAACTTTAAAATAACAGTTTAGTGTTTCATAAAATCAATTACACCACATAGCTAATATATTTTTAGCCAAGCTCATTGATTTCATTATGCACATCTTCCATTTCTTAGAATCATGTTCATGTTGCATCTCTCAAGTGCTAGAATGAATTGCTTGTAGATTAACATTATATTATGAAAAAAATATAAGAAACCTAATTCTAGGTAACTAAAAACAGATAGAATAAGCAAATTTCAATAATATAATTTTATTATCATGAAAATTTAAAATTTGAGTTTCAATTTCTATTATTTGATTACAAAACTCACATATTTGAGTGTAGATAACAAAACTCATGTGATTCGTGAGTTTCTATTATTTGAATGGTTCTCTGCACATGTTTCAGCACATACTCCCTGACAAAAACTCACATATTTTAGTTTCTATTTTATGGTTTCAGTTTTTATTATTTGTTATCTACACACTATAAATTTTAGTTATTAATAAACTTGGTGCCAAACTACATCTGATGAGATATCTACCTACATACTCTTATATCAATTTCAATTTTAACACAATATGTTTATCCTCATATCTTCGATACTACAAACTTCTCTTTTTTATAGTAACAACATGCCAAAAGCGTTGAAACTTCTCAAGGAAATAGGACATTTGGACAAAGATTGGAGTGTCAAATTAACCGTGTTAGAAAAATCAATGCCACGTTTGCCACGCAACAGTTCCACCTTGTATCAGAGATTAGTACTATGTGATTCTGAGGTAAGGATAATGTTGATGCATACTTATTTGATTCTTTTTTTCTTTTTGCAATTAATTCCTTATTTTGTTTTTTGCTTTATTCTTATCACTTTTGAATTCACAAATTATGATAGGGCTCACGAATTCAAGCTACCATTTTTGGAGATGATATAGACATGTTTAGTCATACTTTGACGATTTCAAAAACATATTACATTAGTAACGCTGATGTGAGACCTATTCTGCCAAAACATAGAATTGTGAATAACGACTACCAATGGACAATCAAGAAAAAGACATTAGTTCAGGAAGTGAAAGACAATCTACAGGTCACCCCAGCATTTACTTATGTACCATTTGGAGACATGGAAAAATACAAGGATTGTTTGGCACAAGTTGGTGAGAACTATCACTTTATTCCATTTTATTCTCATATTTTGTTATAACCATTTTCTTCGGTTTTTTTCTTTTTTTTCAATTAAACTGAAATAATTGAAGTAAATATTTTTTGACAGATGTTGTTGCGATCGCTATTAAAGTACAACCTTCCCGGAAAATAACAACAACATATGGCCCAACATCAATTCAGGAAATAGTTTTGATCAACCAAGAGTATGGATATTAAATGTTAACATTTTAAATTTATTTCAAATATTACGATTATAAATAGTACTTTACAAATCATTTTTTGTCGTAGGTTAAAGCCAATGATCTTAACAATGTGGGGACAATTTGTTAACAATGAAGCTGCTGCAATTTCTAAAATTATCGAAACAAAACCAGTTATTATCGGATTACGTTTAAAAGTTGTAAAATATAATGGTAAATATTAATTATACTGGTAAAATAATATGATGTATATGTTGTCACTTAAATTTAATACTTGAACCATTTTTTCAGGCATCTCATTATCTACAAAATCATCCACCTCCTTTATTATAAATCCCAACACTCTTGAAGCAGCTGAATTACAAACTTGGTAAATCATTTTCTTTTGCTATTCTTGATATTAATTGTCAATCCCCTTATAATAGACTTTCTGAAAATTTGTCCTATAATAGGTCTACTTGCAATGAGCATATTCTCAAAGATTTCATCAATGATAATTCCTCCTTTTATTGCACTACAAGCTCTGGTATTCCAAAAAATGTTGATATTACTGATATTAGAACTTTACAAGAGTCATTGTCAGAGGTAAATAACAATTTTTTAATCTGTTAATAATCTTGTATAAATATCTTATTGATATATTGCATTTACTGTCTTAATCTAGCAAAATCATTACTGGGTGAAAGCATCAATAATTGTTATAAACATAGACCAAGATTTCTTCTACATGTCTTGTAATAATTGCAATAAGTTCACGAGTGCTGAATATGGAGATAATTTCGAGTGCATTTATTGCAAGCACAAAGAAGCTATAGCTACGCCAAGGTTATTATCACTACTTCAACCATAACATACTATTGTATATTTAATGCAAATAAATCCTTTACTAAAATATGATAACACATTTGAAAATTCATTAAAAAAGGAACTTATGTTACATATTTACTTCACATTATAGGTGTCGTCTTGAAGCTGAAGTAAAAGATAATTCAGGATCAATTATAGCAACCATATTTGGAAGGCATGCAGAAACTTTACTGTCTTGTTCGGCTAATAAATTAATGGAACACAAAACTGAGGTATTGTTATTTAGATGTTGTCATTATTTTATTTAAATTATCATCTTAATCTTCAAATTAACTTATATAATTCTCCTTTTATAGGATGGATTCAAAGACATAAAAAGTATTGCCACTCTTTCAAGTCCCGATATATTCAATATCCATATCAAGTCTTCGAGATATGAAAGTCGTGGACAAATGAAGATGCGCTTTAATGTACTCTCTCTACATAACATTACAACTGATCATTAATATGATCAAGATTCCTCTTGAACCAAACTAGAAGCTTTGCTTTTAAAGATGTATATATATGTTCCACCTATGACTCAATATCTCACAATGTTTAAATCTAAAAAAGCACTCCTTGTTTGTGTTGGCCAGCAATCTATATATAAGTGAGATATGCTATGCTTGTATATTCATGTTATAAAATAAGATATATTATGCTTGTAAATTCTTGTTATATAATAAGATATATTATGCATATATATTCATGTTACATAGTGGGATATACTGGTATTCTTGTATATGCTACCAAATATCAATTTTTGCTCCTGCTTTGCACGAGCCAACCGTCCTAGTATTGTTCAAAAGTGTGACATAGGAAGGTGTAGAAATGAAAGAAAAAAATAATAGAATAAAGGAAGAAGATGAATAAATAGGATTGGGAGGATAAAATAGAGAACAAACTTGTTTTCAAATTTATAATATCAAAGTCTACCTTAGAATATAAATAGAAATTTATTTATAATCTATTTAGATAGTAATGAAGCATGGGACTTAAAATATGATAACCATACAATTATTAAAAGCATAATAAATGATAAAAGATTATATTATCTTCCTTACTATATTATTTTCTCTTATTTGAAAAAAAACTTGACTCTAATGAATTTATAGAACTATAAAGTAACAATTGAACTAAAAAAAAAATTTCGACCTCTTTGAAATATACATGAGAAGTAACATAAGGTGAGCATGAATAACCCAAATTTGTGGCACAATAAATAAGAATAAAAAGGTTTTGAATCTTAGTTAAATAACAATACATCTCACTTGAAATATAAATGCATAATTTCATGAATAAAACATTCTAATAATTAAGTATGCATTAGAACAATCAAATAGAGTAATAAAGGTTTCATCAAGCCCGTTGAATTTTGAAAATGACCAAGCCAAATCTATTTACAATTTACTTAAACAATAATAGGTCATTAGCTTTAAAATATGCTAACCTTATAATTATTAAAATAAAAAATAAAAATATGATAAAAATCCTCCTTAGTACATTAAAGTGTTTTGTGACCTTTTCTTGTAACTATACGTTCACCATTTGATTCTAGATATCAAATCTATCGTCAGCACTTGAATTTTAAAGTTATTATGGATTCCAAGCTGTTAATTTTATAGCTCATGGCTTGGCCAATTAGGCCTTGAATGAACATCAATTTAGGAGTTTAGGTTTCCTGACTTTTTAATTATTAAGAAACTAGGGGCTAATGTACTATTCCGTTGTATTACTGTTGTTAGTAATTAAACGTATTTTTGTTGAAAATTTGCAAAATCTTAAACTTCCATAACAACTCTAAGATAGACTAGCTATTTAGACAATTCAGAGCCGGGGGGGGGGGGGAGGGGGGGGAATATCCCAGTGCCTGAAGTAATCCTGTATATTACAATAAACGTACATCCGCGGCCCCTGAGCTGCATAAATGCTGCAACTTTATTATTTACAATTACAATATCTTTGGAATGCTGCAAATTACTAACATTCTTTGAATTACAAAGTTTTCCTTTTAACACTGCGAAATAAAATAATTGCCTTATTTGAATGAATGAATAACTGACTCATCGTTATAGAGTGTTGGTCACCTATTACTGCATACGTATGCATCGAGTATTAATTAGTAATAGATAAACATATGTTTAATTATTCGTTTTATATTCAAAATTAACAAAATTTATGTGGAAAAAAAAAAAACTTAAAATTTGTTTGAAATAAACTTGATTTGGTGTGTTGTAAAATATAATTCAAGTGTCAATTAAAATGTTAAAGTCCAAAGAGCTCAAATTTTAAAAACATGATCTAGAATTGTCTTAGAAAATATCTAGATATTTTAAGAAGAGAGAGTAGTAGAGAATTCTAGAGAATTGAATAATTTAATAGAAAAATCTAGTAGGTAAATTATAACCATTAGATTAAGAGAATGTTGGCAAAATCTTAGCCATTGATTATGATGAACTTTTAGTATAAATAGGGGTGGTTTTGCTCATTTTGTACCAAGCCAAAATTTGAGATTCAATAATAAGTATTCTCTTTCTCCAAACTAACTTTGTTTCCTTATATCTTTTAAGCTTCTTAAAGCCTTATAAAGCATTTATCTTCCAACAAAGTGATATCAGAGCTAGTAAATTGGTGCCAAACATATCACTATAGCATATCAAATCGAAGCTCTCGACGAGGGGAACACGACAGTGAAAAAATCATCTTGATCGGAGTTGGGACGCTCCATTGGAAGTTTACTGCTCAAAATTACCGAGTCAATCCGAGTTTGGCTGAATTGGACTGAGTTTGAGACGAGTCCAAGACCCTCTTAAGGTATTTTGGTATTCTAAATTCATCTGTGTAATCAAAAATTTAAAATTATAATCGTATATAAAGATATGGCTGGTAGTATGACATCATTTCAAGTTCCTATGCTCAACAAACGCAACTATGATAATTGGAGTATTAAGATGAAGGTTCTGTTAGGTGCACATGATGTTTAGGATGTTGTAGAGAAAGGATACAATGAGCCACAAGATGAGGCTACATTATCTGAAGCTGAAAAGGATAGTTTAAAGACTCAACAAAGAGAGACAAGAAAGCTCTCTATCTCATCTATCAAGCTTTAGATGATGATGATTTTGAGAAGATCTCAAGTGCAACATTTGCTAAGGAAGCATGAGAGAAGATGTAAACGTCTTGCAAGGGAGCTGAACAAGTCAAGAAGGTATGTCTCCAAACACTAAGAGGTGAATTCGAAGCTTTACATATGAAAAAAGTTTGAATTTGTGTCCGACTATTTTTCTAGAGTTTTGGTTGTTTCTAATCAAATGAAAAGAAACGGTGAGAAACTAGAAAATGTAAGGATCATGGAGAAGATACTCCGCTCATTAGATCAAAACTTTGAGCACATTGTAGTGACAATTAAGGAAACAAAAGATTTGGAGGAGATGACTATCAACCAACTAATGGGGTCCTTACAAGCTTACGAATAAAAGCATAAGAAGAAGCAAGAGATCACTGAACAATTCTTCAAAATGCAACTCAAGGAGAAAGAAGAAGTTAAAGGTTATGATAGAAACAACAGTAGTCGTGGAAGAGGCAGAGGCCAAGGACGAGGAAGAGGTCATCGTCGTGGACAAGGTTACACCAACACATCCAACAATAACTACGATAAAGGAGAAAGCTCAACAAGAGGATGTAGAAGAGGAAGTTCAAACCCAAGGTATAGAAAATCTCAAGTTCAATGTTATAATTGTCAGAAATTTGGACATTATGCTTCAGAATGTAGAGCTCTCAAAACCAAATTTAAAGAAAATGTCAACTATGCGGAAGATAAAAGAAAAGAAAATGAGACTCTATTACTAGCATATAAAGGCAATGATGAAAAATAATAGAACACTTGATATCTTGACACCGGTGCAAGCAACCATATGTGTGGGAAAAGAAGCATGTTCGTGGAGCTCAATGAATCAGTAAGCGGTAATGTTTCCTTTGGTGATGAGTCTAAAATTCCAGTGAAAGGCAAAGGTAAAATTCTTATTCGATTGAAGAATGGTAGACAACAATAATTTATTTCAAATGTCTACTATGTGTCAAATATGAAAAATAATATTTTGAGTTTAGATCAACTCTTAGAAAAAGGTTATGATATTCACATGAAAGATTAGTCTTTCAATAAGAGATAATAGAAGTACTTTGATCACCAAGGTGCCAATGTCAAGGAATAAGATGTTCTTGCTTAATATCTAAAATAATGTAGCAAAGTGTCTTAAAACTTACTACAAAGATGGATCTTGGCTTTGGCATCTTCGATATGGGCACTTAAACTTTGGTGGCATAGACTTGCTATCCAAGAAAAACATGGTAAAAGGACTACCTTCCATCAATCAACCTGATCAACTTTGCGAAGGATGTTTACTTGGAAAATAATTCAGGAAAAGTTTTCCAAAGGAGTCAAACTCAAGAGCCCAAAAGCCGCTCGAGCTCACACATATTGACGTCTGTGGACCAATAAAGCCAACCTCTCTTAGTAAAAGTAATTATTTTCTTCTCTTTATAGATGATTTCTCAAGAAATACGTGGGTGTATTTCTTAAAGAAAAAGTTAGAAGTTTTTGAAGTTTTCAAGAAGTTTAAAGCTGCAGTTGAAAAAAAAAAAGTGGACAAGAGATCAAGGCTATGAGATCCGATCGAGGTGGAGAATTCACTTCCAAGGAGTTCCTGGAATTTTGTGAAGCAAATGAAATTCGATGCCCTATAACCGTTCCAAGATCCCCCCAACAAAATGGAGTGGTAGAAAGAAATAACAGGACAATCCTCGACATGGCACAGAGATGCTCAAAAATAAGAGATTGTCGAAGGAATTTTGGGCTGAACTAGTAGCATGTGCAGTCTACCTCTCCAGTCGATCTGTAACAAGAAGTGTTTAGGAAAAGACACCGCAAGAGGCATGGAGCGGAAGTATAGCCCATGTTCATGTACCGAATGAGAGAAGTATGAAGCTAGACGATAAAAGTGAAAGTTTCATTTTTATTGGCTATGATGCTAACTCAAAGGGCTACAAGTTGTACAATTTAAGCAATAAAAAGATTGGAATTAGTCGAGATGTGACATTTGATGAAGAAGGAGAATGGGATTTTGGATCCCATACAAATGATTTCAACTTCTTTCCTCAGTTTGAAGAAGATGAGCAATTATCAGTAGAGCAACTAGGAGAAGTGCAACAAGAGCCATCCACTCCACCTACTTTACCAACAACACCTACTTCACCAACAACAGCTATTTGAGGCTCACCACCATCATTTCTAAATGAAAGAAGCGTCTCACATGTAAGAAATCTAGAAGAAATTTACGAGGACACTGAAAGGATAGAAGATCTCACACTCTTTTGTCTATTTGCCGATTGTGAACCTATGAATTTTCAAGAAGCTATGCAAAACAAGAAATGGAGAGTTGCTATGGATGAAGAGATTAAATCAATCACAAAGAATGATACGTGGGAGCTTGTCTCACTTTCAAAAGGGCATAAAGCTATTGGCGTCAACTGGGTCTACAAAACAAAGAAAAATGCAATGAAAAATATTGAAAGATACAAGTCCAGACTAGTTGCAAAAGGATATAGACAAAGAGTTGACATCGACTATGACGAGATATTTGCTCCAGTTGCTCACCTAGAAACAATAAGACTAATCATTTCTTTAGCAGCTCAAAATAGGTGGAAGATCCATCAAATGGATGTGAAATATGCCTTCTTGAATGGGTTTCTTGAAGAAGAAGTCTACATTGAACAACCGATGGCTACGTGATGAAATGATAAGAAGAAAAATTCTTTAAACTAAAGAAGGCTCTCTATGGACTGAAGCAAGCACCAAGGGCGTGGAATAGCAGGATCGATAAGTACTTGCAACATAATGATTTCACCAAATGACCATATGAGCATGCACTTTATGTTAAGATCAAAGAAGGAGATGTCTTGATCGTATGTTGGTATATGGATGACTTGATCTTCAAAGGCAATAATCTAAATATGTTTGAAGAATTCAAGAAAGCAATGACAAAAGAGTTTGAGATGACTGACATTGGACTTATGGCTTAATATCTTGGCATCCAAGTAAAACAACAAGAAGATAAAATTTTTATCTCACAAGAAAGCTACGGAAAAGAGATCCTTAAAAAATTCAAAATGGATGATTGCAAGCCAATTAGTACACCAATAGAGTGTGGTCGTAAGCTATCAAAACACGATGAAGCAAAAAAGGTGGATACGACACTCTTCAAGACTTTGATTGACAATCTACGATATTTGACATGCACAAGACCTGATATTCTCTATGCTACATGGCTAATAAGTCGCTACATGGAGAATCCAACCATTACTCACTTCAAAGCTGCTAAAAGAATTCTTCGTTATCTCAAAGGTATAATCAACTTTGGCTTGTTCTATTCAACAACAAATGATTACAAGCTTGTTGGTTATAGTGATAGCGATTGGGCTGGAGACGTTGATGATCGAAAAAGTACTACAGGCTTTGTGTTCTTCATGGGAGATATTGCCTTCATCTGGATGTCAAAGAAGCAACCAATAGTCACTCTATCAACTTGTGAAGCTAAGTATGTAGCTGCTACATCATGTGTTTGTCATGGAATATGGCTAAGAAATTTGTTGAAAGAGCTGGGATGGCCACAAGAAAATTCAACTAAGATTTTTGTTGACAATAAGTCTGCTATGGCATTGGCAAAGAATCAAGTGTTTCATGATCGAAGCAAACATATTGATACTCGTTACCACTACATAACAAAGTGCATCACCAGAAAGGATGTACAAGTGGAATACGTGAAGTCTCACGATCAAATTGCTGACATTTTCACCAAGCCACTTAAGCATGAAGAATTTATTAAGTTGAGAAGCTTGCTTGGAATGACAAATTAAGTTTAAGGGGGGTGTTGGAAATAAACTTGATTTGGCCCAAATTATGTTAGGTGTTGTAAAATATAATTCAAGTGTCCATTAAAATGTTAAAGTCCAAAGAACCCAAATTTTAGAAACATGCTCTAGAATTATCTTAGAAAATATTTAGATATTTTAAGAAGAGAGAGTAGTAGAGAATTTTAGAGAATTGAATAATTTAATAGAAAAATTTAGTGGATAAATTATAACCATTAGATTAAGAGAATATTAGCAAAATTCTAGTCATTGGTTAGGATGAGCTTTTAATATAAATAGGGGTGGTCTTGCTCATTTTGTATCAAGCCAAAATTTGGGATTAAATAACAAGTATTCTCTTCCTCTAAACTGACTTTGTTTTCTTATATCTTCCAAATTTCTTAAAGCCTTCTAAAGCATTCATCTTCCAACAAAATTATGTTTAATAGATATTAAATATTTAAGTATATATTATAAATGCAATTAAATTATTTGATTTGATGGTTATTAAAAATTAAAATAAAATATATTTTTAATTATATTCACCCTATTTTTGCTACTTAGGTAAAAAAAATTAAATTTTCTCCATAATTATTCATCCTAATAAAAAATTGAGAATTTATCAAAAATAACATTCCTAAAATTTATAGTAATAAAATTAGCACCCCCAATAATATTGAACGGATCTAAATTATCGTCGTTCAATTCTAATTGAATGGGTGTTTAAAGAAAAATGACATATTAATCATTTTTTTTAATTATGAAAATATAAGTTTGAAAATAAGGGGTGCTAGTTTTGTTATTATAAGTTTAAGGGGTGCTATTTTTGTTATTTTTCCTAAAAAATTAACATCATTATACTCATCAGTAGAACTCGAACCCGTATTTTATACTTGTCCAAAATCAGCTACATGGACATGGTGTACAGAGTCACCTCATTCACGTAAGTTATTTAATACATACAAAAGTATAATTATCAGCTACAACGCAAAGCAAATGTCACAAATGAGCAGTTGGGCTTAGGATAATATTATACATAATTTAACTGCATTTTATTCTTAAAAAAAAAAAAACCTTACGATATAGGTAGCCATTATTCATCGATCGATCTTAATTTTTCTTAATTTCAGTCTGGTCAACATTTTGTTTGGTAATAACTGCAGTCTCTAAATTGTTCTTCTTACTCGCAGTAGCTTTAGTTTTTTCCTTGTTGGTCTTTGAACCTTTCCCTTCAGTAGGGTTCCTCCTAGGTGCCGTCGAAAGTCCACTGAGCCAAAACCACAATAATATTATTCTTGTGTTTTGGTGAAATAAAAATGACTTTTTTTTTTTTTTTTGCTATGAGGACTTTTTATCCTAGGATTTGAATCTACTTCTTTAATTTGCCACGGCTTATGTCATTGAGTTATTATGCCATTGGCAAAAATACGACAAACTGATAGCTTCTTGTTCCAAAATACACAATATCAAATAAAACATAGAGAAAATCATAACCTTACCTATTGATACTTGGGATTATGTTGGGCATAGGCATTTCCAGGGTTGTCTTTGCGTTGATAACCGTCTCCATGATTGCAGATTAAGATCAATTTTTGATTTAATGATCTGGTATTGCTTTCAAACTCTCAATTGGCTCAAAATTAAACCAAAAGTGTTGGAATTTAATTAGAAGCAAATTGTGGTTGGAAGGAGCTGCATGCAAGCAATATATATGGTCACGGACCATTATGAACAATTCATAGTTCAACTCAAGACTACAGACTGTAGTATTAATTTAGCAAAAAAAAATAAAAATACAGTATTATTAATTTAGCCAAAAAAAAAAGACTAGTATTAAACAAGTACTTTAATATAATTATATTTTCATATATATATATATATATCACACATTCCTTTCGATCAAAAAAAAATAATACCAACTTTCCAGTGACGACAAAAAAGGACTTTGACTAGGGACTTTGATAAATTGCATGCCTATGTTTTTTTTAGAAATTTTTTTCTAATAAGGAAAAAAGATCAGTATGCAATTTTTTATTTTATAATAATACAGCCCCAAATAAAAAAAAACACATATAATCTAAATTTTAGATGAAATCTTGCAGACATCTTGTTAGAGATTCATTACTCGTGTAAACTTCTTGTAGATGAAATCACTTTTTTTTTTTCTGTTAGAAGTCCAAACTAATTATGTTGATCTTCAATGTAATTTGTTTTAATTTTCTAAATTTCCTTTCAATTTTGAATGAGATTTGTTTGTTTGATCGTCAATGGTCAATTACGCCGGCTATTATGCATGGACAAGCTCATCCATAAATTGTGTAATTTTTAAAAAATAGAAAACTCTTTTCATCACTAGTAAATTATAAATAATGTATTATAATATTATTAATAAATATAATTAAATGTATATAATTATATAAATTATCATATTAATTATAATTGTAATAAAATTATAATATATATAAGTATTCTTTAATATATATATATATCGCCTAAAATGTATCATTGTTCACGACTAAAACATTAATAATTTATTTCGCCTATGTTCTACTTCAATTTTAATTATAAGTATTTTTGGGCAGGTTGGGCAGTTTTTAGGATTTCAATTTTCATATACCTTTTTTGTTATATCATTTTATATTTTACTAATATGCAGCAAATATGTGAATAAAAAAAAGTAAAAAAAATAAATTTTTTTATACACATATTTATTAACAATTGATAATACATAAAATAAAATAAATAATAATAATACAGGTAATCTCAAAAGTGTGGGATGCAATAAAAAATCCAATGTACAATCCTTTGCATTCCAATTTGGGCAATCCCAAGTAAGGCGATCTAGTACACCATTGGCTTTAGCAAGTACGTATGTATTCATTGTAAAACAAATAAGTAAGATCCCGAATTTATAACAACAAAATATACCACACCTAAACTCGGTACATATTATTTTAATTCTAAATAAGAAAATTAATTCTGTTGTTCTGATATTTAAAATGTAAAAACTCAATCGAAGATTGAGATCATGAAGTTGGTCATTGAACTCCGGCAAATTTAACTCTTTCATAAATTTTTTTCTTTTTTTTTAAACTCTGTTAAACAGTTTAACATAATTTTCATAGAAAATATTAAGCGGATTCCAGAAGCAATATAATCTAATATAAACTTGAAGATGTGTTATGTACGTAATTAGTTTGTTATTAACAAAAAACTTACAGTTTGAGTAGGAGGATGTTTTAATTATGGACCTTGACGTAATCATTAAAAAACTAATTACATAATTAAATTTCTAATAATAGCGCCAGGCATGGGATTGTTAAGGATTTAGAATACTATTGTCTTTGGCATGAAACCACCGACTAAAACTTTTGTATCCCCGCGTTGGCCATTTTTGGCGTCGACGTTGTGTTCCATTTTCAGTCTTTCTAAATTCTTTCCCCTTTTCTTATTGTTACATCTCTCTCTTGGTAAACTTATTTTTATATGACTATTTAATTAATTAATTTTACTTGTAACCACATTTTTTAATTTGCCTTAAACATGTTTTTTACAGAGATGATTAGACTCTCAATTTGTTTACTATAAACTTAAGTTCAATTTTTATTTAAATATATGAATATATTTTTATTTTATTAAAAAAAAATAAACTTAGAACACCTTTAAATATATATATATATATATATATATATATATATTAGTTATCAGTTCGTCGTGTTATCTGATACTTTTGCATATTAATTGACTTCAAAAGTTTCCTCTGTACCAAAAGAAAAAATTCACTTCTTTAAAAAAATTTAATAATAAAAATAATATTTTTATATTTAAATTAAATATTTTTATAATTAAAAAATAATTATTATAATATTTTTTAAAAATATAATAATTATCCATTCATGTTATTTTATACTTTGGCATCTTAATTGACTTTGAAAGTTTCTTCTATATCAAGAGGGGACGGAAAAAAACACAACAAAATATTAAAAATTATAATAATAAAAGTATCATTTTTTTATATTAAAATTATATATTTTTATAATTAAAAATAATTATTATATTATATTTTTTTAAATGCATATTTAATTGAACATTATTTAAATTAAATAACAATAATTTAAGTCGTTTAATATTAAACGTGTAATATTATTAAAATATTATTTTGTTATTGTAAATTTTAAGGTATTATTTTTTATAATAAAAAAAAAAAAAAAAGGTATATAGTACTCAAATATGGCGGCGGCTCCATATATGAATATTTTGACATGACTTAACTACCGCACTACAAAATAAAATAACACTAAAACACTATATTTTTGTTCAGACTTAGAGAGCTAGTGGAAAGGAATAAAAAAATTGTACGTGGTTGGGTGGTTAATTAATTCATTGACATCTTATATAAATGTAAGAGATAATTAACAAAACACCCTGCTTGGAATTGAATTAGAAGTCCACTTAAGTAAATTAAGCATCGATCAAAGATAGAAAAATATAAATAATCACATTTGTTATTGATTTTACCAATATATCAATATTAGTCCAAAATTAATGTTTAATTTTTCTCTCTGCTAAAAAAATGCTTAATTTCTCTCATTCAATTTTTTATTCATGCATGAAGTTCACCAACTACGTACAACAACCTACAAGGTGGTGTATGTGCTTTTATTTATTATTTTTCCATCAACATGACTACTGTTCAAGTCCTTCAGTTTGTTAATTAGTGTGTTGAAATAATTTTTTTCATTAAATTTACAAATAAGTTTTTAAAATTTTAAAAGGTATGGTTTAATCATCAATTTTTAGAAAATACTTAACATATAGACATATAAATTTTAAATTATAAGATTTGATTATCAAATTTTTAGAAGCTCACAAATAATTTCGTTTAACTTACAAATTTGTATGTTTAGGTGTCAAGATGAGTCTTAGGACATATCCTTTAACTTCTATAACTTCAATTATATATTGTAAAAGTTTAATGATTTACGTGCAAAATTTTAATAGCTTTAAGACTAAATTATAAGTTTTTAAATTATAGTGACCTGTGTTTGAAAAATGTGCTAAAAATTTATTGCATGTCTTATAGACTTGCCTTAATTTTATTAATTTATTAAAAATCTAAAGGGCCTCTCAGTCCAATTAATTAGAAAGAAAGAAAATAGAGGGCCTCAATTTTTCTTATTCACCTTAATTGGTGGATTGTTGAGTCTGTTTTACAGAATCATATGATTTTTTTTTTACCATATAGATTCAAAGGGATTGGACACAAATAGAACCAAAAAGGATGTGATTCTATTGAGATGATAGTTTTTCATAACAAGTTCTTTAACACTCCAAGTGGGCACTTGGGTGTATGAAAGATGGAAGAAGATCAAAAGTTGTTTTTTTTTTTTTGGTTAATAACTATACTCATGTAGTACTGTCAGGGATGGTAGTGGGTATTATCTATCAAAGTTTCCTAGAATTTATAGGAATCGAGTATTAATTAGTAATAGATAAATATATGTTTAATTATTCATTTTATATTCAAAATTAACAAAATTTATGTGGAAAATAAAATAAACTTAAAATTATGTTTAATAGATATTAAATATTTAAGTATAAATTATAAATGTAATTAAATTATTTGATTTGATGGTTATTAAAAATTAAAATAAAATATATTTTTAATTATATTTACCCTATTTTTCTACTTGTCCAAAATCAGCTACATGGTGTACAGAGTCACCTCGTTCACGTAAGTTGTTTAATACATACAAAGGATAATTATCAGTTACAACGCAAAGCAAATGTCACAAATGAGCAGTTTGGCTTAGGATAATATTATACATAATTGTACTGCATTTTATTCTTTTTAAAAAAAAAACCTTACGATATAAGTAGCCATTATTCATCGATCGATCTTAATTGTTCTTATTTTCAGTCTGGTCAACATTTTGTTTGGTAATAACTGCAGTCTCTAATTTTTTCTTCTTACTCGCAGTAGCTTTAATTTTTTGCTATGAGGACTTTTTATCCTAGGATTTGAATCTACTTCTTTAATTTGCCGCGGCTTATGTCATTGAGTTATTTTGCCATTCGCAAAATAAAAAAATAAAAAAATGGGATCTTTTAGGAGAAAAACAATATGTTTAGCACAAAAAAAAAAATGGTGTTCCTATCTATATTTTTATTTCATTTCAAGGTCAATTAATTTTTTTTAGTAAGATTCAAAGTCAATTAATTTAACTAGCTACACTGGTGTTCCTATGAAAATAAATTAATTAATAAAACACAACTAGACTGGGAAGCCATAATCCAGTTCAGATTTACGAGAGCTGAACAAAAGCTATATATAGGCAGAGCCAGTCGAACACTTTGATTGTTTCAAGTCAACTCAAGCCATAAATTAATAATAAATAAATAAAACGTTTTATTTTGTGTAATGATACAAGCATCAACTTTAATGTAGCTAGGGTCGAGAACGTGAAATATTAAAATAATTATGAAAAGATTAATTATATTATAATTATGGGTGATAATTTATACTATAATTTAATTAATTAAATTAAATTTAAATTAAAAAATTCGAATAAATTATAAATTAAATTAAATTTAAGTTTGTTTCGATCAAACTCTAATAACCTGAAAAAAAATTAAACTGAGTTACAGCAAATTCATTAGCCAAAAATTAAATTAAATTATAAATTAAAAAATAATAAAAAAAAGAAAATATTATGTTAAAATTAAAATAATTCTTGATCTTTTTCGGTACTTATCTTTTATGATATATTAGTTATTTTTTTTTTTAAATAAGCTAATAATAAATAAATAATTATAATTTATGCATTTTGTCATAATATTATGTTATATTCTTTTATGTTAATGTATTTAGCATTTAAATCTACCTAATCATTTAAATAAAAAATAATAAAATTTATCTTTAATTTTAATTAGTATTATGAAGTTTCTATTTTTAAATCGATTAGATATTAGATTTTAAAGTAAAACTTCAAACATTTTATCAACATATTAATTCTTTTTTCAACTAGTCTATTTTCTTGAAAACTATATATTATATAATAATCAAAGTTATATTCTTGTGTATATAAAAAAAATTATACTCTCGTATGACATTTTAAGTTACTTAAACTCTTCATTTTTCAGTAAGTATCTATGTTTAATATATTCATCTATATTTTTATTTTTATTTTTTTGTTTAGTGGCTAGAATAAAGTATATTGAGACTTGAAAGCTCTTTATTCTAAATGTGATTTTTTTATGAAATTATGATGGCCTCTAACTTTTGTATGGATGAAGTTTGATAAAATTTACCCATTACCTAATTAATTTAAAAATTAGCTTCTTGCCTCTTGCTTTAATAATTAATTTTTTCTCTTATACTTATATTTTTTCTTTTTAATTGTTTTATGTAATGCTAATTGAACTTTTATTTTTTAATAAAAATGTCATATTAACTAAAAAAAATATGTAGTTAACAATTCGTGCTAGTTTGAGTCAGTTTGGGTTAACTCGTTTATGTTTAGTTTAAATTCAAGCTCATATTTATTGGCTTGAATTAAATTTAAATAAAATTAAGATTGAACCAATTTTAAGCCAGCTTAAACTAATTGAATTTGCACAAATTGCAACTTCTAAATTTATAATACGAGAATTATATATATATATATATATATATATATATATTAATTTAGTTGTCATTTATATAATTATATATATATAGTAATTTGGTTGTCATTTATATAATTATATTGTATTAGGTATACTACACTTTCGAATGACAACTATATGAATGGCTTTAATCATTGACTTTAATTGATAATATTGTTTAAAAGTGTGACGTAGGGAGGTGTAGAAATGAAAGAAAAAAAATAATAAGATAGAGGAAGAAGATGAATAAAAAGGATTGGGAGGATAAAAGAGGAAACAAACTGATTTTTAAACCTTATTCATAATTCTCAAATCATAATATCAAAGTAATAAAAATGAAAATTTATTTATAATTTACTTAGATAGTAATGAGTCATGAACCTTAAAATATGCTAACCATACAATTATTAAAAGCATAATAAATGATAAAAGATTATATTATGCTCTTTACTACATTATTCTCTTCTATTTGAAAAAAATTCGACTCCGATGAATTCGTAGAACTATAAAATAACAATCAAAATAAAAGAAATTTATTCAACTTCTTTGAAATGTTCATAAGAAGTAATATGAGGTGAGCATAAATAACCTAAATTTATGGTACAATAAATGAGAATAAAAAGGCTTTGAACCTTGAATAAATAACAATACATCTCACTTAAAATATAAATGCATAATTTTATAAGTAAAATATTCTAATAATTAAGTATACAATAGAACAATCAAATGCAATAATAAAGGTTTGATCAAGCCCGTGTTGAATTTTGAAAATGACCAAGCCAAATCTATTTACAATTTACTTAAACAATAATAGGTCATTAGCTTTAAAATATGCTAACCTTATAATTATTAAAATAAAAAATAAAAATATGATAAAAATCCTCCTTAGTACATTAAAGTGTTTTGTGACCTTTTCTTGTAACTATACGTTCACCATTTGATTCTAGATATCAAATCTATCGTCAGCACTTGAATTTTAAAGTTAGTATGGATTCCAAGCTGTTAATTTTATAGCTCATGGCTTGGCCAATTAGGCCTTGAATGAACATCAATTTAGGAGTTTAGGTTTCCTGACTTTTTAATTATTAAGAAACTAGGACTATTCTGAGGGGGGGGTGCCTGAAGTAATCCTGTATATTACATTTACAATTACAATATTTTTGGAATGCTGCAAATATTACTAACATTCTTTGAATTACAAAGTTTTCCTTTTAACACTGCGAAATAAAATAATTGCCTTATTTGAATGAATGAATGACTCATCGTTATAGAGTGTTGGTCACCTATTACTGCATATATATGCATCAGTATCAATAGAAACTCACTGTGAAGAAGAAAGAGAAAATCATCAGTTCAGGTTCTTACAGCAGGTGATGACTTTGATTCAATCGGCAATTTCAACGATGAACAAGAAGAAAAGACTTTCTCCTTTTTCTCCGCTCTGATATTTTCTTTTAATTTTACCTGAGAGTGAGTTAACTTAAGAATCTTATAAGAGTGTTGGGAACTTGAACTTGGGTTCAGCTCGCATGACACCACTGACTTACCACCATGCTTAACTTTTTTTTTTTTTTTGGGGTGGGGTGGGGTGGGGTGGCATTTGTAGAACTGCATTTTGACAGCAAAACTTCCATTTCAATATGAGCATTTCTATTTGCAACAACTTGTTAGTAATGCCACAATTGATGTGACAACCATCTATTAGTTAAGACAACTGAGTCTACTTTTTTCTCAAGTTCCCTTCCCTTTTCTTTCTAAGTCTGACTAAATGTTGTGTCTGCCGCCAATCCAAGGGAAAGTATTTTTTGAAGGAAGACCATAGAATTTGCAGTAAATCGATTCAGATGTTACATACATTCCAATTTGCAATAGAAATTTTAAACGAGCTAAGTACAAGTTGATGTAAGAGAGTTAAAGTGTGACCACTGTACTGAAGATATTCAAGAGAACGCAAGAAGATTTACATGATTTACGTTCAACCTTATGCCAAACTGTGTGATGAGTCCACTCCAATCTCAACTTTCCCCAATCAAGTTAGTTGGTTCACTCAAAACATACTTCGGTAGTTCATATTTTGCACCTGGAAAAAATTTATCAGAAAATTAACAGCAATTTGAAAATGAAACAAGTGTGATATGAACTAAAATAATAGCCATGCATTATAAACTAGTTGCAAAAGGTTCATCATAAATTCAGGACACGCCATATTCCAAATATGTTATTTTCGTCCTAATATGGAGCAGAAGGAAAGGAAAAAAAAAGAAGACAATATGAGTTTGGTATTAACATTATCTCCCAGCAGAAGATGGGATTTCTGTGGCTCAGGATTGACTGTTCCCTTGATGTGTGTTTGTGTTACGCTTGGGGAGGAGCACAAATAATTTTGAAAAAGAAAATGCAAAATAAATTTAGTACCTCTTTCATCATAACAAATACTCAAATCAGCAGTTTGAACAATGACTCCCGCAGTGTCTACAATAGCTTGCGCAAGTGTTAAATCTGCTTCAGCTGCAGCTCGTAGTGCATCCCAAATTTCTAGATGCAAGGAAAATAAAATTCATATTTTAGACATATGTGCATGTAAAACATTATATGTTCATAACATTATCAATTATACCAACCAGACCTGCACTAAAGAAATTTATCTTTTGCTACTGGCTATTATCATAACCTACTGCGCTTGATAATTTAAGGCAAAACAAAGAATCTTGTTCCTGAGACAAGTGTGCTGGGTTGAGGAAAAAGAAAAGGCTCCATTAGACTCTTGCTTATTTCCAATGTAAGAGTTTTATATTTTTGTTCCTTCTCTGCTAAATAAACCAAAGCTCTATCAGTCTTGTTAGTGCTAGTGCTGAAGAACTCAGTCAACACCATCAAGTCTCCTCCTCCTCATGAAGGACGTAGCGAATGTAACTGATATAACACTCTAGAATGTTTAAGTCATTAGTCTTCAAAGGTTTTCTTTTCTTTTCCTTAACTTTTACTCTCTAATTTTCCTACTCCTGACATTTTTTCCTACTATGTTTCTTCTTAATGAAACCTCATTTACTATTGCTTATATTCGGGAAAAGAAATATGACAGTCTACATTTACTATTGCTTATATTCTGGAAAAGACATATAACAGAGTATTAAAAAGACAAACAATAAATGAATTTGAGAGCTTTATATTCAAACATCGTTCTCTTACAAAGTCGAGCAGATTAAATCCAACTTACACTTTAGGCTTTGATGTTGTCTTAGTACTAGTTAAAATACTAGTGATATGAGGATCTAGAGAAAAAGAAAAAAGGTATAATAGACCGTTATCTCATTCAAGATGATGATGCCGTTGTAATATTTTAATGAAATCTGGTCAACTTCTTGACAAGCACAGGTAATATTGTTTAACCCAATTTAAGAGTATAGTCATTTTAGAAGCAAGAACTCAATTCAGCTGTTCATTTTATTAAAAAAACTGCAGAGTGCAGAGTCCTTCCATGTTACATGGGCTCTTGAATAGATATATTTTTGCCATTTGTTCCTATTTTAAGTCAATTTCCATTTTACATTTTTAAATCCCCCTTTCTACTCTTTCTTCTAAACCAGTGAATTCATTCATCAACGTTATGTATGGCATTCCTGTCCCTTAGCTGGTACTATTTCTAAATGTTTTTTTTTTTTTTTTGCCTCCTATGAACCCTCCTTGTGAAAACTTACTGTATGGAATCAAAATTTTAAAAATATGGGTTTCCAACTAAGAGGTTTTACAAAGTACCCTGAAAGGAACTATACTACCATCCTTTAATGATTATCATGAGCAAGTTTCTAGAGTTAGAAAATTGGAAGCTACAAAGATCTCATTTTTCGTAGAAGCAAAACCCAATGCAAATGAAAAATAATACAACAAAAGTGCGCTGGTTAGAAGTACAACTGTGCTTCTCTTTATTATGACTTCAAATTTCATGTACCACATTACATTTCACATTAATAGTTAGCCAACACATGGACAAAAGAGCCTACATTTTATGCAACTTTCCTACCTTTTTAGCAACTTTTGCCGTCGTGCTTATTGTATATTGATGACACAAGCTATAATACACCAAAAATGGCATAGGAAAATTGGACTCGTAAATTATAACCAATAGACCCCAAAAAAAGGCTAGTGGTTGCAATGAAATTTAAATTGATTTGATGCAGCTTTGCTTGTAAGATATCTCCTCCTCCATTATGAATCATTGGTTCTCATCTTTTACTATAACAATTGAAAAAAATATTAATGAAGAAATGATGTTACTCTTTATATTTTAATAGATTATATTATTCTAACAATAAGTCTACCATCTATCTTTTAGAAAAATTATCAAAAATAACACCCTAAAACTTATAATAATAAGAATAGCACCCCAATAACATTGAACGGTGTCCAATTGAATGACGTACAATATTGAACAGGAAATAAATTATCGTAGTTAACTTGAATGACGTCTAATTGAATAGCGTTCAAAGAAAAATGATGTAACAATTATTTATTTAATAGTAAAAATATATAATTGAATCCAATGAGTACTATTTTTGTTGTTACAAGTTTTAATGGTGTTATTTTTGTTGTTTTTCTTATCTTCTTCTAAAAATAACTTAATCAATTATAGTTATTTATCCAGCTCAATAACTAACTGGTGCTTCGCACCGAAAAAAGAAAAGAAAACGAAAACTGACTGGTTCAACCTGTTGACCTGATGACTGAGTAACCTGACCAGGCTGATGTCCAGATTGATCAAAATATGAGCACCAAAACTCCAATTCTGTGACTAAACTCAAGAAACTGACAGCACATGCTTCGCTAACCAACTATTATGTTTGATCTTCCAAGGATTAAATTAAACTACAATTAAAAAAGGTTTCCTGCTTGTTATCATTCCAATATGACAATAAGAAGCTTCATAGAAGCTTCTTATAGAGCATCTATGAGTCAATAAGCACTGATGGCAATTAAATTTAAGAACATGGATGTACTCCGACATTTTAATGATGAAAAGTAGTTCCATTGGAAGTTGATCAATAAAGGGTATTTTATCAGGTATTACTCGTTTTCAAACATCTATGCATTATTAAATCAGACAGTTGGACTTTAATAACCAATGAAGCACTTTCATTCTGAGGAAACATTACCTTTTCTGCCTCCATAGTGTGGAGCAGTATCCCAAAACTCATCGCGCATCTGCATGAGCTCAGTCTTAGTTATTGACTGAGGATGCTTCCAAGGTTTTGGCTTCCGGATCTTTTTCAATGTCCCTGCTAAATAAAAGCCCACCTCTCAGTCACAATATATACAACAATACGGTTAAAAAATGAATGTAACAGCTATTTTAAAAGTTAATTTTAAAAAATTGCATTCATGAAATATTCTATCTGAGAAGAAACAAGAAACAGAAAAAAACAGAAATGAAGATGAAGTGAAGCGAGTATAACCAAGAAGTTCTGAAGTCTTTATTTTCTTTTGTTTTCAGCTCTATCTTAAAGCCTCGTGTAAAGCTTTCTATATATACAAGATATTTTTGAGTTAACAGAATTACAATTACACCCTTACCAGAAACTCTAACAAACTAACAACTTCATGAAACTAATCTCCTACATCAGTTCCCTCTTTAGTGGATGCAACCACTTGTATATCTGATTTTCCTATTATGCTAACATCCCCCCTCAAACTTAGCGGCATAATCATGACACTAAGTTTGCCACGCAAAAAATTAAACTGAGAAGCAGGCAAAGCTTTAGTTAACATGTCAGCAGGTTGTTTCTCACTAGGAATATAACAGACTTGCAACTGCCGAGCCAAAACACGCTCCCTTACAAAATGAACATCAAGTTCCACATGTTTTATTTTAGAATGCAGAACTGGATTTGCTGAAAGACTAACAGACCCTTGATTATCACACCAAAGTATTGGAACTGCAGGCACAACTACACATAGTTCACTCAACAAAGATTTAAGCCACGACACCTCAGAAGCCGCATTAGCCAAAGAACGATATTCAGCCTCAGTGCTAGACCTGGACACAGAAGGCTGCTTCCTAGAAGACCAAGCAACAGGATTAGCCCCTAAAAACACAACAGTACCAGACATGGAACGCCTATCATCCACATCTGCGCCCCAATCTGCATCAGCAAATCCTTGCACACGCAACTCACGACAAGGTTTGAACACAACACCATGCATAATCGTTCCCTTAAGATAACGCAACACCCTCTTTACAGCAAGCCAATGACACACCTTAGGATTAGCCATAAACTGACAGCATTTATTAACAGCAAATGACAAATCAGGTCTAGTAATGGTCAAATACTGCAAAGCCCCTACTACACTTCTATACAAGGTGGGATCAGTAAACACTTCACCACCAGCAGCCGTAAAAGACACATTGGACATCATTGGTGTAGCACACGGCTTACAACCCTGCATATCTACTTTAGCTAACAACTCCTTCACATACTTGCTCTGTGTAAGTAATAAATCACCATTATGAAGATGACTAACCTCAATGCCCAAGAAGTAACTCAGCAAGCCCAAATACTTAAGAGCAAACTTCTTATTGAGGACAGAAATAAGATGCTTGACCTCCTGCTCATCACTACCAGTTAAAATAATATCATCAACATAGACTAAAAGATAAACAGTTGAAGTAGAAGAACCTTTAAAGAACAAAGAAGAGTCAGCACGAGAATTAGAAAAACCAAGAGCAAGTAAAAACGCCTTCAACGTGTCATACCAAGCTCTGGGAGCTTGTTTGAGTCCATAAATGGCTTTGTGAAGCTTACAAACATAAGTTGGACAAGAAGGATCCTCAAACCCTGGAGGTTGTTTCATAAACACATCTTCTTTCAAACACCCATTCAGAAATGCATTATTAATATCTATTTGATGCAACTTCCACCCATAAGACAAAGCCAACGTAAGCACTACTCTCATAGTCACTTGCTTAACCACTGGACTAAATGTTTCTGCAAAATCAAAACCAGCAGTTTGCCGAAACCCTTGAGCAACCAACCGAGATTTTCGTTTATCCAAAGCACCAGAAGGCAATCTCTTGACCTTAAAAATCCACTTACTACCCACTACACTTCTATCCTTAGGAGAAGGCACCAAAGTCCATGTTTTATTTCTAACTAAGGCATCATATTCAAGTTGCATTGATTCTTTCCACTCTTTACTACTCAAAGCTTGTCTAAGTGAAGAAGGTTCAAGAAGAGACAAATCAACAGAAACAGACACATAAGCCTTAGGCTTGAAAATACCCACTTTAGATCTCGTGGTCATTGTATGAGTATTTGAAATAGTAGAGGACACGGGTACTATAGGCAAAGAGTGAGACAAATTACTTAAAGGAACAGATTTAGCTAAAGCTGCAGGAGCAGGAACAAACGCTACAGCTGGAGCAGAAGCAGAAGCTGCAGGAGCTGCAGAAGCAGAAGCTGCAGTAGCTGCAGAAGCAGAAGTTACAGGAACTGCAGAAGCAGAAGGTGCAGTAGCTGCAGAAGCAGAATCTGCAGACGGAGTGGACTGGTGAGAAAATTGAGAAAAATGAGACTCAGTATGTGTAGGTAGGTCTGAAGAAGATGTCCGTTGAGGACTCATGTGATTCAAAGAAAGAGGTAACTGATAAAGTGGTAACTGAGAATGACTAGACACCTTTTTGACTGACACACATTGAGAATTCACATGTCTTGAAGGAAGAGGTGGCTGAGAGAAACTAGACATCTTTTTGGCTGACACAAGCACAGGTAAAACAGTATGTGTAGGTTTAACCGGTGAAACAGGACTAGGCACGGCTTTAGTCACAGCAAATGGGAAAATATATTCATTAAATACTACATCCCTACTAATATAGAGACGACACAAGACATTTATAGCCCTTATGACGAGGACTATATCCCAAAAATGTACAAGGAAGTGACTTATTTTCAAATTTATTAGACCTATACGGCCGAAGACACGGAAAACAAAGACAGCCAAACACTTTAAGAAAATTATAATCTGGCTTTTGACAAAATAATGTTGTTAAAGGACTCTTATCATGTAACACAGGAGTAGGTAAACGATTGATGATGTCTACACTTGAAAAGAAAGCCTCATCCCAATAAGACATTGGCATGGAGGCATGAGTTAACATGGACATACCCAACTCAATGATGTGCCTGTGTTTACGTTCAGCAAGACCGTTCTGTTGATGTGCATAGGGACACGAAGTTTGATGTCTAATTCCATACTGAGCTAATACTGACACCAAAGACTGAAATTCTCCACCCCAATCAGATTGAAGAACCTTAACCTTATTATTAGTTTGTAACTCAGCTTGTGATTTAAATTGAACAAAAGCTTGAGCTGCTGCAGACTTATTTTTTAAAAAATAAATCCAAGTATACCTCGTATATTCATCTATAAAATGAATATAATAATTATATCCATTGATAGATGTACACGGAGCAACCCAAATATCAGAATGAACTACTTCTAGAGGAATCTTAGCATGACTAGCAGAAAGAGAATAAGGTAGAGTATGACTCTTACCTAATTGACAAGCCACACACAAAAAAGGCAGACTATCAGAGGAATCAGTATAGGAAATTTGATTATTGTGAAGAACCTTCTTTACAACTGACATAGAAGCATGAGCAAGGCGACAATGCCACAAAGAAATATCAGTAATATTATTTACACAAGCTGTCTTATTCAAACTAGAAATAGTAGAAGAGTGAAAAGGAACCATACTAGCAGAGCTTGACTTCTGCTGCCCTAATTGCAAATCAAAAACATAGAGTCCTTGATGAACCTTGCCTTCAAGTAGAACTTCCTTGGAGACCACATCCTTAACATAACAAGAAAAAGGATGAAACTCAAAAAACACATCATTATCTTGTGCAAACTTTGAGACACTTAACAAATTCTTTGTAATTTGAGGAACCAGCAAAATGTTATGCAATATTAAGGATTTTTTATCAGAAAATCTGGAACCAAAAAAATTGGAACCAACATGAGAAATACTTAAACCCTTACCATTGCCGATTAACACCTTATCACCTCCGGTATATGCCTGTGACGACGCCAAATTAGCTGGATTTGCAGTCACATGATGGCTTGCTCCTGAATCCAGATACCAAACAGGTTCAGAGGAAGCAGCTAAGTCCCACGGATTTGTCACAACATTAGCACTTGCATTCAGACCACTTGAAGCATTGATAAATGACACATGAGGATCACAACCATTAACTGGTGAAAAACTGTCAAACTGATAAGGAACACCTCCCTGTGTAACTTGTGGTCGTTGAGGAACACTATAGTAGTTAGTAGTATAACCATGTTGAGCAACATTGGCAGATGGTGCTGAAGATGTCTGAAACATAGGCATGAGTGGAATCTGACCATGTTAGTGTTAGAAGTTGAAGCCTGTCGACTCATTTGATATGGAGGAGGAGGAGCTGCTTGTGTAATTGATTGTTGACCTTGAGGCAAAGTAAAATTCTTGTCAAACCTATGCCAACATGTAGAAACCAAATGTCCTAACCTTCCACATAGCTGACATTGAGGACGATTGTTGGACCAACGACCTCTGCCTCTGCCTCTAAAAATATTATTGTTTATACCATGGAAACTGGATGAATTATTATTAGGATAATAGAGTTGAGAGTTGTTTGTAGTATTTATCCCTAACTGCCTTTGATACATTTGTGAATTCTGATTTGGATCGAACACCTTGTGTGCATCATTATCAACAACATTCTTAGCGCTCAAATTAACAGTAGGCAGAGGAGATAATTGCATTGTCTTCCTCCTCTCTATACGACTTTCATGGCTCAGCAACAACGCCTTAGCATCATCCACAGTCACTCTTTCAGCTAACATTTTTTCAGTGATAGTTGAAAACACATTGTCGTAAGTTTCGTCTAGACCTCCCAACACATACATAAGTTTCTCCTCCTCTGAAACTGGACAGCCAGCAGATAAGAGATCATCGGTTAACACCTTAGTCTTTAACACATAATCAGAGATTGTCATTCCTGCTTTCTTTAAATTCTGTAACTCTTCTTTGATCTGAATGATCCTAGCACGCGATCTTGAAGCAAAGTTTTCTCCAGAATTAACCAAGCCTCACGAGAGGTATCAAAATTCCCAACCTGCTTTAAGACTTCATCAGACATGCATGTCATAAGCCAGCAACCAAGCATATCATCCTGTCTCTTCCATAGTTTGTATTTCACAGTGACCGATCCATCTTCCAAAAACTTCACTGGTGAACCTTCAAGAACATATTCTTCAAGCTCCAAGCTGCGAAGAATCTTTAATATTTGATGTTTCCATATCATATAATTGTGATTATCTAGTTTTATTGTAACTAATACACTGTGAAAAGAAAAAATTTCCTTCTTCAGCTGAGCAGCACCCTCTCTATTCGCTGAATTCTCTGAATCTGATGGAAGCTTTTCTCTATTGGTCAGCGGAACCTCCATTATTCGAACCTTGAAGCTCACTGAGCATCAAGCTCTGATACCATGAGAAGAAACAAGAAACAGAAAAAAACAGAAATGAAGATGAAGTGAAGCGAGTATAACCAAGAAGTTCTGAAGTCTTTATTTTCTTTTGTTTTCAGCTCTATCTTAAAGCCTCGTGTAAAGCTTTCTATATATACAAGATATTTTTGAGTTAACAGAATTACAATTACACCCTTACCAGAAACTCTAACAAACTAACAACTTCATGAAACTAATCTCCTACATCAGTTCCCTCTTTAGTGGATGCAACCACTTGTATATCTGATTTTCCTATTATGCTAACACTATCAACCTCAAGTGCACAATAAATAAAGCCCCCCTCCCCTCCCTGGGGACCAAAACTAACTGAAACTACTTGGCATGATCTTGAATATCCTCGTTTGGTAACAAAATCCGTAATCTACATATCGTAGACTGAAAAGAAAGAAACATATGGTTGTGTCTTCATTATGTACAATGCCTTCCAAATGTAAGTCAATAAGATTTAATTTTCCTCCAACGGGATGATACTCATTGAGAATTCTTTATGTACTGATAGATCATGGTCCACTGAGCTTGAAGCTCACTTCACACAGCCTTTCCCCTTATCAGTCTAACTATAAAGTAAATTAGAGGAATGCTTGAGGTAACTGGTAAGCGCATAAAGAGAGGAACATTGCCTAATGTTGTGAACCTACAATGCTTGCATCCAGCTAATGATTTTGATCATGCAAAGATTAATAAACAAGCAGGTTCTCTGTAAATTCATACCCGATCAAAAGTATTGCCATGAGTGAAGAAAACATAATCCTAAATGCGTAATGAAACATTGCAATTTTCAGCATTTATGGAGAAATCGACATTTTTACTTTTAGTATTCTTTTCTTTTCTAAAAATACTCTGATTGACAGAATGGTATCTAAAGCCTAAATCCTGCTTTAAACCAAAATTTTAGATCTTCAAATCTTAAGGTAAATGCTATGGAAGTGCCTATTCTATTTGTAACTATCTTCCTAAATAACACATCAGTATCAGTCCTTCCAGATTTTTCGCTACAAAAGCAACTATCTCATTAATGCAGTTATGTGCTTAAGGGGGAAAAATCCCGACCGCAAGATATCCATTGAATACACTAGAAGCTTCAAGCAGATGAATATAAAGTCATTACTCTAAGACAATTTAAGAAGAAAATAAACCTAATAATTCTTCTAATTATTCCGAGTTCATCGCGGTAATGCAATAAACTCATTAGCTACATCATTTCAATTTAGCTACATTCAATATCTTCGCAACATACTAGCAATCCAATTTCGTTAGAAAGAACTAAAACAATGAAGATATATTAGAATTTGATTCCATTTGATTTTGTGTCCTTCGTTTTCTAGGCAACCAAACAAAATAAAGCATGCAAACTGATAAGAGTGAGCTCACCGTCTCGTTTGGATTCTTTTGATCCGGCGCAACCCATTCCTTTGTTTTCTATTTCGATATGTAATCGGGAAAGCCCCAAACATATATATATATATATATACAGACGCGGAGAGAGAGGGGAAAATAATTGAAAGGAAAAGAAAAAGAAGTGAAGAAATTGAGACGAAAAGATAGGAAGGGAAGCTGCAGTGAGATGTAAAGAATAAAGAGGAAAGCTAAGCAAAACCAAATGCCAAAGCCAGCCTCCTCGTAGCCAACCAACTTAGTTCCGGTGGGACTCTGCGTTTTTACCGGTTAGAAGTCAGAACTTGGACTTCAATTGACGCCAAACAAGGTCCAAATTGTAATTTATTCTTAACGTTTTAACTTCTTTTATTCATTTATCATTTGATTATCCAATGATTGGTTTCGATTACTATTTTTTACTGTCTTATATTATAATTTTTTTTAAAGATGATATAATTATTTTTTATTAATAATAATTTTACTAATAAAAATAATACTAATATATAATTATTTATAAAATTATAATAATAAATTTATACATTTTTATTATAACAATATATATATTTTTTAATGTTATGAATGTTGAGTGTCTGAATTTTTTTCCATGAATTTCAGAAACAAAATTTTCTTTTACTACTAATCATCAGTACAAAGTTAAAAAGGAAAAAAAGAAAAAGAAAATGGAAAAAAAAGTAAAATTATATATTATAATTTGATTAGTGACGTTACAATGATAAAACAATTCATTACATATTTTATTTATTTATTAATATTAGTTGGTCTTGAGTTGTGACAGATTTTTTATATTTTCAACTCGTTTCTTCCTAAATAATTATTTTGTTTATTTATTGAGGGTTTTTTTCTTCATTCAACGCAACTCACACATATATTTTAGAGTCTTTTGACTTTTAATATTATTAAAATATAAATTTTTAATAAGAAACATTAAAAAAAAAATTATATGTTTGTATTTTGGAAATCATTTGAATTCAATTGATAAGACTTTCAATTCTTTTACTAAAAATTTAAGTTCGAATTTATAAGTGTATTTTCTCTTATTAATAAAAAATAAGAGGTCTTTAGCTTTTTTTCTTTTTTTTAAATTAAGATATAAATTTTTAATAAAATATTTGGATCAAAAATTTTGATTTATACGTGTTATCCTTGCATGTGTATGAGTAACGTTAATCTTCTCTATATCCGAGTTTTTTTTTTATTTTATAAAATGGCGTTTTAAAATCGATTATTAAATTTTACAAATAGTAGTTATGGCTGTAATAAATATGCACTATAAGTAACTAAGATAAACAAAGCACAATAGTCATACAGTTCCATTGGCATTTTTATGATATTACTTATGTTGAATGAGTCGTCTTATTTGAAAAAAATCATTGTAAGATATTTTTTGGTACATCTTATTATATAAATTATGTATAATTGTATTAAATTTATTTATATTATAATTAATTTATATAATATTTAATGATAAATTGTATAATAATTGAATAAAATTAATTATAAATATTTAAATAAAATAATTTATATTTAAAATAGTTTTTATTATAAAATTTATTTAAATTTATATTTAATTCATTTTTATACTTTTATTACATTTTAAAAAATAAATATTATTTTTAATTTAAGATAAAATAAAATGTCAAAACACATAATTTTATAGTTGAAAATTCAAATAATTTTTCATACAGTTTATACTCACATTCTTAATCGTACAAAATTTATACATAATTATATTATTTTTATATTATAAAACTTATATAATTATGATCTTTAATACTATATAACAAACACGTCAATATAGTATTATTATGGGTGCCAAACAATTAAGTAAATAAAATAGTTCTAAATGAATTGTATCAACAATTGAAGAAGAAAAAAACATTTTTTTGATACTATATAGACTTTTAATTAGTTAAATTTTATTAAATAGAAAATAATTAAATTTATTACTCATAAATAACATTAAATAATATAATAGTGGTAGAAAGGGTTTTCACTTGAAACAAGTTATGAATTAACTAACATTTTCAAGTTGTTATAATAGACAGCGATGTTTGATATTTAAGTCGATGGAATATAAATAAACATAAATAGAGTAGCAGTATTATTATAATTTAAACTATTAATACTACAATTATTTTTATTATTAATAATTTATATTAAATAATAATAACATTAAAATATAATTAATTATAAAATTAAAAAATCAATTCATCCAATATGATGCGGTCATGTGGTGTGTTAGATTCATGATTATGGGACTTGTGATGTAGAGTAGTCAAATGTTATGAGACAACTTAGAAGGATCTGATTTATGCCATGAACGAACGGAATGTGCCTAAAATAGTACTACTTAATTGTGAAATGAGATGGTACATAATATTAGCGGGTCTGGCATGTGCCCATTAGTTAGCTATGCTATTTTATTTTTTTTTTTTCAATAAAATGAAATAAGTTAAAAAAAAATACTAAATATGTAAAACAAGTTAGCACGGGTCGGATATAATTAGGGGTGACAATTTGTACTATAGTTTGATTGATAAAATCGAACTCGAATCGAATTAAATTTAGGCTTGTTTTAACTCAACTTAAATAACCCAAAAAAAAATTGAATTGAATTAAGGCTAAGTTAGAGCCAATGTTATTATGATATCTCCTTGGACTTACAATGTTATTATGAGCTTATTGAAGAAGACTTGTAACATTTATTTCTCTAAGTTTGGGGGTGGGGAAACGGAACTTCTAGTTCGTCCCTACACTTTTCGTCCATGTGAGGTTTGCCCAATTCGAAAAATATATATATATGGTGGTAGTAGCAATGCCACTCAGAATTGAATATATATATATATGGAAGCTGGCAGTGGACCAAGATGATAAATTTGATATCTAAAAATGGTGGAAAACACATGGAAGTCATTTTCTTGTACTTTCTATAATGGCTTGTGATATACTAACTTTTTTAGTATTTATTGTGTGAATAGAATCTCGTCGATAGTAAAATTCTCAATAGTAAGAAAAGTAGACTTAAAAAAGACATATTTCAATATTTGATTTGCATGAAAGATTAATATAAACAAAAAAAAAAAAAGGCAAAGCTCATTTGTTTATTACTTGATAATGAAGTAGATGAAGATTTGGAGCTTTTCGAATATTTAGATGAAAAAAGTTATTGAAATGAAACTTTTTAATTGGAGGTACTCAAAAGAGACCCTTGATTTGTATATATATATATATATATATATAGAATCAATGTCATATAATTTTGGAGGCATCTGGAGTTCAATTTATTCGCATCTTAGGAATAACGCGATTTCGATGTATTTGCTAGCAACCATTACATATTATTGTTTCAAATTTAATTGTACATGAACTTCCTTATTTAGGGGCATTGAGATCGGAGAATCGGAATTCCTACTCTTAATACATGAAGTAAGATGGGATTTTGATGTATTGGCATTACCAAAGTTTATAAGCAACAACTTAATATATTGCAAACTAGCTCAAATTTTTATATTATAATTTAGTTTATATTCAAAATAGTACTATTATATATAAAAAAAAATATTATAAATACAATTAATTTATCACAGTTTTATTTTACAAAATTTTGTTTACCCACATTTTTTGATATATATCATAAATTTATAATTTTTAAAATTTTTCTATTCAAAATATATAATTTTAGAAAGATTTTTTTTTATCAAAGTCGTTCCGACGGTGAGAATTTGCTTATTAAAAAATTATAATTATTTGTCGCAATGATGAGCCCACATGAATATAAATATTTTTAAAAGTGACGAGGATAAGAATTTTAATTTTATAGTTCATTTTATTTTATAATTTAGAAAGTAAAAATCATGCAGACAAAATATAGTTGAAAAATTTGTTCAAAAAAAAAAAAAATAGTTGAAATTGAAGATTATTAGTTCCATCTCACATTTTATATGAGATAAGATGCGCTGTGCCAAAAAAAATAACACAAATAGAGTCCATTAGCCCGTTAGAGACCATATAAAAGACAAGAGGGTGTGTTGTCCCATTTGACATGACTATTTAAATGGGTAATTATGATCTTGAAAAGAAACCTGTCACTTTAGTAAGCTATTAATTCGTTATGTGTGCTGTTTAGGTGCAAGGGTAAATTGGGTTTAGTTTTAAGATGCTGACTATGCGTAATTGGTTAAATATTGTTATTATAAAAAAAATAAATTATTAAAAATAATTTTATTTAATAATAATGGAATAAAATAAATATTTTATATACTTTTGTAAGAACAAAATAATTGTGGCAAGGTGTAAAAAAACAGTCAATAAACTCTTTACACGTAAAATTCTCATTTTTGGTCTGGCATTGTAGTCCAGACTCCTCACAACAGATGCAATTTATGAGATCATATTTACTCTGAAAAACTAGGAGATATTTTTTGATACCAAGTTTTCAGGATAGATGATGATATAAAAAGAAAAGGCTTCACTTATTGCAAATTATTTTCTTTCTTTCTTTTAAGAAAAAAATCTTATAAAAATTTAGGCGATAGGACAATTCTCACTCATAAGAAAAGCCCTAACCACGAATGATTTGATACCTTTGAAACTCCTTTTTTATTTAATGTTTTACACTTGTAAGAAAATACTAGCTTAGTTAGCTTACCTAATATAACAGAGTTACTCTTCCCTGGAAAGGAAGAAGATCCAAAGTATTGTCACTGTTTAACCATTTCGACTTACATTTCATTGTTAATATAATTTGCAGGAACAACAAATGGTGATGCCCGGACATAGTCTAATGACTAAAATGTGCATTGGTGCACTAATAGTGTTGGCAGATTTCGATAAACTTTTATATATGAGTTTCATCCATAGGTGATATGGATACAAAGATGCAATACTTAAATATAGAGGGTCTCATTTTATATATATATTAATTATTGAATTGACACTTGTATTTGTGTCCTATATTGTCAATTTGTTTGGTTGTTATAATGTTTATATGTAGTTGCACACCCTCTTCGTTTAAGCTAACTTTTGAGAGTATTTTCTTGAAATTATAAAAATTCACTACATTTGCAGATTTCACTGGAGCAATAGAATCCAGAACTAGAATTCTACTTGCTGTTATTACAATTATTTATTATCAATATTTTGAAACATTTGATAAGAGAGAGCTGGTAGTGACCTTGGTTTATTTGGCTTTTAAGCAATCATTCAAGTCATGTAAGTTAACAATGCAGAGCTCCCTTGCAATTTTGGTGTTTGCCGAAAGATGTAAGTTGGTCCTTTAACACCAAAGGGGCTTGAGATCACGATACTCACAATCTTAGTTTAGTTTATTTACCTTTGTTAGGCACAATATCTCACATTGATTTCCACAAGTCATGAGTTTGCATCCCAAAAAGTTAATCTATTTGGTGAGGTTCACTTATACACTTATAAATCATAATTTTATTGTTATTTTATCAATGTGGGATTTATTTGCTCTACTTATCAATAATTCTCCCTTCAAATAAGACCACTTAACTCCTTAAATCTACACTCCGACTCAAACCAATCTAACCGATCTTTCATGGCGAACTCCCCTTAAACTTTGACCTTAACCCACCTTATTTATCTAAGGTTTCAGGGTCCTCCCAATGTCTTCCAAGTTTACTTTTTAGGTCAACACTACCATGAGTTTTTAAAGAATTTTATTTGAAGTCTACCAAGCCCATATTTCACCAATTAGCCAAAAATAGTAACCTTGGCTCTGATACTACTTATTAGGCCCAAAGTCTCACATGAATTTCTACAAGTTATGAACTCTCATACCAAAATGTTAACCTATTGGGTAGAGTTCACTCATGCACTTATAAATTATGTTTTTATTGTTATTTTATCAATGTGTAACTTATTGGCTCTACTTCTCAACAACCTTGCTCTTTTTCGTCAAAAGAGAATAAATACAAGGTGATTGTTGAATGCTTTCAAATAGTTATTTACTCAAGTAGTATCAGTTAATGTGCAAGTGCATATGGCCCCAAGCTTTATGAATTCTCTTCGACTTTAGATTGATTACAAATTCAATATAATTTTTTCCCATATCTTTTGAGTTCCAATCGATACCTAAAAGGCTATAAGTAGAGTCAAACATGAAATATAAATGTCTTACAGCTAGCTTGAGTGAGCGTCCAAGTTTTTACAATTTGTTGAACGAGGGGTTTAGATGATCCCTTGTAATATATGAAGTACTAATTGTTAGATATTGTTCGAAAACTAACTCTTTTAAAAATTTAAGTTGTTAAGATGATGACCAATATTATTTTTATATATCTATCTCTCTATCACAAGTATTGACTCTATGCACCATACTGACCAAACACTTACAATTTAATAATTGGTGTTGTATAATGCATAAAGTCAACACTTATAAGGGAGTGATAAATGTATAAAAGTAATGTTGGTCTTCCTACTAATAGTTTTAACTTTTGAAAGAGTTGGTGACTAATAATTTCTAACATAGTATCATAGCTATAAGTTCTATATTTAAAACCTAGCAACCTCAATTATTAATTGAAAGTGTTTAGTACTAACTTGGTTCAAATTTTCATTATAAATTATTTTCCAAGTTTTCTCAAAAGTTAAGTGGCAAAGGGCTTAAGCCACCATAAGTCACGTATTTTAGTCTACTTTATTTCAAGAAATAAACTAAAGAGTTAATTTTTTAATAAGAAATATCATAAATCGCTTAATTTTTTTTCAATTTAGTTATTTGTTTTTAAAAAATAATATAATTAAAACAAAATATTCAACAATTAAAAGTTTGTAATCAATTATTTTATAGTACAATTACATGAAAACATACTCAACATAAAAAGAAAAAACATATGATTCAAGGAAAGGGTGTGTTAAGTAATTAGGAATAAGATGGTATAATATATTTCATTAGAAATGTTAAATAAGTTAGGTTGATTCAGCTTGTTCAAGCTCAACTTATATAATTTTTAAAATGAGATGAGCTCTTAGCTCAATATATTTAAATTTTTTAATATTAAACCCATTTAAATTATTTAAAATATTTAATTAATTATTAAAAAATAAGTACATGTTTTTTTAATAACATAATATAAGCTTCTTATTTTTTAAAATAAACTTCTAATTTTTTTTTTTTTACAAATAATATATAAAATACTTTTTAAATAATATAACATGAGTTTTTTTTATTAACCTAAGTCTTTTTATAAATATTTTTAATTTATATATTAAATATAAATAAGCTCAAATAAAATGAATATAACTTTTTATGTAAAACTTAAAATCACAAACTTTCAAATACAATGAGCATAATTTTCTATGAAATATTTAAAATCACCAGCAATAAAATTTCTAAGAAACTTGACATATAGAGTTTTTTTTAATGATATATGAAATTAATTATATATATTTTTTCAAAAAGTACTAATTGTTTTTCAAAAATGAGTTAATGATAAATAAAATGATTTTTAATGGTATATGGAAACATAACTTTCTATATAAAACTTGAAGTCACACTATGTAAAATTTCTTATAAACTAAACTCCTTGAAATTTCTCATGGTATATGAAACAATTCATAATATTTTTCAATTAGTATAGTTTATATTTAAAAATGAGTAAAAAATATTATGTTGAATCTAAACAACTTTTAGTAAAATAAGTATGACATATTTTTATAGAAAACTCGAAATCAAAAATTATAAATTTTTTTAGAAATAATACTTTTGGATCTTTATAATAGTATATGAAATGATTCATAATATTTTGTGAATTAGTATAGTTTATATTTCAAAAATGAGCATAACTTTTTATAGAAAACTCAAAAGTTAGACTTTTGAAATATTTTAAAGATATATGAAATGATTCATAATATTTTATAAATTAATACAACTTATATTTCAAAAATGAATTAAAATGTTCTATTGAATATGAAGTAAAATGATCATAGCCTTTTATAAAAAACTCTAAATTATAAACCATATTTTTTTTCTTTTCTCCAGAAACTATACCTTTAAAGATTTATAATAATATATGAAATAAATCGTACTATTATGTGAACTAATACAATTTATATTTCATCAATGTTCAATAGAATTAGCATAATTTTTCTAGATTCGTTTATAAATTAATACAATTTAGATTTTAAAGTTGTATTAATGATTATCTCTTTCACATTAATTATGTTGGATATGTTTTTTAAGTTGCTATTTATCTTAAAATTCTATATTTGTTGAACATTTTAATATACATTTAATTTTATTTAAAAAAAATTAATTATTACATTTTCTATTTATTATTTTTATTAATAATAACATTTTTTTCAATTTTATAATAATAATTAATAATTATATTTTAATAATTTTTAAATTTTTTTATTTTTATTAATTAATTTTTTTTATATTTATCAAATGAATTAGTGATTCTATGACTTAAAAAAGATATTTATTTAAGTTCGTAAGTTAGAATTTTTTTAGCTTATAACACGATGTTCGATGGGTTAATTTTAAATTTATTGAGTTAAATTATACAAATTATTTGACATATTTAATTATGTTGGGGTTAAGTACTCAAGTTAATGGTCCTCATCAATGTGAAATCTAATAATGTTATTCTAAGCCTATAAGGTTAGTACACACCACTTGAGATTAAATGCACCGGTCACCTCGGCATGCCTACTAACATAAATATAAAATCGTAAGTACAATTCTAGCACAATTAATTTTATTTATAATTTTAAAAACTTATACCAACTTCCAGTTGTTTTCTGCACCAAAAACCAATCGGCTGAATAAGATAAAAATAAAGCATGAATATATGATCAAATCAGTCAAAATAATAATAATTTAATCTTATTAATTTATCCTTTTACCCCTAAATTTTATATTTATTTCTTTGAGATAAGAAATCATTCATTTACTATTATTATTAAATAAGTAATTAGTTTTAATTCATATGAAATAGGTATGTATATAAAATTATTTTTACCAGCTCTCTTATAGTTACAATGATGTATTATATAATACTCTTTGAAAAATAAAATAGTTTTTGAAAATTTGTTTTTAAATTTATGATTGAATATATTGAGTAATAAGTTTTGAAAGAAAACAAAATGTGGTTGGACATTTTTTATTTAATATTTTTGAATTTTTACAAGGTTTTTTTAAGTATAAAAATTTATTACTGTTAAAAAATAAAATTAAGTTATTGCTAGGCATATATGCAAGTCACATGCAACAAAATTGGTAACAAAAGTTTAATTTTTGTTAGATTAAACAAAGAAATTGATGTTTTTGGATTGATTTGTATCGATTGAATTGTGATTTGATATTTTATGGACCAAAGAGTATGTAATATTTGTAATGGGTTGAAAATAAATTAAAAATACTAGAAAGAGGTGGTTAGTGCATTTAATCCCACCAATTTTATTAATGTATTACCTTGCTAAATTAATTAATAGAAGGGGAAAAAAAAAAGAAGTTAAATTATATTATTAAATACACATAGTACTTTATTTCTTTCTTTCTTTTTTTCTTTCTTTCTTTTTATAATAAAAATACACATAGTACTTAAAACTTTAAAATGTATAATTTATTTAAAATTTTACGTAACAAATCTAAAATTTTAAAAACAAATTTGTGTTTTAAAAATTTTAAAAATATTAATTTAATTAAGAAAAAAATTTCTTAATCACTGGGTTACAAGTTGCCATTGCAGGCTCCACCCTATGACTGTATAGCTTTTAATAATTAGAATAAGACTATAAGAGCATATAGTTATTAACGTTTGTGATTAAGGTTGATTCGTTAAATATAAAAATAATGATTATAATAAAATTAAATATAAAAAAATAATAATGTTATTATATTTATTTAAATAATATAATTAAAATAAAATTATAAATAAAATAAAATTAAAAAATAAAATATTTTATTACTAAAAAGATAGAATAAATAATAAATAATTATATAAATTATGAAAAAAAAAATATAACATTATATTGTATTTTTAAAGACAACAGACCTAATGAAAATTATTATTATTGTTTTAATTTTTTTATATTTTATTATATAATATAATTAAATTAAATATAATAATATTATAAATAATTTTTATTACAATTATAATTATTATTGTTAACCCCAATGTTTCAAAATCAAACTATAGCTTAAACATTAATCTAAAAGTTCAAAATACTAAAATCTAATCGAAGCACTTGTTTTCATGCTTGACAGAGACAGTGATGCATTTGTTCGGCACGCCTTTGACCAAGATCTCATCATGATTTTATTATGTAAAGAGTAATAATATATGATGATATGTGATTATATACGAAATTGTCGATCTGAGATGGATAGATAATGATAGATTTTTTAATATTAATTAAATTATATAATATAAGTTGATGTTTATATTAAATTATAATAAAAAATATTTTTGTTATATAAAACAGGTAATTCATGTCCATATTTGACATTTTTTTTCTTTAGACAGTACCTTCGACTTAGATTTGAATGTCAAGATTTTGACTGTTCAAGGGGAGATCAAGAGAATATATGTTTGTTTTGCATATGTATTATGTATTTTGAATATATTTTTTTGCCTTACATTTGAAGTATTTTACACTTGCAATTTAAGTCATATATCAAATAGATAAAAAGGAAAATTCTTCTTAAAAAATGAAAAACAATGTAAAATTAATTTCGTAATAATGTTCTTAATTGCCCAGGTAAAACCTATTAGTTAAATGAATAATTTGATCATACCTTAACTTTTACTTGAGGCTATATATGTTTTTGGTTAAAAATGTCCTCAAAAACTTAAAAACTTTTTTCAATTGTAATTATCTTAAAATTATTATTATTATTTTTAAATATTTCACTTAAGGTTTATTTTAAGTAATAACAAATGATTAAGTTATTAATTCTGTTAACTTAGAATAAAAATTATGTGCAATTGAAGGGATCATTTTATCATACATAGATAAAATTAATAGAACAAAATTGATTAAAATAGGATATATATATATATATATATATATTTACTAAATTTTTGAAATTTCAAAAGCTTTAATAAAGGAAAAATAGCTTTTAAGGTCCTTAACGTTTAAAAAAGTGTACTTTTAGTTATTATTTTTTAAAAGATGTATTATAAATGTATTGCTTATATTTAAAGTGCATATAAATTTATTTTATATTAATTATTTTAATTTAGCTACAATTTAAATATATAAAAAATAAAAACATCACAAATAATAAATAAATTCATTAAAAAAAATAATTAATAGTTGTTGATTTTTTTAAAATAAATATTTTTTACTAATAAATTTATCCTTATTTATGATGTTATGTGAGTTTTACATATTTTAATAGTAATTAAACTAAAATAATTAATATAAAATAAATTTATATACATATTTTTAATATATAAAGAATTTAGGTGCACTTTAAAAAATAAAAATAAAAATAAGAGGATGCCATATGCTCTATACCCCTTTAATTAGTTTGAGCCTTTATAACTACATCATCATATTTTATAACTTGTAAATTTTATCTCTCTAAATTTATTATTATTATTGTTATTTAATCAACTACTTATCTTTTTCAATGTTTTGAATCTTTATCAATAATTTTTTTTTTCTTCTCTTTTTCTGGAGGCCTTAAATGTCTCTTTATAATGGCTAAAGTGTCCATGTCTTATTATTTCATCTATTGATGCTTTAACTGTTCTTGTATGGTTACATTGCTTATTATTATTATTATTTTAAAAATTATATTTTAATAAATTTTACTTTTTTTTTTTTTACATGTGATGCAGACCTTGTATCATGGAATTTTAAATCTTATTTTTATATTAAGGAAAGCTATGTAAAATTTTATATTAAACGTGGTATTAATAAATAATAAATTAAATTACTCGTATTTTAAAGATTAAGTCAGTATTGTTTGTTTGGATTTCATCTTATCTTTCTGACTTACATATATATTTTATTAAAGATAATATACTTTTTTGTATTATTTATAAAGTATACTTGTATTTAGATTCCTTCTTATTATCAATAAGAAATTAAAAAAAAAAAAATTTATTTTGAGCCTTTAAATTTTGATAAAATTTAATTAGCATGTATATATTTTTAATAAGATAAAATATTGTTCAATAAAAAAAAAATAAGCTTAATTATTTTATCAGTGTTCAAATTTTAATTAAATTTATACAAAAATTTTTAATTTTTTAAATTAAATAATTTAGTTTCAAAATTTTATACATATATTTTTAAATTTTTTAAAATTTATGCATAGTTTAAAAAATAAATGTTTGTAAATTTAAATGTAAAATTTTATAAATTTAAAGATTAAATTATATAATTTATAAATTTATGTGTCAAAATTTTAAAATTTAAATAATAAATTATATATTTAAAAATTTAAAAATTTATGCATATATTTAATTAAAATTTATATAACAAACTTTATTAAAAATAAAAGTAAAAAAGACATTAACTTATCAGCAATTGACCTCTCAGCATGGTGACGCGTGTTTACCATGCAAGATCACTTGTAGGTCTCTCTGGCCCAAGCATCCTCATCGATTAATACTGATCGTTAATTTCAGATCTTCTTAAAAATTCCTAAAATACCAATTCGCGGTTCAAAATTTCCTCGAATCTACCCACCTTTCACAACGTTAAAGTCATAACTTAATGGTTCAAGGGTATAAATGTCAAACGGTAACAAAAATCGTAGAAAGCAACCCAACCATGGCGCGTCATTTTTATTCCCAAGGTCCCGTCCAGTCTTGTCTGACCTTTGCCATTTCCCCTTTCCCCAATAACTCTGTGCTTTTCTGTTTCAAGCTCTGTTTTTTCTGTAGCTGGAGCTCTGAAACTTCCTTCATTCTCTAGCAAAACATTTTTCACTCATCTTGAGCTCTTTCCCATTCCCTCTCGTAAAAACCTCATTTTAATTTCTCCATTAGTCTATTATTTATCAAAAACGTCACAAATCAGCCAAGAATAACAAAAATCTACGGAGTAATTGAAGGGTTGTGTACATTTCTAAAACACTATATTCATTCATACAAGACGAAGTTTCTATGCAAGGTATGGGGTTGTGCTTAGGAAACTTCACCTGAAGTTTTATTTGTTAATTATTTTTATTATTGTGTTATATAGTTATTCCCTACCATATTTTTATGATTGTGTAATGATCTTTATTCTTTGTTTGAGGCAGTACTAAAATATAAATTCATGAATATGCTCTTTTGAAGAGAATCTGAGTTTATAAAACGGTCTTCGCTGGCTTTTAAATAATGTGTTCATTTTGAGGTAAAGCTAATCCTAAATGTTGGTTTTGTTTTCCTCAAACGAAGTTCTTCTTTCATTAATTTTGCTTCATAACAGTTCATTTTTTTGCTCGCCAAACTCAGATTTTTATTATATAACTTTCCTTTCCGTTTTCGTTGATTATTTCACCGTCAAAACATTTTCGAAGCACTTATATAAATTCGAATGAACAGTTTCCGAAAACAATTTTCAGTCCAAGTAGGAAAAGTAAAAGTTGTTTCTTCATAAATTTCTGGCCATCGGTTTCATGCACAAGAAATGCAAATAGGTATAGGAAAAGTTATTTATGTTTTGTTGATTGAAGTAAAGTTTTTCTCAGGGTTACTGGGCTGATGTTTTCCGTGTCAGGGCTCTATAATAGGTCTTTACTTCCAAGGGCTCTTGCTTGTTCATAACCGAAGTTGCTTCGAGATCATTTTTGCTGGCCTTGCCATTCTTTTTTGTTAAGATTGGCGTTACAATGAGGAGAAACTGAAAGAGTGAATTTGTCGCGATAAATTTTACAAGGTAAATTACAATTTCTGATTAGCCAGTAAATCTGCCTTAATTTTTTTTTTTAATTATTGTAAATGGAGTTAGTTGTGCCCGCACTATAGCACAGGCTTAGTTCAGTTAACCTTAATTATAAAACTTAGTTATATAAATGTTATGCCATGTAGTTTTTGGGTTGAGCTGGTAGTTTTTAAGTAGATTCATTTATTTTAAAAAATAAAAAAAATATGTATAATTTATTTAAAGGCAAAAATATTAATATAAATATATGTTTTGATTTTGTTTTTATAAAACAATAAAGTAATTAAAAGACAAATCCATTGATATTTTATACATTTGGAGCAGTTTATTCTATTTATTTCTTTAGCAATTTAGTCATTATGAAAAAGTGATATTACTAAAATAAATTATGAATTTTTTTTTTCAATATTCTAATAATTATTGTTTATGTTAAGACAATTTATGCAATTGGTAGTTGAAAAATATGAGAAAAAATAAAAATAAAGTTATACAATTGGTCATTTGTCTTTGTTTTTGTCATTTTTTATGACAATAATATTAAATTGTTAAAAAAAAAAAAAAGTTAAAGTAATTAAATTCTTTTCTTGATATTTGTTGTCGTCTGCCCATAATAAAAATAGCATTTTTATAGTTGATTTTTTTATAATGGCATTATAGTATTTATATTTTGCAAAAAAAATATTTTTTTTAAGTGAGTTCTAGAACTGTTTTGTTTATGATGAAAAGAGCTGCGTAATATCTGTATCTCATTTATCTCTAGTCTGTCCAAAGTGATCTTACTTAAAATGAACGGCTTTGATCTAATATTTGGTTTTTTTAATTACTCAAAATTCAATTTTTGCGTTGATTGCTGCAAATTAGAGAAAATTTGTGGTCGAAAAAGTTCTTTTACTAAGCGTGACTGCGTGAGTGGTAAGCTTTGCTTGCCATGAGATGAGATGGTAGTGCTAGCTTCGTCTGATACATTGTCTGATGATAAGGTGTCTCTGATTAAATGTGTTTTTGACTTTAGACTTTTAGGTGGCAATGTCATTGCGTAATTAATGGTGGCATTTAGAGCTCAAAGTTTTTTTAACCAATTTTTCATATCGTCTTTAATTATGTTTTTTCATTTTACCGTTAACGATTCTTACCTAAGTGAATATAAACGAAAAATAACAAAATTAATACATCTTAAATTTATAATAATAAAACTAACACTCTTTGTATTTAAACTTATATTTTTATAATTAAAAAAATAATTAATATATTATTTTTCTTTGAATACTCATTCAATTGGAATTCAATTGGAATTAAATGAAGATAATTTAAATTCGTTCAATATTAAATTTTTAATATTTTATATTTAAATTGAACGTTCAATATTATTAAGGGTGTTAGTTTTGTTACTCTAAATTTTAAGAGTATTATATTTAGTAAATTTTTTTATAAATTTATGAAAAATATATGTTATTTGGGAATTTCCTTTTATAGCGAAAATGTAATAAATTTTTCTAAATACTCGGGGTACTCCTGATAAATTCATATTTATACTTGTTTTATTGCTTTGTTTATATTTCTCTAGCGTAAATTAAAATGCTTACACGTTCCCAAAACCCATTTCTTCATAGTAGTATTTTTCTAATATAAATTTAGATACCGATTTTTTCGGTATTTTAGTTGTCTTCTCATTTAAGAGGTAGTTTTATAAAAATGGTACATTAGGAGGAAAAAAAAAAAAAAAAAAAACCTCTAAATTTCTAATAACAAAAATAATATATTTTGTGTTTAAATTTATAATTTTATAATTTAAAAAATAATTAATATATTAATTTTTTTAAAATATTTGTTCAATTGAAATTGAGTAACGATAATTTAGATCCGTTTAATGTTCAACGTTTAATGTTATGTATTTAAATTGAACGTTTATTATTATTGAAGTGTTAAATTTATTATTATAAATTTTATGGGTATTATTTTTCGTAATTTTTTAATAAAAAAGAAAAAAAAAAGTTAGAACAATGATGAGTTTGATGGGTCCATGACTATATTACAATTTTTGGAACCATTTTTCATGTGAAGTGCAAATGGTGTCAAGTAAGGATTGGAAAGATCCAAAGTCCATTCAATTCCATCTTGTCGTATAACATACGCGATGTTGATACATAAAATGCACTATTTATTATACGTGTAAGCATCTCATTTATAATGTTATATTAATATGTTTTGATGTATTCGGAAATATATTAAAGTATGGTATTTATGGTGATTCTTTAATCGCTTTCACCATGAGATTTACTTTTACTAATTTTAATTATTAGACATTTAATGTTGCTAAACTACCAGATACCTTGGGAGCGTAGGGGTAGTACATTATGTTGGTCGTATTGCGAGATAAATCTAGAAACTTGCCCCTAGTCGAGCTAACTCGATATGGGGCACAACTCTCCTCCACTTAAAAAATCTTGAACTAATTCAATTTTTGGTGTGCTATATATTATCAATATGCGATCGCATATACTAGTATAAAAATATTAGTAGTGTGGATTTTTGTTTGTGCGCTTAAAATGTGAATTTTTTAGCATATATTTATTAATTATTATTAACACACAAAATATTACATGTAATACATCTCCATGAGAGCCTCGGCTTTGGAGCATAGCTTTATCTATCATCATTTGTGACTGTTAGATTAAGATCTTGCAGGGATAATAGATCCAACGGTTAGAAAAACCACCACTTTTTGAACTCTAATTTCCAATTAAATAATGAAAGGGTAGAACAAGGAAAATGAATTTGTACGGTGGATACGATTGGGTCCACGTGATTTTCCCAGGAAAAAAATCAAGATTCTCTGAGATATATCATCCGTAAATTCCATAATTAACTGAGGTGGGTCCCAACTAATTGGCATTTGTGAACTGATTTTGTAGACTACTTTTGGGCTTGGTTCTCACATGGATCAATTTCCAAATAAATAGAAAAGGAAAAAAAGTGTGCATCTACGTTGGGATTCATCGATATGTGAATATAACCATAGCAAGAATTTACTGTTTATTGAAATGTTTCTTTATTTACTGTTTGATTGCAGCTGCTTGGAACAAGAATTTACTCAACTATTTAGGACTTGGTAGAGAAAAAGTAAATTAAGAAATTATTTGGATGAAAAATGGATAAGTACACTTGTTATTGTGTATAGAACACATTATTCCCTTTATTTTTTAAAATTGCACTTAAATTCTTAATTTTTTTAAAAGTGTACGTAAATTTATTTTAAATTAATTATTTTAAGTTGGTTACTATTAAAACATGTAAAAAAAATGTGACATCATAAATAAGAGTAAATTTGTTAATAAAAAAATATTTATTTTTGGTCAAAAAATCAACCACTATTAATTATTTTTATTTATGATAAATTTATCTGTTATTTATGGTGTTTTTTTTTTATATATATTTAAATTGTAATTAAATTGAAATAATTAATATAAAATGAATTTATGTGTACTTTGAAGATGAGGAAGAACTTATAATACATCTTTTAAACATAAGAGGATAAAAGCTTAGTTAGGGACCTTAAATAGCTATTTTTCCCTTGTTATACTAAATATCAAACACACTAAAATTTATTTTTGTACCGGTGAGATAGCTTCTCTTACGGTCTTTAACTTGTTCCTATTAATAAGACTTAATCAGGAGATAAAAACCCTCGAAATATAATAGAATTTTTTTCAATCGTATTATATAATATAATAAAATATAACCCACTGATTTCATTTGTTGTTTTTACTAAACGAAATACTATAGAATATTATAAAGGCGTATCTATGTGGTGTAATGTATAATATTATATTAGCTAGCAGTAAGGTGTCATCATAACCGATTTGTCTAGTGTTCCACTGTTCCGTAAAGATAGATATTAATATTATACACATTTGGAACCTTTAACGCGTCTTTTGAGCCCGCCCTTTGAGTCATTCATCTACAGCTGCTCCTCCTCTCCTTTGTTTATTACTCTGTTTTCTTTTTCCCGCGTTATAATCTACTTTTATAAAGCTTTCAAAAGAAAACAAATCAATGGCTGAGACGTAACATACAAAAAGAATTTCCCTTCTCAGTTAATGGTCTCGTTCTGAGTGTTAAAGCGTATCTCCCCTTTTGCTTTTCTTCAATTCGTTCATAATAATCATCATACGAGCAGATCTTTATTCCTTTGATTTTTGAATTTGCTATTTACTTTATTGGTCAGCTATTCAAAACATTGGTTGCTTAGTGTCTCTCATTTTCATTCCAATCTTGGCTATGCAGAGTATGGATTCAGTTAAATCATCAGTAGTTACACCATGGAAGGGTAGATTTGCACGTACTATATCCAAAGTTCTTCATCTTCGTGGAGCTACTGGTATTGCTCCAGTTGATGGGATTCAGAAGGTGAAGTCTGGAGAAATTGGAGTTCATAAAGTGAAGTCAGGTGAAATTGGAATTCAGAAGCTGAAGTCTGGAGAAAATGGACTTCAGAAGCTGAAGTCAGGTGAAATTGGAATTCAGAAGCTGAAGTCGGGTGAAATTGGAATTCAGAAGCTGAAGTCGGGTGAAATTGGAATTCAGAAGCTGAAGTCTGGAGAAATTGGAATTCAGAAGCTGAAGTCTGGAGAAATTGGAATTCAGAAGCTGAAGTCTAGAGAAATTGGAATTCAGAAGCTGAAGTCGGGTGAAATTGGAATTCAGAAGCTGAAGTCTGGAGAAATTGGAATTCAGAAGCTGAAATCAGGTGAAATTGGAATTCAGAAGCTGAAGTCAGGTGAAATTGGAATTCAGAAGCTGAAGTCAGGTGAAATTGGTGTTCAGAAGTTGAAGTCCAGAGAATTTAGGGTTCAGAAAGTTAAGTTACAAGAGAAGGTCAAGGATGAAGAGCCGCAGTGTTTTGACCTTAATGATGAAGAGCTTCAGGACAGAGTAGCTATAGAAGTTATTGCAGCTAAGTTATTCGCCAGTGTTTCAACTGTTAAAGCTGCATATGCCCAGTTGCAGTTTTCTCAGTCTCCATATGATGCTGATGGGATTCAAGCTGCTGACCACGTACTAGTTGCTGAGTTTAAGAAGCTGTCTGAGATAAAGCAGTGCTACCTGAAAAAGCAGTTGGATCCTTCACCAGAGACTGCAGTGGTTTTGGCTGATATCGAGGAGCAGAAGAGTGTGGCAAAAACTTATGAAATCATGGGGAAGAAGTTGGAATCACAGGTGAGATTGAAAGACTCTGAAGTTATATTTCTCAAGGAAAAGTTGGAGGAAGCCAATAAAGAGAATAAAATGCTTGAGAAGAAGATGAACCAAAGTGGGCAGCTTTATGTGCTTGACAAACTTCATTTATCTGGCTTAAGTCCTAGCCACTTTATTACAGTTCTTCGTTATACCCTAAGGTCCATTCGAAGCTTCGTGAGGATCATGATTGACGAAATGAATTCTGCTGGTTGGGATTTTGATGCTGCATCTTGTGCAATCCAACCAGGTGTGATTTATTGGAAACAAGATCACAAATGTTTTGCATTTGAGTCCTTTCTTTGTAGGGAAATGTTTGGCAATTTTTGTTACCGTAACTTTTCTCTTCCAATTGAATCTTTAATTGAAAAAGGGAAACAGCAACAGGAGCTATTTTTCAGAACTTTCATGGAATTAAAACCAGTGAAGCCAAAGGAGTATCTTTCCCACAAGCCTAAATCTGCTTTTGCAAGCTTTTGTCGTGTTAAGTACTTACAATTGGTTCATCCTAATATGGAATCTTCCTTCTTTGGTAATTTAAATCAAAGAAACCTCATTATTAGCGGCGAATTTCCAAGCAATCCGTTCTTTGCTTCATTTGCTGAAATGGCGAAAAGGGTTTTCCTCCTACATTGTTTGGCCTTCTCTTTCCAGAATGAGGCATTGATCTTTCAAGTAAGGAAGGGATGCAGATTCGCAGACGTCTACATGGAAAGCATTGTTGAGGAACCATTGCCTTCATCAAAGGACCGTGCACTAGAATCTGATCCTCAAGTGGCTTTCACGGTAGTGCCTGGATTCATGATTGGTAAATCTGTTATACAATGCCAGGTTTATGTTTCTCAGTTCCAAAATCAATCCCAGAAATCAAAGGTAGTTCGATAATAATGGAGGAGACCACATAACAGCTTGAAACGCTGGAGTCCATTGTCTTGGTTCTATAAGTTGAAGTTGACAAGGGATAGGAAAAGTGAGTTACGTAATAAAGCTTTACTATTCTAGCAAGTTGTGGGGACTTCAAAGTTTGGACTTATCATTTTGTCAGTTTGTTTGATGACCGTTTTGAAAAGAAAAGGCGCGTTGGGCTTTTTGTATTTGGGAAACTGAACATATTTGGTTATCTTTCACCAAAAACATCCCTGAATTTTGTTAATATTTGGTTGGTGACAGAGGGATTGTTTAGCTGTTATGCATCATTTTCACTAGACCAGGCCTGTTCTAATTTGTAGATACTAGATGATAATAATGTAATACATATAAGCTAAGCTAAGATTTCAAAGTTCTTATTCTATTGAAGTTTTCTCTTTTATTCATTCTCATTTTTTATAATCAGGGAAGTATTTCAATTCATATGTAAATAGTTACTATTTTTTATTTGCTTTCGATACTCGAAGAAGTTCATTGCCAGAAAGGGAGGTAATAGAATAGGGGAACAAGATAAAGAAATAGAGTTGAGAGGATATCGTAGCATAACATCTCGTATCAAAATATCAATTAAAAGTTAAAGAAAACATAAGCTAAAATATTTATAATAAATTAATGGGTAATAATAAATAATAAAAATTAATGAGAGAATTTTTCAACTAAAATGAGAAGTAATATAAAATGAGGATAAATAATTCAAATATGTGGTACAACAAAGAAAAATAAATAAGTCTTTTGAAACTTGATTAAGTAATGTTTCATTTTAAAATATAAATGCACTATTATATAAGTAAATATTTTAATAAATATGTATTAAAAACAATCAAATGAGATAATAAAGTTTTAATCAAACCAAGTATTGAATTTTGAAAATGAACAAAAATGATTAGAAAAATCGAGCTAAGGACCAACATATACCTTAGGATGTATAGGTTCTCCTTTGCAAGATTTAAAAAAAAAATTACAAAGATATGTTGATCGGAAGATTTTGGTTCTAATAAAGGACAAGGTATTGATTTAAAGTGAAACGAGTATAAAAAAATGCTTTTTTTGAGATTTACTTTTTTGAAAGAGAACTAAATATACTTGAATTTGGTATAGTAGGAAGAATTGGATTGGGTAATGAACCAAGTATACCTTTTTTCACAATAATTTTTGCTTTGGGCGTTGGTGGAGGACCTAAAATATCCTCTAAAAGTGAAGGAGTTTGAGTGATGTTGGGCAATCTAAGTGGACAATGAATTATCAATAATTCTTATTTGATAGAAAAGTTAATAAAATTTAATTTTTTTTTAGAAAGAACTGATAATATTTTTCTATCATTTCAAAGGAATAGGTTGTTATTTTGCTCTCCTCTATGAATTGCTTTTACTTAATTTTTCAATATTTTTCAATAAAGACATGATAAGCATTCATATCTACCATATTACACAATACTTCATTCTTGTAATGCTTTCCAATGAATAACAAAATTTTACACCTTTCACTAATCTTAGTGTCAATTCTTTTCTTAATCCATCTAGTAAAATAAAGGTTAGGATGTGTTTTAATTTTTAGGCTCAAAGTTTTTATATTACGAGGAAACATAATATTAACATTAAAAGTAAAATTAATTATTACATCACATATTTTTTTGTATGATAGTGAATGTAGTTATAAAAATAGTGTCTGTTTGCAATTTCTTGACAAATGGTAGTTGTTTGGGTTTTTGAGATCGGAAAAGAAATGAGATATAAGAAATCATATATATATATATATATATATATATATATATATTCCATTAGGATTGATTAAGAAAGATAATCATACCATGCTTTAATATTAATTTGATGTAGTAAGGTTTATAAATGAAAGAAAAGATAATAAAATACAATAAAAGAAGAACATGAAAAAATATAATTGAAAGGATAAAAGAGAGAAGCAAAAGTCTTATATCATAACATCTTATATCAAAATATTGATCAAAAGTTAACAATAAAATATAAGTTAAGAGTATTTACAGTAAATTAAAAAATTATAAATGATTGGATCTTGCATTAATTAAATAACAACAAATAGTAAAAGCTTATATTATTATTTCCTACATTATTTTTAAGCCCCGGTTAAATCCTACAACTCATTTTGTTTCTGTGGCTATGACACCATAGATAGTTAGATCACTCTTTTATTAAAAATTACACTTTAGTCACTTTTGAACAATAATTCTTATTTTATTAATAATTTTTTTAAATAATATTAAATTTAATTTGATGGGAGAAATTGTAATTTTATTATAACATTTTAAAATTAAATTTTAACATGACAATATTTTTTTTATAATTATTTTGGTAAATTTTATATTTATGGCATTTTTATGTAATTTTTTTTAATTTTTTTTTAGATATTGTGTTTGTATAGAAACTGCATGCTTTATAATATCATAAATAGGGGATACATAATTCATCAAAAATTACAAAATCAATAATATTAGAACTATACGAATGAGTACAGTTAGAAACTAGCTCATCCTAGAAGACCACATGAATAATACAATTGCTTCCCATTTTTAAGCAACACAATGGAGGTGCGCTTTTTAATTTTTAGTACTAATTTTCGAAGATAATGGACATGATATAACTCATTCGTGTAGTTTCAATGTTCGTGATCTTGTAATAATTTGACATATGTAGCCTTTATATCTAATATTATAAAGTTTACGATTTTAATCCAAATATGATATTTACAGAAAATACGATATAAAAAAGTAGTAAAAAATACAAAAAAAATTCATAAAATATAAATTTATAAAGATAATTTAAAAAAAAATATTGTACTGTTAAATTTAATTTTAAAATAAAAATAATTTTTTCTATTAATTTACTTTATTATTATTTTTTATTAATAAAATAATATATATATATATTTAAAAGTGCTTAAAAAGTTTTTTTTTAAGTAGAGAATAATTTAAATGTCACTCATAAAAATAAAATAAGTAAATGTCGCTTGACTGTTAAACTAACTTTCCTTTATTTTATGAACCACTCATATGTAGACACGTAATAGCATGTACACGTGCAACGAAGTCCTGCAGTTTTGCTTAGTGTTCAAATATCAGTTTGGAAAATAATTTCATATAATTTTTTTTATTAATTATTGGAATGCTAAACTTTATGAAAATCATATTAAACACAAGAGCCTGTTAAAACGTACAATAGTTTTCAAGGCCCCACGAAGCCGGTGCCGACGGAAGAAAAGACACAATACGGTAATTATTTGCCTCTAACGAAAAAAAATAAAAATAAAAACAACATATTTAAAAAATAAAAAATACATATTTTTAAAAATAAAATTATTATTCAATTGAAATTATTCCTTTACCGATTAAAATTATAATTAATTCCATTTACTACTATATAATTAAAAAATATTTTTATTTTTAGCGACCACCACTAGCAACTTTATTTAAGGTCGACGATCGCCTTTCGCATTCAAATTTTTTCTATTTCATATACAAAATATTACGTTTATACATTTATTATATTAAGATTTTCTTTGGTATGATTTTCAAATTTTTTTCGTAATATGTACAAAATAAAAATATTTTCTCTATATCATGTACTTATTCTTTTATTTATATATTTTTTGCATTAAAATATTTAGAATTTATTTATTATAATTTCAAGATTTTTTTTATAATATGTACATAATGAAAATGTTATTTATGTACGATGTACAAAATATTGCATTTATATTTAAAATTTCTTTGTTCAAATTTTTTCAATGTACAGAATAAAAAAGTTATTTATGTACCATGTACAAAATCTTGAGTTAAGATATTTATAACTTGTTTGTTATGATTTTTAATTTTTTTATATAACATGTACATAATAAAAATGTTATTTATCTATCATGTACAAAATCTTGTATAAATATTTATAATTTATTTATTATAATTTTCAAATTTTTTTCTATAATGTACATAATAAAAAAATTATTTTTTTGTACAAGATACCAAAAAAATATAGATGCCGGACCACCATAATCGAACATTGTCATGTCCCATAATCAAGTACGTAAAATTTAAGAAAATAGATAAAATTTGAAAGAAAATTATTAATTTTAAAATTATTAATTATAAAATATCAATTTAAAATGAAACAAATTAATTAAATATAATTTGGATACCCTTGAAATAAATTAATATTTATAAAAACACAATAAAACCTTCAAAAAAACTTATAATTCAAATAATAACAAATATTTGATTTTATAACAAATCAGATTAATCTCAGTCTCTCTACTCAATATACAGAATAACTAATTAAAGTAACGAGAGTAAAGGAAAAATATTTTCATTGAACTCCTTGAAAGTACGCACATTCCTTTCAAGTTACAACAACTACGAAGAAATAGTATCTAATCTGAAAAGAAAAAGAGAAAAGGGGTGAGCTAAAACTAGCTCAGTAGGGATATACTCCATGCACAGCTCTCGATGAAAATCAATAATGCATGGTACATTTAAATTATTTCATGCATGTCTAGTGTTAAATCATCAGTATATCAGTAATGGGGAGATTTCATTTTTAAACTCGGGCATACTTGTACTTCCTCACTTTCGAAACCGGATAGAGTGTACATTCCAGTTACCCTATGCATGCTCATACAAACATAATAAAATATGCAATGTCCAATATAAAAAACACATGTATGCTATGTCAAATCCATATGCATTGGTCAACTCCGAAATACATGGGTACGTGCGCGGTCAACCTTCGAGACACACGTAGGTCCACCTCCGATCCCATATATAGTCATACTTCGAAATACATATGGCACATGTATTGGTCAACTCCAACATACATGAGTTCTTGTCATATGGGTGGTCCAACTCCGAGACCCATAGACGAAAACAATTACCAAGACCTAAGACGGACAACTCCGAAACACAATAGGAGGTCCAACTCTGAGGCCCATGTGAGATCTAATACCAAGACCCATGTATGGACAACTCCGAGATACATGTGAAATGAAATGCGTACCTGTAGTCCATCGAAAAATAGTATGCTGCAACCAGTAGCCTTGGGGTACCATATCTCCGCAAGACATTATATAGGTAATACTCCCCATAAAATAATTTCATGATTCATGCATAAAACTCAGATGCCATATAAAATATTTTAATACCCGTATTTTCATAATCTCATATATACATATAAAATGTTTCCAAACGGGTATGTTAATTATAACATCATTATCAACACTTTTATAAAAATATTTATAAACATGGCATCAATTTCAGTCATTCAATTATCCATAATGATGCATGATATTTTCATAAAAATAATGCATGAAGAAAAAGTGGAGTAAAGACCCTTACCTTAACAAGTTTCATTGGCACACTTATCCCATATGGTACTAATTGAGGTAACGTCTCAAATCCTTGTTGATAGAACCGTTGCTCTAAATATTTTACCTACTTGCATTTTCGACTCTTCTTTGCGAGGACTTAAATCTGTCATTGCAATTCGAAGAAAGACAAAAGTCTTAACATTATGTCATTCAATAAGATCTTATTTAGGTAAAAATGGCTAACGATTCTCACTCGTTTGATTAATAGCCTAAAACATAACATGAAAGGTCAACAGAAGAACAATTAAAAGAGTATTATAACCTTTTAGCTCCTATTGGGAAACATTGGAGTAGAGATACTAATACAACTCTAGTAAAAGACACGCTCATATAAGCGATAAAAAGATTAAGAACGATAACAAAATAGGACCAATTTTTACTTTTGTAAAACCCTTAAAAGGGAAAAGGACTAACAGAAAGGAAAAACAAAAAGTAATCATAGAGAAAAGTTTAGAAACACAAGCCAGCAAAACTAATCATATATTTAATTATAGAAACAAATCTGGCTATTCAAAACTTGTCATTTTTCTAACTTTTGTAAGAAAATTAAATAAATTTCAATTCATGGATTACTCAGAGCAATTAAACTAAATATAACCTATGTCTGTTAAATGCTTAGCTATAAATCCAAACTGACCAACGTTTATATAAATGATCATATGCTCATGACACTTTAATATTTATAATACTCATCTTTAGATAAATTATTAATATCAAAATTAAGGAGAAAAACACAGATAAAATCAATATTCATTGAAAGCATTCTGTGGCCCAACAAAATGCCCAAACTTTGGTCAGAAAACAAAGACCCAGAAAGCAAATCAAATTGAGTCAGATTTGGGATACCTCAAAAAACTGAGAATTCACACTTAGAAAAATACTTCAAGAAACTGAGAAATCTCAGATCATAATCAGGAATATAAGTAAGATATATATCAACATTCTTATCACACTCAAAAAAATCAAAACCTAAAAGCAATACCACAAAATAACCCAAAAATGATTTAAACGTAACAAATTCAAACAAGATTAGGAAGAACAAATTATATAAAAAAATGTACCATTGTGGCTAAAAATGGTATATTCGATGGCTGAGGGACGAAAACACTGAAAAACTACTAACGACACTCGCAATGGTGACGGAGAAACAGTGGTCGTGAGGTGACCGGCTAGTGGTTGCGCGACTGGTGTCATAAATGACAGCAGAAGAAATGGCGAACGAAGGTGGTCGGATGGTGGATGTCGTGATTGATTGGCTAATTCCACGCAATTTCTTCACAAGGTTTGGCATGGAACTCTTGGGTGGAGGAGGAAGGACGACGGGAAGGAGTTCGACATCAGTGAAAGGCAATGAGGACGGTGACAACAACGCATCTCTTCCTCTCTCTCTCTCTCGCGGCGGCACCATCCCTAACTGTTTCACGTGGCTGGAGAAGAAGGAAATTGGGATTAAAATGGTTAATTTATAAAATGACCAAACTGCCCTTAACCTTGGCTTTGAAAAGTTTAAAAGAGTAGGGGCAAATTTGGTAATTCACACAATTTTTTCAAAATTTCTAAAAATTAGTATAAAAATTAAATAAATTATTTTTAAATCATTTTAAATTTTTTATAATTTAAATTTGTAGTACCAAAGTATTTATTAAAGTTAATTAAAAAAATACAATTTAAAACACTAAATTTAATACATAAATTTAAATTATTTATGAAAAATAATAATTGAGATTGGGGTCTCACAAACATATAGTTTATAATTTATGTATTGAATGTGAGATTGTTATTGAAATTATTTTTTGATAAATTTTTTAAGATTGAAATAAAAATAATATAAAAAATTGAAATAATCAGAAAAACTTTCGAATAAACAGCCAAATAAATAATAAAACTTTCATATACAGAGGACTTTAAATAAAATAAAACGATAATTAAAGTAAAAAAAAAAATATAACGTTATATTAAGCTAAATCTGGAAAATAAAAATTATTTGGTGAAACTTATGTGCTTTATTTCTAAAGTTTTTCATCAAAATTATTTATTTTTATTTTTACAAATTATTTTATAACATAATAAAATATATTTATTATGAGTATATAAATATGTGAGTTTTAGCTATGTCAATTACATTTGTGCATATGTGTATGCATTGTTGAACACAGATGTCTATTTAAAAATGCTTATTATATTTCCTAGTTTTTATTAGGTTTGTTTAGTGTATTTTTATAATAATGAATTGAAAAAAACTAAATATTTTAATTATTATTTAAAAAAAAAAAGAGTTTTTAAAGTCCCATTTTTTTATTAATAAAGAAAAAATAAACTCACACACTTAGATAGGATTCGAATTTAAATTTTTAGTGGAGAAATTAGAAACATTATCACCTGAACAAAAAAAAATTTCTATATTTCAATTATTTTTTGTTATATCATATAATAAGTCAAGAGTTAAAAGTATTATGATATATATTATCTAAATAAAATATGAGTGAAAATATTGTCATAACTTATATAATAATAGTGATACTCTTAGTGTATTTAATTATAGAAATATAATAAATAATTTATACACATTTATTATAATAATAATAATAAAAATAATTATGTTAATATTGTAATTGAAATATTAGAATAATAATTAAGTTTTTCTGTTAGTGTTGGAAACTATTATGATTAAGATATTAAATAATTATTCTAATGCTTTCCTATTAGTTTAATAATTATATTTAGTGTCCTATTAGGATTAAGATTACTATTCTAATAAATATCAATATAATCCTTCAGTATTATTATAAATGAGAATTAGAATATCTTTATTTGACTTTTTGGTTTTCTTCTTAACTTACTATGATTATCGACTATTTTAGCTTCCACACTCGTTCTTTCATCTATTTTATATCTATATTTTCTTCCACTTTATATTTTAACATGGTATCATAGTAGTGTTCGATCTTAAATACTTTTAATCTATTTTCTAAACGTAGTTCTATCCTTTCTATGATTCGAGATCCGAAAATGACTTTTTTTTTTCTTCGGCTTCGTCATTCAGCAGACCGCCACAGCCGTTGTTCATTTTCAGTGCTGTCGCTGCCGTTGTTCACGTCAACCTCACGGCCTCACGGTTGTTAATATCAATCCCAACCTCACGACCTCGCAGTCGTCTTTTTCTAGAAAGAACAATCGACCCACCGTCGTGCGGCCCATCACCAATTCTAAATCCCACCGTTGCTGCGAATCTCAACTACAAATACTACTAATGCCCTATAATTAGGGGTGGCAATTCGTGTGGGTTAGGCCAGTTCGAGCTGGTCCAAATAAACCCAGCTTAAATTTACCTAATTAGAACATGGCTTGAATTTAATTTGGTCTGATATTATGAACCCGCACACGAAATGTTAAAGTTCAAGCTAGCACATATTGGCTCGAAATATAAAAATAATCATAATATTTAATAAAGATTTTTTTCTCTTTATAGTAAGTTAGCAATTAATTGACATACCATTCAAAGATCCAAAAAAATATAAAAGTATAAGATTTAAAAGAAAAGACATACATGATAAACTGACATATTACAAAATAAAATATAAAATAAAAGGTATACATGATAAACTGATATATTACAAAACAACTCAAAATAATTTAATTCAAGAAAATAATGAAATTATAATTTTTATTCTTGAGTCAATGTCCTGCTTGATCCCACAAAATTAAAATTTTCTTTTAAATTCTTAATTCGAGTTAAACGGGCTAGCTTAAACCGAGCTCGAATCCGAACTGAATTTTTTCGTGTTATTTAGACCAACCCAAATTTGAATCGTTCGTGTTCGTTTCTTATTTTTCGGTTGGTTTATTCGAGTTTCGACAAGAATTGCCACCCTTACCTATAATAAGGCTCTTTATTATTGGAAGATTTTTCATTTCTCACTATTCAAGTTAGGCATGTGTGATATTTATGCTCTAGCTTGAAGGGAAGAGTTAAAGTGTGTCTTCCTGCTACTTGTGCTGATATCTACTTACACTAGCCTTTCAATCAGTATTAACATCCTCAACAAAGTGATGTATTCCATGATTTTTAGTTATTTTTAGTTGGTTCAATGACTACTTAATGTTCGTTGTAATTGTTCATGCTGAACATAAATTATGTTCAGCTTAAGGAGGAGAGTTGAAATATTAGATTAATAGTTAGTTTTCTTGTTAGTGCTAGAAACTACTATGATTAGAATATTATATAATTATTATAATGTTTTTCTATTAGTTTATGAATTTTGTTTAGAGTCCTATTAGAATTATAATTTTAGTTTATTATCCATATAAATATCAATGTAATCCTTCAGTAATATTATGAATGAGAATTAGAATGTCTTTATTTGACTTTTTGATTATTCTCTCAACATATTTTGATTATTGATTATTTTAGCTTTTACACTTATTTTTTCATCTATTTTATATCTATATTTTATTTCATTTTATATTTTAACAATTATTACCCAAATATATATGGGAAAATAATAAAAATAATATCCTTAAAAACTTGTAATAACAAAACTAGTACCCCTTATGTTCAAACGTATATTTTTACAATTTAAAAAATGACTAAAATGTCATTTTTTTTTGAACACTTATTCAATTGGAATTGAACGATGACAATTTAGATCCGTTTAATATTTCACGTTCAAATTGAACGTTTAATATTATTAAAGTTTTAGTTTTATTATTATAAATTTTAGATTTTTATTTTTTGATAATTTTTCTTTAAAAGGGATTTACAAGTTCTTTTTACGTGAATACTTCTATTAATCTAACTTGAGATGGAATTTTAAGTGATAAAATTTGATTGGATAATTAAAATGAGTCCAACAATTTCATCTAATTAAAATATTTTATTCAATTTAATATTTTATTTTAAGTCGAGATGATAAAACTTTCCTTTTAAACTCTAAAAAATGCCAAATACAAATTTTTTTTATTTTTATTTTTAAGTCTTCTATGTTATGGATCGTTAATTATTATTTTTTTAATCTAATTTTGCCAATTTTTTCAATCATTTTTAAGCAGGTGTTAGCGGTGCATGATTTGATAATGGAGAATTTTATTCTAGACAAATAATCCCACATTCCCACTGCGGCACTACCTTAGACAAGACTTTAGCATTTTGTTATATCCTTTTAGTTTAAGTTTGGTCAAGCTATAATGAAAACGCTAAGCCCATATATATATATAAGCTTAATTGGGCTGAACTTTAAGTGGGACTCGAGCCTCATTGTACAGGCATACATATGATGGGGGATTGGGAGTCTAATTGCTTCGATTTATTGAGAAATTGTTAATTATTTCTATAGTAGACTTGTTAGATCATGCCAATAAATTATTTTTCAGTGCAATTTTTTCTGGAAATATGTTAGTTTAATCTATCAAGTAAAACTAACATTATCTACCTATAATGAAACATTAACTCCTGAGTTATAATATACTTATCAAGGCCTAGCTTGACCGCCCAAGTCCATGTAGTTCAAGCAGCAGGAATGTGGCGCTTCATAATTAACGCTGTGGATTCGAGTAGCTTAAGTTTGTAATTTTCTTAATTTATCGCTTGCAATACAGAAAAAAAATGGAGGAAAAAAAAAAAAAAGAAGTCGTCCAAGCTTGATCTTTTTATAAAAAATAAAAGTCAAACTGAACAACGAAGCATACAAGACAAAACATTAGAAACATACAAGATAATAAGAAATGTTTGGCCAAAAAGTAAGAACAAGGTAACAATACAGTAGATAAGTTTAGTTTTTTTTTTTTTTTTTCCTGAAATACATTATGTTGGTTTAAATTGTAAATTTGACCTTTTTCAATTTTCATTGCTCAAAGTCAAGAGACATATACCACCAAGATTATACATAGCTTTACAGATAAAGAAAGAGAAAGAAACACACATACAATGCAACTAATATAAGTTTCTTCGGCATATATGGGTATTATTATATATATGAGGATAAACTAAGGCTTATGCCCAACTCCTGGACTTGGGACAGACTGCAAAATTCGATCAATCTTGGCAAAATGAAGACTTAACAGCTTCTTATATTCTGCCACTACTGTCTGACTCTTGTCATCTATGGATGTTGCTGAACTGTCTCTACCAACTACACTTGGAGTTGTCAACATTTTTCTGGCCTCAGAATATTGTGGCAAATAGCATAACAAAGTAAAGAGTATGACAATTGATATGAAGCACTGCTTTAGACTCATGTTAGAAATTTGAGATTGAGAATTAACTACTGAATTAATCTAAGATAGGGAGGTTATGGCAAATGAAAAAGCTTATTCTTACTGATGATTTGTAAGTCTATATATATGTGCGTGTGTGTGTGTGATTTTAAGGGTGGCCGGAGAGTCGTGAAATATTTGATGGGAATTGAAATTCAACGTGTTTGAATATGAATTTAATATTTGAACAAAAACAAAAAAACTCTGAATTTAGTAAGAATTTTTTTTAATATTAAATTATTGTATCTATTAAATAATAGTATATAAAATTAAACATATATGATAATAAAATAATTATAAGGTTATGTAATAACAAAGAAAGAATATATTATGATATTTAGATAATTGTATGCATCTTACCATAAAAAAGATATTTTCAGATATTTTTTAATGGCTGGTTTTGGAAAAAGTCTGGTTGGTTAGGCACGTATAAACTAAGAAGCCGGCCTTTTTTTAAAAGTTCTTTTTTTTTGCGAAGGAAACTGAGTTATCAAAAGCAGCTGTGGTAATTATTATTAAAAAAAAAAAAACTGAGGTAATTAAAGACATAAACTTATTGTGTTTTCTAGTTTGTTTTACTTTATGTTTCTTGTGTATTAATTCATGCATATATGCACTCCATTTACTCCAATAGTGAATCGCAATGTTTCTTTTTTGGGTTTACCACTTTGCAATATTTACTGTGCTTAATTCAATGATTACATATTATCAACAACAACAAAATCAATGATGACAGTAGCACAGAGGCCCCTACCCATTTGACAAAGCTCTTTGTGTTGGAATTAATGGTGCCCTTAGCGTACAAGAATAAATTAACTGGATATAAAGCATTTGTTTTTGATAGTGACAAATTGTGAAATTTATTTCATTCAACTTAAAATATTATTTTTTATCAATAACTATATTAATTATCATAATATAATTTAATTAATTTATTATTAATAAGTAATTTTATAAATATTTTATCATCTTTTATATTTAATTTTATATGTAATTAAAAATTAATATGTTATTTAATATATATTATAATTAATATATATAACAATATTTTTGAATTTTGGGCAGATAGCTTTTGATGTGTGAGTTTATGCAAAAGTGAAGTGTGAGACAACAATTTAAAAAAATAATAATTCAAGTTCGTATAAAGTGGGACTAACAACTAGACCTTAGTGGTAAAATTCTAATAAGATGCCTAAATATAAAAGAAAAAAAAATATTTATTTTATTCTCTAAAACTTAGTTAGTTTAGTACTAGTTCAAAAGTTGCATAGTTTTGTATGATTTTGGTATTTACTTGTATTAGAAAGGATAATAGTTGTTGACTGGTGTGGTGTGTGAAAAGGGCTCAATTGTTGCAAATTTACCTTCCTTTTTTATTTGCACTTCTCTACGTAAGTATCTTAACAGAATCTGGTTTTGAGATTGAAATGATATCCCTGATATCGATTAACAAGAGAGTAATCAATGAGAGTAATATAAGATATTGTGTAGCGTTATTAATTGAAAATAATATTAAGATGTAAATTTTTTTATTAATAAGAACGAATTAAATTATATTATATAAATTGTAATATATATTATGATAAAAAAATATTTTTAAAACAAAATATTAGCGTACATGAAAAATATATACTCTTATATCATTCATTATTAGAGTATATTCAATTACTAGTTCTATTTTTATTTTTTTTTGCCAATTATTAGTTCCATTTGAATGAATAATTTCTGTGTGGAGACAAAGTAATACGCAGTTGCATACGTGATAACATATCATGTGAACAAAGGCTTATAAGTTTGAGGTTGTAGATAAGACAACTGAACAAGACAAGAGGCAGCTGGCATTTCTAATTAGTCAACTATATATGTGATATGTCCGGAGTGACTAGTTTACTGTTAATTATAAATTTATAATTATACATTTGACTATTTGATCACTTCTTCATTATCTATGAAACTTTGACCATTGGGAATCAATACCTATGAACAAGGGAATTTTTTTTTCTTTCTGAATCTTCAAAGTTTAGACCACATTTAAGTTGCATATATTGTGAAATTAGGTGTATTTACAACTTACATTCGAGATAAGGAACCTACATTTTTTGGTTAAAATATCTTAGAAATTATCAACTTTTAAAAAAAAAATAATAATTTAATTATTTACTTATTTTTTACAACACATACAATATCTTATGAAAAAATAGCAATATAAGTCTTCATTTTATATAAAAATAACAGCACAAATTCTATTTTTTAAGAAAAATAAAAAATATCATTGATTATAAATATTTTTAAATTCTATCTATTAATTATAAAAAATTATTTATACATATTAGAAATTTTATGTCAATAAAAATTTAAAAATGAAAAATTCTTCTAAAAAATTTATCTGCTTAAATATTGTAAATTATTAAAATCAAAATGTTGCATAAAATCTTAGTATCAAAGCTAGTAAGAAAATTAAATAGATTTTAAAATTAAATTTATTCAACAGTAACAAGAGAAGTAAATTATATAAAATATTATAAAAAAGAATTAATAAAATCAATACTTTAGTTAAGAAAAAAAATAAAAGAATTAATATGAAATAAGTAAAATAAATATAATAATTAAAATAAATTATAATAAAATGTTATAAATAATAAACTATTTTTGTAAAATTTTACAAAAATTTAACAAAGATTTGTACAGTTTCACATAATAAAAATTGCCTAATGATGTAATTCTTAAAAAAAGAAGAAGAAGAAGGCTATGTGATACAAAATATAAGTAAAAAACTAAAATAATTAAAAAAAAAAAAAAATCATTAGAATCATCTGCTCAAAATTAATCCTAAGCAATCTTATCAATTCAATGAACAAAACTATATTTATAACTTCATTTTTACAATCTATACCTGAATAGTAAATTGAATGTTTGCTCACATACAAGTAACATAAAGTTTTCCTTAGTGATAGAGTGTTCACTTAAGTTTTTGTTTATTTCTCTTATTTTATGTTTGTCTTCTTTTTCTTGTATTGGCTGCTCTCTCCTTAATTAATTAGAGATTCTCCTCCTGTTATGAGGGCACATGTCTACTACTACAAGGACAGAAAGACATACTGAAAAAGGAACAACCAATTAATAATCTGATTTCTGCATTACTTCACTATGAACAACACAACACAACACTTGACTTATGTTAAAAATCTTTATTTTTGGTTAAATTGTCGCCAGATTTTTTTCCCTTCAATTATTACATTTGGGTAATTACTTTTTAATTGTCCTAATTTAATTAGTTATTTATGTTTTTTACATAGTTGAAGTTCAAATTTAAATTAGTTACAAAATTTAGACTAAATTGATCAAAATTTTCATCTTTATGGGGGTATAATACAAGCAGTTGTTGACGTACCCTTTAGCTTGGGTTTTAAAACAAGCCTTAGATAATAAACTTTTTGAGTTTAATTGATTGTTTTTAGAGTTATTGGTTTGAGTGGAAATGATAGAGTTGATCATCATGAGTTCTTTAGCGTACTCACTATCATTGATTCCATGTTCAGTTCAACCATCAGCCACACATTCTGTTTTTCTGTACAGATTAAGTGAGCGTCTTCACCTTGTCCACACTGAAATTTTCTACTGCATCATTCCTGAGATTCGCTTTAATTGTTAGCGAAATCTAATTTGCTCTTCATTCACTATTTTTTTTTATTTTCTTTTTCTCAATATTTGATAAGTCTGGTCACCACTTAAAGTATGATATGGAAAATGTGATTTATTAAACTTAGTTGTAAAAGTTAATCCATTATGTCCTAATCGTTAATCAAATTCATCCGTTCAGTAATAAATTAACTATATATATGCATGATGTTATTGTCGAAAAATTAAATAGTACAATCTGATAATTTTTTATTAAATAATTTAAATATTAATTAATATAAATTATTTATTAAAATATTATATATCAAAAACTTATAAATAAATTATCATAATTAATAGATAAAAATATACAGATAAACTCATATCTAAAAAATTTCAAATTTTGTCCTTTTTTTTTTTTTTTTTTTTTTTCATTTTTTAAATGGACTTTTTTTTTTTTTTTTTTTTTTTTGATTCAAAGTAAATTTCATTAATCAAGGATCCCAATTACAATCTTAAAGTACATCCAATCTAAAATTACATCACAATTCCAAAACCCAGTTAGGACTAAAAGCATACTGAAAAAACATGTGCTATTTAGGCAGCACTTCACAACGAGCGAATGAGTATGAGCGTTCCACAATAGCTCTTCATTCGATCTCATCTTAATGCCTAACTCAAATAAGAAATAAAAAAGTGATAAAATCTTAACATCAGGTAATACAACAAGATAGAAATCAAAACCCTCATCAACAAAATTACAACACAACAAACCTACATATTTTAAGATAAACCAAAATAGCAGGATATTATTAAAAAACACATTAAACTGGACAACCATAATAAACCGGACTATTAAAACTACTCTCCGCCCCACTGGTGATCTGAAAGACCGAGAAAACTGGCAGAGCCGCACAAAGAAGCCAACCCGAAGAACCAGCAAAGACCCAGATCCACGCGAGGAGACCAGAGCAGACCAAAAGCTACCGGCTACAAAATACTCCGAGCAGCCCCTCGCCACCGAACTGAGACACAAACGGCCACAAGTGTGACGAGATCCGCCGGAGACAGAAGCAAACAAACAAAAGTCCTTCACCCCACTAATGTCCAGAAACTGCCGGTGCGACAAGCACAAACCCCGTCAACCAGGAGCCGGCAACAACCAAACGGGAAGCTGTAGACGATTATTACTTACAAGCTTTAAACCTAAGCTGCAAGACAGAGTCACACACCAAAAAAATAAAATTTTCGGTAACACACCGAGAACGAGTCGACAACAGCCAAAACAGACAAACCAGAACCCCGCGAGATCGCGAAGGAAACCAGAAAAGCCAAGTATGAAAACGGTCCACCACCACACCAGCGCAGGCGCCTCCTGCAGAAACAGGCGCCACCTGCAGGCAGACGATGATCCAGAAGCAGCCGGACGCCTCCTGCAGCCGGCCGAAAACCGGTGGAATCAGAGAAACCGGTGGGTTCCTCCTGCAGAATCCAGACGCCGACTCAAATGGAACCAGCACCGACCACCGTACACCGAGCAACCCAACCCGAGAACCAGACGGCTCCCGCGTGCACCACCGCGTACCCAGACGTATTCCGACGACCCCCGCTTACCCAGGCGGCTCCCGCGAGCCCAGACTCCTCCCGCGTGCACCACCGAACAACCCAACTCGAGAACCACCTACGAACCACCAGCGAAGTCCTGGCCGACGGCCAAAACGGCCCGCCGTCGGCCAAAACGCAATCTGAAATTGGGAAACCCTAGTTCTAAGCGAGGAGAGAGAACGGAGAAAGTATTTACAGCTATTTTTTAAATGGACTTAAGCAAACGTTCCTTCTAATATAATTATTTACTGGCGGCGAATGCAATTGAACATAATATCCACTTTATCAAATCTTGATATACAGCACGTCAGATAGAGTACTGGGCACTTTCTATTAAAATAAAGAAAACAATTTTAAAATAGGTTAATTTAACTGTATTTTTTGTTATTTTTATATTTAAAATAATTCTTTTATATATATATATACACACACAACTAAAATAACATGTACCTATTAAAAAAAAAATTATACTCAACTATTTTCCGAAACAATTCAATGTACGACCGTGTAAGCTAGTACGATATACTTTTTATTTATTAAGAGTTAATTACTTACTAAAATATTATATTTTAATTTATTTATTTACTGCATGTCGTGAATTGAAAAGAGTCGGACTAAAAAGAGTTATCTATGTCGTGTTAAATATGAGTATTAACTTGTATTATATTAGTTATTAACTTCAGTTTCTCTTTCTCTGTCTCATTCGTCAAATTGTCAAGTTCGTACTTTGTTTTTTACTTATTTCATCTTTGCATTAATTTATATAATAAAATTTAATTATTTTTTATTAATAAAATTTTTTACAATTATATATTTCATTTTATATTTTTAACTTAACTTTTCATTAATAATTAATACTTTATTTAATATATATATATATATAATCATATTTTATTTTCTTCGGCGTGTCAATATAACATGACATAACGTTGAATTATTTGTAAAGTTTTTTTTTTTTTCTAATAAATTTTGTTAAGTAAATTTTTTTTCTATTTTTTAAACGAATTATTTTTTTCGTTTTTCTTCTCGAAAAAAGCTTTATCAAGATTTAAGAAATAAAATTATTGTAATACATTTACATTCTCAAAGTTCATCAATTATAGGGTGATTTTTCACTTTTTAAAAGTCGCGTACCCATTATAAAAAATATAAGGTGCATACGTAAGCTCAACTTAAAACGTAAATTTTTAAGCTTCAAAATCTTGTCTAAGCATCGGGATCCCATAATCACTCCGTTGATTTTACCATTTAAACTGCCTGCTTTGAATTAAATGAATTATTTGTTAAGTTTGTATTATATTAAGTGATCTATAGCTATAAGAAAAGTTCAAGTCAGATAGAGACAAAAAGGTGGAAGTTCAAATCTGTAAAGACTAAAGAAGAGAACCGTTGGTTGCTTTATGTCGGTTCTAACACCACAAAAGGCAAACCCCCAACCTTAACCGAAAGCTCATGTGCATATACTACTGAAACGGGCAATATCTGCTGATAACCTTTCTTTTCCATTGCGTTTTTGTTAAGTCATTTTCTTAATTCAAATTCAAATTTAGCTTCGACATTGTCTTCATGAAAACGAAAAACTTGAATGAGAAATTTTAATATACTTAACAGACGTACAGTACAACAAGTGTATAAGTCTATAACGGCATAACGAGAAATACCACATGCTAATCATGGCATAATTGTTTTAAATGGGAAAATAATTAGAAGGAGAAAAATAAAATAACACTTTATTGAGTAATATCCTTATCATTGAAATCCCGGCACACATAGTACTTGAACTACATATTACGTGGTTAATTTTCTGTCCTTTTTTTTTTCTTTTTCTATTTTATATTTTGTTCACATTACAAGAATTGTATACGTAAAGATTTTAAATTTCTTTTTTTTTTTTTTTTTTTTGTAAATAAAACAATTAATGAAGCCACTTGATTGACTGATCGATCAAGAGCACCAAAGAGCCTGCAGAACCAATTAAACGTATCATTTTGGAAGTCAAGTTAATTAATTATGAGAATCTAACGGAAGAAAATAAGTACATAATAAATCGATAAAGAGTAGTAGTAGTAGTACTGGACTTACAGAGAAACGAAGAAGGCGTTTTAGCCAATAATAATAAGACTTATTGGGATTCTTGAGTTTGCAGAAAATATGAGGAGGATCAGATCTGTATATAATAGGAGAGTCCAAAAACGCATTGCGACGACAGAGTGGAGGAGACCATAGACTACTTTGGTCGTAATCAAAATCGTATTTGGATGCATCAAAGAACTTACCAAGTAGTCTCTCCGACTCTGATTTTGACACTACCATTATTTCAACATTTTGACTACTTATTGAAGAGCTAATCCATGTTGAACTGTCTTCCGACATAATTTACAATGTAATTCACTTTTCGTGTCTAATTGATCAGGACTTGAGCTAGAGAGATCTTAGACAGGAAGAATAGGGAGACAGACAGTTAAAAATTTAACAATAGACAGCTAGTGGTGGATACGGATAATGTAAGTTAGTTGTAACTATTTATTTGTTTATTAATTTGGCGTTGAACCATTAGTATTTGGCAAACTGGCAACATCAATTTTAATACTATAAATTTTTTATTCTTTCTACAGTCATAGTACATGAACAATTAACTTATTTAATTGAAATATATATATATATATATATATATATTTTTTTTTTCTTTTAATATTAAAAAAAATATATACGTTCATTTACATCATAAGAAAAATAAATATATGTATATTTTTAAGAAATTAAAAAATAAATTTTTAAACTTTCTTTTTTCCTTTTTCTTTTTCCAAAAGCAATATTATTTATATTTTATCCCAAGTCTCTTATCTCTCATTTACCAACTAAAGGGTGTACAATGGATCCAAATTGCACAATTTTTATCGATCTATAATCCAATCCAATTCATGAGAATTATGAATTTGTTAATATGTATATCATCAGGGGCGGAGCCAGAAATTAATTCTTGGGGGGCTGTTCATATAATTAAAATTCTAACTATATTTGCATCCAGCAATCACTAGGAAAAAAAAATGCACAAAAAAGAGTACTTACTTGCTCAAAATTGAATTGGCTTTAACAACATACTGAGGTAGCTTTTTGAAGAAGTTTACGATGCTGACAGAAGGGAAAAGGGAGATTATAAATGTCAAAAGACAACTAATTAGAAACAATAATATAAACTGAATTAACAACATACCTCAACTTTGCAGCTCTCAATATCTAGCATAAATTACAAAATATTTACATTATGCATAAGTCCAAAATCATTATCATTATAAATATAAATGTGAGAAGGAGAAGAACTAAATTACTAAGGTCACCAAAACAGAGCTTCAATAGCTTACAATCAGTTCATTACATAGAGACAATATTGAAACTATTATAAAAAATAACATCCTGAAAATCAATTATTATTTAATTTTAACAAAAAGAAGCCATGAGACCCGTAATTAGAGTGAAAGACAGAGATGCTTCAAACCATAATTTTAACTATTGAAGTGGAGCTTTGCGATGCTTCAAACCATAGAATTCATCAATAACCCAGTCTGAATCAATAGTTTCTGCAAACTCCCTCTCAATATAAAGAACCATACAATCAGCTAAAAACTCTTCCTCCATTTTGTTTCGAAGAGATGTTTTAATAAGCTTCATTGCTGAATCAATAGACACACTTGAACTTGATTTTGTTGAACTTGATTTTGTTGAACTTGCTTCCTTTTTCTTAAAAAATGAATGAAGAGTTTTGAAGACTTTGAGCTTTCACGTACATGTTCCATTATAACTTATCACCTAATAAAAATTTACAAATATTCAATTCTTATTTAATCTTTAAATATATAACATTATAAACAATATAAATATATAACAAATTAACTCAATAAAATTAATTTCAGCATAACAATATAAATATATAACTAATTAACAATGTAAATATATATAATAATAAACAATGTATATCAGTATTATAAACAATGTATATTAATATCAGTATATGTATTAATGTATAGTATAATATATTATTAATATTACATTATTACTAATATTAAATAAATATTACCAAAATAAAAAAAAAAACATGTAACTGGACCGTCTGTGGTGGCCGACCGCCCCTGTGGTCACTGGAGGTGGAGGCTGGAGGGCCGGAGAAGTTGAGAGGGTGAGACGGTGAGGGCAGAGGCAGGATTGATAAGCTGCAGCGCTGGAGGAGTTGTCGGCTATTGCTCTGGAGTTGAGCGTGACTGGCCGACTGGGTGAGGCCGAGGCGTCGTGGCTGGGGCGGGGCGGAGGCAGGACGTGATACGCTGCTCGCTGGACTGGGCAGGAGACGCTCGGGCCAAGGAGGCAGGAGGGCAGGAGGCGGCGATTCTGAAAATTGAAAAATGAAACACGAGGGAGGCAGGGAGCTGAGGGGGATATATTAGGTTTGTATCTTAAGGGTAAAATAATAATTTCATATTTATATATATATATAAAATAAAATGGAAAACTCAGCCGGGGCTTCAGCCCTCCCTCACCCCTTCATACATCCGCCCCTGCATATCATGCATGCTAATTCTATCCCATTTGATCGATTGTGTTACAAATGTAATCAGATGGATCCGAATAATATACTATTGGGAATTTTTTTTTTTTTTTTACTTTCATTCAAATTAATGTTTTTTTTTTTTTTAATTATTATCATTATAATAAATAATTGTGTGTTGTATGATGAAAATTAAGAATAATGAAAAGTGTTTTAAAATTAATAAAAATTTATAGAAACTTAACATATGTATAAAGGTATTATACATTTTAATGCATGTGTGGATTTTATTGAATTTAAGTAGATTTAAAAATGAAAATCTACAGTCCAATCCACATGCAGATTATTTATTTTTTTTAAACAAAAATATCATTGCATTAAATAAATTTATCAATTCATACAATCATTTAAATAAAAAAAAAATCATTCTATAAAAAAAATGATAGTTATAAAAGAAAATCAATAAAAGATAAAGTAGAATAAAATTTACTTAAAACAGCTAAATAATGAGTAACATTATTTACACTCTTAAAACAATACTTTAAATTAAAATTAGCCATTAATTCAAAATATCTCTTTACATCATAAATTATAATACCTTGTGAGATATCTCTTTCATAATCCCACTATTTAGATTGAAAACATCCACAATTTTATGAATTTGGATTAATTTTACAGATTAATTGAATCAACACAATTTAAAAAGAAAAAAAAGTCTATGCATCTCCACTAAAATTGCATTCACATTACATCTTTGTTAAAATATACACTACATATTTTTATAAATATCTAATTTAATAACAAAAAAAAAAATTAATTAATATAAAATTGATATATTAATAAAATTATTGCTACAATGAAAACAAATATAATTACTTTGTTTTTTTCCACACGTATCAAACTTAGAAAGTGGAAAAGTAAAAGTAAGGCCAATCATGAAATAAAGAGTAAGATCGCATTTGCTAGTGGGGCATCATATTTATGAACTTTTTATTTTCTTGGTAGGTCATCGTAAATGCTCACTGCATCATATTTGTGATTCATATCTCCCTTGTTCTTCTTAAGACAAAAAATTTAAAAATCTCAAAAAATACCAAGACTTTAAATATTTTGCCAAAGGTTACCAAAATATAAGCTATAAGGTCCACTTAATATAAAATTTAACTTTCGCTCACAAATATTAAAAAAAAAAAAAAAACCTAAATTTTCATAATAAAATGTACTAGGTGATTATAAAAAGAAGAAGCAAATCAAATTTACATAATTTAAATGTTTTGGACTTATCTAGGGTGGAAAAAAAAGGGTATTTTAATAATGTACCTGTCTTTCATTTTTATCATGTATAGTGTAATTTTCTTTTTTTTTTTTTTTTTTTTTTTTTTTTAAAAGGGCTCTAAAGGCCCTTTTTTTTATTAAATAAAGAGAAAATAACTCACACACCCATGGTGGGATTCGAACTTGAGTTCCTAGTGGGGGAAGAGGAGTCTTACCACTGGACCACAAGAGATTCCCATAGTGTAATTTTCTTTTGAATATGAAACAAGTTTATAAGTGAATAGTGAATGTCTTGTTATTAATTTTTGTTTTTGGGATAGTATAAACCCTTTTTTTTTTTTTCCAATGAACGGTAAACTTCTTCTTCTTCTTTTAAAGAAATTTTTATAAGCCTTTATCAGAATGGATCCCATCTTTCAAAAAATTTAAGGATCCAAAATAATTATTTGTAACACTTTTTTTTCAATAAAATTATTTGAACAATTATTTATCGGAAGAATAAATTATTTCAACATTTATCTCTTAATTTATAAACCTGCTTTTATATATATAACATCTTGCTCAATTTATATAATATGGAAGTGGCTAGATGGACTTATTGAAAGAATGTGCATTGTTAATTAGAAGTTCAATTATTGTAATTTTTTTTTATGTGTTATTATACATGAAAAATATTAATATGTTTGCAAACAAAAAATAATACATAGATTTGAAGTCTTAAGTAGTCATACGCGCTTTAATTTATGGAAATATTATTTATTACTCTTTGAATATATATCGTATCAATCATATTATTTTATCTTTCTATCATTTATTAAATATTTATATTTTTTAAAAAAATATTTGTACTAATTTTAAATTTTATTAGTCTGAAATATCATATCATTATTATCTAAAAATAATAAATAATTTCTCACAACTCATGTACATGGAATTTATACACCGCTTAGTATAACTTTCCGTGGCTAAATATTTAGAAAAGGCTATGCACATGTAACTAAAGTTCAAATTGTAATCGACATTATCATTTACACTTTTTACTGAAACAATCATTGATTTGCAAAACCACCATCGAATCACTTCAACTGCACGTTCCCTTCTTTACAACGGTTTATGGGCCAAGCTCGGCTAAAAAAAATTACTAAATATATATATATATAGAACGAAGGTTCATGGCTTAAAAAGGCCTTCAATCATACAGCTGAGCTGAGCTTCCAATACCAGCTATGCATTGGAATCTTACATTCACTTTTTAAAGACACTTTATGGTTGAGTTGTAAACGCCAATATAGTTGTAACTTTCAAGTGCTTATTATAGCCTTAACAAGTCCTGTACTGTTTTCTCATTACTAACGATAACTCAAGGGAAAGGTTTTATATATATTTTTTTATTCTCATATTTCTCTCTCTCGTATAACAAGGATGAAGCGATTTAGCTAAATTTGTGAAAAAGGCTACAAATAAATAAACTGAAACAAAAGCTATGCCATTCATTGAGCAAAACGCATGTATATACGTAGTTAAAAAGTGAAATAAAAAATCACAATTGAAAAAAGAGACTCATCGTCGGTAATAAATTGTAACTGGCCTAAGGTGGAGGTTGCCGCATGATAGAAAACCCCTGGAGGCATCATTTCTGGCGCTTTTTTAAGATAATAAAGTTTTCACCTCTCCTCAATTCATAGTTAACATTTCTCACCGAAAAGCTACTCATCTCTGCAAATATCACAATTCTTTCTCTCTCTACAAATTCCATATCCCAAGTGAAGGTAGACAATAAGTTACAATGGCAGGGTTTAGAGCTGATGATGACTACGATTACCTCTTCAAGGTGGTCTTGATTGGAGACTCAGGCGTAGGCAAGTCCAATCTACTCTCCAGGTTCACCAAGAACGAGTTTAATCTCGAGTCCAAATCCACCATTGGCGTTGAGTTTGCTACCAGAACTTTAAATGTTGATGACAAAGTAATTAAAGCTCAGATCTGGGACACTGCTGGCCAAGAAAGGTCTTCTCTTTTACTCACCTTTTTTTTTTTTTTTCTCCTTCTTATCTGGGTTCTCTATACTTTTTTATCCTCTTTAGTGGGTGTGTTATTTTTATTTTATTATTTAAGATATAAGGTGCTGTCTTCACTTATTTCTTGACGCTCTATGAACTTGCTTGGTTACAATTATTTTTTACATTTAATCCAATTCTAGAATGAATTTCAATGCTATTTACATAACAGAATTTTCAATTTCGTCAAAGTCTGACACTTTCAAATCAGCCAATTTTTGTTTCGATTTATTGTTTCTTAATATGATGAATGTAGATAATGGAATTATTGATGTGTTTTAGAGTTTTATTGTACGTTCCATATACGAAAGAAAATGCGCTGTCAAAAATAATTGTGTGGTGGTAGCCTATTATATTTATGGTGGTAGGTGATTGGAGTAATTTCTTATTGATCTCCAGTTTCATCCCCAGCTAATCTTCGGATGTTAGGAATGTTTACTATTTCTATTGTATTGATGGATGTGTTAGTGGCATTAATGATAATTCTAGAAGATGAGTTATGATGCTACTTCTTTTGATTTAGGGATTAAATGTTTCTTTTCTTACTAGATAGTTTCTTTATTTGGAACATTGGCTCTGTTTTTCCTTCTTCTTTTATATTTATTATTATTATTTTCTAGTCCCATTTTGTCGTTTGTTTCACTTTCATGTTTTAGCTCTGTTCTCAATCAAATCAAATAGAAGAGAAGTCCTTGTCAGTTTCGCTCATAAGTTAGTACTTACTAGTTAGCTACTAGTTTACTTACTAGATAGCTACACGTTATAAAGATAATATTTTGCTAGTGTCTTTAGGTCCAGTACTAATCTTATTGATTATTCCTTTGCTTTCACCTCAAAATGCTACATAGTATAATAGACAAGGGTGTAGGAAACATTTAATTATTGATATACATTTAACTATTTAAGATATGAACTAAATTTGATTAATAACACATTAATATAAAATTATCCATTATCCACATAAAATCAAAATTAGCAGCCTGTTCTTGCAGATGTGTACTCTTATTATCTATCATGTTGTGATATGTCTTCATCAAGCGGCAAGTGTTTTGATTTAGTTAGTCTATTTTGAGATGCTCAAAAGTCACCCCTGGGCTATATTCATATATCTCAAAACGTAGTGTGTAGAGTTGTGGCTATGGCTACCTAAACATTGTGCCTCATGCAACTTCATCTCTCTTTTTCCAAAGACAATCTTTTAAATTTGTCCTTTGACTTTACAGGTATCGAGCAATTACTAGTGCTTACTATCGTGGTGCTGTGGGTGCACTACTTGTCTATGACGTGACTCGTCATGCAACATTTGAGAATGTCGATAGATGGTTGAAAGAATTGAAGAACCATACTGATCCCAACATCGTTGTCATGCTTGTTGGGAACAAAGCAGACCTTCGCCACCTTGTAGCTGTATCGACTGAGGATGGGAAGGCTTATGCCGAGAAGGAGTCACTTTATTTCATGGAAACTTCTGCACTGGAATCAACAAATGTTGAAAATGCATTTGCTGAAGTTTTGACTCAGATCTACCACATTGCGAACAAAAAGACGGTCGAAGGAGGAGAAAAAGGAACAGATTCTTCTGTTCCATCTAAAGGAGAGAAAATAAACATAAAAGATGATGTATCTGCTTTGAAAAAAGTTGGGTGCTGCTCAAGCTAAATCTGAAGAGAAAAAATTTGTTTATTAATTAATTAAGTTTTGTTGAATAGAAATGGAGCCACATTACATGATGACTAGAAGAAGAGTTTAATACCATATCTGCTATTAGTATAACTCCTCTCCCCCTTCTTTTTCAGTCGATAACGTCTCTATTCAAGCAGTAAAGTTTTCTCTTGAAACTTCAGTTGTTGCCAAATTGTAATTCTTTAGGCTGATCAACTTGAAAATTCAGGGCACAAAAGCATTAAACTTCAGATTAGAAGATTCCTTGCTGTTGCTCTTTACTCAGTAACTCAGTTCTTTTTAGCAGCATTTACTTGGATGGATAGCGTTTGCATTGATACAAATACTTCATTTCGGAATCTTTACCCTTATTTGGGATTTACATGTTGAACCAAATTTGCGTCCACGCATGAAACTATACCTACCCATCAAGCCCATCAAACGCTCGTGTTTGCGTGTGTGAGTGAACTTGACTTCGATTGAAACAAAAAAAAAAAAAACTCAACTTCCTGTAATTAAACGGATACCATCAAAGTAAACAATAAATAAATAAACAAATAACTTTATTATAATGATAATAAGTTAAATGGATAAATAAAAAATAATCTACTGATGCAACGGTAAGATTTATCATCATCTTCATTTAAAGTAACAATTCAAACCATCTTAAAAAATTAATACAGTAACGCAAATTATCCTAATCAAAATTCAAAACACAAGTTTGGATGGTTTATTGGAGAATTGATATTCTCATTGAAACAGTTTAAAAAGTTCTAATAGGCTTCAAAAATTTACATTTTATTAAGGTTGCAAGAAACTGCTGGTAGTTAAAAATTAAATTTATGTATTTGAATTTTAGTTATTAATATAATGCTTGTCTCTGATTGAGCTGTTATTATCTTAGTGTCATAAAAAAACATCTGTTATCATATTAATGAAAATTATATTCCTTTGTGGAAAATAAATAAATACACAAAAGAAAAGCCTACACGCATCCAACTTCCGTTCATTTCAATCTATTTTTTAATAACAAAATAAATAATTATATATTTTCTCCCAAATGACCCTTGCGCTGCTCTCTCTCTGCAGTTTCTCTCCACTCTCTGTTCGGAAAAACCAAAAGCCCCCTCCTCTTTTCTCTTCACTGCTTCGAGATCCGAACAAATACAGAGGCACAATGGGAGAGGAAGAGGTAGAGAAGCTTCGTGGGGTAGTGAGAGATTGTGTGAGCAAGCACCTCTACTCGTCCGCCATATTCTTCGCTGATAAGGTCGCAGCTTTAACCCATTACCCAGCTGATATCTACATGCAAGCTCAATCTCTCTTCCTTGCTCGCCATTATCTCCGAGCTTATCACCTCCTCAACGCCTCCCAAATTGTCCTCCTCGACCTCCGTTTCAGATACCTTGCCGCTAAGTGCCTCGTGAGTATTTTCCTTTCTCCAATTCCAATTTTTTGACCTTATAATTAGGCTCTCATTCCTTATTACCATCTTTGTTTCTCTCTTTCTCGAAAATGGTGTTATTTACGTAGTTATTTGTATAATTTGCTCATGGTTTGTAAGGTGGCACGTGGGTCTCCTTTATTTTTTATGTTGGCTTGGGAATTAATGGGTGGGCTAAGGAAAATGCAAAACCTTGAGTTTGTAATATTAGATTCCGTATTATATTACTGAACTAATGTTGAATTATGTTTTTTTATTAGGAGGAACTGAAGAGTGGGAACAATGTCTGCTAATACTTGGTGATGCAAAAGTGGACGAACTTGGGAATGTTTACGACACCAAGGATTGCAATGTCATGTGCTTGGATAAAGACGGGGAAGATCGTGAGATTAATGTAAGCCTCTTTGATTTTATTTTCGCCCTCCTATAGTCAGTGTTTCTGAACTGGATGGTGACTAGTGAGATTTATAAGGTGCATTTATATCATACTTTAACTACCACGTTTTTGACATTGCTTAGCTTTTATTAATAGTTGAGTGCTTAAGAGAAATGCATTACTAGTTTATATGGAGCCTTAGTAAATCAAAATTAAACTATATTTGGATTGTATCACATGACTTTATGTTCCTTTAACTTACGCAGTTCAGCTCGTGCCTTCTTATGTCTTCTTGTTCATTTGTATGGTTTAGAGTAAAAACGTGTTTGCTTGGGTTCCTCTAATAATTAGTTCATATTATGAAGACATCATGTAATTGAATGGTTAGTTAATAACTATAGACATCAGTTTGATGACCCATTACAAAGTGATTTGCACTGTTACACGTTATGAATTATGAGCTGCAAATGAATGAACTATAGTCATGTTTTGTTGGAGTAATAGCTGTACAAGTTACAACTTGATTAACGGCTACACCACCAATCATGTGATTGCTGCTATCTGGTTTCTAGTTAGATAATATTTGATTTCCTATCTTTTGACAGATATCTTCTGCATATCTTCTGCAATATGTTTTTTAAGAGGTCAAGCATATGAAGCTTTAGAAAACTGTGTCCAGGCTCGACTTTGGTTAGTTTTCCCTGCCTCTTACCATGACATTATGATGCTTTTAAGAGGCTTTTTTGGCTTGTGCATGAATTTATTGTTTACCATTTGTTTTGACTTCTCTCTTCCTTTATTTTAGGTATAATGCTGCAGTCAAAGCTGATCCTTTATGCTATGAGGTATGGTTGAATTTTAATTTGCGTTTACAGGTTGCTTTCCATGTAAATTGGAAGTTACCCAGTGTAATTTTTTTTTTCTATGTATTGCTTTTTCCAAGGTGTAAATTTTTAAGGATCTTTTTCTTTTGCGAGCAATTGATGCTTCAACCTTTGTCTCTATTTTAATGGTTTTAGTTTGATTATTAGGCATTGGAATGTCTTATTGAAAATCACATGCTTACTTGTGAAGAAGGTAAAGGATTATCTAAATTCTTTTAATATTTTGTACATGTCCTCAAATAGACTGTTATGATGGGTTCTTGATATGAAAAAATGTCATCACTTATCAAAAACCTATTGATGAGTGATGATATGAGCCCTCTGTTTTTATGCTTTGATTCATTGGCATGGCACATGGATTGCATATCTTTAAATGCTCATTTAGCAGCAGTATTTCATTCCTTAAAATTAGTATTTGCTTCTGAATTTCAGAAACAAGTCTTCTTTCGTCACTGAATTTTGGTCCAGAAGATGGATGGCTCTCATCTTTCTATTCATGTTTTATAAAGAAGGTAAAAAGAAGTAATATTAATGCGGCCTAATCCTGATTTCAAGTATGGGAGCAGCCCTGACATCAATTTTCTTTTCTGTTTTACATAACACAATTACCAATTTTGATTGATAGATTCCACCTGTATGTTTGAGCATGCTCATAAATTATCTTTTTGTGCTGTTTAGTATGACAAAGAAAGTGTAATAGAAGCCAAATTCAAAGAAATAGAGCAAGAGAGTTGTAGTGATAACCCTTCTGATTCATCCTTCACACGTGCTTTGAAGAGCAACACTGATCTTTTAGCTTGCAAAGCTGAATATTACCATGAGTGTGGTGAATATCAAAAGTGCTTTGAACTAACATTTGTGTAAGTTGTCAACTAGTTGAAGGTTTGAACCAAATATGTAATTCATATTTAATATTTTTCTTAGAAATATCTTATTTAAATTGCTTTATTGTTTCCTGTTATAATTGCTGTTTGCTGACTACTCAAAAAGGATCCTTTCCATCTGAAAAGCACATCAGTGCATCTGGTTGCTGCCATGGAGCTTGGGCATCAAACGAGCTCTATTTTATGGCATGCAATCTAGTGAAGGACTATCCTCAAAAGTGAGACTGGTTTTACTATCACTCTAAAATTTAATGTTTGCCTTTTTCAAATGTTATTTAAGTATGATATAAATACATTCTTATCATTGTTGATATTGTCATCCACCATAAAATTAGTGTTAGATGCTCTGTCATTATCTATGTCATGATTCAGTTTATTAATAAGCTTGAAGGAAAGATATAAATTTTGCACAAAGCTGATCAATCGTGAGTTCATGACCTTTTCACTGGGCAAAAGAAATATCTACTGTCAAGTATTTCACTTATGCTATAAAAATGCCTATGATATGCCATTGGAACATGGGTCTTCCTTTAAATGAATGCTAAATACTATGCATTTTGTTGATGGTTTCCTCATTTGCATTTCTTCTTAGGGCTTTGTCATGGTTTGCTGTTGGTTGCTATTACTATTGCATCAAGAAGTATGACCTGTCACGCCGTTATTTCAAGTAAGCATTCAAGTATAATGTTATGTGAAACATATCTGTATCTATCTACCTGTCTCTATAATAGGCACTTTGCCCTTGTTGGTTTTCTGCGCATTGAGTGTTAATTTAGCATCATCAAATTCCTTTTAATTGATTTTCATCATTGATTTATCTGTTCTGTAATATTTTGATGTAGAACAGATAGAGAAATAGACGAAAGGGGTGAGAATATAGATGAAATTAGGGTTAGGGATTTGATGAATAGAATTTGGGGAAGAAACAAAACAGAAATAACGGGGGAGAAATTGATATTTCAATCCATTAATCAAGTCTGAGAAATACAATGCTAACACATTTATAAGTATTTATTCCAATTTCTAGATAAGATAAATATTTACTCCTAACAATTAAAATTCAAACAAAGATAAATGCAATCCTTAAGAAATAAATCCTAACTAGATAATATTAATAGTTTAAATGATATTACCTAAATTTCCATCATATTTGAATTGGAACTGTTTCATGGCGGCTCTGTAATATTCCACAGCACGGCTTCCAATGCGGAAGGAACCTTTCCACCGGCGTGGATAGGTTATGGTAATGCTATTGCTGGTCAAGAAGAGGGCAATCAAGCAATGTCAGTTTACCGGACTGCTGCTCGTTTGTTTCCAGGGTAATTTCTCTATTTTCTTAGCATCTTTCTTATAAAATATTTTTAGAATGAACTAATTATTTGGCTATTCGGATTCGGTTGTATACCAAAGAAGGTTTTCTTAAATTCATGATTTTGTATATTGTTTTATGGCTTCTCAAGGCAAAGTAAAGGGGATATTAATTTGAATTTGTCCTTGGGTAATGTGAAGTGTAAGTTCTCTTATTATCTATAAATTGTCGTTTTACAGGTTGAATCTTGATATTCTCTTATTCCAGGTGCCACTTACCAACTTTGTACATTGGGATGGAGTACATGCAAACCCATAGTTATAAGCTTGCTGAGCAGGTGATCAAACTGTTTCCTGAACCTATCTAGATGTATTGTTTGCCATCTTAACTTCTCCTAGAAATTGATATAATATGTTATATTATTTTTACTTTTAAGAGTTCCAGCTGCACAATAAGATATTACTTTGTGAATTGTTTGCTAAACTTTTTTTTTTCAGTCCAAGTGCTTAGATTTGTTTACAGCTGAAGTACAGATATGCAACTGTTACATAGTTGGGTTTTGAAAACTAAACTTATCGAAATATTTATCTAGGCATCCTTATCATTCATAATATCTCCAGAACAGGATATCTGTTATTTAAATTTGAAAATTGGTCCATGTTTGGGCCTGAGAAGCTACAGATTGATTGCATTATTTTTAGTTTTTAACCCTTGTGAGAAGACCCAATAATGGCTAATAAATTCATTGTATTTAAATTTTAATAATGTTTTAGATTACAGGCATTCAGCTGATTGAAAATGCTTTATGGGTTTTCAACTATATCTATGACTTTATTGGCGGCATTAATATATCTGTATGATTGACAGACCTATTTGCTTTCAGTTTTTTATGCAGGTTAAAACTATCTGCCCCTCAGATCCTCTTGTATACAATGAACTAGGAGTTGTTGCTTATGATATGAAAGAGTAAGTGTACTGTGCTGTCCCCTGAGTTATGCTCTGAATATTTTATTCATGGTTTAGTGTCTGAAGAGCCCTCATGCGTTTGTAATAATTTTGGAGCAATGATTATAGCTAAGGATTAGACCCTTTTTCCCATGACATCAAAGTTTGATTGATTGAGTCTTCTGAAAATTCATGGTGGATCTTTGACTTTCCATTTTACAAGTGTGTTCCAAGGTGTTTTACTTGACAAAATTAAGCATTATATATTTTCTAGGACAATATTACTAGCTTTAACCATGAAAGGAAGTACCATCTGACAAGTTTATTAAAAAAACAAAAGAGAATAGTGATATGTTTCTATACTAATATTTTTTTTGTCATTGATTTGCATATGTTGTCTTCTGATACAGGTACAGTAAGGCTGTGCAGTCGTTTGAGAAAACTTTGGTTCACGTGCCTTCCCCTCTAAGTGAATGTGGGCACCAACCTTGGTCAATCTTGCTCATGCTAACAGAAAATTGAAGTATGTTAGATTATATTTGCATTCTCTAGAACATTTTTCTCCCCTGCAATTGCTTATTCTTTTTAAATTTAACTGTCTGGATTTGAATATATTTGCTAAAATGGAGTAGATCGTGTTTTCAATCGTTTACTGTTTTATTTTACATGAGTTGGTTGGTTTGCTTGGAGATTTCTTTTCTTTTGGAGATTCTGTTATTACTATAATTTGGGTATTTCGTCAATTTGTGGCTGTCATCCTCGTAACCTTCATATATCTCATAGAAATGAGAAAGTCTTATTCTCGGTTAGTGAACTACTAGCTTTTGATTCTAAAGCTAATAATTTCTTGAGCCTGATTGTGATATGCCTTTAATTCACAGGAGGTACCATGAAGCAATTTCATACTATGAAAAAGCGTTGGCACTATCAACTAGAAGTGTAAGCACTTTTGCTGGTCTTGCATACACCTATAATCTGCAGGTTTGTGAAGTTTCTTCAATTTGTTTTCCTTTCGACTCTCTCTTTAAACTAAATCTTTAGAACTCAGATCTCCGAATTGCTGTGTAGCAACCCTGTTCTAGGTTAATACAAAATGTATTTGTTTAAGAACATGGAAGTACATACAAGCATATTAATATATGATGATTCTCTTTGTTTCTTATGGAAAAGTGTCGAAATTTTTTAGTATAAACAACATGTGTTGCGCTTGACTGTTGAATGGAGAACAGTATGGAGTTTCAGAGCTCTTAATCTTTTTCCTTAAATTATTTGACATGATATAATATAATAAATTCGATTTTCCCTTTTGTTAAATGCAGGATAACTTCAGTGCAGCCATTATATACATTCACAAAGTAAGTGATTTTTTCCTCTATTGTTTAATTAATTTGAGTAATACTAAACAATGGCAATCTTTAAATTTTCTGGACTTGCCTTTTTCTCATACAGGGTTCATTTCATTGGCTTGACTCTGCTTCATTGCTTCATGCATTTCAAGCATTATGGCTAAAACCAGATGATCAGTTCTGCACTGAAATGTTGAGTTTGATTGTGCCGAAAAGAGGTTTACCTACAACATTTATAGTCTTTTGTCTTTTTTAATTCATTTTGTATCGCATGTATAATTCATTATTCAGGTATATTTAATTGCATAGTAAGATAGAAAGGGTAGCTTTTTTCTTTTTTCTTTTTTTTTTTAAATGTAATTATCAGATTAAAATAAATGTAGGTAATATTTCTCCCACATGTTATGAATTTTGAAAAAAATAATGGTCAAAGTTATTCCTAATGTCTTGACTACATTATTAGAACTAGAATCACGTTTACACCTAATGTCTTGACTACATTATTAGAACTAGAATCACGTTTACACCTAATAAAAATTCCATGATAGATTATATTGAAAATATCACCCATCTGACTTTTTCTTTTTAAGCGAAATTAATACGCAAGTTGTGAATAAAATAGATAATTAAGTTTCTGAAGCAATCTTTATTCTTTTATTTCTGTGCAATCAGTAGAGGTTTCTTGCGATACTCAAAAACTATAAAGATAAACTGAGCATTCACGCACACTCGTCACCATAGAAAAATTGTTTGACTATTGCCTATTGCCTATTGGGAGCAAACAGCAAAGCATGAAGCATCACTTGATTCCTTTAATAGTCAAATAATCTCGAACGTTCATTTCATGTCAATATTATCTGAATTTCGATTTGAATATACTAATGAGAACGTTGTGGTCATGTTTTTCTGATTGGTATCATTGTTAGAGGATTGTGTTTTTCTTTCTTTTTTCAAGAAAAAAGAAAACTTATTTGAGTCACACCTTCTAAATCATCAACATTATTATAATTTACCAACCTAAATAAATCAATGGAGTGTTTTATTTAGATTAGATATTAGAGCGCTAAGTTTCAAGCTTTGAATGTGTGCCTTTTTTTTTTTTAAAAGCACATTTTTTGTGCCAACTAACTGGACTATTTTAACTTGGTATGGTTAGAGGATAGTGTTGACTTGAAAACTTTTTTTGATATTTTTTTGCCATATAATATATCTAGTGATAATATTAAATCTCTTTAGATGTTAGGTATCAAGTCAAGGCCAACAAGCCTTTTCAAGCCTTGTTAATGAGTACGAGGTTAGCCATTTTAACTTTGAAAAGTTCATAATTAAATTATATGAGCACATTAATCTCGCAATTTATGAATTAGATATTATAAATTTTATTATTATAAAAAATAAATAATATTAGTCATTTAATTTTTAAAAATGAATATTTTTAATCCAACAAAAGTACTAAAATTAAGAATTTATAGTGCCTTACTTTCAAAAATAAAGAATTATAGTTACTCAATTTAAAAATTATGGAACTAAAATGCTTATTTGTACATAATAATAGAACTAATATAACATTTTTTTTTAAATTATGAAATTTTTAATATCTAATATAATAATATGAAATTAAATTACTTAAATAATATAATTATTGAAAATTCTGGTGCCCGACGTCCTTTTAATTTTATCAAATTATTTATTTATTAGACAAATAGAAGTTAAATGATATAATTATGAGAATTCTAGTGCCCAAAGTCTTTTTAATGTTATCAAATTATCATTTAACTTTTATGAACTTGTCTAATAAATATCACATTATCTTTTGCGCGTGTTATTTTGGAGTCAGAACCTAGAATATCTTTCTCATCTAAAGGGAAAATATAACTTATATCTCACTTTTCTATTATTAATATTACAGAAAAAGAAAGAAAGAAAAAAAAGGGTTAAGAATACAAGAGATAATCAAGTTACAACAACAAGGTTTATTATTGAGCATTCCAAGACAAATGACAGTAAAGAAAGATGGTTGAATTGTAGGATCTGCAAAGCATCAGTTGGTTCCTTGAATAGTCAAATTGGAGAAGGGACAGCCAGTTACTGTTGAATCTTGAGGAGTTTTGAGGCTGGTGTGTAACTCTGAAATAGGTTTCCCCTTCAGAAGCCCTCCGAATAGCTCTGCTGGATCAAAGTAAACCTCCACATCTTCTACTCTCAGAGCATCATCAACCTAAATAAATATATATATATATATTATTTTTAAACATATGTTCTTATTTAAGCATAAATTGACTAAGGGTCAATAACATCAAATCATTAGGCAAAGGGTGTAAAAACATAAATTGTTGGATATGAAATGGTACAGAGAATTAATTAATTAATTAAATGTACCTTAAGAGTTGCTAGACCATAAAATTGAACCAGCTCTCCAGTGGGTGTATACCCTTTGAAAGGACCTTCAAAGTAACCCCAATGCCTGTACTTGAAAACAATAAGAGGAGGTCCGCTATAAACTTGGATAACTTCCCAAGCAAATCCACGAGGGAAAGTAGAACGAAAAGCTTCATGAGACGATTCAAAGCTCTCTTCATCTGCTTTGTAATATTGAAACTCCTTTGGCATTGAATTTTTCAATAAAGCATTGTAGCTTCCTAACCTTAGAGTTTCCTCCCCCGATAATCCTTCTCTTCCTTTAATAATATAAATAAACAAATTCTATTAATAATAAGTATTTCAGAATTTAATTGACATATAAAAAAAAGAATACACACATGTACAAAATAGAGAGGAGATGAGTTTGATTACCATTGACGATGAGCTTGAATTTTTCAGGGTTTATGGTTTTGAAATCCTTTAAACGTTTCTTATGAGAAAGTTCCATTTCCCATGACTTTACTGCATTTTGAACTATTTCTTCTAGTGATCCCTTGGGCCATTCCTGCAAAAGTATATATTGTATTTATACCAAGATTTTATGCATCCAACATGAGAGAGGTTGCTTAATTAATTTAGCAGTAAAAAAGAAAAGAAAAAAAGAGATCGAGTGATCTATTTATTAAAAGTGTAAAGGTATATACTTTAGTTCTGCCTTCTTCAAAGAGTTGGTTGACACTCTCATATGTGGGTGGAACACCATGCCTCCACTCTATTTTGTGTGCTTCTTCATATAAGGAAGATGATCTGTACTTATCTCCTAACTCAGTCTTAGCTGAAATTTCTTCACTAGCCATCTTTGAGGATTTTTTCTTTCTTTTTCAGAGTGTAATAACAACTGATTATGAACTGAGAATGTTGAAGGGAGAAATTATTATATATTGGGATCATCTGAGATTAAATTATTGTTTTTTTTTTCTTCCCTTAATTTATTTGTATGTTTTTCTTTTTATTGTGTTTTCTGCAATGTGTGACAAATCACAATGTATAATTTACAAATGATTATATAAATTTTTTAATGTTCATTTGTTGCCTAATCACAATATAATAACTAGCCGCCTAAAAAAAATTAGAGTCTAAAGTTTAGTACCATTGTTTGTAAAATATGTTTTTAAATATATTTATTTATGAAAAATGCATCAAAATAAAATTAAATTTTATCTAATTTTTCCTTCATATATATTTATATTTTACGATAAATATATATAAAACAATACTTTTTGTAACAACTTTTTTTTTTTGGTTCAAACCTAGAATAATTTTTTTGATGAAACTTAAAAAATCGTTATTATCTAATATCCACTATTATATATATACTCATCAATTAAATTCGACAGTTGGTTGGTACACTTATTGTTGGGCAAATTTAAAACTTTAATTAAATAATAAAAAAAAATTATTAAAAATAACACCTCTTAAAATATATAATAACAAAACTAGTATTTCAATAATATTAAATATGTAATATTGAACGTTTAATATTAAACGGATTTAAATTATAGTTGTTTAATTTCAATAAAATAAATGTTTAAAAAAAAATTATATATCAATTATTTTTTTAATTATAAAAATATATATTTAAATAAAATATATATATATATTTTTTCAATAATAAAAACGGTTGTTATCATGTCAAAATCTCTATTAAATGCAACATTAATGCGACACACAATCTTATCTAAATTATAATGTTTTTTTTTTTGGAAAATAGGCTCATATGACCCCTTTTTGATACTTTTAATCTAAGATGGACACCAAATTACATATTCCAAATTTACCCCCACTTCAACAGTGTGTCCATTTATCCGGATTGGGAATTCCATTAACTTTCGCGATCTGCTGATACACCAAAGCAGAGAACACATCTCTGGCTATATGGTCAAGCCCATCTTTGGCTTTAACCTTGTAAATGGGTAACTTGTTGGAGAGATCCGACCCATTTGAGCAGATACAATCGAAGGGGATTCGGATCTTCTGCTTGGCGGTGGCGATGTTGACGTTGAGTCTGAAAATGGGGGTGTGATGCGATCAGACTCCTCCTCGGGGGCGAGCTTCGATTTCTTTCCTTTGTCAGCCCAGTTCAGCGCCGCCGCAAGGTCCAGCATCGCCAGTCCGTCGCCTCACACCAGTCCGCAGCTCCTCTGCAAGCCTGTCTCTGCCACGCCGCGAGCAGCCCAGTCACCAGCAGTGCCTCTCGCCGTCCAGTCTGCGCGCCCAGATCCGCCCCTCCAGCCTCCAGTCCGCGCCACCAGTCCGAGCCTCCAGCCCACGCCTCCGCATTCGAACTCGATGAGTCAGATATTTACAATTCTATTCAAATTTCTTCAGTAGGAAAGAAACTCCCTTGTTATATTTTCTAATTTTTATACTTTTTTAGTATCCTATAATTAAATTATGATGCCAGAATTTGTGGTGTACTGGAGCTCGTATAACAAATTTGATCAGTTGGACAGTCGTCCAACTGAGCTCCGGCGAGTGAAATAAGCTCGCTGGTTTTTAGTTGGACGTACGTCCAACTCTGTTGAAAAAATGTCCAACTCTGTTGAAATAAGCTTGCTGGTTTTTAGTTGGACATACGTCCAACTCTGTAGTTTTTAGTTGGACATGCGTCCAACTGAGCTCCGAGGAGTGGGGTCATCGGCCAATCAAAATTCGATCAGTTGGACATACGTCCAACTCAGTTGGACATGTGTCCAACTAAGCTCCGGCGAGTGGGGTCGTATCAAAATTCTGCTAGTTGAACAGTCGTCCAATTCTGAGCAGTCTAGTTGGACATGTGTCCAACTGAACTCCGACGAGTGGGGTCGCCGGCCGAACAGTCGTCCAACTGAGCTCCGGCAAGTGGACATATGTGTCCTCTAAAATATACTCCTCTGGTTTTCAGTTGGACACATGTCCAACTCTGTTGAGGTGAGTTGGACAGTCGTCCAACTGATGGGTTATTAAGGGCATTTTTGTCATAATATGTAAAAAAATCAGGTGGAGGGGGTCATATCAGATTTTTAATAAATAGAGGGTCATGACAGCATATAACCCTTTTTTTTTTAGCAATATATAATTATATATAACAAATGAGTGACATGATGCGTAGTATTTATTATTATTTAATTTTTTATATTATTATTTTTTAACGAATACTATTTAAAAAAATAAGTAAAAAAAATAATAAAAATTTATTATTCTAAATTTCAATCCTTTAAAATTAATAATATAAAAATTTACATAATAATTATATCTCATAATTTTGTTATAAAAATGAACAAATGAATGTATGAAAATTCATAGAAAAGACTTCGCATTAATTATGCCCCAAAAGTAGAAAAGTAATTTGATTGACGAGTGATATTTAAAAAAGTAAGAACGAGAAAATAAAAAAAATTATTATTAACCTAAATTTTAATCCTTTAAAATTAATAGTATGAGAATTTACACAATAAATTATATTTCATCATCCTATTACAAAAATCAACAAATTAATATATAAAAATTCAAAGAAAAAACAATAATGTTAAATCATGAGTAGTACATGATTATTTATCCTGCTGATAATTGTTTTACTTTTTTTTTTAATAAATATTAAAAATTCTTAAAACATATATATTATTTATAAATAATTATTTTATTAATTTTATTATTTTAATAATTTATTATTATTATTAATTATTATTATTTTTTTAATACATTAATAAATATCAAAATATACCTATAATAAATAAAATTTCTTATAAATTGATTTTTTTATATCAATTAATACCAAAATATTTTTTTAATAAATATAATTCTTACAATTAGTTGTCCTCTTAATTTCTTGTATACATATAAATATCAAAATATTCTTAAAATAAATATATTTATTATAAATTGTTGATTTATTAGTTTTATTGTATACTATTTTAATTTTTTTTACTTTGTTTTCACTAATAAATATCAAAATATACATATAATAAATTTTTTTTTTTTTATAAATATGCTTTTTTTGTAAACTAATAAATATCAAAATATCTTTATAATTAATAGAATTCTTATGAATAATTATATCAAAATATCTATAAAATAAATATTCTTATTATAAAAAATTTTATTGTATACTATTTTAATTACTCTCCATTTTTTATTATATCAATAAGTATCAAAATGCACTTATAATAAATACATTTTTTTATGAATTATTTTTTTTACAATAATAAATATCAAAATAATTTTATAATAAATATATTTTTTATAAATAGTTGTTGGACGACATAAATAATATTTTCGTTATTATCCTTCCTTTTTTTTTTTGTTGTTATTTCATTGGTTATTATCCTTTTTTTTTCTTATGTATTAATAAATACTAAAATATATTTATATATTTATCAAATTTAAATAATCAAAATGTTCTTTTTAGAAGTAATATAATACTTTAAATCAAGTATTAAAATTGAAACATTAATAAGGCAAAATATAACTTTATAATCTATCAAATTATAAATAAATTGTATGTTAATTTAAATAATAATTTTAATAATACAATTATATTATATATAGCAGATTCATGCATAATATTGATTCAAAACTAATATTTATAAAAATACATAATTAATATGAATATGTTTATGGTTAAAATTTTAACCATTTTTGGTTATTGATATTTGTGCGTATATTCTTATGTAAAAACACAATGAGGGTAAATTATTGGGGAAAAAAGAAAGGAAAACGTAATAGGGAGTAGCGGAGCGGACTCTCTACAAGCAGTAGTATACTGGTGTGTTTGGCTGGATAGGAAGGAGGAGAAAGAGAAGAGCGAGCGCGGAGGTAATGAACGGAGAGGAAATTGCGGGACCCCCTGGCCCAAAGGTCGCCCGACTTCTATATTTCGTCGGCGCTGGCTGTAAGCTCTCATTCTCCTATCTATCTGTCTTTCGTTCTTTTCGTATTTAATGATTAGGGTTTCATATGGATCTCATGCATTCATAAAAATTGAATCTTCCCAAATGCTTTAACTCCTTAATGTATTGCCCTTCAGTAATTTGTACCATTGCCATCAACAAGTGGCGTGATTTCCAGCGCAATTCCACTGTTCTAAAGCAGCAGCAACATGAGCACCATCAACTCCCTGAAAATTCCGCTAATGTCCTCAAATAATTTCATCTAGGTTTTTGCTCTGCTTTTATTACGTTTTGTTTTGTTTTATTTTCCTTTTTTTTTTTCTTCCCTATTTGGGTGGAGAGATATGGTGATGGTTGGGTACTTTGTAATGTAATTTATGGTACCTTGAATAATGAGGTATAAGGATTCATGTTTATAAATTAAACTATTAATTATGTGCATGACTTGCATATAATTTGTTTAAGTTGTGCTTGATATGAGATATGCTCTGTTAGAATGGGGTGTATAATAAAAATGTCAACTTTTTTTATTTTCTCTAGTAGAAATTAAAAATATGGTTTCAAATCCCATTTTGATACTTCTCTTTTTCAGTTATTATTATTATTTCCTGCGGACCCTGTTCGCTTTTAATGTGGAACAAAATCCAAATTCTTATAAGCAAGTGACCAAGTATAAGCACTAGAAAAGGAGGAGGGTATATCGCTCATAGTTAGAACTTAAGAGAGAAAATAATTGTTGGAGCCAACGTATGTTTCGTGCCAATCCCTCCCGTATGAAGTTATGAAAACATAGAGAACTGAAAAAGTTTGTTCGTGTTGGAAGAGCTACAGTAGGAACAGACAACTTTGTTATATGATGCTAACTGTGAAAAGCGATCTACTGTTTTGGGGAACAATGTTTTGGCTAGGTGCAACATTAAGACCAGTCTTATGGTGATAAAAAATAAATGCAGTGACATGTGATGTATGCAGTCAAGGGGAAAGGGAGTTTGTTTGTGATCTATATAGGTTTGATTTGAACTATGCTAATTTACAGTTCATGTGCCTATAAGATATTCAGTGTTCATTCCTCACAATTAGGGAAGTCTATTAGGTATTTTATGATCATGACAATTTGGCTGAGGTAGGATCAGGAAGGCTTTTATGTGATTTTACTTTTTATAGAGTTTTTGAATCTTGAAGTTTACATTTCTCATGATTATGAAGCTACAACATATCATGCATTGAGCAAATGTTGGGTAGGGACGACCTATTTATTTTTCGAATGAGTTGTGGCCTTGTGGGTTCTGCAATCTAAAATTGTAGTAAATTTTGTCAAGACTCCAAACAGCTTAGCAAAAGTCATTATTGACTTTGTGGTTTATGATTTCTGAAGGAAATATATCCTACCCGCATGGACAAGATTCTTGTTCAATTTTGAATTAAGGTCCTAAAGAATACCTTTTATTAATGGTTTGAGAAAAGACTACACTATAACACTTGATGATGGATTCTGGAAATTTGTTATATGTATAATCTTCGATAGCTTGGTCCTTTAACCATCATTTTTGGGAAATGCTATGGGTTTAGCCATTGGAGATCATCTCCACAACGATTTGTTATAGCCTGTAGGAGGTTAATTGGTTAATTGTCACACATTTAGAGTCTGTAGTTGCTTCCAATGGTATAGTTGCATTTTCTATAGTTATATGCTATATATTAAGAAAGTAATAAAAGGGTGTATATCCTTGAGCCATATGAACAAGAAACACCAAAAGTTGTCCTCAACTTCATTCATGAACTTTAATGTATACAGGAAGAAGAAAGAATGCCATTAACTGACCATGAATGTGATGTAACAAACGGAGACATTATTTACACAAACCTAAAAGTAAACGAATATCATCAAATAATGTTGCAACTTATATGGTTAATTATCAACAAAAAAGATACAAACAAACCTTACTTTGGTCAAATTTCTTTCATTCGTTATTTAAACGATTATAATTTTTTTTTCGACTATTACAATAAAAATGTAATGAAAATCACAAGCACAAGAGCAATATCATGTAATTGGTTTGAGAAATATAAGCAAGTAATACTTTAATTTAGGCTGAGAATATAAGTTAAACAGAGTGGTGAATATCCGTGTTTCTTATTGGAAAAGGGTTGTACAGGTCTTTGTTATTAGAAATGTGCCAATTTAATCCTTTTATTTTTAGAAAATGTTATACATATAAAAAATAACCGCATGAGCTTTTTTTTTTTATAAGAGCAAAATGATAATTATAAAAATAATTCTTAAAAATTAAAATAATCATTCTTCACAATCAGCCTAGTGTCGTCGTCTCTAATTACTATCTCTAGTAATGTTCCCACTGTTAGAATCAGAATTTGTCCACCGTCTAACTCTTGCCATCAACATCTCCATTATGGGTTGTCAAACATCTCAACAACCAAAAAAATCCTAAACTAGTCATCTTGCTAACCACAAATACCAACACTTTTATTTCACATCGCCAGTTAACATTTTCAACCGCTCATTAGTCAAGTCCAAGTATTCCTCCTACATCATCATTTCTTTTCCAATTAATAGTATCAATTTTTTTGGTTTTTCTAGTGATTTTGGTGGAATCAGTTGGCATGAACACTTGTGCTTGGTAATCGATGATTGAGGAGGCTATACTCACTTGCGGTATGAAATATGAACTTCAGTTTCAACGGTCGGCGAGATTAACAATTTGGAAGTTGGACGATTGTTTTAATTTTTTTTTTTTTTATTTCTAGCAATTATTTTTTATAATGATTATTTTATTCCTTTAAAAAAATCTTTATGAACTAAAGTACACATTTTCAATAATAAATGAACTTATGAAGCCCTTTACTCGAAACATATTTATAAACTACACTTTTTAATATAATGTTTTGTTCAATAAAGAGAAATTTTATTTGTGGGGGAAAAAAAAAAAAAAGAATATATGTGTTTCTTAACCATTTCAAATATTTTAATCTTGATCTAAAAATGTTTAAAATTTGTTGCCATTGGATAATGAAAAATGGAGAACGCATATGGAGAACGCCTATCGAGTGCAGTCATATTATCAATTTTTAAAATTTAAAACACAAAATTAAATATTTTTTCCAATGGATACTTAAATTTATTTAGAAGTTAAGACTTCATGTTAAGATTTGCTTTATTTTCTTTGGAAATTTACCAAAAATAATACTCATAAATTTATAGTAACAAAACTAGCACCCAATAATATTGAACGAATCTAAATTGTCGTCGTTCAATTCTAATTGAATGAGTGTTAAAAAAATAACATATTAATCATTTTTTTTAATTGTGAAAATATAAGTTTGAATACAAGAAGTACTAGTTTTGTTATTACAAGTTTTAAGGGGTGTTAGTTTTATTGTTTTTCATTTTCTTTTTACTTCTAATTTAATATTACTCAAATCATTTTATAAAATCAAAAATTATATCTTTCCTAACTTTTAACCTCCTAAAAAATATATTTTACATTAAAAAAAATATATAACTTGAAATTTTAATATATGTTATAATCATATGTATTACAAGGACGCGTCTAATATAAAACTTTAACTTTATAAGTTATATTATGCGCTTAATTTTTATTCAAATAATATATGCTTTTGGTCCATAATCTATTTAAGTTATTATAATTTAATTCTTAATTTTTTAATGCACACAATATAGTCAATAATATTTTAAAATTTGATAAATTTAGATTAAAATTTCAATTTTTGTTTAATTGGTTTATCGACATTATATTTAATTATTACAAAACTTTAATTTTTAATTTATTTGATCACCAACCTATTATAAAATACATAATTTGATCTCTAATCTATGAAAAAAAAAATATAATTTAGTCATCAACCTTTTAATCATGTAATATTTAAGTAAAATATTACTATTAAATCAATTTAACAAAAATTAAAATTTTAACTTTAACTTATCAAAATTTAAAAAAATAGAAAATAAATTATAAAATTTTAAATAAATTAAATATCAAATAATGTTAAAGTTTTATTTTATTATTTGATTCAGTATCATAAAGTTTGTAGTCCTATTCTTTAGGAAGTTGGGTATTGTTTACCATTTCTATAGGGAGAACTCGTGAGTTTAGGAGTTGTTAGTCATGGGTTAGTTTTTCCTATTTTTCTGCTTAGTACATCTGTAATTTCTCTATTTAAGACTTCAAGTTCATTAATAATAGACATCCTCTCTTGAATAAAGTATTCTGTTCTTGTTTCTCTTTGTTAATTGTTGGTTTTTACATTTGGTATCAGAGCCAGGTTGGTGTCTGTTTTTATAAAAAAAAACAACAGCAATTTTTGTTTTTTTTTGTTTTGCGGCAGCAGCAGCCAGTAGGCATCCATGGCAGCAGACAACAACTACGTGCAACCAGCAATTCCTCGCTTTGATGGTCATGATGATCATTGGAGTATGTTGATGGAGAATTTTCTGAGATCTAAAGAGTTTTGGACTATTGTAGAAACTGGAGTGATTGAACCAGCTAGAGGAGTTGTGTTGACAGATGCACAACAGAAGAAACTGGAGGAACAAAAGCTGAAGGATCTCAGGGCGAAGAATTACATGTTTCAAGCAATTGATCGTTCAATTTTGGAGACTATTCTTCAAAAGGATACTTGTAAACAGATTTGGGATTCTATGAAGACAAAGTATCAGGGTACCACACGGGTGAAAAGGCAGCAGCTTCAAGCCCTTCGTAGAGAGTTTGAAATTCTTCACATGAAACAAGAAGAGTCAGTTGATGAGTATTTTACAAGAACACTGACAATAGTAAACAAGATGCGTATTCATGGTGGAAAAGTTGAAGAAGTGGCTGTGGTGGAGAAAATTCTTCGTTCAATGGCTCCAAAATTCTACTATGTGGTTTGTTCTATTGAGGAGTCAAAAGATCTTGATGAACTGCAAAGTTCATTACTGGTGCATGAGCAGAAAATGTCAACAGCAACAAGTTCAACGGAAGAACAAGCTTTGAAGGTTTCAACTCATGGTGAAATCTCTACAGGAAGAGGATCAAGTAGAGGTCGTGATCGAGGCCGTGGAAGAGGAAGAGGAAGAGGAAGAGGCAGAGGTTCTTACACACCAGATTATCGAAACAGAGGCAGAGGACATGATCACCACCAGCACTTATTCAACAATGACTCCAAGTTTGATAAGTCCAACATTGAGTGCTACCGCTGCCACAAGTTTGGTCATTACAAGTCTGAATGCACTGCAAACTTCCATTATGACAAAGGAGATCATTCCAACTTTGCAGAGAAACAGGAACAAGAAACACTCTTGATGACATTTCAGCTAAAGGAGGAGCTTGAACCAGACATATGGTACATAGATACGGGATGCAGTAATCATATGTGTGGTACAAAGTCTTTCTTTTCTTATTTGAATGAAAATTTTCATACTACTGTGACTTTTGGTGATCACTCTAAAGTAAATGTCATGGGAAAGGGTGATGTTCAAATCAGGACTAAAAAAGACAATATTGAGACTATATCAAATGTTTTTTATATTCCTGAATTGAAAAGTAATTTGTTAAGTGTGGGACAGTTACAAGAGAAGGGTTATGAGACTACAATCAAGGGGGGCACTTGTGAAATCTATGATCCAAGGAGAGGAGTGATTGCCCATGTTAAGATGACTCCGAACAGGTTGTTTCCATTGAAAATAGATAGTATTCAAACTTGTCTCAAGGCTGATGTAAATGACTCTACATGGCTTTGGCATTTGCGATATGCCCATTTGAATTTCAATGGTTTAAAGATTCTTTCTCAGAAGCAAATGGTGACTGGCCTTCCTCAAATTTCTCCTCCCTCCAAAATATGCGAAGATTGTGTTGTTGGCAAACAACATCGTGATAAATTTCCAAAAGGCAAGGCGTGGAGAGCACAAAGACCGTTAGAGTTGATCCATTCTGATATATGTGGTCCATTAAACCCGATATCAAATGAAAAAAAGAAATATTTTATTTCTTTTATTGACGATTATTGTCGGAAAATATGGATTTATTTTTTGCAGGAAAAATCTGAAGCTTTCACAGCTTTTAAAAGCTTTAAAGCTTTGGTGGAGAATGAAGTTGGGAGAACAATTAAGACTCTTCGAACTGATCGTGGGGGAGAATATTTGTCACAGGAATTTGTAAGTTTTTGTGATAAGCATGGAATTCGAAGGCAATTGACAGCAGCCTACACGCCTCAGCAAAATGGAGTATCAGAGAGGAAGAATCGGACTATCCTTAACATGGTGAGAAGCATGACGACCAACGAAAGGATTCCGAAGAATTTTTGGCCAGAAGCAATAATTTGGAGTGCTCATGTTTTGAATAGGAGTCCCACTTTTTCTGTTAAAAACATGACTCCAGAAGAAGCTTGGAGTGGGCGGAAACCATCTGTTGATCACTTTAAAGTCTTTGGGTGCATAGCATATGCACACATTCCAGATGAGAAGAGGAAGAAGCTGGACAATAAAGGAGAAAAATGTGTCTTTCTTGGAATCAGTGAGCAATCAAAAGCTTACAAATTATTCAATCCAATCACAGGGAAAATTGTCATCAGCCGGGATGTTGTTTTTGATGAAGGAAATACATGGAATTGGTCAAAATATACTACAGGACAGCAGGAGAAACCTGTGAATTTTGAAGGAAATGGAGCAGAAATACAGGGACAACCAAATTTTTTTGATGCTCCTCTGTTATTACAACCTGACCAGCAGCTGCCGCAGCCACTTGATGTCAACGAAGCTCATACAGAAGGTGTAAGTTCTAGATCTCAACGAATCAAGAAAAAACCTGCATGGATGGAGGATTATGAGGTTAGTGGTGATCAATCTGACAATACTTTTGCTCATTATGCTTTATTATCAGATTGTGATCCAATAACATTCCAAGAAGCTGTCAAAGATTCAAAATGGCAAAAAGCCATGAATGAAGAGATCAAGTCTATAGAGAAAAACAACACATGGGAGCTGTCAGAACTTCCAAAAGGGCAAAAATCCATTGGTGTTAAATGGGTTTATAAAACTAAGTTGAACAAAGATGGCAAAGTTGACAAGTATAAAGCTCGGCTCGTTGCAAAAGGATACAAGCAAAAATTTGGTGTTGATTACAAGGAAGTTTTTGCTCCGGTTGCAAGGCATGATACAATTCGAATGGTGGTGGCATTGGCAGCACAAAACTCTTGGCCAATCTTCCAATTGGACGTAAAATCAGCTTTTCTACATGGAAATCTAGAAGAGCAAGTTTTTATTGATCAGCCCCCTGGTTATGTGCAACAAGGAAGTGAGGAAAAGGTGTACAAGTTGAATAAGGCTTTATACGGGCTGAAACAAGCACCTAGAGCTTGGTACAGCCGTATAGAGACTTATTTTGTTAACGCTGGGTTTCAAAAATGCCCATATGAGCATACTCTCTTTATTAAATTGGGATCTGCAAAGAATATTCTAATTGTTTGTTTATATGTGGATGATCTAATCTACACAGGAAATAATCAAGCAATGTTTGAGGAGTTTAAAAAGTCCATGATGGCAGAATTTGAGATGACCGATTTAGGAACGATGCATTATTTCCTTGGTATCGAAGTAGTGCAATCTGCAGCTGGGATTTTCATCACACAAAAGAAATATACTTTGGAGATTTTGGACAGATTTCAAATGATGGATTGCAACTCAGTTGGAACTCCAATTGAACCAGGATTGAAGCTAACAAAGGACTCTGAAGGAAATAAGATTAACAGTACTATGTACAAGCAAATAGTTGGAAGCTTGATGTACTTAACATCAACTAGACCTGACATTATGTTTGCTGTCAGTTTAATTAGCAGGTTTATGGAATATCCAACTGAGATTCATCTCCTTGCTGCAAAGAGGGTCTTACGCTACTTGAAAGGTACACTAGACTTTGGTATTTTTTATCAAAAAGGAGGAGGTTCAGATATTGTTGGCTTCAGTGATAGTGATTATGCAGGAGACTTAGAGGGTAGGAAAAGTACTTCTGGTCATGTATTTATGTTGAGTGCAGGGGCTGTTTCATGGGCATCAAAGAAGCAACAAGTTGTTACGTTGTCTACAACTGAAGCAGAGTTTGTAGCAGCAGCCTCTTGTGTGTGTCAAGCTATTTGGTTGAAAAGAATACTTGAGTTGTTGCATTGTTCCCAGCAGGGATGTATACAGATTTTTTGTGATAATAGTTCAACCATTAAACTCTCTAAGAATCCAGTCTTACATGGTAGGAGTAAGCACATAGATGTGAGATACCATTTCCTTCGTGATCTCACAAATGAAGGAGTCATTGAATTGGTTTATTGTCGCAGTGAAGACCAACTTGCAGATATTCTAACCAAGCCTCTCAAATTGGTAGCATTTGTGAAGCTGCGTGCTTTACTTGGAGTTGTTTCAATTTCTAGTTTAAACTGATGTATATCATTCAGTTTAAGGGAGGGTGTTAAAGTTTTATTTTATTATTTGATTCAGTATCATAAAGTTTGTAGTCCTATTCTTTAGGAAGTTGGGTATTGTTTACCATTTCTATAGGGAGAACTCGTGAGTTTAGGAGTTGTTAGTCATGGGTTAGTTTTTCCTATTTTTCTGCTTAGTACATCTGTAATTTCTCTATTTAAGACTTCAAGTTCATTAATAATAGACATCCTCTCTTGAATAAAGTATTCTGTTCTTGTTTCTCTTTGTTAATTGTTGGTTTTTACAAATAAATATAAAAGTGATAGTCCAAAGTTGGATCAATAAATATGAAAATGATAGTACAAAGTTGGATATTTTTGTCCGGATGTTACTAATTGTTTACTAATCATGTAATATTTATTATGTATTTTTAAAGGGGTTCTAAATTTATTAAATTCATTTATATATTAGAATTCGAATACCAGAAAAAGAAATTTCCGGTATTAACAACGCATAAAATATACCGAAAGACTTGTATTATTTGCTCCACTCCCCTGTTTTATGTACTTCGGCACTTCTTATCCGGATTCATCGGGCAGCTGTCAGATACATTACAAACCCAACTGTCAATCTTTCCACGTAACTAGTCAATTCGAGTTGTTATTTCATTGACGTAACAATTAATCACTTTCTATTCTCTCAACTCCACATCGAACCCTTTCCTAAGGGCTAAGAAGCCATGCATATATACACTACATATCATATGTAAGAAAGAGGAAAAGAAAACAAAAATATCCAAACTCTTTTCTCCATCATCTTTTTCCAAATCACAAAGGTAAGACCCAAATGAGCAGCTTCACCGCCTTCAACGACACATGGTTGGAGCAACTTCAGCAATTGGTTCACCTACTCTCCTCAGCCCCAAGACCCGCCACAACACAAGACCAGCACAGCCACCTAGACAACCTTGTCCGTAAAGTCATGTCTCACTATGCCGACTACTATCGCTTCAAGTCCTTGTGCGCGGACGTTGACCCCTTAACAGTATTCACTTCCCCTTGGATCTCAAGCCTTGAGCGCTCCCTCTATTGGATCTCCGGTTGGCGCCCAACCATGGTCTTCCACTTACTCTACACTGAATCATCCGTCCTCTTCGAGTTGAAAATTATTGACATCCTCCGCGGCCTCCGCTCCGGCGACCTCGGTGATCTCTCCCCCGCCCAGTTTCGCCGCATGAGTGAAATCCAATGTGAAACGGTAATTAATTAATTAATATTTTTAACAATTAGGATCTTTATATGTCATGATAATGTGTGGGTGTGGATATTAGGTGAAAGAGGAAAATGCAATAACAGATGAGTTGTCGGAATGGCAAGAAAGTGCGAGCGAGTTGTTGACAATGACGAGTACATCGAGTGTGAATGGAAGGATAGATAAACTGGTGAATGTAATGAAGAAAGCTGATGATCTGAGGTTCAAAACGGTTAAGCAGGTGGTGGAGCTATTGACACCTCAGCAAGCTGTTGAGTTCTTCATTGCTGCTTCGGAGTTACAGTTTGGGATTCGTGGGTGGGGAACCAAACATGACTCTCTTCGTGTGTGATTAAAATTAAATTAAATTATTATTATTTTTTTTTAATCTTGTTAGTTTGAGAGAAGTGTATGCATGAAAACTTACTTGGGAAATTACCAAAAATAGCACCCCCTAAAAATTATAATAACAAAACTAGCACCTCTGTGTTCAATTAAAATTGAACGTTTAATATTGAACGTTCAATATTCAATTTGAACGTAAAATATTAAACGTTCAATATTAAATAGGTCTAATTGTCGTCATTCAATTCTAATTGAACGGATAATATTGAACGTTCAATATTGAACGAGTCAAAATTATCGTCGTTCAATTTTAATTGAACACAAGGATGCTAGTTTTGTTATTATAATTTTTAGGGGGTGTTAGTTTTGTTATTTTCCCAACTTACTTTTGCTAGCTTGTTCAATTAAATCTAGTAGCTAATCAAATGTAATAGTTTGTTATTGTTCAAAATTAATGGTCTAGCTAGTAATTAATTAGTACCCCATTTCTCTACGGTTATTTTTGTTCTCGTATTATTGATTGGTTCCTTCCAATTATTTGCCTCAATTTAGTAAGCAATTCAAAAAAAAATTCTTTTAATTTAATACAAAATTAAAAGTAATTTTATCCTTCAAATTATAACTTTATTTTTCTATACCTTTTCTTTTCGACAATTTGAAGAGAAAAAAAGACAGAAGAAGAGATGGAGGGAGAAAAAAAAAAATGAATGGTTGACAAAAATAATAAATATACAAAAAATAAAGTTATTTCTTAATTTTGGTAACCTCCAAACGATTAAATTTTTAAATTTTCTTTTCAATTTGGAATAACTTTTTTTTTAATTAAATTATATAAAATAAAGAAATTTAGAGATGAGTTGAAAATTACATGTAACATTTGAGCCCTAAACTCGTTTAGGTGTATATTAATGTCACTAATTATCTTTTTAATTAAATTGATTCAATATTATAAATTTATTTTGAAATTTGGTCTCCTTTCCATCATTGCGTTGTTGGCTTTTGAAAAGTTTTTAAAAGTTAGGGACTTAGAATGAATAAGTAATTATTAAATTTTTTTAATAAAAAATTAATTAAATTATATATATATATTATAAGAGTTTTTTTTTTTTTTTTAAAGAGAAAAAGCTAATAGTTTGGTCACGAGCTGAAGACGTGTGAGGGTATACGTGTATGCTTGGCAGAACGTTAGGCCATGCATTGAGACGCTTGGCTAAACTTAAGAATAAGGGGCACGTGTCGACTTCCCAACTGTCTAAAATATTTGAAGCTAGAGCATTAAGCACGGGAAAAACATATTTGTTGATTTTGCCTTGTATTTTATTTTTATTTTATAAAAATGAAGTGTTGAATTGAAGGTGTTGTCAATATTCATTAATTTAACGTGAGATTGTTATGACAATATCGTCATATTGCTTAATAAAAATATAAAATTTACGTATAAAATTTGGAAAGCATAGTAAAAAAAAAAGTTATCAAGAAAGTATTGTAAATTAAGTTAGTTTGAATTTGAAAAAAAAATAATAATCGGTCAAAGTAAGGGACATCTTTTTTTCTTTTTATAAAAAAATTGTAATTATATTAATTACTAACAAAATTTAAATCAAACTTTAAAGTTGAAAGAAGCCCCAACTAGAAGCTTCTTTAAATTAAGTCTTAAAAATATTACTTGATAAAATATACTTAACTAAATTATGAATAATATCATTTGTTCTTATAAAATAATACATACAAAGAAAAAGAGTAGGCTCTAATTATTAAATGACAAATAGATTCAGCAATGTGACTTTCCAACGTTAACTTGGAGCCTAGATTATTAACATATTAAACTACTAGTAAAGGGTTAGACTCTAAAATTATATCTTGACAACCAACATCCAAGTTAAATTGCAAGTCCCGTCACATTGCATGTAATTCAGCTTTAGCGAACTAAAATAAACTATCATATTAGCAACCATGGCACCAAAAACTTGTCCATATGCATCTCTTATAATACAACCAAATCCCATTTTGTTGTTTGTTGTCGAAATTACATCATCAACATTAACATTCAAAACATTTGCTAGTGGTAAAGACCACCGTTGAAGTGAATAGCTTATTGTAACCTTTTTCTTCTTATTTAACTTGTTAAACTCCTTTAGTAATGCAGCAGCTCTAGCACAAATCTAAGCTAGATTCCATAATTTTCCTTCAAATAAACACCTATCCCTTTTCTTCCATATCTCATATGCCATCACCATAATAAATTCAAAAAAAATTTCATAATATTTTTCAATTGCTATCTAAATCGCTTCTATAATAGAAAGTTTTTTGAAGTCAATAAAGAAAGATTCAACGTGAGAGGAACTCTATACTTTTTAACAAAGTGACATTCCTATAAAGCATGGAATGGTATTTCCATAGCACAATTACATAGCGGACAGATCGGGTTGGATGTAACATGTCTTGTTAGTTTAGAATTGGTTGGTAAAGAGCCTTTCAACACCCTCCCCATAAAAATGCTTCACTTTATTCATAACATTAATACCCTCATAATTTCCTCCACAAAATGGTCATGCGCTGCGAGAATGAAGTGATTGTCGTGGTTAGACTTTCCAAGCGCAATTGACAAGCTCTCCTATAGCAACTACTCACACTATAAATACCATTATTTGTAAAATGCCACACAAGATTATCAGCCATTGATTTTGGAGGAAGATGAATGTGGTATATTAATGAGGCTTCATCAAGCTGGAAACAATTTTGCATCAAATCTAAATTCCAAGTCCCATTAGGTGTTGTTAAATCACTCACCATTGTTGTTATGGAAAGACCATGAATTGAGTGTGCTTGGAAGCATGAATCACAAGGCAGCCATTTTATCAGGTGTTATTCTTATGCTATTTTCATCACCAACTCGTTATCATAAATCTTTATTAAGTAGAGTACGACCCTAAATTAAGCCTCTTTACAAAAAAACTCGAGCATGTATTAGATTGAGTAAGAAGTAAGGAAGATGAAGTAGCATATTTCTTGGCTAATACACGCACTACCAACAAAGTAGGGAATTGAACAAGACGCCAAAATTTTTTTGCTAATAAAACTTGATTGAAATCCTCCATTTTACGAAAACTCATACCACCCAATAACTTCGGCTTGCATAATTATAACCAAGACAACTAATGCATTCCTCGACCATCAGTCTTGTTTGCCTACCAATATTGAGCAGCCATAGACTCAAGTTCATTACAAAGTGATTTTGGTAGTTGAAAAATACTCATGGCATATGTAGGTATTTTCTGATAGACATATTTTATCGATACTTCCTTACCGACCTTGGATAAATGCTTTTCTTTTCACCCATTCAGTTTTTTCATACATCGTTCTCTGATTGCTTGAAAAGTGCTCCGCTTATCTCTTTTAACTTAAGTAGGAAGTCCCAAATAGTTTTCATGGCATTTTACTTCGCGAACACTAATGATATTCAACATGTCCTCTTGTATGGTGCTATTAGTGCTTAGGCCAAAAGATATTTCTAACTTATCAAAATTTAGTTGTTGACCTGTAACTTTCTCATAAGTATGAAGAATGTTTTTTTGACTACAGTACATTGAGACCTGCAAGCATCAAAAAACAAAAAGATGTCATCTGAAAAAAATAAATGAGTCACATTAGGTGCTCCTCTTGTTGCTTGAATCACATGAATAAGTTAAGTAGATTATGCTTCTTTCAAGAGGGAGTATAAGCCTTCACTATATAAAAGGAAGAGGTATAGCGATATGCGGTCACTTTGTCTCAATCCTTGAGATGGTATAATGTTAACAACAATGTTATTGTTCACTTTGATAGAATGAGTGACATATGACATATAATTCCATATTAAACGAACCCAATGGTTTGAGAAATCCTGTTTTTTTTTCCATTACCTTCACTACAAAGGATCATTCGACTCGATCATAAGCTTTACTCATATCAAACTTTAGAACAATTCTTCCTTGTTTTCTTTTTGACCTGCGTATTGTGTGCATTGTCTTATATGCAACAATTACATTATCCATAATTTGCCGGCTCGGGACAAGAGTACTTTAGGATTCACCAATCAAGTCAAGAAGCACAAGTTTCAATCTATTAGATAGAATCTTTGAGATAATTTTGTAAAGAACTATACACAAGCGGCCTCCATTATGTGATTCTTAGAAGGTTATGTACTTTAGGAACAAATGAAATAATAGTCTTATTAGTCTTTCTAATAACCTCAACACCATTTAAAATAGATAAGTCGGCAATACTTACCTCAGGCCCAACAATGTCCCAAAACTTTTGGAAAAACATTGCTGGCATTTCGTACACACCAGGAGATTTATCAAGTTTCATAGCAAATAAGGCACAACGTTCTTCATCATTAGTGAAAGGCTAATTTAGTTCCTGTTGTTGTTTAGGATGTTCATTTGTAGCAACCATACTCGATACTAACTGTACTCGAGGGATGTGATTTTGAGCCTTTCTCCTACTAGCACAAGCATGAAAATAAGCTGAATTTCGATCCTCATACTTAACCAAACTTGTTCTGCTCATCTTTAAACATTAAGTTATCAATACTCTGTCTAAGATTGGAAGCCTTCTCAATTATAGATATGCTAAAAATTTGAAACATGAAACATTTTAATCCAACCCCAATTGTAGGTCTATAATTGTCTTGTCTTCTCTCTCACCTTGTCTTTCTCTGTCGTTCTGTTTCTGAAGCTTATGGAAGCGGAAGATACAAACTCTACGGAGCATCTTCTACACTCAGCGCAGAGTAAAGTTGCTCAAGACAAAGTATTCCATTAAAAGAACAAATAATAGGGAGACTTTTGTTATAAATAACCAATATTGTGAGAATGAACAACTGAGAACCTAAAAAGTTTATGGGTTATTGATATTCACAATAATTCTTTCAAGCAATAAGAAAAAGAAGGGATTTGAACCTTTATATTTTAATCTTCTTCTGCTTAAAACTTTCTTGATAATTAGTTTTATTTAGGTTGAGTTTAATCATATTTTAATTTATAGGTTGGTGGGATAATTCATTTTTTGACGTAGTTGGAGAAAATGAAAAGTTTTTGGTATGCTAATGGCAGTAATTAACAAAGAGTAGGGTGAGCAGGGAAATCAAAGCATATAGGATTCCCCATCATAATTAATTTAATTAAAAAATAAGTATTCTTCAAAAATTATAAATAACTCCTCCAAATTCAACCAAGAAGAAGAATATTATGTGTATTAGTTAACGAGTAAGTTAATTATATAAAAAAAATATTACAATATTAATTAAATTATGTCTATATACTCAATTGTAATAAAAATTATTTTTTTATTAAAAATGAATTATTGGTTGGTATTATTTGTGCTAGTTAAGTTGAATTAACATGAGAAAATATATTAAAAGGTATAAAATAAAATGAACACTAAATCAATTTAATTTGTATTGAACATTTCTAAAACAGAGCGTTAAGTTTTGCTATATAAAATTGTACAAAACACCATAATTTAATCACGCCACCGACATATAATTATTACAAATTGTAATAATTTAGAAAAATAATTTAAAAAATATAGAACGGACCGTTTAACATATCAAAGTTGGATTGGAGTAATCTAGTTCAATTTTTGGTTTGAAACCATTAGAGATAAAGTTATATAATAAATATTTTTGTTAACCATAATTGAACGAATTATTTTGGTAGCTCAGTGAGTAAATGCACGCACGCACGCACATGCATCATCAAGCTTGCAGGTTATCCTACACTAAGCTGTTTAGACATTTTGGGATTTGCACTAAAAAAAAGATAATTATTGTTACCTTGCTGGTGTTAGAGTTCAAACAATCCACCTCTACCTATTAATTATTTTAACCAATGGACCACTACCTATTATTGATATACTAACAATTGAAAAAAAAAAAAAAAAAAAAATATATATATATATATATTCAATTAAATGATCTTAATCTTATTCGAAACGATTACAACTCACATTTAATAGGATTGGATCATTTAGTATAAAAGATTGCTCGGATCGGTCCAAATTAGTTTGATATTTCAAATTGATCCGATTTTCAGTTTTATTGAACACCACTATTTAGTATTCACAATTGACAAATTTGTACAGTAGAATTTTACTTTCATGCCTTTGATTTCTCTCTCTCTCTCTCCCTCTCCCTCTCTCCCCCCTAATTTACAGCCTCGTCACTTTACCACTGTCATTTAACATTTTAATTTTTCATTTTCCATCACCACCTCATACATCTCTCTCTTTGTCCTTCTCTCCAATAAACTCTCTTCTCGTCCCCTTGGTTCTCTCCTCTTTCTCTGTGATGAGAGTGAAACCCTAATCAGCCACACAAGCCAATGTCTCTAAAAAGATCATTTCTTTCTAGAAAATTTTCCAAATCGTTCAGGGAGCTCATCAAGGATGAAGATCAGGAACGTCGAGGCCGACTCGTCCCTGACTCGGCTGAGTTAGGCGACCGAGGGGATGAATCTTCCTCGTTATGGTCGTCTATGCTTCCGGAGCTCCTCAATGAGATCATAAAGCGTGTGGAAGGCGACGGCGATCGCTGGCCACACCTCCAAAACGTCGTCGCTTGTGCCTGTGTCTGCAAGCGTTGGAGGGATGTTACCAAGGAGATCGTGCGCTTTCCTTGTCAGAATGGAAAAATTACTTTTCCTTCTTGTCTTAAGCAGGTTTGTTCATCGATAATACCACTTTCTTTTTATATGTGATTCTGGTTAATACTTTCGGTATATATATTGTGTTAAATCGAGAATCTTTCTAGTCATTTTTGGTATTATTTGCATTTCTTCGCTTTAATGGAAAATTTATATGGTTTTGATTTGCAAGTGTTATGTCGGTTTATTTTTGGTTTTTAGTACCAAGGCTCTTCGTTTTTTTTTTTTTTTCCTTCTGCGCTTTGGTGTCTATTTGAATTTGAATTAAGTAGAAAGCAAAAATTAGACAATAGTTCAATGACGGTGAACCAACTTTATCTAATCTATGATTATTTCATTGTTTTGGTCCTTTGACTAGTAAGAAGGTCGCATGCAGAAAATATTATAACAGTCAATAGTCTATCTTGCTATTTCCATTTTTCACTTTTCAATTGAAATCTTATGCGTCAATTTTGCACTCAGAATGCAAGTGTGACGATACATCTCCTGGACTAGTGGTCAATATTTTGTTTTGTCTATTACTATTTTTTTCAATAACAAGTTCCCTTAGTCTTTGGTAGAATTGAATGTTGTTTTATGATTAATGCAGCCAGGGCCGAGTGACTTTCCTAATCAGTGCCTAATAAAACGGAACAAGAAGACTGCAACATTTTACTTATACCTGGCTCTTAACTCATGTGAGTGAATTTTGGTGGACTGGTTTTCTTGAAATGTAGGGAACTTAAAACTGCTGCTTTATGGATACATTCTGGCCTTTTCAGAAACTCTGCTTCTGCTATTTTTTGTTTTTTTACTAGGAATGATATGATCGCACAAATTTGCATGCACTGACATCACTTATATTGCGTCATGTGGCAAAATTATCTAGAAAAATGGATCACTTCTCCAATTTCCAAGATAATTTTGCCATGTTTCACTATATAAAAGTGTGGGTAGAAAAGTTAATGCAAATTTATATGTTTTTAACATTTCTCTTTTCTTTCATTAACTTTTTCACTTGCTATGTGTGCATGCTCATCAGCTCAAAATCTGCCTGTTATTCTCTACACAAGCTGTTCCTAGAGTTAATAGGATTGTAGCTTGTCGTTTATAGGACAGTTCTGTCATTTTTAGAAGTAATATGTCTACCTAAGACCCTTTTCCAGAGTTAAATTAATCTTATCAGACGTGTTAGTAACATCTGGTTAAAATATATTTCTTAAGATAAAAATTCAATTTTTTGCCTGGTACATCATTGAATTTATTTTTCATGACAGTTAGTGGATTATAGCTTTATAAGAATTAATTCAGTCTTGGTGTCATAAGAGAGATGGCCAGTAGAGTAACATTGCATTTGGTTTCTGTGATTTGAGTGGATTGTATTTTCCCCCCTTCAAAATATTTCTTTTGTGTGAATTGTTGTTTGGGCATTTTAGGTGTCATTGTTTCTATTTTGTTTAAGTCTTAAATGATGGCCACAATCTCGGTTTGGTCGTTTTGTGTAATGGTCTCTGTTGTGTTGGAACCTAAACACTTCATTTTCCTTATGGCATCTATCCTAGTAAAGTCTGTCTTTTGACTGATATTAAGTAGATTTAAATACTGTTGAATAATCTGTAATTTCTTCACTAATTTTTATATTGCACATTTGTAGTATTTCTTTAAAAAAAAAAAAACTACTTTCCCTCATTTTTGTGGTTAGTGCATGAATTATTGCATTGTTCAAAATTTTGAGTTTGTTGCTGATTTATGATCTTGGTTCTCCATTCACAGCATTTATAGACAAAGGAAAATTTCTCTTGGCTGCACGGAGATATAGACGTGGTGCTCATACGGAGTATATAATTTCACTTGATGCTGAGGATATATCACAAGGAAGTAATGCTTATGTTGGAAAGTTGAGGTTAGTCACTCGTTTATGCTCTTATCCACCACTTTTGTCCTTGTATACTTGGCAATTATGCTCAAAGAATGTTCACTTTTTTTTCTTGCAGCTCGGACTTTCTTGGGACCAACTTTACAATCTATGATAGCCAGCCCCCACATGACGGTGCAAAACCATCAAACAGTAGATCCAGTCGCCGATTTGCAAGCAAACAAATAAGCCCTCAAGTTCCAGCTGGCAACTTTATGTTGGGACATGCCTCATATAAGTTCAACCTTTTGAAATCAAGAGGTCCTAGAAGGATGCAATGCTCATTGAATTGCACAATACCTAGTGACACTGCTGATGGCAGTTCCCAGGACAGCTCCAGAATAAAGAAAACTGATGGTGAAGCTACGGGCTGTACGGTTTTGAGAAACAAAGCTCCAAGGTGGCATGAACATTTGCAATGCTGGTGTCTGAACTTTCACGGTCGGGTTACAGTAGCATCAGTTAAAAACTTTCAACTGGTTGCAATTTTGGACCCAAGCCAACCAGGTGGAAAGGGAGATGAGGAAACAGTTATGTTGCAGTTCGGAAAAGTGGGTGATGATACTTTTACTATGGATTATAGAAGACCCTTGTCAGCATTCCAGGCATTTGCCATTTCCCTCACAAGCTTCGGTACAAAATTGGCATGCGAGTAAGTGTCTCTGTTATGTTTACACAGAATCTGTTTCTTGTGGGTATTATTGTGTCCTCCATTCTACCTCACTTAAGGTTCTAATTTTTTATTTATTTTTTTGGTTCGAGGAAGTTCAATTCCTACATGTTGCTAATGTACACTTATAGTATGACTTATCTGAATCTATTATTTATAATAGTTTTATAGTAGATAAGCATGATGTTAATTTTGTCTAGTAAATATTAAAAACAGTTACAAGGATGTAGATTCAAGAATACAGTTACTAAATTGGCTTTGTTGTCATTGTTATTTAAAGTTGCACAAATTGTTTTTCATGTGTTATCTTTTCTTTTGTTAATTGCAAATTTTCTTGCCCTTGTCTACATCCCCAATTGTGCTTATTAGCTTGTTTAGATTTATTGCAATTATAATAAAAAATTTACTTTGTTACAAATGAAAAGGAAAATATAAAATAAACGAAATTGAACATATTTTAGGAAAATTACCTAAATAACACCAATAAAATTTACAATTTCTTTAATTGAGAAATGTTTACTTTCAATTGAAAATAATATGAGTTAATATTAAGAGGTATTTTGGTTACTATATCTTTTAGGGTATTAGTTTTATTATTATTTTTAATTTTTTATTCTGATGGATGGTAAATTTTTTTCCTTTACCCATATAGTGGAAAAAAAATCATTTCCATGTTGAACCAAATAAAAGAATACATGTAAACACGATTTTTAATCTAGTGTGTTGTATTTTTATTGTAGTTGTTATAATGATTATAAAGGTTGAAAAGTCCAACATGCATTTTGTCTCGCAAGCTTCGCTACAAATATAGCATGCGAGAAAATACATTTTCTATTTTGAAAAATAATTAATTAATTATTGTTTTTAGATAATTGTAACCAATGATATAATTAAGCTTTAAATATAATTTTTATTTATACAATAAAATTTTATTTTTAATCTTTTATATATATACATATATGTTTATCCTTCTTTTAATGTTGTGGAAAAATGAACATATTTATTTTTTATTAAAAGAGATTAAAAGTAAATTTAATTGAATAATCAAAGGCTTTATATATAGGATAAATTAATTAATTCAAGTGCAAAAATTGCTATAAAAAAAATATTTCGGTACATAAATAATTTAGCTTTTATTTTTAACTTTTTAACAAAATATATATATATATATATATATATATATATATATATATATATATATGATAATTTAAATATACATGTTTTTTTATTTTTTCTTTAGGGAATTAAAGAAAATATATTATATCATATATTTAAACAAAGATATTATATTATATATTTAAACAAAAAGAAATTAGGTGCAAAAATGTGTACAAAATTTGTAACCTTGCATAGCAATTGAAAGTCGCATCTAATCGAGAGTATATCGTCATGGTCAGCTTTTTAACGAAATGTATTTTAATCTAAAACTGATTAGAACGCTGGCAACGATCCGAAAACATCAAATAAGAGAAATTGCAAAAACATCAGATAATTAAATGTCCCAGGCATTTCTTGTTCAAAGTCGGCGGCTGATTTGGTTCGTAGCAGTTGCTATCATATACCAGCAAAATTAAATGTCCCAGGCATTTCTTGTTCAAAGTCGGCGGCTGATTTGGTTCGTAGCAGTTGCTATCATATACCAGCAAAAATTGATCGAAATTCACTTCATATCCATAATTGAAGCAGCCAAAAATAATGTGGGGGTGTTTGTGAGGTGGCCTGGATAGACCAAAATAAAACCTTTTATCATTACCCTCGCCAGTTGTGTGAGCAAGTGTGCAACTGTAACTTAATATAATAATAAAAACTTCTTTTTCATTAAAGAATTAATTTATACAAAGAATCAGAGACATAGAACTTTCCATGTACTAAAATCTGACCAACTTTAGACAGGAGGAGATGGGGTATTTGGGAGGACAAGGAGCTAATGACTGATGTGCATCGTTTATCACAGGGCTATTACGAATTATCCAATATGACCACAGCGTACCCCATGTGAGCCAGAAGCAACTGAATTACTCATGCGGAGAAGTATTCCTCAGGAACATGAAATTTCAGACCAATAGCCTGCAACCACATAGAAAACCTCTTAAGAAGACAAACTTACAAACAATTAATCAGGAGCTTCCATCCAGGGATGAATCAGTCAAACTTTTTACACAATTTTTTTACGTTCCTTTATCTCAATGTTGAGATTTAAAAGGGAGTGGAGAGAAAATTGCTTATTTTAGATAAAACGTGTCAAAATTGTGTGACATCTGTTCCAACAATATGCTTCTTTTTATATATGTAATTCTTAGCATAATGGAAGAAAATATGATGCTGTGTGAGATTATCTACAGCAATGTACCGTAACTAGAGCATAAACATGATAATACTCCTTATTTTTTACTCTTGGGAACATTAAGTACCTCAGCAAATTTAATATCAGCATCGCTATGATCATTTGCCCTCCCAGCAGCATCACCGACATAAAATGATCTATAATGCAGAAAAGAGAATGAGTACAAACCACCAAATCCAAACCCTTTTTCCTAATATTATAGAGTAATTAATCAAATTGAATTGACAACTTGAAAATATTCTCCATGTGTATGCAGTACTAATGAGAAAAAACATGCCAGAAAGAAGGATGAATTAACTGATCCATGTCAATTGGAATGCCAGAGTTGAATTGCTTCTCCATGAGATTCCACATCCCAGTTTTAGGTTTGCGATAAAGGTCCTCTGTTTGCCCATCAGATTTACCTATTCCACAAGCAATAAATACCTGCATGCATATAAATACAGTTTAACATCTTGCTTGTTCTTCGATAGTATTTCAAAGTTTTCACCAACAAATATCAGAAACAATGCTAACACTTCATTCCCTATGAAGAAGAGAATAGACACAGAATGGGGTCAAGTGGATCAATAAATGATTCTAAGGGATGCGATAACCTTCATAATGATGCATGATATAAGATTTATAAGAACAAAAAAGAGAAAAACAAACATCTTAATATTCTTGTTGTTTACTTGTATATAGGTTAAAGGAAAAATAATTTTCTGATCAAAATTCTAGTGGTTCCACAAAATAAATAAATTTTCTAGAAAATAGGAAACAAACACTGAAGTAGCTTTGAATTTGAACCATCATCTTCCTTTTCTTCTGTCATATAGCAAAAACCATAGTTTTTTTAAAGAGTAAAAGCCCAATCATTAAAACACATTTGTTTTCAGAGCATACGAGCCTTTGACAATAAATGCAGAAAACGAGAAACAAAAATCCCATCATGAACAAGATAAATGCTCCAAAATGTGCAGTTGAATTCATGCATCATTTCGCACAATAATACTAGTTGATTGCACAAGCTAAATGCTACAGCAAGGACCACGTTAAGAAAATTAAATATACTCTTTCGTGAACATAACGAGCACTGTTTCTCCTGGAAGAAATATACAAGGACCAGCTTCAAATCAAAATTCATAAAGCAACAGAGGTTAAAAACAAATTTTAAAAAAGGGGATGGAAGAGGGCAAAAGAAAGCGTAGGGGGGAGGGTAGCAACAATTTCAAACTAATTCCAAGATACTCCAAAACAAGGGAGGTGTATCAACTGTCAGAGAGAAGTACCTGGATTGGAACTTTCACTTTCTTGATAAAATTGTTTAGCCTCCCAACTTTTGAGTCCACAGCTACTTGTCTCTTATTCTTCCAGCGCTCAATATTGGCTTCATTAGTAAAAATCACCTGATGATGATAAAAAAAGAACTCATGAGAAGACCATCACCAAAACTTTCAAGTGAATGAAAGACTGGCTTTAAACAGCCTATTTGTAAAGCAATCAACTCCTGGTATGAAAACTTCCATATAACATAAAAAATATGAGACAGTTTATGCAGATCAAGGAAAGAACCAGCTTATAGCCATCATGGTACAGGCTCTGAAGCTTATTTGGTATTGAAGAATACATAAGGGACCAAGCATCTGGTCCAACTCTGAAATCAAAGCAGCAAATTAGGTTATTAATACAAATATTAATATTATAAATAAATAAATAAACTCACTGGATAAACTAAAAAAATTCATTAAGCATTTAAGTTGCATGTCAATCCATTCAAAGGAACTGTTCTTAAACATACTGTGAGCTTTTACAATGGAATCAGAAAATAAAATTAACTAAATATTGACTAGGATTACATGATTTGCACCATCACAAATTTTTTGTAGATATATAATATATTGACTAGGATTGTTCATACAATTGACAAGCATCGGCCTTAGACCTAGAATTTACTTTACCTATATGGTGATTAAAGTTTCTTATTGTGTTAGGGTTGTATTACTTGTCACATTGTTATTTAGTTTCCATTATGGTGGTAATGGTAATTAAACTTCTTTAGTTTCTTAATTTGCGATGGAATTAAGTTTAAAATGCCCATATGTAGAGGCAAACTATTATGTATATTTCTCAGACCTGATAATTGATTAATAATATTAATTTATCCCCATCAAAATTCCTTTGTGTTCCCCTCTATTTCCTCTGATTCAATTCTCCTATTTTTCCATCCTACTACATCGATAATGGAGTCTATTGCATAACATATAATATCAGTAAAATTCTCATCCAGAAATTCAGATCTGCAAATTTGAATACATCAAATTTGGACTAAATTTTCAATATGAACTTCAGTGACCCTTTTAAAAGTTGTAAAAGACTTGTACTGTCCCACCGAATAACTAGCGAGCTAAAGTGTACAATTGCGATATGTAGTGGACTTCTGCTACCCTTTCAAAAAATTACAGTTGTGAGAAAGCCGAATGAAATGGTACCTTTTGACAGACGTGTTAGCAAGACATCCATCAAAATCAAAAGCAGCAATTTTACTTGAATCATGGAGACTGTCATCCTGTTACATGCTAACAAGAAAATTGTTAATAAAATAATACCATCATGTTTCTATCCATTTTCCTGCACAACCATTGAGAACAAAGTAGAAACTGAATGCGTGCAGGGGAGGCCTAAAACTCATACGCTCGTAACTTCCTCAGGATGAAAGTTGTATGTTAATGATTCAAGCCAGAATATAATTCAATATAGCAAAGACAATTCCAGCATACACTGCAGTCAGACTTCTTGGGGAGTCATAAATCAAATATCGTATGAGTGACATGCAGAATTTCATGATAAAATATAACTCTTTCGAAATACCATTATCAAAATGATGATATATCTCACCCGTTCAAGAAATATAACAGTTTGGAAAGCCTTCCATTTTGTGGAAAGTGTAACATCCTGCATCAGAAAATAATTTGAACAAGGAACTTATGAATAAGTTGAAAACATGCAAGCCAAGAACAGATAGCTAACATTCCATGTGGTTTAAATAAATATTTGGAATTAAAAATACACATGTGAAAAAATGAGAATGCATCTGATGAAGAAAAAAATTAGAGAAATGATGAAAGACTTGGACAAATATACGTGCAAACGCATACACTTGTGCATGTAATATTCATTAAAAAGAAGCTATTTAAAAGAATCACACACAGAGAGGGAGAGTGAAATAAGGGATTGAACTGACCTTGTACGTGTTCTTAACATCAGAAGCTGAAAAAACTATGTCCAACTCTTTGGATAGCTGGAAGCAAAACACTGGGAAAATCACTTTCATGAACAACTATTTTAGAATTTCAGTAATTCACTACTGGAAACCCGCAGTAAATAAAGACAAAGCAAACAATTAAGAAAACATGAGATCAGAAAATAAATTTAAAAAGCAACAAGTAGAGAAACGTTCTGAACATGGTTAAGCGCTAGCCTGAACACCGGAGAGAATGTGCCAAAAGCATATCCATTAAGAGGGATTTTACAGAAAATAGCAGTGTTAGTATTAGAAAACTTAGAACTTTAAGTAACTGTAGCTGCAGTGTCTTAACCTAGAGGTATGAGCTAAGGGGTAGCCTGAACAGTAATAAAACAAGACCTATAACTTTGAGCCCAAATTATTTAGCATCATTCAAAACTAATCTATCAACAAGATGAGCTAAACCCTTTCAAATTGGATAACTTTCAGCATTCAAAAATAAAAAAACTCTCAAGGGATGCATCAACATACCTTTGCCTTTTTGGTCTTCCGTTCCTCCAGTTCACTTTTATCATCTTGTTCTTGTTCAAAAATCTATAAACATAACACACTGCTAAAGATATATAACCTCTGTTCAATAGAATCTTACAGCAGAATCATAATCCACAATCTGTCAAATTTCATTTAAACCCGCAGGGGTAGAATTTTATCTCTATCCAGAAAACAACATCATGCAGCAAATGAATGACAGAAACAAGCATAACACAGCAGTGTATTCAAGTAGATCTACGCAATATTTAAACGCAGCTTAAGACCATAGGCAGAAATAAATTAAGTGAAAAATTCTTCAAAAAATGATCAAGTTAATGATGGAAAACTTGCTAATTATAAACTGCTCCTGTTCTGTCCTTTTCCCCTACTCAAATGCAACCTCAACGATGCAACAGCACTACAGCAGCATTGTTGAATCAAAAGAAATTTAACATAATTTTTTTTCATCTTTCATAAGCTCAATAATGCAAAGCAGCATTCAAAAGCCACATTAATCAGTGCAAAAAATCAACTCTTACCTCCTCGGTTTTCTCACCCGCACCCACCAATTTCTTTAAAGCTTCTTGATCACTAACCTGAAAACACAAACATGAACTTTTAATTAATGAGATCCTCTAGTCCCGCTAAATTAATTTATCACTTCTTAGACTAAATTTCGTAATTGAGCGCAAAAGAAATTCAAAAATAGGTAAAGTAAACAGGTTTACATGAGGAATCAGTAAATGTTCATTATATATAAACCAAAATCTAAAATACCCAATCACAATAAGAACAAATAGAGGTTAAAAAACCCAAGTACCCAATTGATACCTTGAAAGACTCAAACCCTTTGATGGACTCGGCCGAAGAAATGGACCCAAAAGCAAAGCAATCCAAGTGGTGCCATTTGGTCATATCGAACCCCCGAGCATCTCTGCTGACTAAACCTAACCTCAAAGACTGAGCGGGTATCGTCTTAGAGCACTTTTTGCAAGAGGACCGGTTCGATTTAGCATACTCGGCAACGATCATTGTGGACAAAGAAGGAGAAGGAGGCATTTGGAAATTTGAATTCTGAAAATGGAGATTAGATAAATGTTTCAAGCGAATTTTGGGAAGGAGGAGGACAAGGTGCCAAAAACTAGGTTTAGAGGAGGTTGGCAAATGAGAAGTGAATGTGAACATCGTGCTATTCCCGCCACACTTTTAAGATTCGCTCTACATTGCTTCTTTTTCCCCTTAGAGGAAAAAATAAAATTATTTTTTTGTTTTAATTCAAAAATTATCTCTTCTTTTAAATAATTAGCAAAAATAATACTTCTAAAATTTATAATAATAAAATTAATATCTTAATATAAAATTTATAATAATAAAATTAAACGTTTAATATTATCAAACATTTAGTTATGTTAAAAAAAATGATGTGAAAGTTTTTTTATTAATTATAGAATATACGATTTAAATTTAAAAAGTGTTATTTTTGTTATTATAATTTTTTAAGATATTATTTCTATTATTTTTGAAAATATATTTTTGTATCTAGACAATTTAGTGAAATTTTTTTATGAAAGTCAAGTGTGATGACAATTTACATAGCTTTAACTTTAAATTTTAAGAAAATATTGCTGTTGCCAATGACAATTTCGAAGCCATTTATGAAAACTATAAGAACTCTACAAAACTATGAAATTTATTTATAAAACTTCCTATGCCTTTAGACATTAATTTCTTATACTTATACTTTAAACGACTTTTCATATAAAATACATATATTCTTATGCTGATAATTTTTTTTATCAATAATTTAACTACTTAATTAAAAATATTATAATAAATTGTTAAAATGTGAAATAATAATATTATAAATAAATAAATAGATGGTATTTAAAAACATTTTTTATCTGTATTAAATAATTTTTAGCATTATTCAAACCGTAAATTAGAGTAAGATAGATGTAAATCTTATGTTATAGTACTACAGGAACTATAATACAATTTAAATTATTATAAACAAAACTATATGTAAAACTACCAAATAAAAAGTGAAAATAAGGTATAAATAAATAAAAATGAAAATATACAAAATATTATCCCGAAATTTTTTTTAAAAAAAAAATTTGTTTGAAGATGCTAAGTATATAAATTTAAGGAAATTTTTTTAAAAAATAAAAAATTACTAAATAAGAAAATTTAATATTAAATAACATTTTAACAAAAATATAATTACAATATACGTGTTATTCAAAATATTTTAAGAAGAAAAAAAATGACTTCTCAATAAATCAATTCTATCATTAATGGTGAAGTGTCTAACACATATAAACCCAATACTCCAACATTTATATTATATTATATAATTTTATAGCCAAATCTTATATACAAGCTTTAAAATGGGTAAAAAACATATAATATAATTTTTATTTTGGTGTATAAATTATTTAATTATTTTTACTTTTAATATTTTATAGTAAAAAATATATAAATATTTATTTTTTATAACATTAAAAAATATATATGTATTTACGTTATAAGAAAAATGAACATATTTTTTTCCTAAAAATATTAAAAATAAAACTTCATATATAAAAAGAAGTTATCTCATATAATTAAATCTATAATTTTTATAACAATTTCTGATTATGTACATGTGTTATTATTATTATTATTATTATTATGTTATATTTGTTATTTTTTTTTCATTATTATGTTACTAATTGTTTCTCTCGAGGATGGTCAATTTTTTATGACAAGGTAAATCTTTACAAAAATTATTCAATTAAAGATAAAAATAGAGGACAATAAAATAAAGAATGAGAAACGAGAATCCATATTTTATAATATAAGCTGAAATAAGAATGATCATTGCAATTCTCATCTCATTTCTTAAAATTATATACCTTATTTTAATAAAATATATATAATTTTTTTAATTTTTTTTTTACATAAAATTTTTAAAAAATATTAAAAAATTAAAAATAATAATTTAAATATTAGTTGAATTTTTGTAGTTCCTCATTTTTTTTATTCGGAATCTGGATAAGTTTAAACAAAATTTTTAAGTAAAAATAAAGGATAAATTTAAGTTCTTGAAAAAAGAGGGAGTAAAACGTCCAATCCTGCCCCCATTTACCACCTTATTTCTTTCCATATTTAAACTCCGATCGAAAAAGGGAAAGAGTAGAAAATAGCAAAAAGAAAACATTGGTTCTCACACCCGTCGCTAAACACAAAATCTAAACTCAAGACTAGCAAACGCCACAACAACAATTCATGGCTTTCACTCCATTCTCTTTATTCTTCCTTCTGTCCTTGTTTATTTTCAATCAACCTTTCTATTCCACGGCCAATCTCCACAAGATCAATTTCCTCGGACCTGAGCTTCTCTCCCTATCCGCACCACTCAATGACACCCCACCAACTCGATATTTCGAAGTAACTAAACCTATCAAACTACCCAAAACCAAGCCTTATTCGCACCTCATTCTCCAGCATGATTTTGGTAGCACATATGGAAAACCACCTGTTATTGCACATTACACCCCTCCTTCACTCTACCCATCTAAGAATTTTTCCAAGATTGTCCTTGAATGGAAAGCAACTTGTAAAGGGAGGCAATTTGATCGAATTTTCGGAGTTTGGCTCAGTGGTGTTGAACTTATTCGGAGCTGCACGGCGGAACCGAGTCCTACTGGGATTGTTTGGGGTGTTGAGAAGGACATTACGAGGTATTCTTCGCTGCTTATGACTAATCAAACACTTGCTATTTATGTTGGCAATCTTGTAGATAGTACTTATACTGGTGTATACCATGTAAATATAACTATTCATTTTTATCCTGCTGAAGAAAATTTTAATCGTTATCAGTTAAATTCAGAAAAATCAGCATCTGGGTACCATCCCTGGGCCGATTTGGTCGTGCCCATTTCTAGAAATCTGCCACTGAATGATGGGTTTTGGTTTGAAATTCAGAATTCAACAGATTATGCTTTGAAAGAGTTCAAAATTCCTCAGAATGCTTATAGGGCTGTGCTTGAGGTTTATGTTTCATTTCATGAGAATGATGAATTTTGGTATTCTAATCTTCCAAATGACTACATTGCTGCAAATAATCTTACTAATACGCCAGGAAACGGGCCTTTCAGGGAAGTTGTGGTTAGTCTTGATGATGAGATTGTTGGTTCAATATGGCCTTTTACTGTGATTTATACTGGAGGGGTGAATCCCCTCTTATGGAGACCAATTACTGGTATCGGATCGTTCAATCTTCCTTCTTATGACATTGAAATTACACCTTTTCTAGGGATAGTTTTAGATGGAAGCATTCATAAGATGGGTTTTAGTGTTACAAACGCCTTAAACGTTTGGTATATAGATGCAAATTTGCATCTTTGGTTGGATAAACAGAGTGTGAAAACTGAAGGAAAGCTTATGAATCATATGAGCTTGCCCCTTGCTGCTTCCATGGTCTATGATTTTGAGGGTTCAAATGGAACATTTTTTACTAGTACTAGCCGGTCCATATCGTCAACTGGATGGGTTAAGTCCTCTTATGGGAATATTACAACCCAATTTATCCAAGGTTTCTCTTACAAAAACTCAATGACAATGGGAAATGATGGAAATATGCAGATAGTGGATCAGATAATCCATTTCAACGATTCTATTCTTGCCAATATGTCATCCTCCCATGTGCACTCGTTGCAGTCAAACAAAATATTTTATCTTTACTTATATTCCAACGACTTAAGTCAAGGAAATGATACTCAAATTTCTGTTGCAAACCTTACTTTGGGATTCAATGAGAAACAATTAAAGGGTGCTGGTTTTGGATTGTCAAGTACGTCCTTGAAAAATCTGCAGAATGGCCAGGGGTCTATGGTTGTTAAAAAGAACTTGGTAGTTAGTGGACTTGGGAGTACACAACAAGTTTACATTTATAATGGATCTGACTTCTGTTACTTTAGAAACCTAAGCAGCTCAAACTATACCATTCTTTATGATGAGAAGGATGATACGTATAAAAACAAAATGCCACCCCGTTTTGGTTTTGGGTTAAGAAGATCACGGTCTTTACCCACTAGAAGGGCCTTTCTGGTATCAGATTCACTCGTGACAAGTAAGGGTATTTAGTTTTTTAGTTCTTGGGTGTTTTCAAAATGCATGCTTCATATGTTGTTTCTGCGCAGTTGGTAAACTTCGATAATAATATCAAGTATTTTGGTAATCTATAATCATTGTTACTTAAGACTTTAGTAGAATTTTATTTATAATATCAGGTGTCTCGCATTTGAATTAATGCTCAACTTTCTCTACACAAGCATAGAGACTTTTCAGTTATGTTCTTTACTTATGTTTTGTAGCAGAGATGCTTCAGCTTTGTCCTTCCATTTTACAGTTCATTTACTAAGATGAAGTGTTATCCTATCTATTTGATAGGCATTTGGTTTAGTACAGTTCTACTTCTACATTATGGAAGCCAAGAAATTTAGTAAATGTTAACCTACTTGCTCCACAAACTTAACGTTCGTGCAGATAGACTTCCAGGTTGGTTTTAGTTTTTTATTTCAACTTTTTAAGATTGATGGATTGATTAGGAATCCAAAATAACAAAGAAACAAAAGTGGCATTGTAAATAATGTGAAACCTTTCTTTATAATAAGTTTTTTTTTTCGTCATATATAGTTAAATCAACGAAATGCACAATATTACCAGGAATAAAATGACATGCACGATTTAAGGATAAGCATTCAATTATAACTTCAAAAAAGTAAGGTTATTATCAGATTTTCTGAATAAATATGAAAAAATCATAAAAATAGTACCCCTCAAAATATATAATAAAAATAGTATTTTTAGTGTTAAAATTATATATTTTTATAATTAAAAAATTAAATATTATATCATTTTTTTGAACATTCGTTCGTTTAATTTTTAGCCGTTTAAATTAAACGGCGGCAATTTAGATCTGTTTAATATTGAACGTCATTTAATATTATTAGGGTGTTATTTTTGTTATTATAAATTTTAAGAATATTTTTAGTAATTTTTCAAAATTGTTCGGAGAAAAAGACGAGACATCAATATTCATTAGTCTAAGTTTTGAACTGAATAAACGAAAAAAGTTTGAATCAACATCATATAAATAAAATTATTTTATATGGTTAAAATTAATCTAAATACCGACTTTTTAGCAAAAACACAATTTGTCACGTACACTCTCATTTTATGTACGTACAGTTGAACAAAGGCAATATATACTGGCACTTTTACAACGTATTAAAATTGGTTGTAAAGTTGAATTTTTATTTTTTCAACTCGAACACATTGGAATTTAACTTCTACATTTACATGCCTAATAAAAAAGTTTTGATACCAACTCTAAAATTGTCTAAATATAAAGCATAATACATATTAAAAAAAACAAACAAATAGTTTTGCATGAAATTAGTGTGTGTATATAAGTCAATTACGTTAACTGTGATTTATGCCAAATATATTAATGTCATTACTATTGTAGCAAAAAAACAAATATATATATTAATGTCATTGCTATTATTATTTAGTTTAACAAACATACTCAAAAATCAATAGAATTACAATTTAAGTTCTTGAAAGGAACATCGATGTAAGCAGTAAATTGTTCTAAGAAATCTCAAGCCTAGTCTAAGTAATTATGCTATAAACATTTACTTTCACAAGTAAATAAAGGTAGAAGAATTCAACCAACAAATTAAACACAACCTAGGAAAACATAGACTACGTACATATAATATACCACATAATGCCACACTGGAATAAGTATTCTGGAAATCACCCAAAATAAGTGGGTGAAACTCAATAATTTTACAATGTTAAGCCAATTTCACAATGTAGAATTGGGTTTGTAGAATTTTCACACATATATATACGCGTATTAAAATGGAAAAAATAAAATAAAATAACACAAGTTACAAGAGTTTGTAGAATTTTCAAATAACCTTGAGGAAATTTCACAATGACTTTTAAGCATGTGAAATTGCCACATTAGTACGTGTCAGTCGTGTGGAATTGAAGATTGTGGAAAAATATCATAACTAGCAACATGAATAATGTATATATATAAGTAGCTATGGGAACTTACCCCTTATAGCCAGCCAAATTTATCTTCATAAACTTCATGCTTTATGTCTCACATAAAGATATTACAAACTCTTGATTCAAAGGTAATTAAAAACGCACAACAACAATGCAAATACATTTTGAGATGTTCATGAGAAAATATGCTCCGGAGTTCTGTGTCATGTTGCAATCTGGGGCTGACCTGCAATATATAGGTCATAATTAGGACCATCAAAGGCTTATGATCATAGAAAAATTATTCATTCATCTTCATATAAATGGTGATGTGGTACCTCAAACCAATAAAATATAACATTAGTACAACTATTTTTTGAAAAGTACAAACACTCAATGCTTATGGAGAGAAATGAATATGATTGATTAGAAGTATACTCTTGAAACAATGAATAACATCCCAACATCATAAGGTTATATATACACACATAACCATGTAAACATATATATTATGGACTCCATGTACATGTTAGCTCATCATATATATTATTAGCCCATGATTTCCATATAAATATATACGTATTTACATACGTACATTGATACATGTGTTTATGTATGTATACTTGAGTTGGGAGATGTTCGTATTAATTAATTAAGAGACAAACGTTTTCACAAGGGAAATATTAGAATGTGTTATGATTTTAGAGAAAAGAGATACAAGATCCAATCCCGGTTTGAAATGTACATGCAGTAACCAATAAAGAAGGATCTGTAGATGATCATAAATTCAAAACTCTTGGGTATTGAAATAGAAGGAGACAAACATTTAAGCTTTTAAGAGGAGTACCTAACAATTCATTTATACTATTTTAAAAACTCCAGAAAGAAACAAGGGAAAAAAAAAAAAAAAAAACAATAAAGGCCAAAAAGGAATTAAGGAGACAGAGAGAGGAGAGACAATGACAAATATGTATGCGTTCTATGTCAATTATACGACATAGGCTCCTAGGAAGACAAAACTACAAAAAAATTTAATATTTACTTGATAGATATTTAGGATCTTAATAATGATAGATGTTTCTAACACCAGCTGTAAACAAAAAAGAATGAATAAGCAGTTGGATTAATAAACTTAAATTTACGAAGGTTTTGAATCAAATATAAGTTTTCACAAAGAAATATTAATAATGATACACAGATGATGTAGTCATGAGTTATTATATATATATATATATATATATATTTGAATTAAAAAAAAAAAAAAGTTAAGATTATTTAACTATGTATTGAGTATAATATATACGAGAAAATTTTAAACTCTCCGATCAATATATAGGTCCCTCTATGTCCTATATATATATAACAGTAATTTGGTTTATATATACTAGAATTTGGAGGGGCAAAAGATTGTGCAGAGAGTCCCAAAAGGAGATCGAACTAGGTACTCCATAAAAGCAAACAAAACTATCAGAATTATTATAATTCTAAAACCACGAAAATTAATACTATGATTTTGAATGTGTGAGAAAGAGAGAGAGAGAGTGAGAGAGGGATCTTCAAAATAAAGTTAACTGATCATCATAGTTTCTTTCTCGATCCTATTCATCCTGTAAGAAATAAAGTAGCTATACTTGAGGAATTAAATTAGGGTTTTGAAGGAGCCCTAATTAATGTTACCTAGCTATTTGAAAAACGTACATGTATGTGGTGAATGATCAAGATTAGTATTAATTAATAAATAGTTACCTTTGATAGGATTTCTCTTCTTCTTCTTCTTTTTCTTGTAAGGAATTCCTCTAGCTTTAGCTTGAGAGTCTTTAACTTCCCTCAAATAAACACGAATAGATCCACTTGCAAAAGGGTTTTTCTCAGGAAGTCCACCATTTTCTTCATAAGCAGCTCTAAGTCTACCAATAAGAGCATCTAGACTACCCCAAGCTTGTCTAAGTGGACAAGTGCAAGGACCAGAGGGCTCTGCCTGTCCAAAAAATACACATCCTTGAAAGTGTACTTTAGTCTTACCAAATTGATCCAAGTATCGAAGGAACTCAAGCACATGATTGAAGTTGCACTGTGAAAGAGGAATTGGGGGCCTTTGGTTCCTCAAGTACTGACCAAAAGTATTCCAATCCCTTCTTTTCTGCGATTCGTATCGACTCAAAGGCGCAGATTGATTATTTTGCTGCCGATCATCAGTAGCAGAAGCTATTGCTACTGTTGCAGATGACGATCCTTCTCCAAAATCTTTCCCTTTGTTGCTTGCCATCATAATACAAGATTACATAATATTAATTTTTTATAAGTATATAGTGGTGTTTTTTAATTTGAGGATTGTGAAGTAGTATATGATGCAAATAATTAAAAAAAGAGGAGGGAATAGAACAAAATAAAATTTGCAAAATCGATCACATCATAAGATTACTATTGATGATGAGGAGACATGACATGGGTCCTATAGGAAATGCTTTAGGTTCTCTTTTTCTTACTTGATTGCATTATTTTCTAACTTTAATTGTACTGGTTTAATATTACTTTATCTTTGTTTTTTGTTTTTTTTCTTTTTAATTTTCTCTGTTAATCTATTTTTCATTTATTTATTTATTATTTTTTTATAATTCCATAATCAGTGCAATCATTAACGAGTATATATATTAGCGTAACTTATACTATACGTACTAGGTTGTGATTCAAATTTTATGACCAAGAGCTAGCCACAGTACTTGAACCTAGGTTAGAGTAGCTTCAACACGTAGTAACTAATTTTGGAATAAATTAACATAGAAAAGCATACACATATATATAAATTATATTTCGGCAGTGATGTTAGCTTTTCTGGTGGGTGATACCATAGTTCACCAAGTGCTATAACGGTAAAACTTACTCTAATTTTGGTCAGTATTTGAAGAACTAGAGGTCTCTCTATCACACAAAGTATTACTCTTATATATAAGCGAGAGTTGCTCTCCTATTTGAGGGCTTTATTTATTTGATACTTATTTTATTTAACACTTTTGTAGAAAGTAAAATTAAAGAAAATGTTTTGCATTTTACGTGCATTTATCATCATGGCATTTTAAACCTATTTTGTTTTATATTTTTACACTTTTCTACAAGAAAAAATCATTATGATTTTTTTTTTTTGTGAGAGTTGTAATTTTTTTTAAACATTTCTTATTATTTTTGTAGAAACATTTCTAATTTCTTTAACATACCTCTGATTATTTTCCCCCCTCTAATATAGTTATTTTTTCTTGTGTTTTTCTATTTCATTTGTGTTATTTTGTTTTAATGTAAGTTCCATTTTATTAATTCTAACATACTTACAACTTCTCTCTCCAATTATTTATGTACCTCTCTATTAATTCCTAAATACATACAACTTGTCTTCCTAAAAAAATATATTCTTACATCTAAGATTACAAGATTTAAAGGAATGGGTATTGTATTTAGCCAAAAAAAATTAAACTGTATGTGAAATTTCAATGTAAGTAGGGTTATCTATTGGGCGGAACTGGGACCCTTACCTGTTCTCAATTTTTATTTTGTCTTCCATCCTCACTTAAAATATTTGTCAGGACATATCGGTGACACTTAATAGGAAATGGGGACCCCCAAATGAAGAACGGGATCCTCAAATAAAGAAAGAAAATTCAAGTAATATTAAAAATTATTTGTTGTATTTTTATGTTTATTATAAAATAAAAAACTATTTAATAATAAATATTTTATGATGAGAAAGAAAAAAAAAATTGAGCTAATAAATAATGTTATATAATAAGAAGAAACAATAAAATATATAACAATAAAAAAAAGTTGTGGAGTACTATAGATAAAGAGCCCCAAAATAGGTTATATTATGTTGATATATAACAAATTGTACCATATTTTAATTATTCTAATTGTATATAGAAATGCCGTTGGATTTTTTTATAATTTAGTCGGCATATTTTTACTCGACTGAATGAGCTCTTCAACCAACTTAGTCCAAAAATCATTAAAAAATTTAAGGGAAAAAATTGGAGACTAAATTGATGTTCATTACAAATAACGAAGACTAATATTAAATTAAATAATGGGAAACTCGGTTGAATGAAAAAATAAGTTGGATAACGTACTGCACCCTACGTTATAAGAGATTACAACTTACACACAACACATATCAATATATATATATATATATATATGACACATGCAACTAATTTTATGTTGGTGAGTAGTTCCCCAAATTATTTCATCATACATTTTTAATTTTATATCCAATATTTTTATACTAACATATCTGTGTGTATAATTCATATAACACATTAACATTGTTGATTTTATAATTTAGTATTTGATCATGATAAATAAAAAAGATTTGTGCTTAATTTAAAATGCAATATGCGTCACTAACAAATTAAATCTGATACAAAATCTAATGACTTTAATAGTGATATTGTTAGTTTAATTAATTAGAATAATTTTATTTTGACTTTGATGGAGGGGCAATTTCCATAGGTATACAGTCTAGCTAATGGATGAGTTGGTTGACCCCGCAAAGATTCTGCATATATTATATTTGTATGATGATTTTGTAGTGCATTATTATTATTATTATTATTATTTATTATGCAATATTGATTTTTTGTGGTTCGATTAATGGCTTTGTGGACAACTCTATTTTTTTTTTTTTTTTATAATTTTAAGTAACAATTTTAAACTACTAATGTATAATTTTATTTAATAAAAACATAAAATATGTATATAAATTCAAAATTATGATGCTCCACAAATTCATAAGGTAACCCTTAGTTTTATTTATAACTCCTATATATATATATATATATATATATAATATATATATTATGTAATAAAAAAATATATATATTTACTGTTTAAGATGGGTTAAAAATGTAAATATATGGATAAAAAGTTATATTATGCACTTATGTAAAAGTGTTAAAATTGTTTGAGAATTGAGATCAACCGTATACCTTAAAAATTTAAGAGAATAATTATTAATAAATAATCAATTTATATATCTATTACAAACATCGATTGACAGCCACATTTACGAGGAGAATTGGTCCTTGCTGACTTATGCATGACCACCGGTCACCCTAACAAATTGTTTGATATTAGTAGAAATTATCGTCATTGCCAACATCATCAGTCACCCTAATTAATAATGCTTAGTAATGCCAAGTAATATCTTAATAACGTTATTTACTGCTATTGGCTAATGCCACTGATGTTTTTGTTCTCTACCACCGTAGCCCCCTAGCTGGTTATTGGTTAATTTAGTTTTTGTCATTTAGGGTTTTTGCAGAAGATGGATATGGGCTGAAATATCAAATACTTTTTGTTTGCTACTTTTTAGTAAATTGTCCAATTTTACTTTTGAATAATTTTTTTTTTTTTTTTTTTTTTTAAGAAAGGGATTGAAGTATGGAACATTTATAAAAATAAAAAAAAATATAGATAAAATAGCATATTTAAAATAAAAAAAATAAAAAAAATAAAATCATTGTTTTTCCTAGAATACTCCTCCACTAATTAGGATCGTAACTGATTCACTTTATTATGATGGTTGCTTGAGCACGTACAAATATAGGTGGTCAATGCAAATGTGCTAAATAAATTAGGAAAACAAGTGTTGTCGTACTCACGATGATTAGATTATTAAGGGTTTGAGTACCAAACTATGGTTACATTAAACATTTAGGTTAAATAAAACTAATAGACAAAAATAATAAAAATATAATATTTACACTAATTAATTCAACATAGACACATTAACTAATTTGGTGTAAAGTAATCTTAAGAATCTACTCTTCCTCAATTTTCTACACAAGAATTAATTTATTATCCCAAGCAATTCATGATATAATACTTGATCAAATGCCATACACTAGCATACAATCTCTCAAGTAAAGTACATGTCATATAGTAATTAACCTAATCACACTCTCATACAAACTACATTGCATACTACTCATTAAGATCGTGTTTATAGATCATATACACAAAAATAGTACATCTCTAGCTAAAAATTATGTATGTTATTTAATTAAGACAAATAATCAAACACTTCTCTAAAAGCTATTTAATTGCTTCTATGATATAATTGTTGATCAGACAATTAATTGCATAAAAATTATATTAAATAAAATATTCAATATCAAGAATTACAAAGGAATGAAAAAATAGATCAATTCATTGCTTAAAGAAATTGAGTTCAAGAAAATCCTAATAACAAGTTTTTCTATTCATAATCATATTCAATCAAATACAAAAATAGTGAGAAAATACAAGAGAGGAAAAAAAAATACAAAGGAAGAGAATAGAATATATACGATCAATCTTTTGGCTTGTTTCAATTATAAATCCTTCAATCTTTCGTTAGTATCTTGAATTATTTCTCTCTAAACTTGTTGCCTCTTTCTCTAAAGATCTTAGTTAGTTGTAAAAAAAAAAAAAAAAATGGGAGATTATTAATGATACCCCCAAGTTTTGGCTTTTCTTCACTAATACCCCTAATTTATGAAAAATGTGACAAATACACTTGCATATAAACGGAGTTAAAAGAGAAATTAAAATAAGGGTATAAGAGTAAATTTGTATATGTTTTTGAAAATATTTCAATCAAAATACTGTGCTTGCATAGGGCTATGTGATAAGCTTCCTTCGCACCATTCTCTTACCTTTCTCACTCACAATCTATCTCACCAACCCTTTATTTCCTCTTATTTTCTCAAAAAATATTCTCACCCATGGAACCCTGAGCGAGGAAATCGTAATACCCTCAAGCTGTTCTCTTCAATGTGCAAAGAAAATACTTGAAAAGAGGAGCAAAAGAATAGAAAAAGAAGGAAAAAACTCGTAGTTTGGTGCAAGCTTCATAGTAGAAGGTAAAAGCCCAAACTTTTATAACAAGTTTCTGATGGGTTCTGCACATGCATGGCTTTATTGATGTTTATGACGATGATATCGCAAAATCAGAAAGCTACACTAAGAGAAGCCTACAAGAACAAGAAGTTTTTGCCATAAGTGATATGATTAGCACCAAAACTTGAGGCTTACGAAGCATCAGGTAGCTTTATTACTATTATTTTTTTCACTTTTTTTCTTTTTCTCAAACATTCTTTTATGAAGCAGAAAGCCTACACTAAAATTTTATTTTTAATGTTTGTATATGAGTTTTATCTCTTTGGCTATTGGAAGATTTTTAATGATTACTGGTGTATTTGTGTATTTCTCTATGCTGAAATTTTTTTAATTGTTATAACTTTAATCTGATTATTGGTGTATTTGTGATGATGTATTTGTGTATTTCTTTATGCTTTTATGATTTTGGTTGCATTTTTGTCTTGATTGGCTTACCAACTCTTTGTATATTTCATATTTGCTTTGGAGTTAAATGAACCTATATATATTTGATGTAGCATAACTATTTTACTTGAAAACAATATGATGGGTTAATGTTTTGTTTTTTTCCTGCATTTATTTGAATGAACTTTTTTATTGTAACAAATCAGTTGATACTGTGTGCATTTTAAATAGTATTTAGTGTTATTTCTTGAGTTGTTCTTTTCATGAGTTGCATTATGTGTTGATGGTTTGCTTTTCTTGGATTTAGGTTGTTAAAATGACTCAATGGGCTAGTGTTTATATTTATTTATTTGGTGTTGAGAGATGGGCTGGCCATATACCAGCTAATGAATATAGTTTAATATGTTGTTTTCACGATGCTAAAAAATCTGTAATGAATGAGGATTTGACATTAAGTAGAGAGGACTTTAAGATTGAAACTAAGTTTCCTGGCAATGATAGGGTGACAATATTGAAAACAGACATTCATTTATATAATTTGATAGTAGAGTATAAAGAAAAGAAGATTAAAAGGTTAGACTTGTTTGTAGAATTTAATCCATTTGATGTTGCTCCACCTGTCCCATTATTAGAATTTCACCTACAGAGCAATGTTGATGTGAATCTACCTGTATCCACCCCACCTGAAAGTGAACCCACTCCTTTTGAAACACAATTGAGTTTTACTAAAGTCAATTGACCTAAAACACAACCCCAACCCCAACATAATGAGTCTCCTATAGTAAACCAAAGTGAAACTACATTTGATTCGAATGATTAATATAATGAGGATTACCAAGCAAGTTTGAATAAGGACTTCTTCAATACTAATTTTGGAACTGATCCAATTGTAAATTGAGATGAAAATTTACATGAATTTGATCATTTCCTTGAATCTGACATGCCTTTCCTAATGCCAGACAACTCTCCATTAGTAAACACTGAGGTTAACAACCAACCTGAACCTAGTCAAAGAGTTTATGAGAGATTAAGAAAACAAAATAAAGGAGACAGTGATATAATTGAAGATGAATTTTATAATGGTGGGGAGTCATTTCAATGGAGTTCTGATAAGGATGATCCTTCTTTTAGTGATGGACCTGCTAATGATCATGAGGAAGTAAATGATCATGAAATATCTGACAGTAAGGACAGTTTAGATGACATAAATGTTGATGATATTCATGAAGTTGAAGACACAGACTCTGATGATGATGTTGGTAAAGTAGGTAGAAAAGTTAGTAGAAAATACAAAGGAAGAGAATTCAGAAAGAGACTTGATGGATTGATTCAATTCAAGGAAGGTGATACTTTCAAAGATGTTGATCATTTTAGGAAAATATTGAAGGAATATATCATTCAAGTTGGATTTGAATGTAAAAGGATCAAATCTAATAGAAAAAGAGCTACAGTTAAGTGTAACACAACTGGTTGTAATTAGAGGTTGCATGCTTCAAAGGCTACATAGTTGTCAAAAAGTTGACAAACAACCTGATGCCACTGCCCTTATTGGCTTTAGAGTTAAAGGATTTAATTTTAACTAATCCTAAAATTAATGTTCAAGTTTTAGAAGCTGAGTGCAACAGAATGTGGAAAATTTTTGTTCCTAAATTAACATTGTATAGGGCAAGAAAAATAGCATCCAATAGTCAATTGGGGGATCATAGTGTTAGTTTTGCTAAAATTAGACAATACTATCATATGGTCTTAAGGACAAATCCTAGTACAATTGCAATTGTTAATAATTATATAGGGAGTCCCTAATGCATTACCTTGTTTTAGGAGATGTTTTGTGGGTTTTTCAATACAAAAAGAAGGATACTTAAGATGTAGGCCTTTCATTGGACTTGATGGGTGTTTCTTGGAAGGACCTTACAAAGGTATGTTATTGGTTGTTATGGCATTAGATACCAATGGTGGTTTGTTTCCTATTGCACTTGCTTGGGTAGAGGCTGAAAAAACAGAATCATGGTGTTGGTTTATGTCTTTGTTAAATGAGTTCATTGGGGATTCAGAGAACAGAAGAATGTGTTTTATGAGTGATAGGAAAACGAGTGTACTTGGTGCAATTAAACAGTTTTTTTCGAATGCCTATCAAAGGTTCTATTGTAGGTATATTTATGCAAACTTTAAAAGTCAATTCCTAGTGTGAAGTTGAGAACATTATTTTGGGCTGCTGCAAAAGCTACTAGGATGACTGAGTTTGAAATTTTAATTAAAAAAAATTGAATAAGATAATGTTGAGGCTTATAATTACTTAAAATGGATTGAAGGGTCAAGGTTGTCAAGACATGCCTTTGATATTGAAGTGAAGATAGAATATATGACTAACAATATGACCGAGAGTTTTAATGGTTGGTTGAATAGGGTAAGGTCAAGACTGATAGTAGAACTTTTTGAAGCAGTTCAAAGAAAGCTTATGAAACGAATTGTAAGTAGAAGAGAAAAGATTAAAACATGGGACATTCTTGAACCTCCAAATGTAATAAAGTACTTGAATGAGAGACAAGTAGAAAGAAGGGTTTAAAGGGTCTTATATGGTGGTAATGGAGAGTTCAAAGTAATTGATGGTTGTAATATGCTTATTGATTTAAACAAGAGAAGGTAGTAAGTGGGTTACCATACAAACATGTTATTCCTTGTATTATGGATAGAAGATATAACATTCAAGATTACATGCACTCCTACTACACAAAGAGGCATACATAAGGACATACAATACCATCATTCATCCAATACCATCAGAAAAAGATTGGACTGACTTGCCATGTGACCAAGACTTGCTACCACCTGTTTACAAAGCAAAAAAGAGTAGACCACCCATTGAAAGGGGAAAGGAAGCTACGGAACCAAAAAAATTAGAGACAACAAGGGCTAAAATGTGGTTATTTCAAGAGGTTTGGTCATAATCAAAGGACATGTAAAGACAAATCCCAAACTAAGGTAATCTGTTCTTCATATATACTTTACAATTATATTTTTTTCCTTTCAATTTTTATGTGTTTAAATAATCCTATATTTTTTTAATTTTCAAAAAACAAGTCAAAATACCACTACAGATAATGAAGAGCACTCAAACATGGTGATATTATACCTTACTTATCTTAATTTAGAGTCATTGTTTATTTACATGCTTGTGTCTTTACTGCTTCTTTAAATTTCTTACTAGGTTAGATACTTTTTTCACTTTTTATGATCTGAATTGCAAGCACTATTCATGATATTTAATGTTTTTTTTTTTGCTATTAGGGTGAAACTTATGTGCATGATGATATTGCGATTGTGGATTCTTCAAGATCAATTGGGAAGAAAAAAAGAAACAGGGCCCGTAAGTTATATCAATAATTTTAGCTATTTTATTTTTATTTTAAATATGTTATTATATATTGTTTATGTGTATTATTAATTAAATTTACTATTTTACTATATAGAATACAAGAACTGTTGATTAAAGTAAAAGAAACAAGAACAATGCAGCTAGTGGAGGTGGTTGATTTGTTGTATTTCAAACACAAAAATTGTTGTTATTTTGTGAAGTTTTACTATTTAGATGGTTTTTCTCTTCTTTTTATTTCTATTTTGGATAGGGACATGGTATATCATTACAGGGCTTATAGGATTTGATTTTGTGATAAGATTTGCTAATCAAATCTTTTGGGGTTATAGGATAAGTGTAATGTCTTTTTAATAACTTAAAATTCATGAAAAATATTTATAGAGGGAGATTTCATGACCTCTGTTGTTGTTGTTTTTTTTTTTTTTTTTTTTTTTTTTGTGCAATTCAACCATAGAAGTGTCCCTTACTATATGTTATTGTAATATGATGTTAAACATGAACTTTTAAACATTTATTGTATTTATTTGTAATTCAGAACTGTTAAACAATATTGTATATGGGTTAGAATTGTAGTTAACACAGTTTCAATTAGAAAGTGTAAATGCATAGGATTATTCATGAAATGTTGTATTACAAATGTTACAGTTTCAGATTGCATGCATAGGGGTATTTATAACATATTTTCTTTTTAAACTTACTATTGGGCAATTATTTAACTGATTGTTATTATTTTTTATTATCAGTATTGTTTAACGTCTGACTTAGTGTCAGCTGTTATACTTTAAACGAAATTCTTAACGCCCGCTAAGGGTGAGAGGTATGCTTGGTGAAAGGTCTGACCTTGATGGTATTTGTGTCTTTTTTGCAAACATTAAGGGGATTAGTGAAGAAAAACTAAAGCTCAGAGTATCATTAATAATTTTCCTAAAAAAAGTTGAATGAATTGTTTTGGCCTCCGAAAGGTCTTATAAATAGGTTAACAATGACTTAACATAGCCTATTAAACTATCATTTGATCCAACAATTGAAATGACACAAAGGGGTGAAAATGGATCTGATGTGACAATTCCTTATTAGAAAATTAATGCAGGCCATGGCACAGGTAAGTGCATGCCGCAGCATGACGTCCTTGGATTGCCCAGTGAAACAGTGTAGGTTGTGGCTCAAATAATTCCTCGCCTTGGCATGAAGTGCTAGAATTTTTTTATATTTTTAGGTGCGTTGTGACATAAAATAATTCCTGTCGCAACATGGATGTTAATTTTTCCTTTTTTACTCGTTTGGCTTTGTTTGCTATCATTTCACATACATTAGTACAATTAAACAAAGTTAAGCATTTTTAACTATATAAAGTCTAAAATAAGACAAATACTAGCTTGAAAGTGGTTATCAAACCTCTAAATTTAACTCTTTGCTTATCATCAAACAAAGTCAAAGGTAAACGGTAAAGAACCAAACACTAACTAAATATGGGTTGCATATCCATAAGCACATATCCTCCAATATATGCATATTTATTAAAAACTATTTTACTCAAAGATTATACAATCATATAACAAAGAGGTTCACATGGCCATCAATCAATATTCCATTAATACAAGGGTGTATAAGATTTTTGAATAAAAGAATCGTGCGTGTGTGGATTGTATATAATGTCATCCAATCCACTCATGAAATCAACTTCTATGAGCATGCCAATGGATTAAATCTTAAGACAAGTTTCATAAGTATACTTTTCACACCCTTGTTTACTAATATAAATTATGCATTTACCCATAGATCAAAAAGATTTTGCATGTTTGTAATGTAAGACTTAAGTAAGAGTAGATAAATTGTGACATTTAGGTTCTTTTCACACCTTATCTTGCTTTTTATTCATCATGCAATGTATAAGATGCAATTGAACTTTCATTTGATGTTCTTGTGCAACCTATCTTATCATTTTTTTGGTATTGTATTTTATATTCTTTTAGCAACTTCACTAAACCTTCAAACTTATTTTTAAATATATTTCTTTTGTTTCTTTTTTGTATATAGGGATAGTGGTGTTTTGATAAAAACCTTATGGTTGCTTGAGCACACGCAAGTATACGTGAAACACAAGTGATAAATAAATTAAGAACAATGATTGTCTTACCACACGAATATTGGATTAATAAGCGTTTAAGTACCAAATTATGATTACTTTAAATTATTTAGGCCATAAAAAACTTATGAGTAAAAATAAAAAAAATATAATATTAACAATAAATTATTCAAGACACTTACACTAACTAACTTGGTGTAGAAGAATCATAGGAATTCATTCTCCCTCAATTTTGTACACATGAACTAATATATCATCCCATAAATAGGATAATCACATTACCACATAATTGTAAAATCGTTTTCATTTTTAGAGATTACTATTGGCAACCTTGCTAGAGGTTTGGCAACCACTATCAGTATTGAGATTTTTTATGTATCTTGTATAAAATAAAAATGTTATTTTTATATCATCTACAATATATAGATTGAAGATACATTCATATAATTAGGGCCTAATATAATTAAATTACAACGATTTTTTTAACATGTATATAATAAAAATATTCTCATTGTATCATGTACAAAATTTTGAGTTCATATATTTCTTGCATTAAGACATATAGAATTTTTTTATTATAATTTTCAGATTTTTCTATAACATATATAGAATAAAAATATTTTTTTGTATCATGTGCAAAATCTTGCGTTCATACATTTTTTGCATTAATTAAGACATTTAAAATTTATTTGTTATGATTTCAAGATTTTTTCTGTAACATGTATATAATAAAAATATAATTTTTGTACCATATATAAAATCTTGAGTTCATGTTTAGAAGTTCTTTATTATGATTTATAGATTTTTTTTATAACATGTGTAGAATAAAAATGTTATCTTTGTATAATATACATAAACTTGCATTCATATGTTTCTTGTATTAAGATATTTAAAATTTCTTTGTTATGATTTTTAAATTTATTCTGAAACATGTACATAATAATAATAAAAATTATGTAACGTGCACAAAATTTTGCGTTCTTATCTAAAATTTATTCTTTATGATTTCTAGATTTTTCTATAACATGTATAATGCAATAAATATTGAATATAAGATTATGTAGATGATACAGAAAGAACATTTTCATTTTGTACATGTTATAGAACAAAATTTGTTGCAATTTATTATATTAGGCCCTAATTACATAAATGTATTTTTAATCCATATTTAATAGAAGGTACAAAAAATAATCTTTTTATTTTATAGAAAATATATAAAAAAATTTAGATACCAACGTGGTCGCTAGACCTCCGTTAATGTTACTAGTAATGATGGCCGGAAATGAAAATAATTTATTAATTATGTGGTAGTTGAGTAAATCAGTTACAATTCATATTAGTTGGGGATTATTTTAAGTAAAATAATGATTTTATTTTTTGTTTCTTAAATATATTATTTTTATTGTTAGATGTAAATATTCAGTCATTCATTCATATTTTAAAAAAAATATAAATGGGCTTTCACTTCCTTTGCAAATGAACTATCAACATCAAAATAGAAAAGGTTAGGCCCAAAATTTCCTCCGGCTCTAATTAAGGTCCATTTCTCTCTCCTGTCTTGAGGTTTGGATATTAGCATTGAAGCATGAAGAATGGGAATATAATATAAATTTGTATTTATTTTTATATATATATTAATTATATCATAATATATGATAAAATTATTTAAAAAATAAATTATTTTTTATTTTTTAAAATAATTTTACTACATGTTATAATAAATTAATTTAAATGAAAAAAATATACGTGTATAAATTTATGTGTTCTAAATATTTTTCATTGAACTATTGATTGATGACTTGGTGCCAACTAAAAGCATCATTTAAGCACCTAATAGCAGCAAGCATGTCGAAACAAAAATGAAAAATTACACGATCTTGTACTTTTTTGTTGTTGGAAATTTATGTTTTCTATTCTAATTAAATTAGCAATGAAGATACATTGCATACGGCCGTATGAATAGAGAGTCAGATAGACTAGCTCAGATAGATATAAAAATGCAAGGGTAGCTTGGTCAAGTAAAAAAATACTAACCAATTATGTTTGTTGAGCAATTGGACATGTGTAGTCCAATGACATATATCATAATTAAAAAAATGAGGCATGAGTTCCAAGCGCAGAAGTAAAATTGTTATTTCATAAAATAAAAAAAGAAATTACAGTGCAGAGCTAGGAGAAAATTGTGATTTTCATTAGCCTTATTTGTAAAATGGCCAGAAAGCAAAAGAATTTTTTGGGTATTGAAGTACAAATTGTCTTCAAAGACCCTTTAAAGTTCTCCTACATATCTCAATTATATCTCCTATTATTAAATACGTAAAAGGATATAAATTTTACTAAGAATACTTGATGTATCCCACAGATGTATTATTAACATCTTTAATAAGAGTCCTAAGTAGAGGAGCAAGCAAGCACTTGGAAGTATCTTCCTTGTAAAAGAAACCCAAACACTTACAATCCTTATCACACTTAGCCTTACACTCTTCAACCTTCATTGGCCCATCTCCATCCTTCAAAATTGGACTCAAAAAATGTTCAACTCCCACAACCTTATAGTAATTCACCTTGTTATTACCACCTACCTTACAAGGCCCCTTCAACTTTGGTGGTTCACAACTCTCACTCCAACCCAATAGCCCTTTTTCTGTAGGACAAGCCACACACATGCTCTTATCACACAACCCAAATGTTCCACACTTTGATGGCAAAGCACATTCCCTAACAAAATAGCTAGAGAAATATGCAAAAGTCTCTGCCCAGGTCAAATAGTATGTTTGGCTATAGTACGTATAAGCTTTGAGAGTTCCATCAGAACCAAGCCTTAGAAATGAAATGGTTGCGTTGTAATTAACTTTGTTTAGATTATAAGTATTACCGCCTCCAATGGGTCTTGATTGTAGAAGATGTCTACCACTTGGACGAGAATTTGTTTGGTTAAAGGTCAGAACAAGCTCATAAGCTGGGCCGTCTTGACGCTCAGGCTCTGCATTAAATGTAACAGAGCTTCCTAAATTTCCACCACTCCAACCACCATATCGAATAAGCTGTCCAGAGTTCATCAAATACAGTATGAGCCCTTTATGATCCAAAACAAGACTGTATTGCCCATCAGACCCATCTGAATCAGATTTGCGGCTAACAAGCTTATTGATGTTATTGATTCTAAGAGATTGACCCACTAGAAGTGTATCAGTTGGGTAATCAAAACTTTGCCAAATAAAATTACCCTTTTGGTCATGAAGTATCATATTGCCAGTAGTAAGTAATTTTAGGCCTGTGACACCTTTTTTGGCTGTGTTGGTTTGCCACACAATGTGCCCATTAGCTTCTGCAAGGACCAAGTTGCCGTCTTTACCTAAAGAAAAGGTGGAATTCTCGCCAACAGGGTGGTTTCTATTGGCGTCCCAAACCCATCTCATGAGATCTTCATCTCTACGAAGGCCTGCTCTAATGGCTAAAATGTAAGCATTTGGGGTTGTGTTGTAAAAAAGCAGCTGAAAAGGGGAGGCAAAGAGTTGGACGTTTGGGATATCAATTATTCGGTAGCTGGCATCATATTCAGAGATATATTGTCCAACGTCACCTTGGTTGATGACGAACTTGAAGATTTGGTCTTTAGGGACTTGGGCTTGAGTAGTGGAAATGAATAAGAAGGCTAGGCCTAGGAGGCACAGGAAGAAAGGCAAGTGACATTGTGACTTAGAAATATTCATTTTTGCGTTTGGGTTTTCGGGTGAAGATGGGCATTTTTATAGGAATGATTTTGGAAATGGGAAGTCAAGAATGGAGGATTAGGATTTATTAATATTTTTTTTTAATTTAAGATTAAATAATTTATTTTATAATTTTTAATTTTTTTAATAAAATAATAAATAATATGTTTAATAATAATTTAAATCGAATAATTTTCAAGAAAAAAATTTAGCTCAAATTTATTACTTGTGTATTTTAAATTTATATTTATTTATAAATATAACACAAATTTATTATTTTTATAAAAAATATTATAAAAATTTATTTTATAAAGATAATTAACTCATGCAACTCTTAAAAACATTAAAAAGTATTGTCAAACACGCACTAATTTTACCAAGCAAATGTTTTAACAAGACTAAGATAATTTAACTAATCAACTTGACACTACAATTTAGAGAGTCAAACAAAGCAACTAGATATAACATTGTGACCACGTTATCCACTGTCTGAAGTCTGAACTTGTACGTACGGTGGCGTTATTTATTACGCTCCATATCAATCAAATTAAATATTTTTATAATTAATTTATTAAAAAATGTATTTTTTAAAAAATATATATTATATTAATTTAAAGTATAATATTATTATAAAAAAATTATTATTTTCAAAATAATTGTTGGTGTAAATTTCAACTTAATAAAATATAAAATTAATATAATATTTTTTAAAAAATATAACTACTTAATAATAATTAATAAAATTAATATTAAGAATATTTTAAAAATAATAAATAATATTTTTATTATTATATATTTTAAAAATAATAAATAATTTATTAAATGACTTGGCAAAATAAGGACCAAGTTCGCTCAGGAATCTTTTTTATTACGATGATGATTTTTAATTACTCAAATTAATGTAAAGTAAATTAAGCAGAAATTTTTATATACACAATATTAATACAATTATATTATATTTATAATTATAATTTATTAATAATAATTTTATGTAACAATATATTTTGTAACTCTTGATGACTAATAACTTCGTCGGTTAGGGAGCATATCAATGAAGCCAACTACACCATCAATCTATCATAAAATTAATAGCGCTAGATTGGAAGGAAAAAGATTATAATTTGACGCTTATACTACTCAAGGATAATAAATAAAAAATTATAGGTTTAAAAATTAATAATCACATTTTTTTAGTAATCTTTTTAAACTTTTAGGTAAAATATTTGTAAGAAAATTGAGATCAAGATATTCAAAGGAAATATTGCTACCTAATAAGTTAGGGCTTATTTTGTAACATGTTTTATTTTTAAGTTTTATTTTTGTGTGTTTAAAACTAGTTTTGTGATTCATTTTAAGAAAAAGAAAAAAAAAATTCGTTTGGTAATTTTTTTTTGTTTTCTTATTTAATTTTCTTTTAACTTACAAAAAAAAATGTAATTAATGAAGAAAAAAAATGTGAACTTAAAATATAGTTTTAAAAACTTTTTTTTTTTTTTTTAAGTTTAAAAAACAATAAAAAGTGTGTGTAAAAATAGAATTGAGCTCTAATATAATTTAGAACTTAAAAATAAAATTAATTATTAAATAATATTTATTTTAAAAATTTAAATTAAAAAGTTGAAACTTCAAAATAAAATTAGTTATAAAATATTTATAATTATTTTTTTAAAATTGAAGAAATTTTTGTCGTTTTGAAAAACCTGGAGGCTTCATTGTAATTTTTCAGACAAAATTTTTTCTATTTAAATAAAATACACACTTTATCGACACTTCAGATTTCAAACAGACAGCTGTGGTCCGATCCCAATTTTTAAGTCCAATACTGAGGGCTAAGGCGACAAGTTTCAATTGAGCCAGCTAGCAAGCAGCAATAAAGGCTTGTGTTCTGTACTCTGGACGCCATTAAAACCTTGTTCCGTCAAACTTCAATAAAAAGTTTAAAACTCGTATGTAAGAGAGGCACTGCATATACTTAAAAAATAATATTAGATTTTTTTTTAATTATTATTTATTTTTATTTAAAAAATATGTTATATACATTTTAGTTAGTAAAAATTTATCAAAATTATTGAATTTATAGTTAATTATTTAATATTAAATACTTAAAGTTTAAAATTTAGATAGGATATAATTATATATTTATATGTAATTTATTTATAATTTTAAAAAATTTATAATTAAAATTTTATTTATGGAAAATTTAGGGTTGATCGGCGACCGTCCACATTCTTATATACATTCGCCACTCAACACATGTATTAGACTATTCTTTTCACTTAGATATTTAGCAACTCGCACGTAGCAGTTTAGTTGGCAAAATTATTGAAGTCTTTTTGTTGATTTCTAAATGTTTTTTAGATAAAATGTTGGTAACTCAAATTTGAAAAACTCTTCTATCCATTCAAACAACGGTGCAAGTTAACGGTGTAACTCCACTAGTATGTCTTTCAAAAACTTGGGATTCCGTCGGTTTCTCTATACTACGTCACAACTCTTATAGCGAGGAGTTTTTTTTGCCAGGTTGCCCTTATCTCTTGAAATAGTGCAATATTGGCGTACTTATTTTGTACTGTTTATGGATCTTATTTATTTATTTATTCAATACTCATCACCATCATAAAATACCATGCATATATTACCATACATCACATCATAACACATCCAAATTTAGGATTTTTATTATATAAAAAAAACTCAAAAATAGATGACCATTATATTCGACATAACTCAGAGACACTATATCAGAGTATATAAGTAAAATATTATTGATACTTATTTCGCAAAATAATGAATTAAAAAAATTAAACTTAAAATATAAGTTAATCCAGATCTTTACAATAAAAAAATCTATCTAATTTATAAAAAAATTATAAATTAATCTAAGACTAAAACTAATGTGTCGCCTCAAACTAACGAAAATTTAAAAATAAAAAGTAAAAAAAGCAAAGCTTGTTATAATTTAAATGTTAAATTTTAAATATAATATAATTAAATTTATTTTAAATAAAAATTTATTTTTATTATATCATAAATTTATATTTAGTTAAAAATTTAATAACAATCATATCTTATATTTAAAATTCATATTATATCTTATAAACTCTATAAATAAAGTTTTTAGCAGTATATTATAGATACGACAATTAATGAAAAATATTTATTCTATTTTATTTTCTCTCTACTTTTTTCTCTAACAATGTCTCCAATTAAACTTTCTTATTTTATTGTAGACTACAAATTTTATTATTTGTTATAACTAATAAATATTTTTCTTTAATTATTATTATTATAAATAAATTGTTTGTTATATTGTTTGAATCATTTAACCATATTTAAGATTAAATTCAACATTGATATGAAGACAAATATTATCTAATACTAGATTTTTAGTTAAAGAATGACTAATATAATGAACAGTCCTATCAAATGCTTCAGTAAGATAATGAGATGAAAGTAGAAGTAAATTAAAAATCTAAAACAAATATGGTTTAAGCACATATCCGTATTCAATAATTTACGATATATTAAATAGGCTTAAATATAACATAATCATGCAAATATAACATATCTAAGGTCAATGAATAAAACAGGCATAAAATAACATAATGAAAAATATAGAGAGATGAATCTAAGTATAGCACATGAATCATAAAATTAGCAAGTATAAATAAATCAAGAGCATGGAATTTCTATTTTAAGCAAATTGTAATGTATTGTGTTGTCTTGTGAAACTTAATAGAAATACGTTATTTGTTGATGTGTCAAAATATAATAGGCAATTGAGGGCTGATTAGGTTAAAAATCACGTATAAAAACCTAATTACAGGCAACAGGATTGATCCATCATGGAGGGGGATCAATCAATCATGAAGGAGGATCGATCCGTCAATAAAAAAAGTTACACCAGCTAGATTTTGGATTGATCCAACACATATGGGGATCAATTCAACTTATAGGAAGATCGATCCGTCTAAGGTGAGATCGATCCGTCTTAAGAGAGGATCGATTTGAATATTTAAAAAGGCTCATAAATTAGTCAAACAAAGCCTATATGAAATGCACTTAGATATGTTTGCAGGTTACATGAATATTAGTTGTTAAAATGTTGTAACTACTATGAGAGCTATGATATCTCAAAACTTGTTGGGAGGAGTCCTAATAATTAAAACAATACAATATAAAAATTATGTCTGCAAAATTGCCAATATTTATAGACCTCACACATATATTATTCAAGAAATATAAAATAAAAAGATAAATGAAGAAAAAAACAAAAGAAGCAAAAGATTATAAAAGAAAAATGAATAAAATGCAAAAGGAATATTACAATTTAAATTTATTTATTTATTATTGTTATTATGTTATTTTGTGATTATTATTATTATTATTATGTGTAAATTTAATTTTTTTTTATTATATCTTATGTCTCATGTTAATTTATATTAAAATGTAAAAATATTTGGTAATTATAGTGTGTCTTAATAACATAATCATAAATTTATGTGATTAAAATGTAAAAAAAAAAAAAAAAATTTAAAAAATTATAAATAAAAAAATTATAAAATAAAAATAAAAAATGCAAAAGAAAAGACTATAAAACAAGCCTATTTTATATACATGATAAATTTAACTTTTTTATCGTATATTATATTATGTATTAATTTATATTTGAGATATGAAAATGTTTGACAATTATTTTGTGTCTTAATAACATATACTATAATTGAGTATTCAATTGAGTCATAAAATTATATGATTAAAATATAAAAATTTAAAAATTGAAAAAATAAAGAAAAAAATTATAAAATAAAAAATAAATAATTTATAAAACAATCTACTTTTATATATAAAATTGACCTGAATGTTAGTCTTAGATTCACTGCTGTTTGGGCCACTATTTTCGACAACAAGCATATAAAAACATGAAAAAATAACAAAATTAGCACCTCTTAAAATTTGTAATAATAAAACTACGCTCATTGTGTTTAAACTTATTTTTCACAATTAAAAAAATAATTAATATTTCATTTTTTTTGAACACATATTCAATTAGAATTGAACGACGACAATTTAGACCGACTCAATACTTCACATTTAAATTGAACATTCAATATTATTAAAGATGCTAGTTTTATTACTATAAATTTTAAGAGTATTATTTTTGGTAAATTTTCTAAAAACATTTAGAGAGCCAATTTTTTTTTTTTTATCGTAAAGACCTAGATTAACTTATATTTTTTTAGTTCATGATTTTGAAGAATACATTGCATTAATATTTTACTTATCTACTCTGATATAGTGTATCTTAATTATCAAATATCATCTGGTTCATTTTTATCCATTAGCTAGGAACTCCATCTACTTTTGGGTTAATTAATTTATCTTTTTATATGTTTTTTTTTTCTTTTTCATAAGAAGGATGTGGGAATATTGAATAAATAATAAGATGCATACTACTGTAAAATATACGTATGCAATTATTGCACTATGTGCCCCACAAAATTTCCACAGATAGGGACAACTTGGCAACTTGCTGGCTGCTAAATATATAAATGAGAAAAACTTTTATACAAGGCAACTCTATGTATGTTAATAATTTTAAAATTATTATTAAAATATATTTAAAATAAGACTTTTTTTATTTAAATAAATATATTTATGTAATATAATTAACGAAAACGTTCTGTATACTTTTATACAAGGCAGCTCTATGTATGTTAATAATTTTAAAATTATTATTAAAATATATTTAAAATAAGACTTTTTATATTTAAATAAATATATTTATGTAATATAATTAATGAAAACGTTCTCTATCTCAACGTATAAAACTTCCTCATAAACCATATATGTGCTTCTTTTGATTTAATGAATTGGGAGTTGACCGCTGCTGTCTGTTTGAAATATTGAGTGTGTATTTTATTTTAAAAAGGAAAAAAAAATTACCTACGGAAAATTAGAATGAAATCTTGAGGTTTTTTAACAACAACAAAAAAATCCTCAATTTTTAAAAATTAGATAACTATAATCCCGAGTCATTATTATGTTGCAATATTTTATTTGAATATCTTGATATCATTTTTCTAAGAAATATCTTCCCTAAAAGTTTAAAAACTTACTAAAAGAATGTGATTATTATTTTTTAAACCTAGCTAGAGGCTTTTTTGTTAGTTCAGTAATATGAGCGTCAAATTATATTTTCTTTCTTTCCAATTTAGCATTAAGAATTGTAAAGTATATAATTTGGTGTATAACGATTTCTGATTAATTTACTTTATAGTTTATATTTATTTATTTGTACTAATTTTGAACCATGTTATGCACAATAAATACATATAATATATAATATAATTGTATTATTTAAGTTTTTTTTTTTTTTTTGTGTAAATCATTTCTATCAACATGTAATTTATAAATAGTTTTTTAGATAAATATTTTTTATCTCATATTTTTATTAATATTTTAATTTTAATACTTGATTTAAAATATTAATATTAATTTTAAAGAACATGAACAATGATTTGTTATTTAAATTTGATATAGTAGTGTTGATTGAATTTTCTTATTTCGTAAAAAAAAAATGTATTTAAATATGATATTTCAAATATGATAATTATAGAGGGAAACTTTGATATTTAATAGTTTACAAAATAAACTATTTTTTTAAAAATGTATTTAGTATAGCAGCATTTTAATATTTATTAATGTATTAAAAAATAACAAAAATAAAAAAAAGTAAAGAATAACTAAAACGGTACACAATATAACTAACAAAATAATTATTTATTATAATCGTATTTAATAAGAATGTTTTGATATTTATTTGTGTACAAAAAACTAAGAATATAATGAAGTATATTCATAAAAAAATTATTTTGGTATTTATTGGTGTACCACAAAAATTAACTCATAAAAAATTGTATTTGTTATATATTCATTTTTATATTTATTAATGTACTAAAAAAATAACAAAACGTATAAAATAAAAGTGGAAATAACCATAGGGGTACATAATAAAACTAATAAAATAGCTATTGTCAAGTGTATTTATTTTAGGAATGTTTTAATATTTATTTATGTATAAGAAACTAAAAAGTAAATTATTGTATTTTATTATAAATATCTTTTAATATTTATTATAAAGATATTTTGGTATTTATTAATGTAAAAAAAAATCAATTCATAAGAAACTATATTTATTATCAGTGTATTTTTATATTTATTAGTGTACTAAAAAAAATAAGGAACCAAAAAAAACAAAAAAAAAATGTAGAAATACTAAAGAGGAACAAAATAAAATTAACATTTATTTTAAGATCATTTTAATATTTATTGGTGTTTAAAAAAAATTAAAAATAACCAAAACATTTTTCATGGACATTTTGCTACAATCATTTATAAAAAAAGTATCTATTATAAGAATATTTTATGCATAAAAATAATGTAAATCAGTTTAATACAAATATTATAAGCTTATAAATAATTAATTGAAATTTATTCATTTATATAAATTGTCACACTTAATGTGATTAAAAACATTTATTCAATGATAACAATGTATTAGTATTAATAAAAAGTATATTTATTATATTCAATGATAACATTTATTCAATGATAACAATGTATTAGTATTAATAAACATTTACATAATAAAACTACCAAAATTATTATTAATAAAAAGTATATTTATTATAAATACATTTAAATATTTATTAGTGTTAAAAAAAAAGTAAAAGTAAAAAAAGAGGAGAATAACGAGAAGTAGAGGTGTTCATAACATATATTAGATCGATTTTGAACCATAATTCGAACCAAATTAATAAAATCGATTCATAAAAATTAGAAACTAATTTGATTCAATTTGAATTGGTTTGAATTAATTGATTTTTATAATTTTTAATCATCAAATTTTAATTTTTAATAATAAAATAACTTTTATATTAAATTGTATGTGTTAAATATTGATTAAGTTTAAAACTAAATAAAATTTGAATTTTTTTTTAAATAATAAATCAACAAAAATATGTACATGATTGAATTTGAGCGGATAAATTTTTAAACACCTGTCACAAAATACGAACTCGTTTATTAAATTAATATGTAGTATAAATCACATAATTTTTCACAGGTTTAGAACTGTAAAAATATTTATGTAATTAAAATAATTATTAAATAATATTTATATAAAAATAATACACATTAAAATTATGAAATGCAACTATGCACTCATATAAATGGAACTCGTCAGGCCCGTCCCGCATCCCACAAAATGGCCCAATAAAATTTTGAGTTACTTTTAATCTCGGCCCTCTTAAGCCCGTATCAGATCTTTTATTTTCATTTTATATTTGTTCAACTATGATAGGCAATAATGGCCTTCTCCTTTTCGTAGCATTAGGAAGAAGATATGGAGTTCTCTATCTCAAGATTGAATTGTTTTCCCCTCTTTGTTTCGGTTCATAAGGAACTCTTAATTAATTCAGGCAAGAAAATCAATTAAAGGGAGAAGATCAGCATGAGAATGTTGCTCCAATTTTGCAGATATGGAATTCAAATTTTATCGTACCAACTCCATATATTATAATCATGATTCATGACTCTTAATTTAAAAATCAACTATTGTCAAAATTCAAAAGGAATCACCAGATTACTTCTTATAATCTTTTCAACAACATCCACTTTGGAGGTTCACAAGATTTTCCTTCATTTAATATAGGATCAAACAAAGTTTTTTTTATAGCTAAAACCCAAATCGGAGAGAGAACTATTATCCTTCTTTTAGTTTATCAAAACAACATACGAGAGTAAAAAAGAGAGAAAGGGAAAGAGTTAATGCACTTTTATTATCTTTGAAAGGAGTCGATGATTATGTGAAAAGATAAGAAGGTAATTATTAGATTTTATCTTTATTATGTTTTAATTTTTTATTTAATGTGATAATATATTTTAAATTAATAATTAATATTAATAATTTAAATATATAATTAATTTTATCAAAATATATATATATATATATATATATATATATATATAAAAAAGTTTGAATCATGTTTAATATTTATTTGAACAAAATTATTACTATATTTTAAACTATTGACATTAATTATTATTTTAGAATATATTATTACATTAAATACGGATTCAAAACATAACAATGAAATAATAATTACATCCAACAAGTACTCTAATCATTTGATGATTATCACATTCAATAAGAATTATAAATAATAATAATGAAATAAAAATTTCATTTTATAAGAATTCTAATGATGTGATGATTACAAAATTCAATAAAAATTTTAAATATTATTTTGCTTTCACAATTAATATAAAAAAATAATTTTATTTATATTTTAAATATATTATAAAAATTAAAAAAAAATTAAAATAAGTAAAATAATTTAACATGCAATGCACGTATATTTTAATTAAATTTTGTAAATAATTGAGAATAAGTAAGAAACTAAGAACATAGTTACCATTAAGATACGGAATCGTATATGCTCTTTAACTCAAAATTCCTCGCCGATTAATTATTTAAAGTAGTGAAAATTTAAGCTTTAAATGTATTTTGATATAAATAATATTTATAAATATTAATAAAATAAGAATGATTTTATATATCATTATAAAATAAAATTATGTGTTTTAGTATACTTTATTTTTATTTATATCATTTTATTTATTTTATATATTATTCTGTTATATTGATTATTGATTATTAACTCAGTCTAATACTATGTTCTTTTTAAGCTTCCGTAGAATATTGGGCCTTTTGGGCCCTTTTTAGATGCCTTTGTTGACGTGCAGCTCCCCAATAAAAGTGTTTTTTTTTTCTTTGCTAAACTCCCCAATAAAGAATGAATTTTTTTTCTTTTATAATTATTTTAGAATTTTCATTTTTTTAGTTGAATATATATTTATTTGAAAATAAGAAAGAACGATGCCTTATAAAGATAATTAGTTGCTACAAAGATATACAAATCAAGTAGCACTTTAAAAAAGCCAAAAATTTATGATAACATCAATTTTCATTTTATTAAGATCATCAACTAAGATCTAAATAGAAGGAAAAAAAATTTAATGATTTTTTTTTTCTTTTCGAAAGTGGTTCATTAACAGTTAGACACTTACACAAGACAAAAACATTATTGCCTTTTTTTCGTTTTCGACTATTATTTATTTTGCAGAAAATATCCCTTTAAAAATAAGACAATTTGCCACAATATTTTACACAATTTATTATACATTTTAATTTTAAGGATTAAAATTTAAGAAAATAGTTTGAATATAAAATAATTAACGTTCATGTAATATTAAAAATTAAACTCTAATAATGTAAAAAAGAAATAAAATTATAATATAATTGTTTAAATTATTATAATTAAATAAATAAAATTAATAATAATTTTATGTTTTATTTTTATGTTATATTTTTGCATGATGTTAAAATATTTATTTATTAATTTATTTTAATAAATAAAGTATTAAAAGTTCAATAACTACTGAAAAAAAGAAAAAAAAAAAAAAAAAAAACTTATTATAAACCACAACAACATCAATACTCATTTTGAGATGCCCAAAAAAAAATTATGAAAATAATTATCTATCATGAAAGAAAAATCATGTGAAGCATGAAAAAGTTTGCATTATAAACTTAAAAAAGTTAGTTTCAATTATAAAATAATTAATATTCATATAATATAAAAATGTAATCTCTTATAATAGAAAAAAAAATTATAATATAATGTAATCATTATAATTAAATAAATAAATAAAATTAATAATAATGATTATTTTCGTAATTAAATTTGAATGATTTTTTAAAATTTTTCTTTATTTATAATGCTACCATTATTTTGAAAATAAATATGTATTATAGCATATATGGGATTTCTAATATAAAAAATCAAATCATAAATAAAAGTCTTATAATTTTATCTTTCAATTTTAATATAAAAAATTAAACTATAAATAAAAATCTTATAATTTTATCTTTCAATTATTTGACTTCTCTATTTGTTTTTTTAACCCACTATTTAAGAAAAGAAAAAAAAATAATTACAATGTATATTGTGAATTTTAGATTATATAGGACATTTTGTAAAAAAAATTTAACAATAAATAAAATTATCATAATATTTTATATTAAATAAATAACATTAATAATTATGAAATTTTTTGTAATTAAATTTGACCAATTTTGTCAAAATTTTTCTTTTAATTACGAGTTGTGTCATTATATTAAAAATAAATTTATTTTAGTTTATTTAGGACATCTAGTATAGAAATTAAATCATAAATAAAAATATTATAATCTAATCTTTTATCTTTCAAATATTTTTCTTTTTTTATTTGTTTGCGTCAATTTTGTTTTTGTTTTGTTTTCTCACCCATTATTTTAAATTAATCATTATCATTAAATATATAAAATAAATAGTTATAATAATTTTGTAATTAAAGTAAAAATTTGAGGACAAAATCTTTCAAAATAAAATTTGATTTTTTGTTTTATTTTTAACCCACTATTTTAAAATAAAAAAGAGAAAAAAAGAAAAAATTCATTCAAATATATAATTATGTGTTTTATGTTACGTAGAACTTTTGTAATTAAAGCAAAAATTTCAAAACAAAATTATTCAAAATGACAAATAACGTATGTATATATATATACACACACAAATTGTGTTATTATATATGTGTGGGTGTAATTTTTAATTTTAATAAAAAGTTATTATATGGAACACATAAATGGGTTTGAAGTTGGAAATATGGGATGTAGAGATAATAATTATGAAATCACCACAATATGACAAGAGATGTAAATTAGAATGAGATGTTTTATTAACCTATGGTATAACCTAATAATTTTATGAATATATTACATATTGTCCCACTTATATTTTGATGGGTGTAGATGATAATAGATATTGGATAGTATATGTTAGGATATTCCATTTGTCTTAATAGACTTAAATAAAATATGTAAAAATGTAAAAATAATATAATATTGAACATAACTATAATAATTATGAGTTTAATAGATACAATTTTAAATAAGATGTAATGGAATGTGATAAGATTTAAATAGGTTAAAATAATTTAAACTTTGAATTTATCTAAATTGATTGCATATCTCAATTAAAAAATATATATATTTTCCTTTTGAAAAATTACCCCGATCAAGAACGACTTAAATATACTAATAAGTCGAGAATAAATGAAATTTTGTAACAAAGCTGTGGCCTGTGGGTCATTTGCAAAATGGGTGTGGTAAAACATATATTTTCTTGGTTAAAACATGTTTAGTTCGACGAAATGTAGAAAACTTTCAGAAAAATAGCTCTAAAAGTTTTCATACATGTGACTTTATCTGCTTGGATCTTAATAAGTTAATTTAATTAAAGGTGAACAAATTTCATGACAATTTTGTAACACGTTAAAGTTTAATAATAATTTACAAATAATTTTTTTTAAATGAAACGATACTTCAGTATATTATTCATGAAAAGGTGGTTTGAAAAAAAAATATACACATATATATAACTGTGAATTGTAATAACACAAAGATATGTTTAGTCAATTATATAAATTTTAATCATTAGTCTTAAAGGTCAATCACTCGAATGTGTTTGCAAACGTAAAAGGGTGTACTAAGCAAGAGGATGAGGAAAGTATTATACACACACACTTAATTTTAAATATATTTATCTTACTATCTTATGGAACCACTTAATTTGGGCATTCTTTTCGAACCAATCCTCCCTCTACTCAGCCTCGACAATTTGGGTGGAACACCTCACTTGCCACTTGCTGCTGATATTTCTGTCCTTTAGTTTGGGTATTTCAAGTTCGTGCGTAGTGATTTTGGGATTCCATTGATGAATCTTGCTCTAGCTTGCAATCGGATCAATGAGTGTGTTCCTCATAATGCACCCCTTATTCAGTTTTCCTCTTGGATGGGTGGGGATCGTGATGGTATGATTATTTTAATTGATTTTAAATGCTAAAACTTCTTTTAAATTATTCAAAAGTAGATTGCGGAGAAAGGAAACAAAGGACAAATTAACCAGAAAATTATCATGAAGTCCTGAATCTTATGTTTAGTACAAGTTCAAAGTACGTGGCTTAGCTGAATTATCAATGTTACATTAGCGTGAGTCATGTAATTAATATTTATTTTTAATAGAGTTTTAAGTTGTACATAGTTCTATTTTATTTAAGACTCTTGTATTTTATCTTCTATATATACCTTTATTGTGAGGTAATAATACAATAAGAAATATATTTCATTAAGTATATTTAACTTGGTATCAGAGTCAATAGATCGTAAAGAATTTTTTTTTTTTTTTCCTGTCAGCGTCACTATCAGCGCTGCCGCTCTCAGCCGCTGCCTGTTCAGCGCCGCCGCTCTCCGCCGCCGCCTGTCCCGCGCAGCTCTGCCCATCGCGCGCCTCCTGTTGTCGCGCCTCGGATCTACCGCGCCGCCAGTCCGCTCTGCCCTCCGCGTGCCTGTCTGCCGCACCGCGCCTCGGATCGGATCTGCGGCGCTGCCAGTCCGCTTTGCCCTCCGCGCGCCTCCTGTCACCGCGCCTCAGATCTGCAGCGCCGCCAGTCCGCTTTGCCCTCCGCGCGCCTGTCTGCCGCACCTCGTGCCTGTCTGTCGCACCGCAAGCTTGTCTCCTATTGCCGCCAGTCGCAGCGCCCCGCTCCCGCCGCCTGACTGCCTCCTGCCGCAGTGCCTCAGATCTGCCGCGCCGCCCATCACCCCTGCCGCCAATCAGATCTGCCTATCCTCTCACCAAACCCTAGCCCACTAGCCCAAACCCCATAACCTTAGCCCAAGCCCAAGCCCATAATCCTAAGCCTACATATCCCTTCCCATCATCCGGTCAACGGTCAACCGTGCCCACCATCCTGTCAACCCCTGTCAACAGTAAAAGTCAACTATAAAAAAAAAAGGTAATTTTTATTCCGCTGCATATTAATATTGTCTGATTCAATGGAAGATTCAAGAATGAATCAGAGTTCAACGACAACTGAAATTTCAAAATTTGAAGTTTCTGTCAAGAGTTCAAAAGGTGGCTCTTTTGGTGATACCAAACTCAATGGTATCAACTTTCGAACATGGAAAAGACTTATGTCCGTTTATCTCCGTGGGATGCATAAGATAGAACATGTGACAATTAAAGCTCCTCCTGAAGATGATTTGGAGGCCTATACTAAGTGGGAAGATGATGATGGCTTCGTAATGTCTATCCTATTTAGAGCCATCACAGATGATGTACTATAGATGGTGGAAGAGTGTGACACAGCTGAGGCTATATGAAAGACTTTAGGAGACCTCTACACTAATGAATCTGACTTTATACAGGTCCACGAGTTAATGTGCAAAGCTGTCAGCATGCAACAAAATGGGCAACTAGTGTCTATGTTTTTTACCAAGCTGAAGAATATATGGGCTGAAATTGATCAGAAACGTCCGTGCAAAATCAAAAATTAAGAGGACCTTATATGGTACCAGAAAGGAAAGGAGCTTGAGCGAGTTCATGCATTTTTAAGAAGACTTGATCCAAAACATAATAGTGCTAAGGGCGAATTGCTTCGAATGCCAGACCCTCCGAGCTTGACCACAGCTTTTACATACATCCGTAAGGACGAATCTCAGTAGGAAAGTCTTAATCAGGCACAGGTTGAATTATCTAGTCTAGCAATTCAAGCCAATTCAAAGGCACCTTTTCTCCAGCAGCAGAGTTCAGTTCCATTTCATCAGCAAGGACCTCCACCAGGCTTTGCCATTCAAGCCAATTCAAAGGCACCTTCTCTCTAGCAGCAAAGTTCAGTTCCACTTCATCAGCAAGGACCTCCAGTAGGCTTTGCCAATCGTCCTCGTCCCCATTGCTCTTATTTCAATGAAGGAGGACATATCTGAGAGACTTGCTGGAAACTGAACCCGCACCTTAGACCTAAAAGGCCAAATTATCGTTCTAAAGCGAAAGCAGCTGCTGTACAAGTAGTACAGGAGCCAGATTTCTATGGTGTGACTGGACAGGATCATCGTGTGACATGTGAAGGTACCCCTATAGCTTCAATAACTGGTCGTGGTAAGTTTGGTATGGCCTTAAGCGTTTCTCACTTTGTTGGGCCTAATACTTGGATTATTGATTCTGGTGCGTCTGATCATATGACTTATGATAAATCGTATTTTACTGAGTTATCTTCCCCTCTAGTGTCTTATGTTACAAATGCTAACGGTGAAGCTTTTCCTGTCTTAGGAAAGGGGTCAGTCCGTATCACTTCAACTTTACAGCTCTATAATGTTTTATATGTGCCTGACTTAACCCATCACTTAATATCTGTCCCACAGTTGAATACTGAGTCTCAATGTTTTGTAACCTTTTATCCTATGTATGTGATTTTTCAGGATCTTCTTACTAGGAAAATAATTGGTCGAGGGTATCTGAGGGGCAGATTGTTTCGTTTGGATCAGAAATACGCAGGGGAGAAACCAGGAGCACAGTCCCACACCGCATTGACCTCGAGTTCTGACAATCTATGTGAAATTTGGTTATGGCATCGCCGCTTAGGGCATCCTTCTTTTAGTCTTATGAAAAATCTATGCCTACTTTGTTCATTGGTGTTAGTGAGTCTGTTTTACATTGTGAGACGTTTGTTTTGGCCAAAAGCCATCATATTACTTATTCTCTTAGTATTTCTAATAAAAGTACTGTTTCCTTTGGTTTAATTCATTCTGATGTTTGGGGACCGAGTAGAGAGCCCACTGTATCGGGCATGAGGTATTTTGTTTCGTTTATTGATGATTGTACAAGATTGTCATGGGTTTCTCTTCTTCGAACCAAAGATGACATTTTTTCAGTTTTTCAAAACTTTCTTACTCATGTTCAAACACAATACAATAGCATCATTAGAGTCCTACGTTCTGACAATGGGGGAGAATATGTTAATCGTATGTTTCAAAATTTTTTCAAAACACATGGAATTGTTCACCAAACTACTTGCCCACAAAAACCAGAACAAAATGGGGTGTCTGAACGAAAAAATCGTCATTTACTTGATATGACTTGTGCACTCCTATTTAGCGCTCATATGCCAAAATACCTTTGGGGCGATGCTGTACAAGCTTCCTCCCATCTCATCAATCGTCTTCCATCTAGTGTCCTTCACGGCAAAATCCTATTCAAGGTTCTCGCATCTCATGTGTCCTTGTCATCATTTCATAATCTTCCTGCCCGTGTATTTGGTTGTGTTGCTTTTGTCCATGTTCCTAAAAATCAGAGGTCCAAGTTAGATGCCCGAGCAATCAAATGTGTGTTTGTTGGTTATGGAGGTTATCAGAAAGGGTACAAGTGCTTCCATCCTCCGACCAGAAAATATTATGTCACTATGGATGTTACCTTCTTTGAGGACATGAGTTATTTTTCCTCACCTGATACTGCTCGTCAGGGGGAGAATTCATATTTTGAAGAGCTGTATCATGGTGAGGGGGAGGATTTGGAAGAATCACCTACTGATATTTCTATGGGTCCAGTTGAGATTCTTAACCCATTGAATCCAGTAGTGGAAGAAACAGATACTCCAAGTGTCCAAGCACTAGCTCCAACCACTGAAAATGAAAATGAAGATACTGCTGTTCCCTCAGGCATCACTCATACCCTTGATCAACAGCTCCCTGGTACTGAAGGTTACTCATCTGAGGTATATATACCTACTGATACTAATAGCGTTGAGTCTAGTGTTGGATAGTATGTGTTACCAAATAGGTCTACTCGAGGTCAACCACCCAAAAGATATGAACCAAGTATCCATGCAAAATCAAATTATCCAGTAACGAACTACATGTCTACTAAAAGATTGTCTAAGCCATATGAATTATTTGTAAATCAAATATCTACTGTATCAGTACCTAACAAAGTGCAGGATGCGTTGGGAGACCCAAAATGGAAAAAGGCAATGGAGGAAGAGATGGAGGCATTACAGAAGAATGATACTTGGCAACTTGTGCCTTCACCACAAGGCAAGAAGGCAGTTGATTGTCGATGGGTGTTTACTGTGAAACATAATGCTGATGGATCTGTGAATCGGTATAAAGCCCGCCTTGTAGCAAAAGGGTTCACTCAGATGTATGGTGTAGACTACGATGAGACTTTTGCTCCGGTTGCCAAAATGAATACTATTCGAGTTCTACTTTCGCTTGCTGCAAACTTTAATTGGCCACTTCGACAGCTTGATGTCAAGAATGCGTTCCTTCATGGAGAGTTAGTCGAGGAGGTATACATGAATCTTCCACCTGGGTATGTAGCTGCCTCTCCTGGTAATTTTGTATGCAAATTGAAGAAATCCTTGTATGGGCTCAAGCAATCCCCTCGAGCCTGGTTTGGAAGGTTTTCACAATTCATGTAGAAGGTTGCTTACAGGCAGAGTAATTCAGACCATACGCTATTTCTCAAACATCAACAAGGGAAGGTAACAGCTCTAATTATTTATGTTGATGATATGGTAATTACTGGAGATGATGCTGTTGAGATGGATAAATTACAAAGACAGCTAGCCTCTGAGTTTGAGATGAAGGATTTGGGTGAATTGAAATACTTCCTAGGAATTGAGGTAGCTAGGGGGAACGAATGAATCTTTCTATGTCAGAGAAAATACATTCTTGACCTACTAACTGAAACAGGCATGTTGGATTGTAAACTATTGACACTCCTATTGAGCAAAATCATTGTCTAGCAGAGTATCCAGATCAAGTACCAACTGATCGAGCTCGCTATCAGAGGTTGGTTGGGCGCCTAATTTATTTGACACATACTAGACCAGATGTCGCATATGCAGTAAGTGTGGCAAGTCAATTCATGCATAACCAGAGTGAGAGTCAAATGGATGCAGTTGTGAGAATTTTAAGGTACTTGAAGTCAGCTCCAGGGAGAGGAGTAATGTTCACTAAACACAACAATTCTCTTGAAGTTTGTGGCTTCACAGATGCAGATTGGGCAGGAAGTATTACAGATAAAAGGTCAACATCGGGTTACTTTACCTTTGTGGGAGGTAATTTGGTTACATGGAAAAGTAAGAAGCAGAAAGTTGTGGCACGGTCTAGTGCTGAGACTGAGTATAGAGGTATGACTCATGGTGTTTGTGAACTGCTGTGGATAAAAAGTTTATTGTTTGATTTGGGTCTCGAACTCAAAAATACTATGGAGTTGTATTGTGATAGTCGAGCAGCCATTGACATATCACAAAATCCAGTACAGCATGATCGCACTAAGCATGTGGAGGTTGATCGTCATTTTATAAAAGAGAAGCTAGATGCCAAACTCATTAGCTTTCCCTTTGTTCCCACTGAGAAGCAACTTGCAGATGTGCTCATCAAAGGAGTTTCCAAGAAGACGTCTTATGACTCACTAAGCAAGTTGGGCATGGTCGATATGTATGCGCCAACTTGAGGGGGAGTGTTAGCGTGAATCATGTAATTAGTGTCTATCTGTAATAGAGTTTTAAGTTGTACATAGTTCTATTTTATTTAAGACTCTTGTATTTTATCTTCTATATATACCTTTATTGTGATGAAGTAATAATATAATAAGAAATATATTTCATTCAGTATATTTAACTTGTTATTTATTTTTCTCAACTAAGCATGTACGATTTCCTTATTATAATACATTTTTAGCCTTTTGGGAAGAAGCAGGGGGACATAATATGTACCCAACTCACAGGAAATCGATTTTAATTCATAAACAGACATTTCTTAAAAGATCATTGGGCATTGTTTCAAGGTCTTGTTTCATTGCTCTGACCTTAATAGCTAATAGTAGCTTCAGTTCTCAGAGGCCTCCCTCTCTCCACTCCTCTCGTCGGTCGTAGCTTAATGGCCTTTTTATTTTCCCACTCACTGGGCTCAACATCTCATTGTCTTGGTTTGCAGGTAATCCCAGGGTAACTCCTGAAGTTACAAGGGATGTTTGCTTATTGGCTAGAATGATGGCAGCTAACTTGTACTATTCCCAGATTGAGGATCTTATGTTTGAGGTACTTAACGAACACGTCTGTTGTTTAGACTTCTTGGATTGTCATGTTGGAATTTTAATTTTCTCTGATGTTTTTTTTGTCTTTTTGTATACCATATGTCAATAATTTATCCACCCTAATTTCTGACAGATGTCTATGTGGCGCTGCAATGATGAACTTCGTCACGAAGTCTTCGTGTTCGTGCAGATGTTCTCCACGGGTCCACAAAGAAAGATTCAAAGCACTATATAGGTAACTATGGATCATAGCAGTAATTAATTGCGAATGTATTTTCAAAATCTCTATGGTTTTTGTCATTGAAATTATTAACATACTTATGCTACCTAAATAGAATAAAAGTTGCATATTTATGTTCTCGTCAAATTTGTTGGAGGCACTCCTTGCTGTCTAATATATTCTATTATCTTTTGATACTCACCACCATCCTTCTAGAGTTCTGGAAACAAATTCCTTCAAGTGAACATACCGTGTTATTCTTGGTGATGTAAGAGATAAGCTCTATCAAACTCGTGAACGTTCTCGTCAATTGTTAGCCAATGGGTATTCTGACATTTCAGAGGATGCAACCTTTACATACATTGAGCAGGTACTATCACTCCTGTAGCTTCAATTTTATGACTCCCCTTGACATTTGTGATTCAACTAATTTTTCATCGCCCTATTTTACATTGATAATTATGTCCTTTCTATCCAAGAACTCATTGTGCAATGTAGAACATAGAATTGTCATTAATTTTTTACTCTGTGTACTGCTCTTGTGGTGACCATGCTATAGCTGATGGATCCCTACTTGATTTCCTGAGGCAAGTGTCAACTTTTGGACTCTCTCTAGTGAGACTGGATATCAGGCAAGAATCTGACCGACATACTGATGTCATGGATGCCATTACAAAACATTTGGAAATTGGTTCCTTTCATAAGTGGTCTGAAGAGCGTCGACAAGAGTGGCTTTTATCTGAGCTTAGTGGCGCCCTCTATTTGGTCCCGATCTACCTAAAACTGAAGAGATTGCTCATGTGCTTGACACATTCCATGTCTTAGCAGAACTTCCATCTGATAGCTTTGGAGCCTACATCATCTCAATGGCAACTGCTCCATCTGATGTGCTTGCAGTTGCTCTTCTGCAGCAGGAATGCCATGTGAAGAAACGACTAAGAGTTGTTCCACTATTTGAGAAGCTTGCAGATCTGGAGGTGGCACCAGCTGCTTTGGCCCGGCTTTTTTCTGTCGATTGGTACAAAAATCGGATCAATGGAAAGCAAGAAGTGATGATTGGTTACTCTGATTTGTCGCAAAGCAGTATGGCGTGAAGCTGACTATGTTCCATGGTCGTGGTGGAACTGTTGGAAGACGAGGTGGACCCACCCATCTTGCTATCTTGTCACAACCACCAGATACAATTCATGGTTCACTCCGTGTTACTGTTCACGGTGAAGTCATTGAGCAGTCCTTTGGAGAGGAGCACTTGTGTTTCAGAACAATTCAGCGTTTTGCTGCTGCTACTCTAGAGCATGGCATGCATCCACCAATTTCGCCAAAACCAGAATGGCGGGCAGTGGCCACAGAGGAATACCGTTCCATTGTCTTTAAAGAACCACGGTTCGTCGAGTATTTCTGCCTTGTAAGTTTTTAAAATAATGCTTTTGGATACATTTGTCTATACATTAAATCACAAGATGGGTTGTCTTAGTTATTGCCTTATTATAAGGATTGTAGGCTACGCCAGAGTTAGAGTATGGTCGGATGAACATTGGTAGCCGTCCATCAAAGCGGAAACCTAGCGGGGGCATTGAATCACTGCTTGCAATCCCATGGATCTTTGCTTGAACACAGACAAGGTTTCATCTTCCGGTGTGGCTAGGCTTTGGAGGTGCGTTCAAACACGTCATTCAGAAGGACATAAGAAGTCTCCAAATGCCGCAACAGATGTACAAAGAATGTTCTTTAGGGTCACCATTGACTTGGTTGAAATGGTGTTTGCCAAGGGAGACCCAGGAATTGCTGCATTGTATGACAAACTCCTTGTTTCTGAAGAGCTATGGTCATTTGGAGAGCGGTTGAGGTCTAACTATGAAGATACCAAGAGCCTTTTGCTACAGGTAAAATATTAGGAACTTCTTATTTTTATTTTTAATATATTTAGATTCTCTATTTCGTTTCTTCATGCCATTTATTTCTTTAATGTTCAATAAGCTTTTGTAGTAGAACTAACAAATGAAAAAGGTCTGAAATCATACACTAGTTTCAATTGCCTTAAAATTACTTAATAAATACTGAATGGGAATAAAGTTTATTGATTCGTGGAAACGAATAGTACATTCATATGCAAATTATTGCTTCCTATTTATATTTGGTTCGGCACCTAATTAACCTAGCAGAATTTGTCTGTTTATAACCCTGCTATTGTTCATATCTAATCTCTCCTTCATGAAGGGCATGATAACTTGTGTATAAACTGACATATTAAGTGACGTTGTTAGATTGCTGGGCACAAGGATGTTCTGGAAGGGGACCTATATCTGAAGCAAAGACTCCGTTTGCGTGATTAATACATCACAACCTTAAATGTATGTCAAGCCTACACATTGAAGCGTATCCGGGACCCTAACTACCTGTGAAGTTAAGACCACAAATTTCCAAGGAGGTTATGGAATCAGAAAAACCTAGTAATGAACTTGTGAAGCTAAACCTTACAAGTGAGTACGCCCTTGGTTTGGAGGACACCCTCGTCTTGACTATGAAGGGTATTGCCGCTGGCATGCAGAACACTGGTTAAACTTGTGTCTTGACCATTTTATCGCTTTTTTGTTGTTTCATCTAGAATTTTCATTTTCTACCCAAGATACTACAGACTAATATTTTTGAAGTGGATGCCTTTAGTTCTGATATTTTATACTTGTAACTCAAAATAATTTTATTGCTCCACAAAATCTTAATAATAAATAGAAATCAAGTTTCAGCTCTACCTCTAATTAACATTAAAAAAGATAAATCAATGAATTATATTTAATGTATAAAATTAGATCAACTATATATTTTTAATTAAATAAGGAGAATAAAGCACTTTAATAAAGTTATAAATGAATACGAGACCAAAAGCTAACAAGCTCGTGATAAACCAAAGGAAAAAAAAAAAATGTTAAAAGACGGATAAAAATGAATATATTTGTTACGTAAATAATTTAGTTATTAAATTAATTTTTTTAAAAAAAATTAATAAAAAAATAAATATTTTTTTTTTTAACACTAAAAAATATATATTTATTTAAATTATATTTTTTAAAAATAATTAAAAATAAAATTTTATATTTCAAAATTTATATCATATCATTAAATTAGAGTAATATAACACCCTAACTTTAAGCAAAGCAGAGTGGAAAAAAGTTTAGCTCCATCCGTCTCAGCCATCCCACTATTTCCGTACCAAAAGAAAAACCATCCACTGTTATTTTACTCAAAACAATAATCTAGCGAGGAAGAAAAGAATCAATAACTCATAAGCTCATTTCTACAGAGAGGGGAGCTACTGAGGTAAGATAAAGACTTGAGTCATGGCTTTGACATTGCCGGTTAGGCAGAGACGGCTTACGCCTTCCGATCCCTCATCATCTTCTTCAACTTCACCATCGATTTCTTACAGCAAGGTCGATAAGATAGGAAAATCTAATGGTAAAGACGAGCAGGACAAAGGGTTGAATTGGTTTTTGCCCATTTTCGCCTTAGTGGTGCTAAGGTACATGAGCGCCACATCAAACATCATTCACGATTGTGATGAGGTCTTTAACTATTGGGAACCTCTCCATTACCTTCTTTATAAATCTGGCTTCCAGACTTGGGAATACAGGTACCTTTTCCTTTTGTTTTAAAAAATGCAATTTTTGTACTCAATTATTGTCTTAATGCATTTGGGGTTATATTGAATTTGATGAACAAGGTACTTTTGATCCAAGGCGTTAATTTGTAAATTCATGCCCACCATTAACAATAATGGGTATTGTGTATTTATTTCAATTAAACAAGTCTATAGTTATCTCATATCTGGAGTCTTGGTCCTTTATGTTGTGGTTTAAGCTTCTATTATTTTAAAGAGCAAGGAGTGAAGGTTTGACCCTAGTTATGGTCTGCTGTATTCTTATGGTTGCAAGACTGCCTGGGTAAGGTTGTTTGATTCTACTACTATTAAAGATAGTTTCTAGAGCTTCCGTTACTCTAGGAAATTGCGTGCTCATTTTATAAATCCAATTTAACATTAATTATTATGATATGGATCTTTCAGCTCGCAATTTGCACTTCGGTCTTATTTGTACCTTGTCTTCCATGAGTTGGTGGGAAGACCGGCCTCATGGTTGTTTGGTGAAGAAAAAGTGAGCTATTTGTGCCTTCTGAACTATCTTGTAGTCTATTGGATGTATATATTTTCATAACTCCATTTTTTGCCCTTTGATAGTGAACCATACTTTTTTTTAATACAGGTGAGGGTATTCTATGCTATAAGACTGTTTCTCGCTCTCCTCTCCGTTATCACAGAAACCGTTCTGGTTGTTGCTCTTTCAAGGAAGTATGGGAAACGTCTGGCTACTTACACACTTGCAATGCTGTGCTTAACCAGTGGTTGTTTTTTTGCTAGCACAAGTGAGTAAGCTTTGCCTCTTTTCTCTCTGCTGATCTCAACAATTCCTGTTTTGGTGTTTGGCTTTGTTACTCTTCATCAATTTATCCAAGTGTTAATGTTACTTGCGTGGTTTTTTTTTCTTCCTTCCGTGCAATGAAATGATAAGGACTGCTTATTGCATTCCGAATTATTGTTGCATTTATCTTATTTTTGTTATCTGGATTGCTAGGTTTCCTGCCAAGTTCGTTCTCTATGTATGCTATCTCTCTGTCGTCAGGCCTATATCTTCTTGATAAACCTACTATGGCAGTTGCAGTTGCAGCTGCCGGTGTTATCCTTGGCTGGCCATTTTCAATCTTGGCTTTCCTACCAGTGACATTGTACTCTTTATCCAAGAGATTCAAACAAGCATTTATTGCAGGATCAGTTACCTCTGTTGCTCTTCTTGTAAGTATCTCTACCTTAGACTTGCAAAATGATTGCCCTTGTACAAGTTCTTGGAATGAATACATTCATAATAGGCTATGTAATTTAATCATTTCGGTGTTCATATTTTAAAACTTTCCAGGCAATGTCGCTTCTTGTTGACTACTATTACTACGGAAGATGGACGTCATCTGTGTTAAATTTGCTCTTGTATAATGTCGTAGGGGGTGGTGAAAGCCATTTGTATGGTACCGAAGGGGCGCTGTATTATCTGAGGAATGGATTCAACAACTTCAATTTTTGTTTTGTCCTCGCATTGATGTTTTTGTTTGTGTTTCCTATAGTGAGGAAAAAGTACGCCCCAGATTTGGTAGTTGTGGTCTCTCCTATCTTTATCTGGTTATTTTTTATGTCTTTGCAGCCACACAAAGAAGAAAGGTCAGATATCCGACCTTGTATTGCTACTTTTTTACATTCCATTTCCTAACATTTTCCTAGGTGACCTAGTTCACCTTTCTTGAATGAAGTGTTTTGTGGATGTCGCCAAAAAGAGGGAAACTTGATTGATACTTTTGAAAATTATCTCGTACATTTTTTATTATTTACTTTTCTTACTTTGTTGTGTCAATAAATCTACTTTGTTAGTAAACAAAGATGATTTTGGCATTTTGCAATACAATTTTGTGGTTCACCTTGTTCTTTAGTTATAAGACACTTTCTATCCATTTCAATCGAACCGCATCAATTACCACTATATTTAAAAAAATATATATATGATTTTGCATGACTCCAGTTGGCTGTGTTCTAGTACCAGGCTACGAGCTAGTCATTTATAGTTGATTTTTGTATGAGATAGTGAGATGTCAATCTAGAGAAATATTTCCAGCTTTCATTAAATCTTGCAAACCATTATTTGAGTGGGAATTGCCAAGTACTGTTTCAGTGTTCAATTTGTAAGTACATCACATTATGCATTTGGAGTATTTTACTGTTATGTTAATTTGCTAAATGATAGTTACTTTGTTAGCAAAAAAAAAAATCATCGTGTCACTTTGGATTTTTGATCTCATTCAACTAAAATACTGTAGATTACGAGAAAGTTGTGTTAAGTTCCAGTGAGTTTGTTTAAAGATTAGATATTTACACTTGCATTTGCAGGTTTCTATATCCAATATACCCACTCATCTGTGTTGCTGCTTCGGCTGTCATTGAAAGTTTTCCTGATTTGTTCAGAGACAAATACAATCCCCTAGACAATTCTTGGATGGTTATGGTGAGTTTGCGTTGTTTTCATTCAATATTACAAACTTCCATTTCTTTGTTAGTTAATTGGTGTTTTATGTGCAGATAGCCAAGGGTATTAGACCTATTGTTCTTGGTCTCATCTTATGTGCTTCACATGCTCGCACCTTTTCACTTATTCATGGTTACTCTGCACCTCTAGAGATTTATAAACTTTTAGAGCACCATGAAGATGTAGGAACAGGTTAGAAACCATATCGTACTATTTTTTATTCGTTGACCTTTAAATGGTAGGTGTGCTTACTGACATTTATCAAAATACTCTTAACATTTACCACTACTAGATACCTTTATTATAATTTTATAACAGCTGAAACATATTCATATTCAACTGATAAATTGTTGGTTTACAGGTTCTGTACTTTGTGTTGGAAGTGAATGGCATCGTTTCCCATCGTCATTTTTCATTCCCGATTATATAGGACAAGTCCGATGGATTGATGATGGGTTCCGAGGACTCCTTCCTTTCCCATTCAACTCTACACTAGGAGGAACTGCAGCTGCCCCGCCATATTTTAACAACAAGAACAAAGCATCAGATGAGCAATATGTAAATGATTACTTCTATTTTGAGCTAGTTTCTGTTGGTTTCAGTCGTAAAATTTCTTGTTTCATTGTAAAATGATCCTCTTTTTGCACATCAGCTCCGGGATATTGATGGTTGTACATTACTGGTCGAGCTGCATCTTAGTAGGCCATATCCTTATCGTGGAAATGACATGTCAGCATGGGAGGTAAAGTAAATCTACCTGTTCTACTTAACTCTTTCTTCCTCCTATTACTAAATCGGGTGTGCTGAATTTTAGGCTATTGGAGCACTGCCATACCTGGACAGGGAGCTCTCTCCACCCATCTATCGTTCATTTTTCATTCCACATCTCTGGCAGTACAAGAATATTTTTGGAATGTATAAGCTGCTTAGAAAAATACCAAAGTAGATGAAGATCTGTTGGTACTTCTCTTATTTAGAAGGAAGTATACAATCTTGACAAGCATGACTTTGCCCAAAGAAGAAAGGGAGAGGAAACAATTATTTTCGTTTTGGGAATACTGTTACTCTGTTTTAGAGCTGATTTGTTTAGTACCATAAACTATAATATGATTAGATCGCTTACTTCACTCACCAGCAATGTTTAAAATATAATCTCCATAGATATAGTTTTATCTTTAACCCTTTCAAAAAAAAAAAATATGTTATTTTTTTTATTATGTAAATGAGCATATATTTTTTAGTATTGGAAAAAAATTAATATATGTTTTTTTTTCCTACTAAAGGGTTAAAAATAAAATGAATATACTGAAAGACTTAAAATATAAAGATTTAAATTTTATGGATATTTCAAAGTTATCGATGAAAGCATTACAAAAATTTATAAACTAATAAAATTACGAAATCTTGGATAATTTTTAAAAAACATCAAATATGTATTCTTTAAATTAATTGTTTTATTTGTATTATAACCGATGAATTAAAAAATTTGAAATAAGTAATTAAATTGTATAAAATAATTATTTAAATTAATATGTAAAAATATGTAAGTATTTATGATTAATAAATTTTATTGACAAAATAAAAAGGCTCTAAATTAAATAGTCCAAAAAAATTTAAAAATATTCAATAATTTTACAAAATAAATAAAGTTGATCTTAAATGATATTTATCAAAATTATTCAATATTTTATTAAAAGTATTATAATAATATATATATTATTAATTAATATTGTATTATTTTTGGACATCGATATTTTGCAACGATATTATTGCAAAAAAATGTGTATTAATATTAATATGAATTTTATGAGACTTTGTTGGTAATATCAAAGATATTTTTATCCTTGATCACCGTCATATTGTTAAAATAATTGTCCATAAAACTGAGAAATAGAGCGCACATAACTGTTGATACTTTGTAAATTTAATTTAGTCTATAAGTAGCCTGGTATTTTTTTTCATACTCATGTTTCAATGAAAATATCTTAAATAGTTGATATTATAAAAAAAATTTAATTTAATATCTATATTATTAAATAATTTTATTTTAATTTTCATGTTATTGAATAGTTTCAATTTAATACCTCTTTAATACATATGTTATCAAATTTTAGTATCTTTAATTTTTATAAAAAGAATTAAATTGAAACTAATTTAAAATTATTATCAATTTATAATACTTTTAATAAAACATGAGTATTAAAAATATATCAATTTCATTTATAAGTAATATAAGTTATCCCTTAAAGTGTATCTGTCTTTTATAAAATTTATCACTTTATATTTTTAAAATATTATATTATATTATATTTGGATTATTTGTCTTTTTTTTTTTTTTTTTCCATTCGCAAAGTCTATTCAATATTTTTATTAAGTTAGACTTAAAATATTTGGTCTATTAATCTATTGAAGTTTTGTTCTCATGTAAATTTTATAGTGTATATAAATAACATGAATCATCTATTTTTAAAAAGTTAAATTTTAAAGAAGTTAAATTTTATGCTATTTATAAATATTATATTAATATTATTATTTAATAATATAGAAAATTGTTTTATGCTATAATATTCTTTCTTAAATTATGGGTAAAAAATTATGAAATTTTTATGAGAAATATGAGCTGTCTGCTTTCCGATCTCAATATGCAAATGTATATTTTAGGAGGTTAATATAAATGAAAAGGTAAAAGTACAGGAACCAAATAAGTGGACATTCTTGACCCCAAAAAAAAAAAAAAAAAAGTTGACATTCAGGTTGACAAATAAGGCAGTGGGCAAGATCAAATTAAATTAATTCAATGCTCACATGTATAATTTGTCAACAGAAACTATAATTCTCCGAAGAATAATATGCTTGCTAATTCAATGGGAGCTTTAAAATCTCTTACCCATACCACCTAATCCTATATATTTATTATAAATAATTTTTGTCAATAAAAAAGAGTAACGTCACGTGTTTTTTTTTTTTTTCTTTTAATAAATTTTTTTTCATTAAACACAAATCAAAAAGGTATAAAAATACAAAGTTTAATTTTCAAATATATTAAAGTTATAATTATATAGACAAAATTAGTTAAATATTATTCAATTTAAATTACAAGAAAATAGTTTTTAAGCCTCCCCTCTATATTCTCCTTTGATATAATATTTACTTACATCAATTGTGATAATAATTTTTCAGAAAATCTTGAACACTAATATCCAAATATACTTTTGGGTTATAATACACCAAAAACTTTTTCTAACTAATTGAATATTTATAACAAGTATCATGTTTTTACTATTTACTTTCATAAAAAAGACAAGAGAAATTACCAAAATTAGCACCTTTAAAATTTATAGTAATAAAATTAACACTCCAATAATATTGAACGTTTAATGTTGAACGTTCAATATTCAATTTGAACATTTAATATTAAACGAATCTAAATTATCGTTGTTTAATTCTAATCGGATAAATATTCAAAGAAAAATGACATATTAATCTTTTTTTAATTATAAAAATATAAATTTAAATAAAAAAAATATTAATTTTATTATTAAAAATTTTAAAGTTCGTTAATTTTGTTATTCTCCCGTAAGACAATCCGACTTTAAAAGTGAAAAAGGGTAACGTAACGTTAAATGGTCATAAACGAGCAACAAAGGAAAAAAAGGTAAATGGTGGGTTCAGAAATCAGTGAAAGGGGCCCCTCTTTCTTTTGCCTAGTTCCTATCTAAACAAAGAAAATAGCAATGAATTGTCTCCACTCTTAACCACCCTTTCCATCTCCAACGGTCATATTGACTCGAATTTGCCCCAACTAGGTGGAAATTAAACAATGACCTTCCAATTACAAGAAAATAAAAATATATCTCTAGACCAAAAATGAATTCCAAGATAAGCGTATATAGACCAAAAAAGAAATAAAAAAGTAGCAAAAACATAAATATATATATATATATATATAAGATAAGCGTAGCAAGGAATATAAAAAAAAAAAAAAGATTGATTGGAAGAAAATGAAAATTTTATTCAAATGAAAATAGTTTGAACTAAGTAACCTACTTAACATGTCCAACATCCAATCTCCCTAGTAACTAACTGTAAATACAATACATGTACAGATCAACCCCTTCTCTTTTTACCAGCCAGAGACATGTTTATATCAATTTTCTTCCTAACAAGTAACCCTGGATAAAAACTCAACTTTAATTTCCTCCTACATTAAATGAAGTTCCAAATTGAAAAAGGAGGGTAAAGAAATGGAAGAACCAGAGAGCAATGTGAATGAATGAATAAATGAAAACTGCACAAGGAGGAACTAAGCTTAACTCTCTAGAATCCATCGACATTGTCTACCATAAATTTCTTTATTTTGGAATGACTGGAAGGGATGTGGAAAGTTCTCTCTAATAAATAAAACTAGGATTTTGGCAAAGAGCATGGAAGAGAATCAATAACTACACTTCATCATGGGCTTTGTAAGCTATAATGCCTGATGGACTGTTCCAACACGTCCCGACTTGGGCACACAAGTTCCTTAATTCTGTTACCATTTTTGTATATTTTGAATGTTGGTACAATCCTCACATTCTCAGCATTTGCAACTTCCGGGCTTTCTTCAATATCAACCTTTGGTCAAGTAATAATGAACTATGTTAGTGCGTTTTTTTTCTTTTTATTTCGCTTATATAAGCCACATGTAAATTCTTGTTTTACCTTAAGAAAATTTAAGGACAGGTACCGGCTGCATAGAGATTCCAAAAATGGAGATATCTGCTTACATTGCATGTTAGAGGCAGCATGGAAATGGACCATGGTAACACCTATATGAGGGGTTTGTTAAATTACACAAGTGGGTAGAAAACCGCTATAAAATTAGTAGTTATTAACACATAAAGTCCAATGGTGTACCTCGTAACGATATTGCTGCTCGGAACTGCTCAAGACCTGATACTGATTCCACTTCATCACCAAACTTCAAATTGTGAACTTCTCCACGAGATTGCTTCAGGGCAACTTGGGCATGGAATAGAGCCTCAGCAACTTCATTGTCACTTGGAAGTTCTGTCCTCAAAACCTCATAATCTTGAATAGCATCAGCCCACCTTTCTAGCTGAAATTTACAAAATCCAAACTATGTAAATTACAAAAACCTCAAACACAGAGCACGCTACAATGCGAGTACAAAGGTATTGACCTTGCTATTTGCTGCAGCCCTCCGAAGAAGGGCTTTTGAGTAATTAGGTTTTAAATGTAGAGCTTGGTTGCAATCATCAATGCACTTCTCCCATATACCAAGCTTAAACCAACATGCTGCTCTATTGCAATAAAGCACAGGGTTCGAAGAATCAAACCTAAGACCTTCATCATATGCAGCACAAGCTTCAGTGAATCTTATAGACTTGAAGAGACCATTGCCTCTTTCACGAGCTTTTGCCACCATCCTAACATTCTTAAGCAGCACAGATACTTCAATATTTCGAGGATCAAGCTGCCCAGCTTTTTCAGCAGTCATAACTGCATCCTCAAACCTGCAGTTTATTCATAGTACAATTACGTCACCAACACCATATCATCTTAAATATATATAGTGAACCATTGAATGTGAATAACTCACCTTCCTAGAGCCATCTGAATTTGAGCGCGAACAAAATGTGGGTAAGCTTCATAACGCATCCCCAAGAACTTTGTATGCAAAGATAGGTTTGTCGTTATTTCAATTTGGGTCACACTTGAAAGGCTCAATTCAGCATTGTCAATTTGATGGATCTTCAACTGCGCTTCCGCTCTACATGCAAAGCACTGTAAAATGCAATATGAACAGTTCAACATTTTGTTAAAATTTCAAACTTGCATCAATTTATCAAATTTAAGTAGGAAGTGTTTCAAGAAATCGAGCCATATCTGTGGTGAACAATCAGCTCCGGCAGCAATTGCATAATCAATTTCTCGTAATACACTTTTCCAATCACAAATTCTGCGGGCAGTTGTACACTTGTTCAGATGTTTCTCTATTGTCTGTAATTTCTGTGATTCCACAGGATCAATTTGCACTCCTGGAAAAGAAATGTGATGCCTGGAATTCTCGACCTGTCCCAACCTATTACATGAAAAGTACATAGCATAATTCACTATACTTAACAACACACCAGGACTAAAGACCAAAAATTTGTGAAAAAAATTAACCATATAAAAGTATTGGATCAAATATGTTGATAAGGGGGACCTGTACAGAAGTATTGGATCTAAAACACACTTGATAAGTCCTAAAGCTATCTAGCAGGCATGCATGTACTTAGAAATGAATCATTCTCCAGAATTCCAAACCCAATTCCGGCCACAGTAGACTAGCACGTTGTCATGCCAAGAATCTCTAAAACAAAAGAACCAATCATAGCAAATCACTTGACAAGGATGTACTCATAAATAGAAATTTTGTGACAACGTCAAAAACAGTGAACTCAAACTCAAAATCAACGTTTCACAATAATTTCAATGCGGAGAAACTAGATCAAATCAGAAATAAAATTACAACTGTACAAACCAATACCAAACAAGCATATTCTTTAATCATACACCACCATTGAGTCAATGATAAATAGATCTGAAGACCTATTTGATAGCATGAAAGCTAATCAAAATTCAAAATAAACTTAAAAAGTTGAACTTTATACCCACTTACCTAACAAATATAGATGCCAAACGCTGATGAGCTCTGCTGAAATTAGGATCTAACCTCAGTGCCTCTTCACATTCTTTCACAGCCTCAGATAACCGCCCAAGACTGGCCAATGCTGCTGCCCGGTTGCTACGGTAAGCCGCATTGGCCGGCAATAATGTAATTGCACGATCATATAAATTCAAAGCCTCGGTAAAATTGCCCCTATTGTACTGTTCATTCCCTGCCCTCTTCACCTCCTCAGGATCTCTACTTTGATTCTTTATACTCACATACTCTACTTCTCCATGCCTAGCAGCTACACCACCCCGCATTATATTACCATGTCCATAATACCCCTTTCCAGACCCCAAAACACTAGTTGATGGCTTTCGACTAGCGGCCATACCCGTCGTCGGAATCTTGCCGGACGGGCAGATATTACCCATGGGACGAACATTACCCACCGGAGAAGTAACAGAACCCTGACCCGCACTTGAATCGAATCTTAGACGACCCGGGTTAGAAGTTCGGGATCTTCGTGCAGATCTTGGGCTATCAGCAGCAGTGGGACTGGTCTCGCTGGAAACAGAGAGCTCGCCTGAGTGGCTTTTCGTCCCAGAATTGGATATTTTGGGAGCTGGGTTCGGCACATTTCGGCTGGAGACTGATCCGGACGAGCTAGAACTACTACTGGTAGCGGTGGCGAGCCCACCTTCATGGTGAGACCTTAAGGGCGAAATGGGAGAACCCAGATTGATTTCTTTGGAATCGGACTTGTTCTCTACCCAATGGAGTGCATCACTGAGCCGCTCGCTGAGCTTGTTGACTCGTGATTCAGTATTAGGCTTCACCAAATTTGACATTTCCGCTTCAACAACAAAGCAAATGGCAAAAGGGGCTCAAGTTTATTTCTCTTGTACTCCCAATTACCAGTTATTTGAGGTCTAGATTCTCCCTTTGTCTATGCTCCGATCAAAATTAACAGTTCTTCTAACCTCGTTGGCGGTGTCTCCCTCTATTTCATCATGTCTAGAACAAGAAAAAGAAGTATGATTAGAGAGAGAAACACAAACCCAGAAGAAGGAACGAAAAAGGAACAAGCTTTGAAGAAAACAGGAAGAAAAGGAGAGAGAAATGGGGACCTCGTGAGAGATATAACGAGGAAGCAAAGAATGAATGTGAGGGATAGAAAAGTTTATAGAAAGCGAGAGACGGAGTTTTATAGGCCGAAAGGAAGTTTTAGAGAAGAAGAGGAATGAATGAGAGAGAAAGGAGGGGCTTTTATTTCCTTCCTTTTCCTCTTCACTGCTTCTTCACGAGTCAGGCTTCACTACTTGTCTAACTTTTTTTCACTACTTTGTCTCAACCCTTTCTTTTCTTTTCTTTTCTTATTAATTTTTTTTTATACATGTATACACATATATTTAAATGTTACCATAAGAGAAGTTTTGAAATAAAGAAAATATATTTCGCTTCATCTAACTTTTTGCTATTAAAAATGTACTGCATCTCTGTATTTGTTTTTATGAGTAATCTCTGTAGTTTTTTTTAAATGTTAATTTAGGAAGAAAAAAAAACTCAACTTTTTTCACTAACGCCTACACTTCATGTATTGAGTTCACTCATGGAAACTTTTTTACCTTTTGTTTAAGGCAATTTGATATTAGATGAAATTTAAATTTAAATTTAAAATTGATCTAAATAAATTAAATATATTAAAAAGGTCAATCCAATGTAAATATGTTTATAATTTAGGGTAAATATCATAAAAGCGTTTAAGATTTTTATAAATATATCAATTACCTCTATAAACTTTATATCAAACACATGTATGGCCTAATGACAAATAATCTTAATTTATGTGAATGTCAAGTAAAAAGGAATACTGAAAAATTAATTTAGAGAATAAATAATAATTAAATATGTCATGTTTAATAAAAAAAAATTAAATTAAAATATATCTAAAATCAAATTAAAATTTGAAGAGATTTCATTTAATAAACAAAAAGAAATTCTCATAAAACTAAAAAAAAAATTATCTTTTCATTTGTACATCTCCAAAATAAAAATAAAAAAACAAACAAGAAAAAGATCGAAGTTATTCTATATATATATATATATTTATAATTGAAGTTTATTTTTAAAAATGTTATCGTTTTCTCATATTTTTCTTCCAATTTTTTTTTTTTTTTATCGAAAATGATATCTTTTTTTAGGAGCCTTGTGTGATAAAGTAGTTTTCTTCGTCTTTTTATTATCATTGCTTTGAATAAAAATATATATTTATGTTTCTTTATCTATAGCTTATTTTAGAGGTAATTTTTTTTCCACCTAGATATTAATTTATGATTATTTTTGTCATATTTATATTTGTTTTATTTGTGTTTTGTTCAAAGTTTTGATCTTTATCTAAATATATTATTTTTAAGATCTTAAAAGTTGCAAAATAATATTAAGATTCAATTACTTATAAAGAATATCCAATATATCAATTTAAACAATCGAACACTCTATTCGAAAATTTTACAATAGAGATAATGATTAAAGCTCGTATTTTTTTTATGTGCTAACTAATGCTATTAATTTTGATTTATCAAATTTAATTATTGATATATTTAAATAAATAAATTTTGACATAGATTATTATATCTTTAATATTTATTAATAAAATTTAATTTTATCTCAAAAATTAAGAAATGGCCTATATTATTTTAAAAATAGAATTCGCTTTGTTCGAACTACCTCAGGAATGTACATCATATTTACTCTTGTAATTGTTACTAGTCATAAACATTATTAAAATTTAAAAATAATTGCTATTAAATTTATTTTAGTTAAAACTATATTACTATTATTATCTAAAAATTTGAAAATACTTTAAAATAATTATTAAAGTACTAATAATTTATTATTTAAATGATTAAAAATAATAATTTAAAATAAAGTACACAATAACTAAGTACATTAGTACTGATTATTTTAAAATATATATATAATTGTTCAAAATTTATAAAGTATGATTTAGAAATATATATATAGGTAAATACTAATAGTCTTTAAGATAATTTTTCGTATTTTACATATTAATAATTTATTACTTAATTATAAAAAAAATAATTCTAAATAAATTATACAATAATTAAGGAGGTAAGGCTAATAGTAGTCATTATTTTAAATCATATGAGTAATTTTGTTCCAAAAAATATAAAATATGATTTAAATATTTATATATAATATAGAACTATAAATAGATATAGGTATATTGAAAGTGTACAACTACAATTATCATTATGGTATGATTAATAAAATTTATTTTCCCATACTTCATTATACATATTTGAAAAGTATAGGCCCTAAATAGCATATAGAGTATTTATAAAATTAAATTGATTCTAAAATAACATGTAATTATATATAATTTGTACATATAATATATGTATATATTTTACATAATTTATAAAGTTTACGTAAACTAAACATGTATATTTTATATATAGATTAATATGTTATTTTAAAATTAATTTAATTACATATAAATTAACATATTATTTTGAACACATAATTCATATTTAAATCAACTAAGATTTTTTACAAAAGATAAGTCATTATATTTATAAGTTTATTTTCAAGTTCAAATTTATGCAAGTCACATTAAAATTTTAGTTACAAATTCCCCCTTGTTTTTCACATATTTTAGTTGTATTTTTTTTTTAAGTTAAATTAATGACACCAAAGTATTGATTTGTTGTGTAATTACAACTAAATTTTTAATTACAAAGCTAACATTGATTTGGTAAATATGCTATTATGTCATTTGATGTTAACATAAATATTAAAATTTTACACATATTTACCACATGAAATTTGTATTTTATTATTATATATATATAATAATAATAATAATAATTTGTCACGTGAGTTAAGAATGAAAAAGTTTGAAAATAAATCATGTGTATTCCCCAAATTAGATAAATACTTTTCCAACCCAATCTCTGCCGAACTCATAAACATTAGCTACCGTTCATGAGAGTCTAAGACTTTGACAAAATCTCCCAAAAACAACTTCTTTTTTGGATAACACCAAAAACAATTTGTTGAATTCACCCTTTTAAAAATGTGTGATTGTAGAAAACTTGACGGTTCTTGAAAGTTTGAGAGTTGGGTTTTGGTTCAAATTGTTGAATTAGTGTAATAATTAAAAATTAAAATAACTAAATTATGAGGAAAAATAGTAACAGAAAAACCAAAATGTAAATGTAAAAAATTCAGGTTTGTTTATTCAAAATGATAAAATGAGAATGAAAAAAATGCTGACCAAAACTCATTGCATGGGTATATCACATTAAATGCTAATATACAAAAGTGATATATATATATATACAAAATAAAAAAATATATCTGTCATTTTATAAATTTTATATTTAATATGATATGAAACTAAAAAAAAAGTGTGACAAACTGACAATATCTCTTCCTCTCCATATATTTTTCTCCATTTTTTTGATCGCATCTTTTTGCTTTTTCGTCGGTTATTTACTTATTTATAGTTAGATTCCTTTGCTTTGCATTTTCAACTTTATTACGCAAGCAAGACGAAGCTAACATAAGATTTCAAGGGGAGAGAGAGAAAAAAAACCATAAGATTTAATGCCGTTTTTAGAAATTACTGAACCATCCCTTTTCTGTAATCTGACAAATTTCTTATAAATACCCTCTGATTGTTGCATTAATCACGTAATTGCCTTGAATGAAGTAAATAGTACAACTCCAACTGGCGGTCAAGCGGTCCCTTCGATAACCCAAAGAGAGAATCTGACACGTCAACTTTCATACACAACGGGACTAACAGAAGTCAATGGTAGAGAGGTTGAATGAGGGCAATTTGGTAAATAGAGTGTGGAGTTAATGAAACATACTTTAGCTGGCAGTACAGGTGAGAGTGGCTTACCAGCTGGTCCATACAGATGTGAAAGGCTTAATATCAGGTAGAAGAATGGCATGAAATTAAAATGGGAAAAAGGTCGTACCGTGCCGTAATTTTTAGATGAGTATTTAATTTTGTAATTATTAAATTAAATTTTAAAAATTTAATAATTTTTTAAAATAAATATTTTAATTTTGTAATTTATGAATTAGTTATTATAAATATTATAAAAAGTTATTAATTTTTAGCCATATAATTTTTTTAAATAAACGCTTTTAATTTTAAAAAGTATTAAAATTAAGGACTTATGTTGCTTAATTTTTATAAATAACTGAGACAATATGGTGTCTAATTCAAAATTCATAGAAATAAAATAATTATTTATACATAATAACATGACTATTATAAAATTTTTAAAAAAAATTATGAGACTTTTTATTCTCAATATAATAATTACAAAATTAAACTATTTAAATTAAATAATCAAACTAAAGTTATAGTTATTTTTAAATTTATTTTAATTATATTATAATATATATTAATATTATTTAAAAATTAAATTATCTTTTAAAAATTTTAAGTGTAAAATAAGTAAAAAAATCAAATAATATTAGCTTTTCTCATATTAGCAATAATGTTAATCACAAGTAAAAATGTACATTTAAGTTAGTTTGAATTTACACCAAAATTATAATTAATTTAATGTAATTAGTTCTTAAAAATTGAAAATAACTCACAATAAATTTAAAAAATAATCTAAAATGAACCAATTTTATTTTCTTTGGTTAAGGTTGGGTCAAATAAAATTTTCTCACATTTTTTATTAATGAATTTTGTTTATAATTTTTGTAATTACTATAATATAGTTTCTAATATTTTTAATGTTAATTTTATTATAATCTTTAAATTCAAAAATTTAGATTTTAATTACTTATCAAATATTTTTACCCATATTAATCATAAAATGTAAATATTTAAAAATAAGGCAAATAAACAATAAAAAAATATAATAACCTATGTGATAAAATTTGCTAATTCTTATATAGAAACAATAGATAACGTTATTCATACGATTTATTCCCACTATAATTTTTCACTAATAACAATACTATACAATCATAAAGATACTGAAGGATAATTAATTGAAAGGGCCTTAAATTTTCAATTATAAGCAAGCTAATTAAAAAAACACAACAGAAAAAAATCTAAAATTTAAAAAAAAAAAAAAAAAATGACAACAATATAAAACATTATCTTGAAATTAAAAAAAAAAATCCCTACACAAACAAAAAAACAATTAGCCAACAACCAAAGAAAAAAATCAGCAGATATCTGGAGTTGAAGACTGTGGCTAACGGAGGGAGGCTCGCGACGGAGCCAAAAAGCAAAGAAGAAACTGTGTGGTGGAAGAAATGAAGCTGGTGGAGGAACGTAAAGACTGAGCAAGGGAGCGACTAAGGACAAAGACGTAATGGCTAAGGACAGACTAGTTTCATAGAGGCAAGGTTATGCGAGAGAGAGATGTGAGATACATAAACTTAATTTCTAATCTTATATGGCAGCTTATAACCATTCTATTTGTTGCGATATCAGGTGGCTTTTGACCATTCAAAATAACAATATCCAGGACTAGTAAGAAAAAACGCAATTTTTTTTCGTAATAACATTCCTATTTACCTTATAAATACCATCCTATTTGTTTATTCTTTAGTTATCCTATTTTATCCAAATTATTATAATGAGGTACAATAAACAGTTCATACAAAAATTGTTGTGGCAACATTATTACGTTTAAAATTTGTTATACTATTATAGTAGTATAAAATACTTTTAATTTCTGGTGCTTTTTAAAATAAAAGTTAATTAATTAAAAAAAATTATTTAATTTTATTAATTTATGGTTAATATTGCATGAATTTAAAACACACATTTCATTTTGTTATTTCTACAATTTATTAATAGTAAACCATGTAATTTTACACTTTGTATTAAACAGGAACATAAGTTTAAATTCGGAGAAGAAAAATGTAAGAAGCGAGAGGATAAATTACCATTTTATTGTATAATATTTTAGTATTTTATATAATTATCAAGATACTGAAGCATTTTACTTGAGAAGAGACACCTCATGCCATTAGGTAGTTTTGTCCATAGTTATTTATAGTAATGTAATGCATATAATAATTTAAATAATATTTTAATAAAATTATTAAATTAATAAGATATTAGTTTATACATATTTTATCACTATATCATGTTGTATGTCAAATTATTTTAATTTTTTTTTAATATCATTAACTTTTTCTTCTTCTTTTTTTACTTTTTATATATAGCATAACACAAAAAATATATAAATATAAAATTACGTGTATTTAATATTACTTAATTAATATTCCAAAATTTTTAATCGACTGATGAGCAACCCGGTGCAAGTTTATTCTTCTCTGTGGCAGAATAATTTTATTTTTCTTTAAGTTTTATAGTTAACCGTTTTTTCTTTGAGGTGTGATGGACAGTTTAGGGCTTGCTATACCTAATTTTATTTTATGGTATTTTTTATATCTTTATTATTAATTGTTATTATAATAATACTCAAATTTAATAAAGGGAACCGTGAAGCAATTGTTGTTTTGAGAGTCGACACTATAGAGCCCATAGGATTGCAGCCCCTTTTTCTTCTTCTTCTTTGCTCTGCCGCTGCTATCATTTCCTTCCTTTTTCTCTTGTCTCCAGCCCGAGCTGTGTCTTTCTCTGTCAGTGTCCCGCCATCTAGTTTCTGGTTGCTGTCAATTTTTCGACTGCTCTTGCCATTGCTTGCTTGCCATCTTTTTTTAGATTTCCCTCTGCTGATCCTATGTTGGTCCGTGTTTGTTGGGTGGGTGATGTCCTCTGGTACAGGAGGGTGGCGCTGCGCTGCAAGGAGTCAGGTTGTTGCCGCTTGCCTTTTGGGTTATTTTTCTATTTTGTTTAATAAGTGTCTTTGTGTTTGTTTTTTTCTAAGTGGTTTGTCACTGGTGGTCGCTGGTGATCTTATCCGCTGATTAGCAGTTTTGTTTAAAATTTGGTTATTCTTGTGATTGTTTTGTCGTACAATTTTTAATTTATTTAGAATTTTATAGGTAATATGGTTATTTTATTTGTTGTTGAGGCTAATGTGTTTGTTATTATGTCTACAAGAAAGTTTATTGGCTATTTTGTGAAATATTATTTTTTGATATCAATCTTCATCGTTATTAAAGGCTCATTATTTTGCTTACTACATTTAAACGTTAAAGTAAGATGTAATATAGGGCTATTGTTCGAGATTTATGTATATTTACTCACAAATATTTTGGATTTATTGCAGCTTGACGGTCTTCATTTTATTTCTAATTTTGTGATGTATTTGGTACCTTAAATTTTGCTTTAGATTGTAAATTTTTCTTTTTATTAAATAAAATTCTTATTTTACTACAAAAAGAAAAGGTATTAAATTATGGCAATTTTTACATGTGATTATCGTATATAATTTTAATGAAAGATATTTTTAACATTTTCGTCTCTTTCCTTCTCTACAAGAAAAATAATATTTTTCAGTCATTTTTTGCATTTTCAAGTAATTTTTTTATCTATTTTCTCCCGTATAATAGAAACAATATATTTTTCATCTATTTTTGGCTGTTTTTATTCTTTTTTATTCCCTATTATATAAACATTTTTTTTTTTTTTTACCTTTTTTGCATTTTCAATTATTAATATTTTTTTTTTCTATTTCATCTTTTAGATTTTTAATTAATTTATACTCTATAAAAGAATACATTACCATAGTTGGTTAATATTTACTTGATACATTTTTGTTTGATAAGTTTAAATTATAAAAAATATAAATAATTTTAGCTAATTATGAAAATACAAAATAAAATAAGATATTTATATTGAAAAATAAAATGAAAAAAAGAGAGATTATAAGCTATATATTATTGAAAACAATTGAATAATTTTAGATAACTATAAAAATAGGTGATATCGTACTCCTATTTTTGTTCAACTTATTATCTATTTTTCACTATGAAAAAAAGATTGGAAATATTATTAATATTTTGTGGTCAAATATTGTATTATATAATCAAAACTTATTAGACAAGAACACAATAAATAGATATTGACAAATTATGATAATGCATTTTTTATGAAGTATGAATCAGTTAAAAATACAGGGGAGAAAAGAGCCTAAAAAATATGGCTGAAAATGCAAAAAAAAAAAAAAAAAAAAAAAGGTTAAAAAATACTATTTTTAATGTAGATGGATGAAAGCGACAAAAAAAAAAAAAAAAAATCCTTCATTTAAATTACATGTGTTGGTTATATGTAAAAATTGTACTAAATTAATATATTTTTTTAAATGTGGATATTATTAAGATCTAAATTAAAAATAAAAATAAGAAAGTACAAAAATAAAATTAAAATACTATTATGATAGTGAACTCGTCTGTTTAAATTAGCAAAATATATATAATTATTATATATAATAAATAAAGTTAAAAATATAAAATAATAACATAATTACGCGATTATTTATTAGTTTAGAGTAAATTAAATATATCATAATATGCTCTAAAAAGCATTTTATAGATAATACATAAACTCTCTTTGCAATCTAGCGACGGCGACACAACTATGTTGGACAATTATTATTATTATTTTGCTAAACACTATGTTGTCAATTATTTAAGAGAAAAGTATCATGGTGGTCTTTCAGATTATGTTATGTGTGTTATTTAGTCCCTTAGATTATAAGTGGTGTCATTTGGTCCCTTAGTTTTAGAAAAAGGGGCCAATTAAAGACAAAACACATGATTTTAATGATTTTTTAATTAAAATATTATTTTTTAAATTAATATTTTAATATCATAAACATTAAAATAATACAATTTTTCATTAATTGACCTCTTAAAAAATAATATTTTAATTAAAAAATCATTAAAATCATGTGTTTTGTCCTTAATTGGCCCCTTTTTTTAAAACTAAGGGACCAAATGACACCACTTATAATATAATCTAAGAGACCAAATGACACACATGACATAATCTAAGGGACTTCTATGGCTCCGCTCCCTTTATTTAATTATAGTTTGCCTTACAAGTTAAACAAGCGAAAAAACTGTGCTTTTGAGAAGCGTGTTAATTAGTAGAAAATGTTATTTATTATAAATTTATGATATTTAACTAGTCAAAACATAATCCTATAGGACCATGTTAAGTCTATGATCAACTACATATCATAACCTTATTTGTAATATCACTAATTTTGTAATATCTCAATATACTCTAAATCTTTTAGTATTGAAGATGCCATTTAAAACTAATTAATTTTATATATTATAGCATTTGGGGGTTAAGGATTGAAAGCTTATTTCCATGATAATGAGTTGTTGAAGGTGATTTGCATATGATGGATAAATCATGATACCAATGGAAATTTAATTATAAACGCCATGTGTGGTCGGATTTAATTTTAAGGTCTTTAATAACTAAATGTTAATTTAATTTTAACTGTTTTCTTTGTATTAAAAAATAATCACTTTAAATCCATTTGAATATGAAAAAGTTTTAGGATTGGTGTCCCAAATGTAAGTTTATGAATAGTTTAATTATTTTAAAAATAATAATTTTAATATGTTAATGGTTGTGTAAGTATGTAATATATATATATATATATATATATATATATATATATATATTTTAAATAAGGATTTTGATTGCTCTTGGTCCATTTACTTGTATTTTATTTTGATTTTTATGTATATAATACAATTATTCACATGATTTTATTTTTAATTTATCTAAAAAATATGTGTATAATATAGAAAAACTTTAAAATAAAATTAAATCTATTAAAGGAGATTGTGTTATGCAATTAAATTTTTTTTAATGATGATACCTGATATATGAGATTTGAAATCACACGTATATGCGGTGAAATTCCTTTATATCATCGTTGGTGCGTTTTGTGTTGGACCATACAACGTTCTAGAGCAATTAAGGCCATGTATGTTAAAATAAAAGACGTAGGAGGACAGAGCTATGCAATTAATGTTTGTTACAATTTAGGGTTTAGGAGATGATTTTCTTTTCGTAACTGTGGAGGATAGCTCTATGATTTCTTATTTGCAAATCATCTTTCATTTGCAAATCAAAATACAAGATGGTGAAGAAGCTATAGACTCGTGCTTGAATTTATATCGAATTTGGTGTCGGAGTAAAACAATGTATTTTTTGAATCGTTCTGTTCACATATATAAAGATGAAATAGGATGGAATTAAGTTTTTCTTACTCTTGATTTCAATTTATTTTCCTATTGCCATTTCTCTACGACACAATGCACCAGCCATAAATGTTAAGTACTGGGCATTAGGTCTCGGGTCAACAGTGAAGTTTGCCAAACAAATACTCGATTCTAATGGAATAATGGTCACTTGGTACAGTAATATATCATTACTATAAATGTTTTTCCATATATTGGAGTTTCAACAGATTTTGTTTCGATAATAAATATCGCCAGACAATCTCTAGTAATGAGCTCTTTCCAATATGGCCAAATTTCAGTATTTATGTTTTCCTTAAAAACTCTTTTTTTTAAATAATTTTGTTTTAATAACTTGTTTATTATTAAGATGTTATGTAGATTTGGAGCCCACAAGAATATATTTATTTATATATAATTAAATTTATTATAAAATAATATATAAATTATACATATTTAATTTATATAAATTATGTATAGCATGTATATATATATTGTATACACATATTATATATAATTAAAGTATTATTTTAAAATTAATTTAATTATATATATATATATATATATTATTGAAGTTCCAAGCTGTTTTTCTTTGGTGGCTTTGTAGTTACACCTTTAAAATAGACATGCTAGGTTGAGATTTGAAAATCAGCTTTTATAATTAAAATATTTATAATTATATCAATAAATAATTTTAATGTAAATTATTATTATTTTTTTAGATTTAATTGTATGACATAATTTTTTTATATAAAAAATTTTATTTTTAATTATTTTTAGAAAAAAATATTTATTTTTTTTTATTTTTTTAACATAAATAAATATATGTCTTTTAATATTAAAAAAATAAATATAATATTTTTTATTAAAAAATTAAAAATAAAATTAATTAAATAATTATGTACCAAAAGATTTTTGTTATGAGTTTACGACCATCGATGGGAAAAATCATTTAATTTTTGTCTAGATGCTGGACACCTCACTCAAAGGTCAAAACTCAAAAGCATAAATGTTGACATGTGGCTTATTAATGCGAAAAATCATTTAGTTTTTGTTTAAATGCTAGACCTCACTCGAAGGTCAAAACTCAAAAGCATAAATGTTGACATGTTGCTTATTCAAATATCTTTCCCTTATCATGGCTGAAATCCAGCCTTAAGTTTGTCCTCTACGGTCTTAATTGTCCAATAACAACAAATCAAATATTAATAATTTTAGACTTGTGTTATACACAAATCACTACGTAATCAGTGATAGATTTAAGATGTATATTAATAAAAGTACTAATTATATAAAAAAAAAAAAATATATTAAATATTTTTTAATTAAGATTTTTTTAATTAAAAAAAATAATATATGTACATTATTTTAATAAAAATATGTATAAATTATGAAATTTATTATGAGTTATTAAATATTAAAAGCCTAAAATTTTAAATTCAGGTGGGATACAATTATAATTGTGCATGTAATTTGTATATAATTTTATAAATATTACACTAAAAATTTTATTTATCAAAAATTGAAGTGGGACATATGCCCCTCATCGCACTGATGTACATCCGCCTTTATACGTAATAGACTTATATTATTAAAATTATTTATTTTCAAAAATTATTTAAATTAATATATAATTTATAAATAATTAATTTTTTAAAAATAACTACATTATATACACACCTATAATTAAAAGTTTTTTAATTAATATTTTTCTTAAAATTTGAAAAGATAATCTCACATAAATAAACTAGATACAACATGATTGAATTTAATAATTGTTTTTTATTTGAATAACTAAACAATTAGAACTTGAAACTTAAACCTTCTATAAACTCAAATGGGCTATATGCCATTGAGTTACAAGTTTGTTGGCAATTTAATATGTGTTTTTTTATAAACTTTGTTTTTGCTTCATGCATAAATGATCTAATTATTTAACTTGTTTTATTTTTAACCTCATAGTAACAAAATATATGTTTATTTTCTTATAAAGTTAAAAAAATATATGTTTATTTATATTGTAAGAAAAATGAACGTACTTTTTAAGAGGGTAAAAATTAAACTCAATGTATAATGGAAGATTATGTCATACAATTAAATAACATTTTTTAATTGATATGATATATGAGACAAAAAAATAATTAATTCAACACAAATATTATATGATCATAAATGAATTGATAGGACCAATTCATACATTAAATAAGTAAGCATAAATCACATAATATAAATCACGTTTAATGTGATTGAAACAATTATTCGAGCCCAATAATATAAAACTAATACACGATAAATTAATAAAAACAACTATTTATAATAATTATATTTATTTTATAAATATTTTAATATTTATTCGTATAAAATAATTATCTATAGAGAATAATGTAAATTTAGTATACAATAAAAAGCATATTTATTATAAACATATTTTAATATTTATTAGTGTATTAAAAAAATAATAAAAATTAAAATTAAAATAAAATTGGAGGATAATCAAAACAAATTCTTACATTTTATTTAAGCGATAAAACAATTATCAAAGATTAATAATGTAAAGTTAACACACAATAAATAAATGGTTATTGTCCTTTTTATATTTATTGATGTAATAAAAAGACTAACAAAAATTAAAAAATATATAAATAAAGAAAGAAAGTTGAGAATAAGTAAAACCTAAACAATAAAATTGATAAATTAATTATTTATAAGAAGTATATTTATTTTAAAAATATTTTAGTATAAAATAATTATTAATAAATCATAATATAAAGTTAATACAAAAAAAAATTATTAAAATAATTAATCATAATAAAGTATATTTTTATATAAGCATTTTGATATTAATTATTGTACTAAAAAAATAACAAAAGCTAAAGAAGATGAAGAAGAAGTGAAAAATAATTAAAATAGGACACAAAAATAACTATTTATAAGTGTACGTAGTATTGGGGAATTTTAGTGCAAAACAATTATCCATCAGGTAATAACATAAAGTTAATATAAAAAAAAAAATTTAACTACTCATAAAAAAAAAACATATTTATTATAATATTTTGATATTTATTGATATATTTAAAAAAATGACAAAATAAAAGTAAAAAATAACTAAATACAATGTAACTAATAAAATAGTTGTTTATAATAAATAAATTTATTATAGAAACATTTTTCACAATAAAACTATTAACATCACTATCATAAGAAATTTTATTTATTATAGAGGCATTTTCATACTGGTGTACTAAAAAACTAACAAAATTTAAAATGATACATATTAAAACTAATAAAATAATTATTTATAAAAATATATTTATTATACAAATATTTTAATATTTATTAGCATATAATAAAAACAAAAACAAAATTGCAAAGCATCAAACAAACCGCTTTTATATTATGAAAGATATTTATTCCGAACATAATCTAATCCCATATGAAGTTTGTATTACTGTCTTGTGTCTCATAAATGGAATAGAATCACAAGAAGTGATTTCTTGGATAAGTTATAAGTTGCAGATAATTTTTTATTTTTTTGTAGAATTAAGCAATTTTTTTGGAAAGCTTCGACTTGTTAGAACACTTACGACGTAATGCTATGATGAATTTATTTACCTTTGATGGAAAATCTAGAATAGACGTATCTTCCTCGATAACAAAATTAATCTCTCTTTTGCTCCTACAACAAACACGTTCCTTTTATATTTTGAATAAGCTAGCAAGTTTTGGATCATTTTTTGTTGCCTTAGTTTAGTAGCTTTGCTTATGATGTATTTCAGTTATGGTATTGGTTGACATTGTTTAACAGCTCAATCGTTTAAGCTTTACTTTGTGTAAGTGCAACTTTTGATTGAAATTTTGATGGAAACAAATGAAAAAAAATACCATGTGAACATAATATCTCTTATATTCAAACTAATACATTTTTACTACTAAAAAAAGTATACATTTTATTTTACATTAAATGCTATCAAATTAAATCCGTTTAATGAACACCGTCTAATAATTAAATACTATTTAATATTTTAATATTATTGAATATTATTTTTATTATTATAAGTTTTATCACTTTTTCCGACTTTCGATCCTAAAGATAATTTTTTCGAGAGTGTTTTCCTTTTGTAATTCCCCACGACCAAAAAAAAAATTGGAATAGTATATCTAAATATGTCTTCGAAAATTATATTTAAAAACTAAACACTAATTAACCAGTTAATTTAATATGTATCTGATATTCTAAGTTAGGAATATCTAGCTTATCGTTTTTTTTTTTTTTTTTTTTAAGTTAGGAATATATAAGATAATAAATAAATAAAAAGAAAAACAATAAAAATAACACTCCTAAAACTTGTAATAATAAAAATAATACTCTTTGTTCAAACTTAAAATTTTACAATTAAAAAAATGATTAATATAACGTTTTTTTTAATATCTATTCAATTAGAATTAAACGATAATAATTTAGGCTCGTTTAATGTTGAATGTTCAATATTATATGTTTAAATTAAACGTTCAATATTATTAGAATGTTAATTTTATTATTATAAATTTTAAAGATGTTATTTTTGATAATTTTCCTAAATAAAAAAAGTTAGAAATATCCTAATTATACATCTAAACATTATCAGATAATTTTATGTGTTGATTAATTTCACCATTTTTTATAACTGTTTGATCACAAATAATTGACTAATATCTCACTTTGAATTAATCTATATCTATAAAAATCACACTTAAAATAATTTGATTTTTTTTTTTAAATCACACTCTAAAACTTATGATAACTACATAATTATTTATCACCAAATAATGTTGAATAAAGTTCATATTTTTTTAATAGTAAGATTATAAATTTAATTGCATGCATACTATTTTTTTTTAACCTACCTTCACGGATATGTTATTGTTTATAATGTAAATTTTTTTTTATGTAATATACAATTTTTCATCATAAGATATATATGGTGAATATAAAGGTACTGGTTTTATTGATATTAATTTTAAAAATGTTATTTTTATTTTTTTAATTAATTTTTGTGTATATATATATATATATATATATACTGTACGAAATAAGTTGAGCCACACGTAGGCGAGATGAGTAGTTTGTGACTTTGTGGTATAAAGCATATATCAAAATTTGTAATATACTGTACGAAATAAGTTGAGCCACACGTAGGCGAGATGAGTAGTTTGTGACTTCGTGGTATAAAGCGCATATCAAAATTTGTCATTTCTTGTGAGATTTACAAAGCATGAGAAAAAAAAAAAAAAAAACATGGTGGTCTTATCACGCATTAGAGAAAAATTATGTTACCCAGATTAAGGCTAGAACTGTCGTTAAAAAAAAATTCCTGCCAAATACCCCTCATCTATCTGTTACCCATTTTTTTTTTTGGTTGAGAAAGTCATATTTTTTATATTAAATTATTTGTGTCATTTTATTTATTAAATTATAAAATTCTCACTTAGTCATTTATTTTTAGAAAAAAAGGGTAATTAAAAATAAAACCTATTATTTTAATAATTTTTTAAGAAGTCAATTAAGAACAAATTATATTATTTTAATATTCTAATATTAAGATCTTATTTTAAAAATTATAAAAATAATGTGTTTTATTTTTAATTGACCCATTTTTTAAAGCTAAATGACTCAATGATACCACTTATAATATAAAAATTCAATAATATAAATAACTTAATCTAAAAACCCTTTACAACTCCTCACTCTCTCTTCTCACTCTCTCTCTCTCTCACTCTCTCTTTTTACTTTATTATTGAAAAATATTATTTTTCAATTATCATTTTGTGTAAATTTGTCTTTATTTTGATTTTAAAGTCAGATAATTAACCTATGTAATTTAAAAAAAAAATTACTTTGTGTTTGTAACAAAGAGTTACATGACTAATATTGTCCTAAATTTCTCATTATACACCTCAATTAATATACAAGATGAATAATAAAAATTCACAAATTTATACATATATTTTTATAATTACATCAATTATAATGTGGCGTGATAACTTTGTAAGTGAAAAAATTATTAATCTTTTAAGAAAATGTTGTTTATCATCAAATAATTAGTGTATTTATAAATGTATTTTCAATTTATATATATTTAGAATTTTTTATTTTTTTTAATAATCTCATAATATTAAAATAATTAAACATATGTAAAACGCTATTAACATAACAATTTAATTTAATAACTCTAGCCATGAATTCATATCAGTCTTTTATAATTATATTATGTTGATGTCATTTTTTGTCGACATTAAAATGATGGTGCCCTTTTTCTTACTTTGGACCTGCGAACAAAAAAAATACGTTAAGACTTCGGACCACCATGAAGTGTAGTGGCCTTTAGTCCTCAGATGCTTAAGCCAGTTTGGGCAATGGTGATAAGAGTAGGAGACTTAAGCCTCTACTTCGTGATAATAGGAAGATGTGGAGATAGAGAGAATATAGGAATTATGTGTAATATTGCAAGGTTATGACTTGTCATTATAAACATATCATGTGTGTAAGAATGTGTACAAAGTGTATATATATAGGAGATAAGGATATACTTATTGGCAGTTACTTATTTGAGGAAGTAGACTTATTTTAGTAGCGGAGGTTCTCTCTTTAATTATCTTTTATTATATAATTATGAGATATTTAGCACTTAATTATCTTATAGTAGTTTATCTGGCAATTGAGCTTATCTGCTTACTCAGTGCTCACTGAGCTAGGCCGTAGGCCATGAGCCATGCTCCTAAGTAGGACCAATAAAAACTTGCCGCACGAAATGTGTTATTTTATATCCAACACATTATTTATTCATACTAGTAATTTAGTAATTATAGAACAATTATGAATGTATAGAATATATAAGCTCAATTAGCTTTATATTCATTGATAATATAATATAATATTATTAAATTTTATTTTTTTGACAACTCATACTATTTGTTCGCTTTATTTAAAAAAGTGTTCATTTTTTTAGTCTAAAAATTCTAACAAATGTTAAAATAATTGCAGTTTTCAAACATTCTATAAATAAAAAGTGATTATATGTAAAAAGAAATTAGATTTTATAACAAGTTCTTGCAAAAAAAAAAAAAATCAGATACAATTGGATAAAACGGTCTTCGCTTTTTTTTAGTTTTAAAAAATAAGGAAGGTAGATCAATTTTCAATTTATATTCTTACGCGCATTCTAATGCCATGTCTTAGTTATCCTCTATATCTAGCTTTAGCTACCTACTTTTCCCACATATTAATCATCAAAACCTAATACAGACGTACAAGGGAAAATACATAAAAACCTCATTAAATAATTATATAAGAATATGATAACAATTTTAGCAAAGGGTATTTTCACTTTCCAATTGTCTGAACCTGCCATGTGAGAGTCATGAAGAAACAGACTTACAAAATTAGAATGTCTCGAATTTTGAAACCTCAGTAGTGTAAAGAGAGAGTACGGATGGCATTAAATTTTAAGAAATAGAATGCTTGCAGACCCTATAATCATGGGATCAGAAATCAACACATGAGCGAGAGAGATCTAGAGTAGCTATATTTTATAGCTATTGTTTTGGGGATGATTTTTTTTAATGATTTTTATGCTGTTTACATATAATGAATATTTATTAATAAGTTGTAACATAATTACCTCAAAACATTTTAAATAATTTTAAATTTAATGTATAATTATGCATATAATATGGTTATATTTGATTTTATAAATAGTGGTTTAGATACATTCTTCTTTAGTGATTATTTTATTTATTTATTGTTCTTAAATTGTTAGTTTGTTACCATGGATATTCATCCCAATAGAAAGCCTAAAATTTGTTTTTAACAACTTTTGGGCCATTCTTTAGAAAGATGGGGGAGATTGACAGTTGCATTGGATGGGTAAAAGTATGTCAGGATAGAAGAATAGAATAAAATAATCTATAAAGAAAATATTTGTATCTAAAAACAAAAATAACATATTTAAAAAATATAAAATACATATTTTAAAAAATAAAATCATTATTTTATATAAAATATAATTAATGTTAATAGAATAAATCAATTACAACTTTAATATATATATATCATTTAGTTCTTAAATATATGTTACTTTTGTCCTTCTATTGTTTATTCTGAATATGTGCTATATTAGTTTTACAAGTCTTCAAATTAATCTAAACCCAGACTTAAAAAAAAACCTTCTAAATAAATAAATGGATTGGATAAGGGTTTTTGTTTGTTTTTTCTTTGGGTGCTAAGGGCACGTGATGGCCATGTGAAAATGGATGAGAAACTTGATTGAGGACGACTTTGCAAGAGTTAAATCGTTTTCTTAGACTTTAATTTTCTTTTCATTGTTCTCTACTCTATCCTTATCTGCTAAGGGCTTGTTCTTGTCATCCAATTTTCTTTCTTGAATTTAGGTTCGGGTTAAAATAGAGTTTTTGTGCGCTATAGCTAATAATATAATATAATAGTAAATTTATGTATTATTAATATTTGTTTGACCCATTGAAAGAAAGATGAGAGTTGAGACGTTGCTTTTGTTTAATAGAGTGAGACAATGTCCTCTTCGTATTCCATGTTTTATTAGGCGGTCATACATTACTCCCACAACAAATAATTATTGAGCCCCTTCTTTTGTTTTTGTTTCCAATTTTTCTTGGCCTAGCTTCCATCAATGGGTTCAAGTATCCCTATGGTTATTATTATTACCCAGAATTTCCCAGCAAATATAAGTTACAAGATAGTTGAATCCATTAAAAAAGAAAAAAATCAATCCTTTTAAAATGTGTTTTTAATTTTTCTTTTTTATGAGCCTTTTATCTAGTATTAATGATTACAATTTTTCAAAAAATATTAAATGCTAATTTTCATAAGTTTTTCTTTAACATATCTAACAAAATTAAGTAAAGTAAATTAATATTATTTTAGATAAAAACTGTGTCGTTAAAAATATTACCGATACATCAGACATGCACAATATGACACAACACTTTGCTTTGCTAGGCCATGTTCCAATAATTAATTTTTAAAAAAACTTCTATGGTAGTTAGATGGAGTAATCATTCTTTTTAACAACTAGCAATTAGGGAGAATGATTACTTACAAGTTACAACAATTTTAATAGGGTTCGAACCTCGGCTAGCATATTGCAAGGGGAAGTTGAAAGTGCTTAGGAGTTCTTCTTGTTTTTTTGTTCTTTTTTCTAAACAAGTGATTAGAGTGAACGAGCAACAAAGTCAATCGAGCATGATGCATAACGGATCTCTCTCTCTCTCTCTCTCTCTCTCTCTTCTCTCTATATATATATATATATATATATAATCCTATTATAGCTGTCTAACCAAGATTTAGGATACTAGAAAATAATATTACACATACTTCTCAACTATTACTTATTTTTAATTAAAAAATATATACTACTTATATTTCATTTTAGTAAAAATATGTACAAGTTATTGAGTTTGTAGGAGTTATTGAGTATTAAAAGTCTATAATTTAAAATACAAGTAATGTACATTTATATTTTGTGTATGTAATTTGTCTATAATAATATAAATATTACATTTAAAATTTTATATATCAAAAATTGAGGTAGAGCACCCTCCTAAGCCTCGAATATATCTGCCGATGAGTCTAACTAACAGAAACATAACCATGTTAACTCACTGAAGCTGTTATATGAGTTATATTACTTGGTGGGTGTAAATTAGCATATGCAAAATGCACAATACAAGAGGTCTAGTCAACATATATGACCATAAACTAGCCCAATGGACACCAAGTCAGATAACATAACTACCAAATAAATATCCAATAGAATAATTGATTGGTAATTATTCCCTAATTATCAAACATAAAGATAATATGGAGAGATTACTTCTACAATAAAATAAATCTATCATATGTCATAATGGGTAATGATCATCAATAGATAGATCCTTATCTTATATATACTCACTCTGCTTAGTTCATATAACATGTTAAAACACCACAAATACACAATTTTCTTTACATATCTCTCTAATCACAAAACAAAACAAAAATTAGTCTCCTCTTTTATTGTCACTTATCCAAATTTAATTAAGTAATGGAAAGTCAAAAGCCATCATACTGATGGTTTGAGATTCTACAAGAAAAAAATAATATGCAACCAATTATTGATATTTACACAAATCAACATCGCCACTACTATATATAGATAAAATGTAGTACACTACACGTTCCATGTATCCTGTAGTATAAGGGAAGTTTCTCCACTCAGACCACTCACATGTCCTAGACAAACAAAAGCATTAGGAAGAAAAAATAAAGCTAAGCACACTCCATTACACACTTTACTCTCCCAATTATACAAATTATAACACGTGACAATATATTTTTCAAAACATATATGCATTTTTATTAGAAAGAAAGTTATGACATGAACGATTCACATAAATTAACGTGGGGTAAAATATAAGTTTCCTTTGACATTCCTCTTTGCAATAAAGAAAAGAGTTCGGAAAAGTACAAAAATAAACCAGATTAGAGAAGTTTTTAAATAAACACTAGTTTGGGTACACGTGGAAGGCACGTGCTCCTTTGTATTTTTTTATATAACTTATATTCACATAATTATTATTAAAACTTGAATCATAATTTTATTTTTTTTAAGTAGGATTTATGTTATATGTATTTTTTTTTAAATGTAAGAGATTATGTATAATAAATTAAAGATATTAAAAGATGTCTTCTATTTAAATTGTTCAACTTTTGATGTCAAACAAATTCTACTATTCAACAAACTGTTTCTAAAATAGTTAATATCATCATAAAAATAACTAATTAAAATGTTATATATTATTTCAAATTGAACAATAAAAAAATATTTAACTAATAATCATATATATATTTAGTTGTAAAGAGTATTGTTCTTGAATATAATATGATATTTGATTTTTTTTTCCTTCTATAAATTAGATATAATAATCAATTTTTAAATTAGTATAATTTAGTTACATTTTTATTATATGTTACTTAATATATACAACAATTTAATACATATAATACTATTAAAAAAATAATACATGTCTAGCAATATAGTGTCAAATTATATAAGTTACCAACTATTTTTTTTAGTTCTCTACTTTTTATTTCAAACAAAATAAAAAAATTTAAATATTAAATATAAATAAATAGGAAATAAAATAAAATAAATAGAAATACCAAACACAAATAAATAAGATAAATAAACTAATAAATAAAAAATAACATTTTTTTATGAATATTTAAAATAAAAATAAAAAGTAAAAGCAAGAGATATATAAATATAATTAATTACGTGCCACTCAATATTTTTTTATGTTAAAAAATAAACAAAATAGCTATTTATATGAATGAACAAACTCTCTCTTTTATATATTTATTATTTATATCTAAAAACAAAAAATACGAAAAAAGTTATGATAAAAAAAAAAAAAAAAGAAAAAAAAGAGAGAAAGTCATGAAGAATAAAAGAAGAAGAAGAAAAAATGTCAACAAACTCCCACTTTTATATATTTGTTATTTATATCTAAAAACAAAAAATACCAAAAAAGTTATAATAAAAAAAAAAAAAAAAAAAAAGAGAGAAGAAGTCATGAAGAATAAAAGAAGAAGAAAAAAACGTCAACAAACTCTCCTATATATTTATTATTTATATCTAAAAATAAAAAATACCTAAAAAGTTATAATCAAAAACAAAAAAAGGGAAAAAAGAGAGAGGAAGTCATGAAGAATAAGAGAAAAAAAAAAATCAAACAAAATCTTCTTAAATAAATAAAGGAATGATAACTCTTCTTTTTATATATATATAGATTATTATTTATATTTAAAATGAAAAAAATACTAAAAAAGTTATGACCAAAAAAAATAGGAAAAAAAAAGAAGAGAAATTTATAAAGAATAAAAGAAAAAAAAAAATGTCAAATAAAATCTTCTCAAATAAATAAAAGAAGGATAACTTTCTTTTATATATATATATATAGTATATAGATGTTGTATGCTTAGTAATTGATTTCATCCTCATATATATATATATATATTTTATAAAATAAAAAGTTAAAGCTGAACTTTTAATACGATATGTTAAGATGAACTTTTTATACCATTTGTATGCAAAAAAAAAAAAAAAAAATTTCTCATAAAGAACCCATTAGTAATTAATCAATAAACTTGTTATCGTTGAATTTACACAATTAATCATTTATTGTTAACCCATTGCATTTATCAACATTAATTTCAACTTTTGCTTTTAGAAAAGGAAAAGGAGAAATTATTAAAAATAGCACCGCTAAAATTTATAGTAACAAAATTAACATTCTAATAATATTGAACGTTTAATATTGAATGTTCAATATTCAATTTGAACGTAAAATATTAAACGTTCAATATTAAGCGAGTCTAAATTATCGTCGTTCAATTTTAATTGGATGAATGTTCAAAGAAAAATGACATATTAGTTATTTTTTTAATTGTAAAAATATAAAGGGGTGTTAGTTTTGTTATTAGAAATTTTGAGGGGTGTTAGTTTTGTTATTCTCCCAAGAAAAAAAAAGCCATACAAGTACATTTATTATTAAAAATATATACTTTAGTAAAAATTATCATATAAATCTCTTTATTTTTTAAAAAGTCATACAAGTTAAAAATAATCACATTATTTTTTTTTAAAAGGAACAAAATAATTATTATAAAAAATAACTACTCGAAATTTAAAAAAATTAAAACAATCGTCCCTCTTTGTTGTCATCCACTATCAACCACTATCAATCCAACGCCATCATCTTCGATTACCATCCCTCGCAACGTTCCCACTATCAAAATTAGAATTCCACTACCCTGCAATCCCTGTCATCAACACCTTCACCACATGTCACTAGTCATCTCAAAAACTAAATAATCCTAAACTGTTTATATTATCGATCGTTAATACTAATGTTCTTATTTCACACCACCAACAAGTATAGTCTTTCTAGTTGCCAATTTGTGTATTCTTACAACTTGACTCTACTAGAATCATCCTCTATTTTTCAATGAACATAGCCAGAACACTTGAAATTGAATAATCAACAATTGAGAAAGCTATATTTATCGGCGGTGTGAAATAGGAAATAAGTACATCAATATCGACAGCTAGTGAAATGAGCAATTTTGGGGTTGGACGGGGTAGCTGTTTTAATTTTTTTTTTAATTTCTAGAAGTTATTTTTAATGACCATTTGCTCTCATAAGAAAAGCCCATATGATCATTTTTGTAGCATTTTTGATTTGTATGGCCTTTTAAAAAATTAAAGGGACTTTTATGATTTTTTTAATAATAAAGAGAATAAAATATAGCTTTTTAATAATAATAGATGGACCTGCCCTTTTTTCAACGGGGAAATATTAATTTGTAATAAAAATCAGCATGACATTTACTGAATTATATATAATGTTAGTGCGAAATATATTGGAACAGAAAGTTTGAAGAGAGACAAGTCTAAAAATTTCAGATGAAAAAAAAGAAGGAAAAAAAAAAATCAAGCCCATATTATTTAAGCCTAATTTATCATGTTATTTGTAGTATGTTAATTTTTTAGTCGAACTAAAAAAATATATTTATGATTATAATTATCATATATTAATTTTTTTTGATGCATAAATGTGAATAGATGGTCAATTATAAATAAGTAATGGATAAGGATACATTTGGAGGGTACATAGAATAAACCCGATTGAAATAAAACAAGCAAGCTAGAGCTTTGGGGCAACTTTGGCTTCCCGTCCAGCGGGGAACGATAGCTAGCTTTCATGGCTGCGGCGTTGTTTTTATATTTTGTCCAAGATGTACCCAATAATAATTTCATGTTTATTATAATTTTTAATTATTTTATTAAATTATTGTGTTTTAATTATAATGACAAAAAATAATATTTTAGTTAAAAAGTTAATAAAAATTTTGTAATTTATACTTGGTTGTCTATATTGGTTTAAAAATAAATGATTAAATGATATAAATTTTAATATAAGAAACCAATTAAATATAACATAACTCCCAATTATATAATTATTTTACCCTTGTAGTTCTTCCTCTGCTATGCAGTGTGCTTATATCTTAAATAATTTCAACATACATCCTTCTCAAGTTGCTTAAATTATTTCAGTCTTTTTGATTGTACAGTAAAATTGATTTATCCCCACTATCACCCCTTCCTTTTTTTTGTTTTTGTTTTGTGGTCAAAAAAGAAAAGGGTTAGGATTATTGTCACATTCTTGAATCATTGAAATTTGATTTAAAAGTACTTAAGGCTGTGTTCAAACTCAACATTGAGACGTAAGTCTCAAGCTTCGAACCTGCTTTTCACTAATCAGCAAGATTACGAGCTTACAGACAGTATCTAACTAATTAGACCACTTGTTTATGGCATCACCCCTCCTTTTGGGTGTGCTTGCTGTTTGTAAAAACAAAATTATGTAAATTATTATGTTAGCTAGATCTTTGAAGTTTGAGCCAAACCAGAGAAAAACTTATATGGGATCCCTATAAATCGAACCGAAAGTTGATTATTAAAAGTTGATATCAAATCAAAATCGACATCTCTCTAAATGGAAGTTTTATAGTGATTTATTGAAACTGTATTTGCTCGTCATGAGCATTTTTTTTCTTCCCTTTATACCGCCGGTCCTTGAATGTTATATGGTGTACTTATAGTTGAAAATTATAGGCAGCATCGAAGCTGTTGAAATAAACCTGTAAGTGAGCATAATCATAAAAGTAATGCTAGATAGCATCACTTTAGAGTCATATTTATTCTAGGACATTACTCAATATAAATAATTAAAATTAAGAGATAAAAATATTAAATAAATAAAATAATAAAATTTAAATAACATTATAAAATAGTATTTTATATTACTAATTTAAAATTTTTGTTACATAGCATGCATTTCTCTAATAGTAATGGTGTGGACTTGTGTCCTAAGTGTAATATGAAATCAACTTGTCACTAACTTTTTTTGAGGAATAGTTTGTAATTAAGTGGTTAAAATTTCTCTCTAATTTTTTTAATTACTCAACACCTCAAAGTCAAGTACGATTAAATTATAAAACAATAACATTAGTAACGATGCTAAATGTTAATTAATTCACTTCATGCGAATTGCGGGTTAAAACAAATTTTAATTAAAATATCTGATCAATAGTAAATAAAACATAAAGTATAAGTGATTGAATTAAGAGAAATAGGCTATGATGGACTCTTTTCACTAATCTTATTCTAAACTAACCCCTTTCTTATATTTTTATATTAAACTTCCAAATATACCCCAAACTTTAAATATTTAATACTTGCGGTAATCTGGTCAATGAGAGTCTGATAGTAGCAGTGATTTGATATTAATCCAATTTAAATATTTTCCACCATTTTTCTAATCATCAATTATCACAGATGGGTTATTATCAGATAGCATTGGGAAGTGGTGTGATGGGAGTGAGAGTTTCGATGGCAAAACCTTGGGCTATCAAAGCAGAGTAACCCATGGCTTCTGATCTCTCTGCCGACTATTCGATTTTACGAGGTGGGTTGTCCACATCTTGCCGGCGTGACCTCGTCTTCGTCGTTAATCCCCGAGGTTTTTCTCTTACTTTTTTATTTCTAGTGATTTTTTGCCCCTTTCTTCTCTGTTGATTAGTTTGAAGTTCTACTTATTTTCGAACTGGATTTTGGAGTAGGTGCTAATGGTAAGACTGGCAAGGGTAGTGGGGATATCAGTCTGCACAGCAATCGTGTGTGAGGCCATCTCATGGGTCCTAATCTACCGCACCAACTCCTACAAATCACTCCGATCCTCCATTGACAAGCTCAGGCTTGGGTTTTTTTCTTGAAGACTCTGTTGTTTTCTGAAAGAGAAAATTCCTAACAGATTTTCTCGGAATCCAAACATCTTCAATGGAATTGTAATTTTGAGATCTGCTTCACTGTCACTGTCCCTTTGCTTGAATGGCGATGGTTCCCCTTCGTTAACTGGAAGATTTTGGTAAATTCTCTGTTATTTGTAATTTCCCCCCACTGATTTTAGCTAGAAATAGTTATAAATTGGGCTTGAATTCGGAGTCTATAAGTTTTCTGTTTGAACATTTGTTTGCTGAACGCTTATCTAATTTCACAAAATGTTTTTTGTGTTGTACATCTAGGTTGTTTGACTGAGATTAATATTTAGTTCAAGCTATCATGTTGTTATATTTTCTAATTTTTATACTTTCTTAGTATCCTATAATTAAATTATGATGCTCAGAATTTGTGGTATACTGGAGCTCGTATAACAAATTTGATCAGTTGGACAGTCGTCCAACTGAGCTCCGGCGAGTGAAATAAGCTCGCTGGTTTTTAATTGGACGTACGTCCAACTCTGTTGAAAAAATGTCCAACTCTGTTGAAATAAGCTCGCTGGTTTTTAGTTGGACATACGTCCAACTCTGTAGTTTTTAGTTGGACATGCGTCCAACTGAGCTCTGGCGAGTGGGGTCATCGGTCAATCAAAATTTGATCAGTTGGACATACGTCCAACTCAGTTGGACATGTGTCCAACTAAGCTCCGGCGAGTGGGGTCGTCGGCCAATCAAAATTCTGCTAGTTGGACAGTCGTCCAATTCTGAGCAGTCTAGTTGGACATGTGTCCAACTGAACTCCGGCGAGTGGGGTCGCCGGCCGGACAGTCGTCCAACTGAGCTCCGGCGAGTGGACATATGTGTCCTCTAAAATATACTCCTCTGGTTTTCAGTTGGACACATGTCCAACTCTGTTGAGGTGAGTTGGACAGTCGTCCAACTGAGGGGTTATTAAGGACATTTTTGTCATAATATGTAAAAAAATCAAGTGGAGGGGGTCATATCAGATTTTTAATAAATAAGGGGTCATGACAGCATATAACCCTTGAATTAAAGGTTAATGCAAAATTTAATTGAAATATCTGATTGATAGTAAATAAATACATAAACTACCATATTGATGGGGAAAAAAATTAAGTTGAGAGAAAATTCAAATTTTTAATAAGAAATATAACTTTTTTTTTCCCTAAATTGTATCATACATTTTTTTTATAAAAAAATAGTAATGATATGTTACAATTATTTTATTATTGCTACAATAAAAAAATATATATATATATATATTTAGTGAAACAATTGTTATATTGTCATTATTATTTAATATTTTTAGCAATAATAATTTAAATTGTGAAAATATTATAAAAAATATTTTTATTATTAAAAGGAAAAAAAGAAAAAACTAAAAGTTGCAAAGGACACATAGTACCTTAAATAAACTATCAATGTAACAAAACAAAACAAAAAAAATGGGAAAGTTACGCCAAGGAACCCTCTTCGTGTTTTCAATTTTTAAAAAAATATTGAAAACATGTACAACTTATTCACAATTTTTTTTGTTTTGTAAAACATATTGTTTTAGAAAATATTAACTTAAAAACAATGGTCAAAAACGTAAATTTGATATTAAAAGAAATTTTTTTGTTTTTTAGTATAGAAAACATTTTTCAACTTATTTATGCCAAACAAACCCTTCAATTTTTTGGAATTTTTTAAATTTTTGAATTTTTTTTGTAAACTTTTTATTTGTAATTTTGCATACATTTATTTTTTTCAAAATTTTTACAATTGTTTTTTAAATTCTTGAAAGCATTATACTTTCAAATATCCTTAAAACCTTTCTACTTTTGAAAATTCTTGAAAGCTTTATACTTTTGGTATTCTTGAAAAGTTTTTTGCTTTTGAAAATTTCTGCAAAATTTTATTTTTGAAAATTTCTTTAAACTTTTTTTTGGTATTTTTGAAAAATTTATATTTTTGTATAATTATAGTTATTAAATTTTTTTAAAAAACGTTCTATTTTTAAATTTTTTGTAAACTTTTTATTTTGGAAAACTTTTCAAACTTTTTTATTTTTTAAAAATTTTCTATTTTCTAAAATACGTCAAAACTTTCTATTTCTTAAAAATTTTCAATTTTGGAATTTTTTTGCAAACTTTATAATGTTGGAATTTTTTGCAAACTTCCTGATTTTTTGTAAGTTTTTTCAAACATCCTATTTTTGAAAGTTTTTTTGTAAGCTTCCTATTTTTATTTTTTGTTTTTTGTAAAATTTCTGTTTTTTGGAAAGAAAAAAAAATTCAAACACCTTATTTTTGAAAGTTTCTTGTAAGCTTTTTATTTTTAAAAAATTTCCAAATTTTCTGTTTTCTAAAATTTTGAAAACTTTTTATTTTTTGAAATATTTGCAAACTTTCTATTTTTAGAAAAATTTTATAAATTTTATATTTAAAAATTTTATAATTTTTATATATATTTTTTAAATTATAATTTTTATGTTTTGAAATTTTGTAAAGTTTTTATTTTTGAATTTTTTTTTACAAATTTATTACTTTTTGAGATTTTTACAAACTTTTTATTTTTGAAAATTTTTATGAACTTTCTATTTTTAAGAATATTTTATATATGAAAATTTTCTATTTTGAGAATTTTTTATTTTTTGAAAATTTTATAGTTTTAGAACTGTAAGTCGTTTATTTATGAAGGATTAACTTCAATGATAATAATACTCATATTTATTTATAAATCTTACATTAATATTATGATTAAATCGAAAAATGGTTCAAAATTTTGCCCTTAACCCTGGGTTACGTGGTAAATAGGAGTGTTCCACATTTAAAGAGTTATGAATTCGAGCCTCAACAAAGACATAAAATTTATCATTAGTCAAAAGTCAATATAAGACAATACTTCTAATATTTTTGTTTGATAAAAAATACTTATTGTTTGATAAAAAAAGAAGTAATATAAGACAATACTTCTAACATTTTTTTCAAAGTATTTGCTCGTCATGAGCATTTTTTTTCTTCCCTTTATACCGCCGGTCCTTGAATGTTATATGGTGTACTTATAGTTGAAAATTATAGGCAGCATCGAAGCTGTTGAAATAAACCTGTAAGTGAGCATAATCATAAAAGTAATGCTAGATAGCATCACTTTAGAGTCATATTTATTCTAGAACATTACTCAATATAAATAATTAAAATTAAGAGATAAAAATATTAAATAAATAAAATAATAAAATTTAAATAACATTATAAAATAGTATTTTATATTACTAATTTAAAATTTTTGTTACATAGCATGCATTTCTCTAATAGTAATGGTGTGGACTTGTGTCCTAAGTGTAATATGAAATCAACTTGTCACTAACTTTTTTTGAGGAATAGTTTGTAATTAAGTGGTTAAAATTTCTCTCTAATTTTTTTAATTACTCAACACCTCAAAGTCAAGTACGATTAAATTATAAAACAATAACATTAGTAACGATGCTAAATGTTAATTAATTCACTTCATGCGAATTGCGGGTTAAAACAAATTTTAATTAAAATATCTGATCAATAGTAAATAAAACATAAAGTATAAGTGATTGAATTAAAGGTTAATGCAAAATTTAATTGAAATATCTGATTGATAGTAAATAAATACATAAACTACCATATTGATGGGGAAAAAAATTAAGTTGAGAGAAAATTCAAATTTTTAATAAGAAATATAACTTTTTTTTTCCCTAAATTGTATCATACATTTTTTTTATAAAAAAATAGTAATGATATGTTACAATTATTTTATTATTGCTACAATAAAAATATATATATATATATATTTAGTGAAACAATTGTTATATTGTCATTATTATTTAATATTTTTAGCAATAATAATTTAAATTGTGAAAATATTATAAAAAATATTTTTATTATTAAAAGGAAAAAAAGAAAAAACTAAAAGTTGCAAAGGACACATAGTACCTTAAATAAACTATCAATGTAACAAAACAAAACAAAAAAAATGGGAAAGTTACGCCAAGGAACCCTCTTCGTGTTTTCAATTTTTAAAAAAATATTGAAAACATGTACAACTTATTCACAATTTTTTTTTTTTTGTAAAACATATTGTTTTAGAAAATATTAACTTAAAAACAATGGTCAAAAACGTAAATTTGATATTAAAAGAAATTTTTTTGTTTTTTAGTATAGAAAACATTTTTCAACTTATTTATGCCAAACAAACCCTTCAATTTTTTGGAATTTTTTAAATTTTTGAATTTTTTTTGTAAACTTTCTATTTGTAATTTTGCATACATTTATTTTTTTCAAAATTTTTACAATTGTTTTTTAAATTCTTGAAAGCATTATACTTTCAAATACCCTTAAAACCTTTCTACTTTTGAAAATTCTTGAAAGCTTTATACTTTTGGTATTCTTGAAAAGTTTTTTGCTTTTGAAAATTTCTGCAAAATTTTATTTTTGAAAATTTCTTTAAACTTTTTATTTTGAGAATTTTTTGAAAATTTTTGCAAACTTTTTTTTGGTATTTTTGAAAAATTTATATTTTTGTATAATTATAGTTATTAAATTTTTTTTAAAAAACGTTCTATTTTTAAATTTTTTGTAAACTTTTTATTTTGGAAAACTTTTCAAACTTTTTTATTTTTTAAAAATTTTCTATTTTCTAAAATACGTCAAAACTTTCTATTTCTTAAAAATTTTCAATTTTGGAATTTTTTTGCAAACTTTATAATGTTGGAATTTTTTGCAAACTTCCTGATTTTTTGTAAGTTTTTTCAAACATCCTATTTTTGAAAGTTTTTTGTAAGCTTCCTATTTTTATTTTTTGTTTTTTGTAAAATTTCTGTTTTTTGGAAAGAAAAAAAAATTCAAACACCTTATTTTTGAAAGTTTCTTGTAAGCTTTTTATTTTTAAAAAATTTCCAAATTTTCTGTTTTCTAAAATTTTGAAAACTTTTTATTTTTTGAAATATTTGCAAACTTTCTATTTTTAGAAAAATTTTAAAAATTTTATATTTAAAAATTTTATAATTTTTATATATATTTTTTAAATTATAATTTTTATGTTTTGAAATTTTGTAAAGTTTTTATTTTTGAATTTTTTTTTACAAATTTATTACTTTTTGAGATTTTTACAAACTTTTTATTTTTGAAAATTTTTATGAACTTTCTATTTTTAAGAATATTTTATATAAGAAAATTTTCTATTTTGAGAATTTTTTATTTTTTGAAAATTTTATAGTTTTAGAACTGTAAGTCGTTTATTTATGAAGGATTAACTTCAATGATAATAATACTCATATTTATTTATAAATCTTACATTAATATTATGATTAAATCGAAAAATGGTTCAAAATTTTGCCCTTAACCCTGGGTTACGTGGTAAATAGGAGTGTTCCACATTTAAAGAGTTATGAATTCGAGCCTCAACAAAGACATAAAATTTGTCATTAGTCAAAAGTCAATATAAGACAATACTTCTAATATTTTTGTTTGATAAAAAATACTTATTGTTTGATAAAAAAAGAAGTAATATAAGACAATACTTCTAACATTTTTTTCAAAGTATTGGACTTTGTTTCTTATAAAATTTATCATTTTACATTTTTAACCTATTTTATTGTATTAAATTCTATATGAATCACTTGTGTTTCTTTTTATTTTATTTTTCCTTTCACAAAGTTTTTTTTAATTTTTTTTACGAGGTGAAACCCAAATTTTTTGGAACAATAGACTACTATGATATTATGTCAAATTTCATAAGAACCATAAATCTTTTACATTTTGTTTGTTACACTGTACTAAATATCCTGACTGTATAATTTATATATAGTCATACGTTTGGTTGTGAAATAAGATCGTATCGTACAATATAAAAATAGTACGATTATGTAGAAATTTTGTACGATCAAGGAATATGGGTTTAAACTGTAATAGAAAATTAACTTAGTCTATCTAAATTTTTAATTATAAAATTATATGTCTTAATTTTTTCTTTTATCTTAAATTAAAAATAATATTTTTTTTATTTTTAAAAATGTAATAAATATATAAAAATGAATTGAATATTAATTTAAATAAATTTTATAATAAAAAACTATTTTAGTAAAATATATATAATTATTTTAATCCGACTATATTATAAACTTTTTTATCAAATATTATACATATTAATTATAATACAATTAAATACAGTTCAGTCTAATATAATTATACTTAACTTATTTGATACAGTGTACTAAATATGCTGTTAATCTCAAAAAATTTCACACCAAAAATAATGATATTCAAAATTACATATAAATCTCACATTATTATTATTATTATTATATTTAAGTAGAATGTGATAATATTTGTTAAAATCATGTTACCATTCATATATAGATTAAAAAAGAAAAAGAAAAATCATATGTTTAATTACGGAAACCGATGAAATGTTGTAGCTAAAACAAAAGTGACTGTAAGAGAGACATGATATTGATTATCCTCATTTTATTCTGGGTATCGTATCCCATGCTTTGTATAAAATTTAAAATATCTCTGAAGTGAGTAACACTATTTCATTAGGAGTTTATCGAGATGAAAAATATCATTCAATTTACAGGAGAAATATTAAACTTGAGGGACCAGTAGTATAAGATCTGCTAAACTATTTATTTATTCACTTATTTTATCTTAAAATTTAAGACAGTAATAATCAAAAGGAACATTTTTTTTTTCAAATGATATATTGCACACTCACACATTCGTTTATATTTTGACATAATTCGAACTCATGTTATCTCAATATCTACTTGAAATATATGTCATTGCATTACAAAATAATTAACAATAATAAAACATCGTTGAAAAATTATTTCTAAACTTTGACTCAGTTTAAAAGTCCAGTTTTGGATTCAAAGACAATGAAAAAAGTGAATTCTGTTTGAAGTTTTTTTTTTCTTTCTCCAAGATGACTGTGTTCATCAATTTTGATCATAAGCAAATTATGCTTGCTTTTGTTTTCCAAGCAAAATAAAACAAAATAATAAGCCTTTTGTTTGTTCAAAAAAGAAAAGAAACTGAACCTACTCTTGATATCAGCATTCAGCAGTATAAATAGTGTACAGGGCCCAAATGGCCCATCTTCTCCCCAAAACGATTATAACAACCCAAAGGTAGTTTTTCGTAGCCCAATGAATAGAAGGTCCAACATAAGAGGAACTAATGACAGATATGTGATTTAATGACCCGTTATATATTGTTTTTGGGCTAATTGTTGATTTTTTCATATATCACTTTACGACACCGTTTGCGTTATCTTATTTTACGATTTTAACCCTCTGGGTCGTTTGCTTTATCTTCTTTTACGCTATGTAATATCACAAACATGTTTGTATTATATTTGTTTTCGTTATTGTTATTTTGTTTATTTTTCAATAGCTGTTGGTTTCGTTATTGTTTTTTCTATTGAAAGCTGTTTTTTTTTTTTTTATCCATTTCATTAATTAATTAATCTCCCATTTTTATTGTTGAACCAATTCTTTGTTGGATGATAAACTGAGATACTCTGTTTTTGGTATGCAAAACTGAGTATACAAACTCAAGTAAGTAAAATATTTCAACTTAGCCAAGAATTGAAGAATAATATACAAACTCAAATAACATTCAAGCATATTAAATTTATTAGAATGAGAATGTCTAAAACAAATTCTATAATTTTTTGCAAACTCTGAAAAAGGGAAGAAAAACAGATTCTGCAATTTTCTGTGAGGTATGTAACGCTTATTTGCTCTGATATGTAAATTGTGTTACATACAAGTATGTAAACTGTTTTACATAGTATGTAAACAGGTATGTAAAGTGTGTTACATACTTTGTAACATAGTTTACATAGTATGTAAACTGTGTTACAAACTTTGTAACACAGTTTACATATCTATTTACATAATATGTAATACAGTTTATATAGTATGTAACTTCTTGTACTCGACAGACTCCTTGTTTATAATCCATTGAATTGTTTTCCCGACCACAAGGACAAGCTCTACTATCAAAATGAAAGAAAAGACGAATGTGGCATCACTCTAAGGTCACAAGACAAATTATAGAAAGTGGTCAATATTGTAACAGTTACTAATAGTAATAATTTAAGCGCCTTTCATTCATTATCCATTGCTTGACAAATAAGAAATATATTGTCCAGTGTTTTTTTCTCTAATTAGTAGTAAGTAGTAACCCCAGAGAGTAAATTCTATCAATTACTCGTAAGCAAATCAGAATATTCATGTATTTACGATATGCAGCCTTGATTTCAAACACAGTACAAATCTAGAAAAGGAAAAAGAAAAAAATACAATGTGTCTTAAATGTACTAATTAAACAAGTGCCCAAACACAACCCAATACTCAATCAGTAAAACCTATCTTATTAATCTAAAATTAAATATACTCAATCGGCTTATTATTAATCTAACAGCAATTGTACTCCTTACATGGTGAGTTCCATTAGTCCACTCAATTGAACTAAATTTAGCAGAACTACTATACCCAAATAATAAGCTGCTATCACAAGGGCAGATTTTATAGTAGCAGGTGACCAATTAGGATAAGCCTTTTTAAGCAAAGCAGCAAGCCCACTGACATGTGTACTGTTTTGCATAGTATGACTATGTAAACTATTTTACATACTATGTAAACTGTATTATATATTTTGTAACATAAATTATAAAATATGTAACACAATTTACATACTATGTAAATTGTGTTATATACTATATAAAACAGTTTACATACTTGTTTATGTAAATAGGTGGAGGAGTTTCAGGAAGAATAAGGAAGTTGTTGAGGTTGATTTTGACATTTCTCCATCTTCTTCTAATTTTGGTGCTTGTGATGGTGAAGCTGCAAAGGTGAGGATCAGAAGAAGAAACAATTTTTTGAGTCTTTCTTAAATAAAGTTACCTCTTTTGGTAAGTAAAAGAAAGAAGGAACTCAGTGACAACTTTTTTATTTATTTTAAATTCAATTTTCTTGTTGTACTTTGTTAAAGGAATTCATGAATGATTAAGCTGAGTAGTTTAAACTATATATAAGCTCAATTTAGCGGACATAAATTTTAAATATTGAACTTCTCTGCCAAAGAGATGTGGTAGATTTATTTATTTATTTCCTCTCTTTGCTCTATTCCTTTAATGAATGAATGAATAAATCAAGGTGTAATTTTGTTATACTATGTAAAATGTTTACATACTGCGCAGTGTAACAGGTATGAATTAGAGTGAAAGGATATTTTTGTAATTTATCAAATTTTGATATAACTAAAACGCACAATTTTAAGCTATTTTAAGCTTATTTTTGCTAGTTTTGAAAAATTTAACTTTTGATCAAAATTGAAACTATTTAGGCAAATCACTCCAGATATGAGAGTATTTATAAGAAAGAGTAAAATGGACAAAAATAGTATGTTTAGAAAATAAAAAATATATATTTTTTTTAAAATAAAATTGTTATTTTATTTAAAGTATGTCTCCACTAAATAAGATTCTTAATGAGTAAATCAAAATTTCTTCAAGTGACAATGGTGAGTAAATCAAAATTTCTACAAGATTTCAAGTGACAATAGTGTTTTCTTCAGAAAATAGGGCGATGAGATTAAATGAAAGAATGATCTAGATTTTAGAATATACCTAGGGGATAAAAAGATAAAACGCTATACATAAAATAATGACGTAAAATGATTTATGTAAAAACTGCATAAAGTGAAGGTAAAAAAAAATAACGTTATTAATTATTGGAGGAACAATATTATAATGCCAGTAAGTAATTCACTTTGCTAGTACTCTTTCTTTTATTTTCTTTTTTGTGTGGTGGTGACATTGGCTAGTACTTTTTTGCTTCATTATTTCATACGAGTATTTAGTATTTACCCTATCAATTTATTAATTTGCTTGTGATATAATATCTTCGATCATCTACTCGTATGTTTCCTCTATTTTTTCCCCCTACTTTTACGTAAAATAAAGTATTTCATTGCTATATAAACGCATGTGCCTTTGATAGTTTGCAAAATACGGGACAAATATTATTTGGTTAAAATGCATAAAAGATGTTAAAAATTTGACATAAAATACATTAAAAATATATATATAAAAAAATGAGTATGATTCATTTTAGTTTAACATATGATAACAATAATAATTATATATTTGAATAAAAACATTAAAATATCAATAATATATTCAATATAAATGATTTATAATTCAAGATAAATTAGGTACTAACACTAAACTTAACTCATTTTTAACTTGGTCTGCCAAATGATGATAAATGAGTTAATGTTATTTGATCTTAAAGGTTCATCTTTAACCTCTTTCTCTTATCATATAAATTTTATAATTAATGAATTTATTATTAAATAGTTAATTTATTTATTTAGGTGAAGTTTTTGTGAATTTTTTCTTATTAAATTGTAGAACCTAAAAAAAATCTTAATATTTCAATAAACTTATAAAACTATAATTTAAATATAATTGATCATTATTTATATTATAACATTATAGTAGTAGTAAAATTTATTGTTGGAAAAATTATTTCTTTATTTACTATTATACGATAAAAGTATAATTCGAATATAATACTTTTTAGTTCAAAAGTGTGAGTATTTTTTCATAAATTTAAAAATTATTCAGAAAATAAAAATATTTCTTATTAATTCATACATATAGATATAATACGAGTATAATATGAAAATACGCTAATTAGGATAATTTGGTAAGCGAAAAAAAAATGTTGAATGAATTTTTCTTAAAGAAAAAATGTGAGGAATGAACTGGAGTTCCAAAATTTGTGGGGACTCCTATTAATGAAAAAATATGTTTAAGTAGGGCTGAGCAGCAGATTAAAATTGTCAATTTTTTATCAATTTGAATTCGATCCGATTTAAAAATATTCAATTCGAATTTGATCCTATGATATACTCAATTCAAACCGATCCGAATCTAAACATATTAGATTTTTCGGATCGGATAAGTCAGATTGAGATTATAACTTATTTTTAAATTATTGTTATATATAAAATAATATATATTAACATTTAAATTTTAATTTGGTACTTCATTAAGTCAATTTATTTATTTATAGTTATAAATAAGAGAATCAAAATAATAAAAAGTATAATCTTGAATATTATTAAATTGTTATTGAAAATTTAACATTATTTTTATTTTTATTTTAAAGCTAAAATAGTAATTTAATGTAAATGTGATATGTAAAATATTTAAATATAACTTATTAAAAATAAAATAGATATTTATTTATAATTTTAAAAGTAATTCAGTTCGGATTGGATTACAGCGAATTATAAAATCTGTCAATATAAATCCGTTCCGATCCGAATGGATTGTATACTTTACAATCCGAATTCGATCCGACTATAAAATATGTCAATCTAATCCGATTTGAATCCGACAAATCGAATTAAATCTCTTTATTTAATTGAATTGATCGAATTATTTACTCACCCTTATGTTAAATATAAGTCTAAATCAGCAAATTGTATATTAAAAAATAAAATAATTAGCTATAAAGTTCAATGAATATAGAATTTAAGGTTATAAAATTAATATTGTTCGTTTTTTTTTTTAGTGGTTAAATAATAAAAAATAAAGTAATTTATTTATAATATTAAATTTTTTTTAAGGAAATAATATAATATATATTATTTTTAATAAAAAATAGTTGACATAGATAACAATTTCTCTGGTCTGTAAACTTGGTCATATCTAGGTCAAAGACGTTCTTTGTTTTCTTTAAATTGTTGTAGTCCTAATAATAGTAAATTAGTCATTATATATATATATATATATATATTTAAAGAGTTGTAAATTTTGAAAATAAAATAAAGATTGTAATATTTTAAAAGATATTATTTTTAAATGAGTTATAATTGTTTATGAATAATTGTATATCTGTTGAGAGACAAATTTTTGGAATAGCAGAAAAGTCACAATTTATGAAACATCTCAATTTTATTTAAGTTATTTAAAAGAGAAGTTTGATAGTAACATTCAAGGTTTGTGTCATTGAGTTGTCTTGTAATAGATGCTGTAAATAAAAAAATATTTTATTATATTATAGAGTCGTATTTGTTAAATACAAATGCATCATTACTTTTATGGAAATATATAGCATTTTAAAGATAATAACTTAAAATTATGCAGTGGAGTTAAATATAAATAAAAAATTATTAAAAATAATATCTTTAAAATTTATAATAATAAAATTAACATTTTAATAATATTAAACGTTCAATATTAAACTAGTTTAAATTATTGTCGTTCAATTCTAATTAGATAAATGTTCAAAGAAAAATGACATATTAGTCATTTTTTTAATTGTGAAAATATAAATTTGAACACAAAAAGTGCTAATTTTGTTATTAGAAATTTTGAGGGTATTAATTTTGTTATTTTTTCAATATAAATATCATATTATTAACAATAAATTCAAGAATTTATTCTAATATATTATCTAATACAAATTTGTAGAAGCAAGGTTGTCGTTAGAGAACACAACGTAATAATATAATACGATACAGATAAAAAAATTTAGTTAAAATTTTTTAAATGCTTTTTCATGATAGGTGTTATTATCTTATAATTATAAATAGATAACACAAAAATAAATAAATAATTTTTTGTACGTTAATTAATACATATAATTAATATCAAAATATAATACTATTATCACAATTAAATGTAATGCGATGAAAATAAAAAAAAATTATTTTTCGAAAGTAAATAAGGATGAAGTCAGTTATGGTTACAATAAATTATAATTCTTTAAAAACTTTAGGGTATATTTCTTAGTAACAAATAATTTTTTTTTTAAATGATAATGTTTCTGTGTCAAAATTTTGATAAAATAAATTATTAAAGAACTTTATTAACACATGTGAAGGACGTAACGCTTAACCATTTAATAGCAACACAACTTTTCTACGCTATGCATTAATATCAAATAGATCAAATCCAATGGTGGACCTTAATAGTAATAGTCACTAGTACCAACAGATACAACAACAGTAATATTGTTGGAAATTTATTATGTAAATTTTTAATTTAAATTTCGTACTTTTTAATAATAATATTAATAAAAAGAATAAAATTTAATTTTTTTTAATAGAAAAACAACAGTAATATTGTTATGTTAAAAAAACATTTAAATATTGAAATATTTACTACAACTAGGTTGATCTCCTTTCCCTCTCCTTTGTAATTAGCTTAAAGTGTCGGTTTAGACTTAGAGAGTTCAGGAGCTTCTGCTTGCAGCTACTATTAACATAAGAGAGCAAACAAACTCGTCTCAGTGTAGTTCCTCACTCGATACTAAATTACTAACATTTAGTACTAAACAACATTTGAACATCAACTCTAATTTAGAAAAAAGAAAACTAAACTAGAGACTTCGGTTGATCATCTCCGTAAAACGCTGATCAGATTCTTGTCTCTGCAACTTAATATCATTATTAAACTTTTTGATAAATGCTTCAACTCGCCAATTCAACTCATCCTGATTCATAGATTTGTCTCTTTTGATTAACGAAACTCTTTCCCTAAATGTCTCTGGCTTGTTTAGCTCTCGGTGAGCCCAAGCCACGCGATCAAAATAATCACGATCACCATCAATCTCTGCATGATTCGCTCTCATCAAACTAGGAGATACATCCCATGTTTCACTCTTCTTTGGCTGTTTAGTCTTTGGCTTGCTTTTTCCTTCCATTATAGCCTTCCAAGTTTCATCAATTGTGTCCTCCTCTTCCTCTAAAACAGAGCATTCAACAAAATCACTTGACAAATTACTTTTTCCATCATACTTATCAATGGGTTTTTCTTCTTGGAAGCTCATCTCATCTGGGTTCTCTTTATTTATTGAAGATGAAGAAGAGAGTGATTCAATTGGGTTATTTTCCAAATGGCTTATTTCTTGTTGGGATTGGAAAGAAAATTGGTACTTGTCCTGTTTCTTGTTCTCATTATTCTCTGTGATCTTGGAAGCTGAATAGGAATAGGAATAGGAAAGGGAGTATAAATGCTTAAGGTTTTGATTTTGGAAATTAGAGGAAGAAGCAGCAATAGCTATGATGATGAAATTGACAATAATGTAGATGTAAAGAGGAGATAGATAGAAGCTTCTCAACGAACTCCAAAGCTGAGGGAAAGTAAATAGACTCAGATGAATTAGGTTTGGAATTATTACCACCTTGAATAATTTGATGGTAGATACTATTCCTATGAACAAAAGTACCAGCTTTGCAGCCCAAATTATGTTTTGCAATCTGCTTTTTTGGAACAATTCCTTCATTGGGTTTCTTTGGTTCTTCAGTTTTAAGCAAAATTTAGTAGAACAATAAGAAAAAAAGTACCGAATTAAGAGCACAGTGTCAAGAACCAAGTGTTTAAGGAGCTTCAGTTTCAGTTTTATACCTCAGAGAGAGTCTCTGCTACTTCTCTTCTTCATTGATAAGGAGCTTTAGACTTTAGAGAAAGAGCAAAGATAACAGAACTTGCTCAACTTGGAGACCAGTAGAAGAACAACCATGACACAAGGACTAAGGACAAACAACACAAGGAAGCACTCATAAGGCTTTAAGTACAAATTACAATTAAAAAGCACCAATTTTATCACGTTTGAAAGTCGCTTATCTTCCTAACATATCATCCAACCTTGATCAAATCTCAGCCGTTCATTGCATACCATATATCTTTTTAAAAGTTGGACCTATACATGAAAAAATCATTGCTATATTTGAAAAGTAAACTTTGATTAGTTAAATCAGAATTTTAAGTATCCCATTAACGGCGCTATCAGCCGGCAGACTTGTCCTTTAACTAATAGCCAGGTCACAATAAGACTTGACTATCACTATGAGAATAAAGTTTTTTTTTTTTTTTTTTTAAATCTCTGGAAAAAGAAAGTCCACTCGTTTATTCCTCTGTATTGCTATAAGATATTCATCACTGAATTAGCAACGATGTAGGTCACAAAGTTTCTAATCAGACTTTAAACCCCATACTCAAATATATATACATCGGATAAGTTAAGTGATTAATTCATTTATTTTATTGAAGACATCAAATTGAATAAGTTGCCACGTATTTCACTATACAGGAAAAATTAAAGCTTATATACTTTATTGTTTATTTTTTAACACAAAATTATATATGGAGGTAATTAATAAAGCTAAAGTATAGTCAGAAACAAGTGCTCTGTTTGAGACCCAAGATAACTTTTAAAGTTTATAAATAACTAGTACAAACAAACAAAAGAGAGAGAAATACAGATTCTGAAATACTTAGTAGCCGGTGACCAACAGTGTTCTTATTACTCATTGAGTAGTTTTAGATATAATAATTTCTGGCAGAAAGTGTCCATCTCCATTATATATATGTATACTTTAAAACAGTGGGTAGCTTTTAGATTTTAGTACACTTTAAGAAATTTTTAGGGTTTAAGATTCATAGGTTAAGCCGGAGCTTTCATTTGTTGTAGTTGTTGGTTATGCTTTTTAAATTAAATAGTCCTAAACTTCTAATTGAGACATATTGAATAAATATAAATGTAAAGTGATTTGTCCAGTACTATAAAACACAGTTTGTTAGAAACATTTATGGGAATCACATTTATGCAGTATTCTAGGTTGATGCTATAACACATGTATAGTATAAGTAATGTATAGTGTGTGTTTAGATTGAGAATAATATTTAGGAAAGTAATTAGTGTTAGAAGTTATTGGTCATCAACTTTTCTCAAAATTTAAACCGTTAGTAGAAGAGTTAATATTGCTTTAATACATCTATCACTTCTACAAGTATTGACTTTATACACCATGTAGGCTAAACACTTACAATTAATAATCGTGGTTGTTAAGCCTTGAACACATGACCTCTATTTCTATGTTAGAAGTTGTTGGAAAAGTAACTCTCCCAAAAACTTATGTTGTTAGAAAGAGGGTCAATATTACTTTTATACATCTATCATTTTTTCACAAGTGTTGGTTATATGCACCGTATAAGCTAAACATTTGTTATTCAATAATTCAAGTTTCTGGGCCTCAAACATAGGACATTCAACTCTGATATCATATAAATTTTATATAGTATATAAATACATTAAACATTCACCGCTTAAAAAGTTAACTTCGAAGGTAGCTAAGTTTCATAATTACTTATAAACCTTATATTAGTATCATGCTTAAATAATATGAAACAAAATCTCTAACATACCCCTCAAGGTGTGAGTTTTTATCTTTTGTAAAACCCATCATTTTGTATTTTTAACTTATTTTATTATATTCTATTTTGTATGAGTCACTTGTTTTTTTTCCCTTTCGCAAGACCCATTCTTTTTTATAAAGACGATGCCCAAAGTATTTGACTCATTAATCAATTGAAGCAATGATATTGTGTAAATTTTATATAATGTACATGAGACACCTACTCCTTAAAAGGTTAACCTCTATTAGGAAAATGACCAACATTACTTTTATACATCTATCACTTTCCTACAAGTGTTGGCTCTATGCACCTTGCAGGCCAAACATTTGCTATTCAATAATTCAAGTTGTTGGGCCTCAAATACAGGACATTTAACTCTAACATCATGTAAATTTTATATAGTGTATAAGTATATTAGACATTCACTACTTAAAAAGTTAACTTCAAAGGTAGCTAAGTTTCATAATTACTTATAAACTTTATATTAATATCATGCTAAAATAACATGAGACAATACCTCTAACATACCCCTTAAAGTGTGGGTCTTTATTTTTTGTAAAGCCCATCACTTTATATTTTTAACTTATTTTATTATATTCTATTTTGTATGAGTCACTTGTCTTTTTTTTTTCTCTTTCACAAGACTCATTCTTTTTTTTAGAGGCGAAATCCAAAGTATTTGACCCATTAATCAATTGAAGCTATGATATTATGTAAATTTTATATACTGTATAAGTAACATGAGACACATACTCCTTAAAAGGTTAACCTCTATTAAGAAAATAGCTAATATTATTTTTATACATCTATCACTTTCTCATATGTCTTGGTTTTATGCACCATACAGGCTAAATACTTGCAATCAATAGTTGGGATTATTAGGCATTGAACATAGGATCTCTAGCTTTGATACTATCTTAGAAGTTGTTGGTTAGCTAGAGAAATTATCTCACATTAATAAAAGACAATGTTATGAAAGAGTTTATAAGAAATATAAATAGTTCTACTCATTAAGTTAACCTTTTGGAATTGGAGGACTCATGTTTCTTATACATTTTTACATGATATTAGAGTTTTAATCGAATCAACAAACCAAAAATTTTAGGACTCACCTTGCAAAAAAAATGAATGGACCTTGTGAAAGAAGAAAAGATCAATGACCCAAATATAATAAAATATAGTAAATAGATTAAAAATACAAAGTGTTAATATTTGTAAGAGATAAATACTCACACTTTGAGGAAAATGTTAGAGAAATTGTCTTACATTAATAAAAGATAATATTATAATAAAATTTATAAGAAATATAAGTAATTATATTCATTGAATTAATCTTTTAAGATTAAAAGACTCATATTTTTTTTTTTATATAGGCTTTCACAACTAGAAGTTTAAGGGCCGGCGCATAAAGATGAACAACATCTTGCATTTTGATAAAAAAATTTATAATAATAATTTTTTTAATGATATATGTATTAGTATGCATTGGATTAAATAACTTGTTAATTTTAGGAAGAGTACTGCGACGATCATGTAGTTTACATAAATAGGACATATAATGTTATAATTTTTTTTTAGGTCTTGTTATTTTGACTGATTGATTGGATTTATTATTTGCAGGTGATATGATTAAATTTGTGAGAGTGTTTATGAAATATCAATTTTATTGAGTTATATGAAAAATAAATGATTATGTATAATCTTATAAATTTCGCCACATGATCGATACATGATAAAATATAATTTAATGTTAATTTTATTATAATAATAAGATATATATAGTCAATTAAAAAACTATGAAACTTATGCTCTTTAAGTTTTAAAATATATATGTCGATTCAAATGTTGAGACTTAATTTTATGAAAATATCAAAAATGTTATTATTGTGAATAAAAACTTTGAAAATATTTAATAAACCTTTGAAAATTTTATCAAAATTATAAGATTTGTTTATAAAACTTTATAAACATCAAAACAAATAATTACTTATATTTTAAAACTAATTTTTTTTTTTATGTAATACATATATTTATAAAAATTACGGTATCAATTTGATTAATAAATCAATTAATTAATTAAAATATTACAAAATGACTAGTTAAAATATGAAATAATTATTTATATTGTAATTGTAATATTATTATAAATGGATAAACATCGACGATACATAACATAATTTAAATTATAAAAAAAGAAAAATTATAGGTAAAAGGACTAAAATAATATATAAATGATGTATAAATAAAAAATATAAATGAAAATGAGTATAAATTATTGAAGTAAATAAATTTAAAGGTAAATTTTTTAGAAAATAAAAAATAAAAAATTTAATATGAAATAATATTTTGTTAATATTTTATTGATATTTTAATGACAATATCTACGATATTTTAGAAAAAATATATATTTTCACTAAAATTTACAACAACAATAATTTAGTAGACAACATCATCAACACTTTCATCCCTAATGCTCTCTAAATGTAATCAATAGGACTTCTAACATCTTCTACTCTTAATTTTATATTGAATATAAAGTTAGAAGTTCTATTATTATATTACATGTAAATTGTTGTAGATTTAAGTTAAAAGAAAAAACAGCTGAGACTGAGGGGTAGTAGTGTCAGTTTCGTTGCCAAAGGAACAATTGGCCTCCTTTGTCTGACCCCAGGGAACACGCACCAAACTAAACCATGCCCTTCATCCATTCATTACCCTATTCAACTTCCCTACCATTGTACTTCTTCCTATTAGAAGGTCCATCTGCAGCTCGTTCTTAACAATTAAATATGTTCGGTTGGTAGTCTCTCAGTTTTATTGTCTATTTATAAAATATTTTCACAACATAAGTACTAATATTAAAAACAGAAAAAGATATTGTGATATATTTAAGATCATTTAAAATTATTATGAATTTTATAAAATAAATTCATTGATATAGATAATATCTTATTCAATATTTCGCAAAAAAAAATTTCAATAAATTATTATGTTCGGTTTGGAATTTTGGACTCATCTCATGATCTATAGGCTGTTGTGCTTCAGCTTTTTTTGCAGAATTCTGCACGGATCAAAAGCTCTGCAAATAAGCTTAGTTGACAACAAGATTTGAAATATTTATGTATATCAAAATATTTAGCTTTAAATTTTACGAATCTCAACAAAAATGTTAAATTTTTTTCGTGAAAAATATAAACAAATAAAATTATAAAAAAAATTTAATAAATTTTTTTAAATATCAAAACAATCTATTACTTATTTCTTAAATTAATTATCTTATTTAATAAATATAAATATAAATATTTTATATTTATTTTTTTCAATAAATCAAAATATTATAGATTAGGTTGTTAAAATGTTTAAAATAATTATTTAAATTAATAAATTTTATCATTAAATAAATATATTTAATGATAAATTTATTTTAAAAAGTAAATGAAATTTATTGATATTATTCTACATTTTACAGATAATATTTATATTATTAATTGATATTTTTTCAATATTAATATTTTGTTAATATTATTACAGATAACGTATATCAATATAATGAGATATTTAAAATACAAATATTATAAAAATAATGTCGATAATATTGAAGATATTCATTGTAAACTGGACTAAAATTTTGTACCAATCTTCTGTGAGATCACATGAAAAAAGATTATTAATTTTAGAAAATTTATAAGTTGAGATAAATAACTGAGTGTCCATAGCTTTTTCAATTTTCGTTTTATCTTTTTATTTTATTTTAAATAAATGCCTATACCAAGAGTTTGGGAATAAGAGTTCTAAAGACTGGAGACAATTTATATGAACCAACACATTTATCATTAAATTACAGGTTTTTGTGGTTATTGGGAATTTGGGAGTTGTCAATCTGAGCTAAACTGTAGAAGTTTATGTACCCTTTTCTCTACTTCTCTATATGTTTGTAACTTATGGCATATTCATAATGCTCTAGCAAATTATTGCTACATATAGAGGTGATAGCTAGAACATTATTGCAGTCACTTTCTGCCTATAACATTTTATCTTTATATTATTCTATCAAAGAAATTTACTACACTCAATTATTTTAATGTTCTATTATCATAGCAGACTTAATTATACAATAAATACTTTGATATATCACAATTTTATTATAATTATAATTGTTATAATAATTTATTATTAAATTTAATTATATAAATTTAATTATATTTATCAATAATAATATATTACATCATTTATAATTTAACACAAATTTATAACAAATAAAATTTTTCTTGTGTAATATATTTCGCTAGCAGCTTTAAGCTGCTCTCCTGTTAGGAAAAAAAATTGTATATTATATTTTAAAATGTGTTCATTATCTTAATAATACATATATTATTATTTTTGTATTTATTCTCACTTGTATTATTAAAATATACTAATTTAGTACCCATATTTACCTATTGTGTATTCTTTTTGTCAAAAACTTATAGTATTTCAAAATTTTGACAAAAAAGAGAGATAATTTTGTCATTTAATATTATTTTCTTGGAAAAGATGGGGTGATAATTTTGTTTTAATTTTTTTAACTTTTACATATCATTTACATACTAATATATAACATATACATTTAAGAGTTTAAACTCATGTTTTCTCGATGTTCAAAAGAACCATGTACTATTGCACTACATGATAATTGATAATTTTTTTAATTATACTAATCACATCCGTAAGATAATTTTTTTAATTGTTAAAAAAAATGGGCGAATTTTTTTTTAATTGTTAGCAACAAAAATAGATCGGTGAGGACAATTTCATGATAGCATAGCTCTAAAATGATATTGTTATTATTTATTTTGAAGAGTATCTGCTACATTTACTAAAATATTTTTATTCTTATTCACACAAGAAAATTATTTTCTTATTTTGTAAAATTATATAGAATCCTTTAAAAAATCATTTTTCTTGGAGTTTATTTTTACTATTAATAATTAAAATTTTCACATAGCATATTTTTTAAAGAAATATATTAAATGCCAAAATTATTCCTTTAAAAAAAAAAAAAAACTAAAATTTGAGTTACTATAATTTTTTTTTGACAAAGTGAGTATTAATAGATGAATTTGAATATTAAATTAACAACTTTTAATAATATGAATGAGAGTAAATACCAAAATAATAATAAGTATTATTAAGGTACCAAATCCTTGTTTATATTTGTCCAATCTAAGTCATATATTTTTAATCTAAGTATTTATTATTATTTTATATTAATACCCTCAAATTTATTCCATGAAAATTGATGGTTAAAATTCAAAAATAAGTGGAGAATCTAAATTCATTAATAATAAACATATATAAAATTATATAAATTATAGGAAAATTATAAAAAATAACACTCTTAAAATTTATAATAACAAAACTATCAATTTAATAACATTGAATGTTGAATATTGAACATATAATATTGAACGTTTGACATTAAACGGGTCTAAATAGATACAATTTAATTTGAATGACGTTTAAATGAACGAAAGTTTAAAGAAAAATGATGTAAAAATTATTTTTTTAATTATAAAAATATATAATTTAAATATAAAAAAATTATTTTTATTATTATAAATTTTAAAGTACATTATTTTTATTATTTTAAAAAAATTATACTGTAATTAAAAGATAAGGGTTTAATTCGAGCCTTTGTTTTATGGTGTTTGATTAGATGTTATTAAAGTTTGTCCGGCTCTTCTATTACACGTCTTCTTACTTTTCTTTCAACTTCCTAGATATTAAGTTAACCTAGTTTGATTAGTACAGCTCTTGCCAATTAAATGCTTGATGTAAAAAAAAAAAAAAAAAATTGGTTAAAAAATTAGACAAAGATAAGCGTGTGGATTTGAAATTAAGTTCCAAGAGTTCAATTAAAAAAATAATTTTTTTATTTTTTTTAATAATATTATACAATTTATATACCTTAAAATTAAACTCTATAATTTATATTTATATTTCTTACCATGAAACTTTAATATCATTAAAATACACACGTTCCGACACAAAATGCGTATTTGTTAAAATGTTTTACCAAATTTTGTTCCACCAATCAAGCAAAGTTGAAGGCATGTAGAATTTACTTATTGATAGGACTTAAGTGATATGATCTGACATAATATCTTGTGCGATATGAACCGAGCAAACTTAATACTTGTATTATCATTTATGAGATGAATGAAACTTTCTCTAATTTTAAAATATAGAGAGCTACTATAGAGGTCTATAGAGTGAGACAATGAGGTTTGAGAGTTACATTATTTGGAGTAGGGAGTAGGGAGTAGGGACTACTGAATTTTGAACAAAAAGCAAATTTCTCACCACTACACACAAAGGGGCGGTGGGGGTGTTAGTATTAAGTGGTGGGTCTACTCTAAACAATGATCTATCCATTCTTGTTTTTGTTATCTGTACCTTTCAATTAAAGTTGATAAATTTTTATAGGGTTTAATAATATGATTTGAATATAATATGATACAAATTTTTTTTTGATAAAAATTGATCAATAATTTTTTTATATTTTTAAAAGTTTTATTATTTTTTACTATTATAAATAAGTAATATGAAAAAAAAATCAAGTAAATTTTTTTATGGGTCAACTAATACGAAAACTCGACACAAATAACACAAAACGAACTTGGTACTAATACGAATAATACGAAACAAACACGACAAAAATATGACTAATACGACACAATTACTACCCCTACTTTCAATACTTGTAATGACATTGACTTTCAATTTCACTCTTATAACAAAGGAAAAAGTATTTTTGAATTAATCATTTATTTTTTAAATGGGCCGTCTAAATTTAAATGGTATTGATTATTCGAATCAATATGATTTTGTATTGCCTCATTTTTGCTTTGTCTCAAAGACAAGGCAACCAATTTGCTGGTTTGGCACTAGCTTTGTTGCCAAGCTAAGCTGTATTTGCACTTTTACTTCTTGTATCGATCCATTGCCATTTTACCCACCCCACACTCTTTTTTTTTTTTTTTTAACATGGTTTGTTGGACAATATTCATCACGAGAACTTGGATTTTGTAACAAAATCAGAAGGTTGTAGATCTAAAAAAGAATCTAATGTTAGATAATGAAGAGCCATTTAAGACTTTTGTTATATTTATTTAGATCAAACTATATAGTCGGTGCGATTCAACATGCAAATTAAAGTGGAGGGAAAATGCAAAGTTATTTCCGCCATATCATAATATGATTTATTATTATTATTATTATTATCAAACTACATTTGATGGGGTGCGATCTTAAAACACATTTTGCTTAGGAAATCATACTTTATGGTATTTCTGTGACAATACTTTTGTTATTGAGTGCTACTAGATGCCACTTCCCAAACTTCTCTATTTTTGTTTCTAACAATAATTGAATGAATTGTTTTAAAAATAAAAAATATAAATTATGTAAAAGAAGATGATTGGATATGATCATATGAAGTTATCGTGGCCCAAAATTGGGTAATAAAGTCGTGCAGCACAAAATTTTCTTTTATTATTTTTCTTTTTTTATAAATAATTATATTAATCACGCATTTAATAATTGAGAATTAAACACCAAGATCTTCTATATTTTCAAATAATTTTCATGTCATTGTGTCTTACTTCTATGGCTCAACATGAAGCACACTTTGAAACTTACGTCATATTTGTTACACAATATTGAAAAAATTGACTATAATTTATATACAGTCATACATTTAATTATGAAATTATATTATATAGTATAATATAAAAATAGTATAATTATGTAAAAAAAAAATCAAAGAATATAGATCTAAACCGTACTTGACATTTTACTTAATATATCTGAATTTTTAATTATAAAATTTTGTGTCTTCACTTTTTCTTTAACTTCAAACTAAAAATAATTTTTTTTACTTTTAAAATGTATTAAAAATATAAAATAAAATAAATTTATAATAAAAAAATATTTTAAATATAAATTATTTTATTAAAATATTTATAATTAATTTTATTAAACTATATTATTCAATTTTTATATAAAATAATTATAATATAATTAAATATAATTTAATCTAATATAATTATACACCATGCTTTAAATGTAATCCTTTTCGTCATATTTAATTTTAATAGTTACTTATTGTTATTAATGTATAAGAATTCTTGATGTGAGATCACTTCCAAGTGATTTTGTAATCACAATCGGACAGAAGTAATGAGTGGCTCGAGAGAGCAACAAAAATATGGAAATCAGGTCCACAGTGCGCCAAAAAGAAATAAAGAATTCGTTAGGTGCACCCAGAAAATAGTGTAAAAAGAATACTCCTATTTATTAATGTAAACAACCCATTTACTACTACCACTTTTGTTCATTTTATAAATTTGTTTTATTATTAAATTATTGTTATTGTGAATTTGGTCGTGGTTACAACCTTATCATCTTATTATGTCTAGGCTAAGATGTTTTTATTTGATTCAATTAACTCAAAAGAAATAATAATAATAAAAAATATCAAAATATTCAAATCGAAAAGTAGTAAATAATAAATTACAAAATAATTGAAAATTTTAATAAATAAATAGTAAATAGTCACTTTTAATAAATGAATCAAGACGTCTTCATACAAGGAAGACAAGTATCTATCGTTATTTAAAAAATGAATTTCACCAAATGATTAGACCCTCCACATGAGTTTAATGGGTTGATGAAGACCCATATACAACTAAAGAATTAGAATATTATCAACAACAAAAAATAATAATAAATAAATAAAGAATTAGAAGCCTGCCTCGTTCTTTGTATCAAATTGAAGATGATGACGTCCATTGAAAAAATGTTACACCAACACATTAATTAAACCATCTTTCATATTGTCTTTTTGTCCTCGAACGATTGCATTTCTTTAAAGATATGAAAAGATGTATGAAATAGAAGGTCCTATGATCAATGAATTAGTAATTGCCTTGGACATTTGACTCGTTAGTTTTTAAATTTGATATGATAATACTCCAATGTGATACTAATTATCAATTATTTAAAGTTATTGTATAATAATTTAATATTATTTATTATTCTTAAAATATATTATTCATATATTATTCTTTTTATAAAAAAATTATATATGTTTTTAAAAATATAATTACACTAAAATTATATTTTACTACAGGTTTCTAAATGATACTAAATATCAAGATATGGGCAGGGAAGGGAAAGCAGTTGAAATTTTGTCTAAAATAGCCAAAATTCTTAAGATAGTTTAAAAAAGGGCAAAGTTGTGTTAAAGTTAAAAAATGGGCTTTTTTTAACTGTCCACCTGAAATGGGGTTTTGGTAGCCGGTAACTCGATGGATGAGAAATTGAGAGAGCGAGAGCGAGAGCCAGAGAGAGAGAGAGAATCAATATCACTAGCAATTCCATTAGAGAAGAACCCGCCATTAATTTGCGTTTCTCCGAAAACAAAGATGATAGAACAAATAAACAGCAAAGAAAAGAAGGGTGTTTAGGGAGGTTAATCGATTTCTGGGTTTGGGTTAAAATCGTTGAATATCATGTTCAGACTTGAACATGGGTTGGGAAGATCTGAAACATATCATTATGGGGAGAATAATGGGTCACTGGAGAGTTGGATTGGGAATTGAAACTTCAATTGTATTCGATTTTTGAGTTGTATTGGGAATTTACAAATGGGCAAAGACGTGATGTGAAATTTACAATCAAACTCAATTTTGCATGGATTTTTTTTTAAGAGTTGAATCGATTTCTTAAGGAATTTGAGAAGTGGGTTAATAGAAGATTAAGTTTTTTTTTTTTTTAAATGGATGTGTCTTAGACTGATGGAAGAATGGAGGGTTGGTTGTACTCTTATATCCTGAGATATACTAGATATACCCTCAGATATATCAGATATATCAGATATACTCCGAAATATACCAGATATACCCCAAGATATACCGGATATACCAGATATACCCCCAGATATACCGGATATACCCCCAGATATACTAGATATACCCCCAGATATATCAAATATACCCTGAGATATACCAGATATGCCAGATATACCCCGAGATATACCAGATATACCCCCAAATATACCAGATATACCCCCAGATATACCAGATATACCCCGAGATATACCCCGAGATATACCAGATATATCAGATATACCCTCAAATATACCAGATATACTCCCAGATATACCGAATATACCCCCAAATATACCAGATATACCCTCAGTTATACCTCCAAATATACCAGATATACCTCCAGATATATCAGATATACCCCCAGATATACCAGATATATCAGAAATTTTTCCAGGATGAGACGCAACAATGGAGAGAAAATCAGTGAAGAGAAAAAGAGAGGGTGCGTAGAGAAGGGGGGAGAAGAATAAAGAAAATTACTTTGGTAAACTGGCTACTGGGAGAATAAATAGAATTTTGCCCATTTCTAAACTTTAGCATAACTTTGCCCTTTTTTAAATTATCTTAATGAAAATGGCTATTTTAGACAAAAATCTAAAGCAGTTGAGATGTCACCTCAATATCATTGGTATTCTGCTTGACAAATAATGCATGATCGTCAAATCACAGGAGCTGAACAAATCAAGCTGGTTCTAATACAAATAAAACTTCTTGTGAAAAAAATAACGAAAACATTTAATTCTAAAATTTATGTTACATGTTCTTATAAATAAAATTTTGCTAGCACCTGCTCAAAAACGAAAAAAAAAAACATTAGTCTAGTGATTAAACACACTTTTTTTTCTTCGTAAAACCACATCAAATTATTATTTAATCTAAAAAAAAAATTATGAACAATTAATTGTTGCAGTTTCAAAAAACAGCAGAGAAGTAAAAGATTCAATTTCAATACATATTTTTAAACAACAATAAAGCTGTAATAATGTTTAATTAATACAATTCTGATATATGCTTCTTTTTTCTTTTTAACAAAACGTTCATGAGAGATGTGATGTGTCGTATCCGTTTAAATGGAAAAGCGACTTGGAAAAATATAATAACATTGGTATAATTATTATTGATAATTTCATAATAATAAGTATATGAATTGTTTTTTTTTTAATCATATAATTAAAGACACATGAGTAAAATTATTAATAAATAAAGTTATTATTAATAAAAAATAATAATGTCGATAACATTTTAAGTTGGGTTAATATTACTGACCTCCTAAAATTCTAAAACAAGATTCTCTATTAAATTTCAACTATAAAATTTGTCATACAAAATCAATTTTCACATTACTTATCATCACAAAATGTTAAATAGTAGTGTTATATATACCAAGTCACATATTAATTATTAATTGAATATAAAATTATGAATATAAAATATGAAGTGATTGTAGAACACATATTAATACGGATTGATTATATTTTACAATGTGAATTGAGATGTACATCATGCCGAGACAAATAGTATTTGTAAACATTTTTTAAAAAACTCAAATAAAAAAGCATACCTAATAAAGTAATAATTGTAACAAATAGCATCTCATGTAGACTCATCTGCATAGACAACTAATTCAATCATTAACATTTGGTAAACAATAAAAAATGCGTAAAGAAATAGATGGTTTCTAGAAATCATTTAGTTGAATTACCTATCAAGGATAAATGTGGATCTTGAACCTTAACTTGTAGCAGATGGTAGAGATGTTTAACATTGACGAAATCAGCTATTGATTCAGATTAAGTAACTCCATCTCCTTCTCCACCAAGGCCTTTAGATTCATAAATTCTCAATATTAGTCATTAATTAAATGAAAATAGCTGGATCTGGTTTCCTTTCTTTGCAAATTCCATAGACAATTACAGGTACTGTCCGAGATTTTTTAGATATATGATATATCAAATGAGCTTCTGTCCCTGCTTTATAACATGGACAGAACTTAAAAGTTTGATAAAAGGGAAACAAAAAAGAAGAAGAAGAAAATGCTATATTATACAATAAATAGAAATGTCAGTAAGCTCAGCTATGGAGTGTGTGATTCAAAATCTAAAAATAAATGGAATAAAGTTAACATGTACAGCATGTTGACAATTAGAGAGAAATATTTCAGCATACCTGCAATTAAGTTTGCAGCTACAGATTGATGTAATTATGGAGAGAAAGCCACTTGATTGGCTTATGGTCTCTCCTTGAAAACTCATGATAGTAAGCCACTCGTTTGGATTATTGATAGACAGAACTATTAAGAAACAAAACCTTTAAAATATATATATTGGTCTTAACTTTTTCTTGAAGGAAAAGCATACTTGGAGAAGAAGAATACTTGGAGAAGAGATTTACTTGGAGGAGAAGAGATTTACTTGGAGGAGAAGTATACTTGAGAGCTAAGTATACTTGATGGCCAAGTTTTGGGATTTACTTTCTCTCCAAGGAAATTTTGCCTATATATATTGCTACTCTCAATATCATTAGCACAACAACAACATACAAGCCACCACACCAACTTAGAAGAGTGCCACTATATTTGTGTGAGAGGAAGACAATTAGATTTATCCTTTTGAAGATAGTAAAGCCACTATTTGGTTGAAGTCAATTTGGGTTCTTTGAAGCAAGCAGTTTCTTGGTGGAGAACCATCACAGTACATTACTTGTGCTTCTGTCACTGTACAAGGTTAGAGATACTGTGTAATTTAGATTTCATTTTGCAAGTGGTTATTTACTTGGATATTGGTGTCTGTACTCTCCTTTTGGATTTGATAGTGGATTTGCCTCGGTGTGCCGTTGTCAGTGGAGTAGACTTTTCACATTGAAAAGTTGAACCACTTAAATCATTGTGCCATTTATTTTTCTTATTGCTTACTATTTTGCTGTTATCCAAAATTAAATTATTTGTGCAACTAAATTGGACCCAAAACTTCGCTTCCGCTAGCGCCAATTTATAACAAATTGGTATCAGAGCTTTGGGTGATTTATTGAAACTAATCAAGTTTGCTCTTTTGGATTTTTTGAGCTTTTGATTATTTGATTGGTTTCATATTTTCTGGGTTGTGCTTCTGTTAATTTAATTTTGGGTATTCTGTCATGGCGGCAAAATACGAAATTGAAAAAATAATAAGAATGAAGTGTTTTCGAGATTTGTCAAGTTTAAGGCTTGTATTGAAAACCAAACTGGCAAGAAGATCAAGCATTTGAGAACCGACAATGGCTTGAAATTTTGTGAGAGTCAGTTTAATGAGTTCTGCGAAAGGAATGGCATAGTGAGACACCGCACTGTGCGTTATACACCACAACAGAATGGAGTTGCAGAACGTATGAATAGGACTCTTTTGGAAAGAGCTCGTTGTATGCTCTTTCAAGCTGGTTTGGATAAATGCTTTTGGGCTGAAGCTTGTAACCACTTGTATTGGTGAATGGTCTCCAACAGAATAGAAAGCCCTTTGGATATTATCTAGACTGTCTATTAGATTAAAACCCTTTAGTTGGTTCTTACATATTAATGATGGTAACTGAGCCAAGGAAAAGAAATGATGTTTAGGATATCCTTGTGGGTGAAGGGTTTAGAATCTTGTAACCAAGTCAGCCTGAAATTTTTTAAGAGATGAAACTTATATTTTCCGGTTGGAAAAAAAAGGAGTTGATTGCAGTTAAATTCATGTATTGAGTGGAGCTTAGAGGAATCTAGCAAGGAAGAAGAATTCAGAACATTTGAATTAGATGGATTTCTCCTAGTGAAGCACTAAGAATGACCATACAGTGATTAAGGGTAAGTGAATTAAATGATTCGACGCCTTAGTTGCAGATCAGTTTGTTCTTATGCATTGCTTGCAGAGATATATGAATACCTACAGTAAGTGAAGCTTACTTTACGAAATACCAGTTTTGCATCAATGAAGAATTGATTTACAAGAATAATTGATATTGGTAAACCCCAAGGCCAAAGATGTTGAAACAAATGTCAAAAAATGAAGGTATACCTGAGGTTGAAGATCAGTTAAGGTACGGTTTGCAAAGGGTATTCTCAGAAAAAGGATTACTCAATGAATATTTTCACTTGAAACATATCTCACGTGTTGCTTCAGATTACCGTTTACTGGAATATAGACAATTGAGCAAGATAGCTTTCTTCATGGTGAGTTAGGAAAAATCTATATCACCAGAGGGGTTTTGTTAGGTAAGGAAGATCATTTTTTTATTGAGAAAATCATTATGGTTTGAAAATCTCTAAGTAGATAGCGGTTTATTCTTATAGTTGAGGTTACTAGGAATACTTAAATGTTTGTTTTCATAAAAGATTCTCTGATTTCATTTGTTTTTTGTTCTTATGTTGTAATTTATTGCTTCAAGAATATTGAGAAAAATTAAAGCAGTTGAGTGTGACTTAAATAATGATTTGGTGACAAAAAATTTTGGGAATAAAATTTACAGGAATAGAAAGCGGCAAGCTTTATTTCTGAAAGTATATCGAAAAATTCTTAATCTTGGTTAAAGATCTAACCTGTGAATACAAACTTGCTGCGCATTGGTTTCTTCGAATTTGTACAAAAAAAAGAAAAGTATGTCCAATTCTTATCAGTAACCGCTTGGTATTTTTACGCATGTTTGTACTCCGAAATTTCATTGCGAGTTTATAATAGAACAGGTAACCCTGGAAAGGTCATTGGATGCAGTGAAATATACTTGTATATGAAATGCATTCATTTTGGTTTTACTATAATGGGTTCTAAATAGGTTCATGTATTGGTTATGTGGATCCGATTAGGAGATTTGGATAATAAAGATTTACGTTATGATATCATTTCTATTCATAAGTTGGAAGTACTATAATTACATTTTTTTTCAATAAGAGGCAGAGTAAACTGACATAAGAAATAAAAAGCAATTGGCTAAAGTTGTTTGTTGGGTTTAACGATTTCTTTTATTTATGCAAGTCAGAGTCATATTACCAAGATACTATTAATAGAGACCAAAACATTATGTCAATATCACATTTAAGAATTGTCCAGGTACTATTTGTTAATAAAGTTACTACTGAGAATCCAGCTATATGTTGACCAAAAATTATTAAACAATTATCATTGTTTGAATTGATTGGTGTTTGCAATAAGATTGCCCTTTGGGGCTTTTGGACGACGGCCATTTGGTATTTCGAGGAATTTTGTATTTTGAAGAATTTTGGTTTCTTTGTTTTGTGCCAAGGTGGAGATTTGTTATTTATGTCACAAAACAAATCATTAGATGATATTTTGGAATTGAGTAATATATATATTGGTCTTAACTTTTTCTTGAAGGAAAAGCATACTTGGAGAAGAAGAATACTTAGAGAAGAGATTTACTTGGAGGAGAAGTATACTTGAGAGCTAAGTATACTTGATGGCCAAGTTTTGGGATTTACTTTCTCTCCAAGGAAATTTTGCCTATATATATTGCTACTCTCAATATCATTAGCACAACAACAACATACAAGCCACCACACCAACTTAGAAGAGTGCCACTATATTTGTGTGAGAGGAAGACAATTAGATTTATCCTTTTGAAGATAGTAAAGCCACTATTTGGTTGAAGTCAATTTGGGTTCTTTGAAGCAAGCAGTTTCTTGGTGGAGAACCATCACAGTACATTACTTGTGCTTCTGTCACTATACAAGGTTAGAGATACTGTGTAATTTAGATTTCATTTTGCAAGTGGTTATTTACTTGGATATTGGTGTCTGTACTCTCCTTTTGGATTTGATAGTGGATTTGCCTCGGTGTGCCGTTGTCAGTGGAGTAGACTTTTCACATTGAAAAGTTGAACCACTTAAATCATTGTGCCATTTATTTTTCTTATTGCTTACTATTTTGCTGTTATCCAAAATTAAATTATTTGTGCAACTAAATTGGACCCAAAACTTCGCTTCCGCTAGCGCCAATTTATAACAGTTAACATGTACAGCATGTTGACAATTAGAGAGAAATATTTCAGCATACCTGCAATTAAGTTTGCAGCTACAGATTGATGTAATTATGGAGAGAAAGCCACTTGATTGGCTTATGGTCTCTCCTTGAAAACTCATGATAGTAAGCCACTCGTTTGGATTATTGATAGACAGAACTATTAAGAAACAAAACCTTTAAAAAAAAACAGAGAGAAGTCTGGCATATTTCTCAATCATCAACCGAGTCCTTCAATAAAAGACACCATGCAGTGTAAACTAAGGTACATGGGTCCAGACTCTTCAGGAACTCACTGTACACAAGGCTGAGGTTGCTGAAGTAGTTAAGGATGTGAAATTCCCTACTTTTATGTTTCTGGTTTCCAATTCAAATTTTGAATTCCCTACCTGTTTCAAATTTCAAATCAGTATATTTGCATCACATCAACAAAAAATTATTGAAGATACAAAACAAATAAATCAGTAACAGCTTATGCAAATTGAAGACTGTGACAGCTTCTAACCTGTAAGCCTAGAGATACTGGCACGTCAGTCACTTCCATTTTAGCTGAAAGAGATAAACATGGCACAGACGGTAACTTAATTTTCCATCTTTTTTCCTTCTGCATAAGCATATTAACAGTACAGATCAATCAATAACGGTATTCCACAGACTAGAAGATGGTGAACAAACTGTAAACAACAAGTAGGCACGTTATGCAAGTTCCTCCGATGACAGGTGATACATGAGCAGAAAGGAATTGATCATAGTAGTTCAAGGATAAATATATGCACAGAGGGATCCAAACAAAAACAAAGTGCAACTGTTTATATGAAAGTCTGATAGGGAATTGAAGAAAACAAATGGTTTGAGGCAACGGTTGTATTCTGTTCATCTTAACTCAAGAGTTACCAATTGTACTCTGTGTCAATTACTACTACAATTATTTGTCAGTGATTGTTTTCAACAAGAAAATACAAGTGCAAGGCAAATATATGTATGATCAAAGATACTTGAAGCATATGTGATGAAGTTTTTAGTCATTTATGGCTACATTTCAAATCAAGTGCAAGTACCAGAAGTGGCTTAACTCAGTTCTCTATATATTTTTAGTCATTAGTTTGGTGTCTTTGCAATTTATTTTGTCATTTATAATGGTCCAAGTTATTCATAGTATTATTTATGTCCAGCTTGAGTAATAAATATCAAATGTTTAGTTTCCTAAATTAGTTTCAAGTCTATTAAGATTTGAATGTGTGGATTTAGTGTTGTAGCCTACCTATTAATAGATCACAAACTATATGGCTGAAATAATTTACCCAACATAATGAATTTACAAACATAAAATACCTTGACACAATTAACCTTCTATCACATATTCCTGTACATTAACTATGGGTCCAGCATTCAGTGGAAGCAGACTCCAATAATTGCCTCGACTATCAATACAACAGCTATGCCACTTGATTCTATAAGATCCCGCTGGGAATCCAGAAACATCAATCAAGCAGCGAGAGAACCCTTGGCCTTTCTCATTTGGTTCAAAACACACAAATGTGTTGGCAGATCCACCGTTATTATTACTCCTAATCCGCTTAGTCTTTTTTGTACTGCATTCTGTCACATACTGAAATAGCTTTTCATTCATTTCAACCATTTGATCAGTCTCCCAAACTTGATAACCACCCATGGACATGCGTTGTTTCAGTTCTTGATCACAGTAGAGAATGCAGTACAACTTTTTCAATCCAACTGAAAGATCTGGTGTCATATTTTTCAATTGAAGACAAAGATATAATGAAAGATGGCTACCATGAAGGACATACATATTATCTGGATTTTTATCATCACTGACAGCAAAGAGTTCTGATCCAATGCAACGCCTGGAGTTTTCCAACAACAAACATTAACATAATGCTTGAAAAGAGGGGGGGGAAAACCGTGCAAGTTTATAAAAACTCAATCAGAGAATATTATCTAAAAACTCAACAAAAAATGGGGTGGAAAATTTCATTTCTTTTCAGCTTCAATTATGCAATCAGAGAATATTGATCAATCATCATGTAACTCATTAGGTTCTCAAAAGCACAAGAAACCATAGCTAGGCTTAGAACATTTCAAGAAAATGTTCGAGCTACACTGTCAAAGAACCCCCAAATGTGCTTGATCTCAATAATTAGTATCTGTTTTGCCTAGGAATATGAAATAGAAATTATATATCCATCTGTTTCCTAGTCCGGCAGCAAGAATCTTAAACTTAAACCTCACTTAGCATTCATGATGCTTCAACAGGAAAGTAATAAAATTAGTCCTTATACATAATGATAGTTTTCTTAGCAATGATCTTATTTCTTAGAATACCTTGTATAAATCTTCTGTTCTAGGCATCCTAACAAGGCCTAAATGTAACATTAATTCTAGACATTGTAAGAATTCATCTATAATCATAAAGAGATTATGGCATACTGAATGAAAATACAGAACCACCTTTTTAAACTAAAACAAGCTCAGTTCAATTAAAACCTTGTGGCTAAGCACAGAGTATGGATTCTACACCATTTAGAGAATAGACACCTTAAGGAAAGACTTCTATAATTAGAGACTGATTTAACAAATATTAATAAAAGATTTTTCATTTCATGCAACTTGTCTGGAAATTGTGGTTACCTTAACCTAAAGAAGTACTTGGGACTCCTGAAAGAAACTTGCATCCAGTTCAAAAGAGTATTTGATAAAAGTTGTAAACCATTATTAATAAGTTTGGATATTGCCTCCTCATCGCATGCCTTCTTTGCTTCACTTTTCAAATGACAAACCCCAGAAACAGCATAAGAACAAATAGCAAGGATATCTCTTGCTTCAGGCCCAACAACATATAGTTGATTTCTGGACTGTAAGTGAAAACAGTTGCCACACTCTTCATTGATCTCTAAAAGCTGACAAAGATTTGAACTGGTTTCAAGGTCCAGATGCCACAGCCTCCCACCTAAGTTTTGTACTAGATATGCCCGTGAAGTACAACTGAAGTTTTCAAAACTCCAAGTTCTAAAAGTTTCAGGTACGTTAGGAACAAAAAGTGCAAAACTAGTAATAAAGGCTAATAAAGAGCTACTAAGTGCAAGTGCAGAAATGATTTTTGAACTTTGGCTGTCCATATCAATGAAAGACGATATAACTAGATCAAATTGCTTTGCCAAACTCTTCAACTGCAAAGATATTAGAGTAATTTCTTGTAAAACTGTCAGGCAATTCACCATATAGCTTTTGTCAACCTGTCCACTATTGCTAACATCTTCGCGGACCAGAGGAATCGTTTCAAGCGCTTTAAATGTATCCATCACAGCTGCTACTAATTTAGCTCTTAAAGATAGAAACCACTTTTGAAAATGAAATTCTTGACCTGATGTACAAGCGATCTCCAACTTTTCCTTAGCAGAGCACATACCTTGGTAAACTGGAACAAGCCCTTCACTATATTTTGGCTCAATAGGATTATCAACACTACCATGGTCAATTTGACATAGATCATTCTCAAAATTTGGAAGGAAAATCTTGGACTCTGACCAGTCAACTAAATTTGAACCTTGTTTCGAATAAAGCAACATCTGAATTTCTCTCTCAGAATGAGCAAAATGAAGCAGTGATTTCAACCAGCCAATGCAGAAATCAGAATGTACCTTTGTAGTTAATTGCTGAAATATAAAAGAAGCTGGAAACCATGCTCCCTGGCATGCTGAGTCTCTCCCAATTTTATAAGCAGCCCAATTATTATTTTCTGACAGCATCTTCTTTGAAAACTCAATTGTAACAACTTCGCGCTCAACCAAAGTATTTGCAAGAGATGCATCAGTGGCACATCGAAGGTAGCAGTGTTTCTTACCTCCATCAAAGTTCTGATTCCAGATAACCCTGCAATGCAGCAATAGAGAGTAAACTGTGCGTGTATAGCAATCAAACAAGTTGCATTTACATATATGTTCGACCATACACTTCAATTTGTTTAACACTTGCAAAGTTAAGCAACCAGCTTCTTTGAGATTTTCAATAAATGTTGCCAAAAATCTGTATATTTTATGTGCAAGTTTTAACTTTGTACCCGTGCTCCCTACACCTTTAGTTTCCATAAGGTCATTAACAGATGTCTCTGTTTGTGCTGTAGCCATGACCCTGTCATTTTCACCTGAAAGGCTTCTTATAAGTAAAGAAACTTGATCCAACAGTTCAATACTCAAATCTGAGTGTTTTTCAACCATGCAAAGAAGAAGATTGAACAGACTAGTTACTTCTCCACAGACTAAACTATCAATCTGAGAAAGATCAAAGAATGGTTTCATCAACAAGGAGATCCTGTTAATAATGAAAGAGATGAGTTCTGATGGCATAGGAGAGGAGTAACAAATATCAGATTCAGATTCCCTGCTTTGTTTAACTTTTCCCGATATATGAACTAAAATATGAATTGCTAACAGGCTATTTGAGGAGGCATTCTCAGCAATGGTGGACAGCTTATCAAAACCAATAAATTCACAGGGCAGATCGGGCAGCATATATAAAAGAATCTGTAATGGCCCATGCGAGTCAGTATATTTTAAACTTAGGTTCGACTAATTAGAATTTATCTATAAGGAACTAGAAATGACCTTATGCAGAACTTGCAGAGCATCACATTGCACAGACAAAGGAAGTTCAGGTATACCCACAATGTTGAATAATAGCTTCCACAGGTCAACAATATTAGGAAACTGGACCATTCCTCTACTGAAAATAAAACGAAGGCATTTAAGTGCTGCTGCCTGAACACGCAAGCTTTGTTTCCGACTAAAATTTGATATAAGAAAGTCCACCTGCTTTCAGATATCGATAAGTAAAGGATTACAAATTATACCTTCAACAGCATTAAACATTTAGATGCAAAGAAAGTGACTTCACCTTCTCTTTTTAAGAAGATTGTATTATGCATGAGATTACTCTCCACACCTTACAGAGTTATGTGTCACGACAGTAAATTCGTAATGGTAGCCCAAAAAAATAACAAAAAGAAAACAAATAGGCCCACGAAGTAGAGATTTTATAGAGCATTTCTGAGCAGGGTATTGACCCGTGGAGATCTCCGACTCTCAGATGGCAAGTAACATAATCATATCATTATTCATAACAAGTAACCATGATGGAGCTTTTAGGATTCAGCAGATAGTTGTAGATGCTATTGGATAGGCAGGTCATGACAATCAACTAGATTAGTTATGCATGCATTTTAAATCTCTAAATTGATATCCAGATATTTCCAACTATGGGTTTGAAAATGACTCAGAAAGTCGGTTAATCTGTGCATAACTATTTAGCATTTTTAAATCTTCAATACATATCATAAGTCTACTTATATTATTACAACAAAGATTTTAGTTCTGCAAGCCCACATTTGTCCCTAGAAAGTCTGAAATTTTTCAACAATTCTACAAAAAGAGGATGGTATGCATGAGAGAATGGGTAGCACAAAAAGCCATTTTGTTTGTTCCATCTTTACAACTAGTCCTGGAACAATCGGATTCACTACTTTTCTTTCCCACATCATATAGTTTCTTCCTTTCTGGTATTTGTGAAAGCCTCTATTAATAGTCAAATAAATAAGAACCGTCAATTGTTCGTATTAAATTCGGATCATAGTTAACTAAATGCAAGAAATCAAGGTACCTGCTCAGAAACAAGTGCTGTCGACATGGAAGTGAGTTTGGACAGTGAAATCAGCATTGCAACCAAATAATCCTCATCTGAAGAGGCTAACACCAATTTTTTCCCTGCCTGCAATAAACTATATTAGTATCACTTTACAATACCTAGCGAAGTGATTGTGTATCCATATCCAGCATTCCAGGGAAACTAAAAAGCAAAAACTCTTTCCATCAAAGAATCTTACGCACAAATATACAAGTTCATGAATAACTTCTGCAATACTTAAGTCTAACATTAATGCTATCACAAAGCCAACTCATTAATGCTATCACAAAGCCAACTCCCCCCTATAAGACCATCAGATGATATTATGAAAAGACAATATCACTTGGCAATTGAAAGAGCGCCCACAGATCTTTCCTGTCCCCGGGCACCATCACGCAAAGAACTAGATGATACCTTGACATGCATATTTTATCAACAAAAAAAAAAAGAACTAGATGATACCTTGACATGAAAAGACAAATGTGAGCTTTATAGTAGTGAAACAAAATTAGATGAGGTTGAGAACCTTGTAAGCTCTATGCACTACTGAATATGAGCATCCCATTTTTGCAAAGACTCGTGCTCCGGCAAACTTTATGCTAGGTGATGTTTCAGATGCAGTCATGATATTATTCAGCATTTCCAAGACAACACGTGAAAAATCATCTGAGAATTCACAAAAGCATCCTGCAGCAAATAGAGCTGCTTTTACCTGCAAAAAACCAGCATCATATTTGCAGCGACAGTCACATAAAATGAGAAATAAATTGAGATTTATCTCACAACACACAACTATTATGAACAATGAGTTACAAGCATTTATCTCAAAGAAATAAATAAATGAATGTGCGTAATTTTCTTCACTTCACTTTAGAATAATAAAAGCAGCATATGAAAAGAAGCGAAGTAAAAATGAAAGTAAACAAACTGATCCCACCTCCAAAACTTGTGAAGATACCAAACTTGAAAGTACAATGTAGCGTATGTGTGCGCTGTCCTTGGAAAAAGGAGCCCAACAACCAAAGAGAATTAAAGCCAGCGCCTTTGACTCGGAATCCCCATTGTCAAACACAAACCTGACTCTGTTCAGCAAATCCAATTGGTTAAGAACCCTAGTCTTGGACAACCATCCTCTATAAGTCCCTCGTTTCTGTTCGTCACGTTGTTTGTACTCCAACAAAAAGACCTTGACAACACAACGTCTGATGTGCTTTTCTCCCCACTGAAAAGCGTCGGCAAGGCGCAAGAAAATGACATTAGCAAAAAGCTGATCCTCTCCAGGAATTAAATCAAACATGTGGTGTACAGCCAAATTCGACTCAGGCTCACGGCTCCATCGCTGAAGTCTTGATCCGAACTGTAAAATAGCTAAGGCAGATTGACCTGGTCTCTTGGAGCGTAAGGCCTTCTCCAACTCAATACTCCACTCCATGGCACAAGCTGCTGAGTTTCTTTCCATTTTTAGTTATGGAGATCAAAAAGTAGACTGAAAGGGTACATGAGGCAGGGACAGGTAGGCGACACGTATTGGCTCACACCAAAAAAATGAAGTTTCGGCACTCCAGAAATGACCTGAACCCACAAACCGAATGTCAATATGGGCTTGGAACTCATTCAAATATATAGGTAATATTCAGTTTTTGACTTAAAAAGCATGATAAATATTCTAATTTTTTCAAATTAATAATTTTTTTTTTGCTGGTAAATTTTCTGGAACTCTATTGAAATCGCCGTGATTCTTCCGACAATTTTGAAGATCTAGTTGAATAGAAATACGACACGTTAAATTTAAATATATATTCAAAAATAAAATTGATATAAATCATATATATATATATATAACGTTACATTACAAAAATAAATATAAATATATATAAATATAAAAATATATGTAAATATAACATTGATCTAACCTATTACTATTTATAATGATTGAATAAACTTGTTAACCCACAAATCTCAACTGATAAAAGGTAGTGGAAATTTTAACGTATAGGTAATGAAAAAATAAGCTAAGATAATGAAGGTAAAAAAAAGTTTAAATCTGCGTAAATTTTGTTTCTATCAATCTAAATAATAGCATGTTCAACATCATTAACAACCAGAGCTCTTGATTAATAAAATAATACAGAAAGACAAAGAAAAAATGCGTCAAAATCATGTGATTCTATACAATTTTTATTGGACAATCAGATTGTTGGTTTGTAAAATCTAAAACTCACCAAAAGAGGGGGAACAACGTCATATTAAACACAAAACATTGTATAGCTGGGGTTGAATCACCAACAAAAATTTGGGTTAAAGCATTACTAGAGTCAGGAAGATATCGACCATGAGCTCCATATAACCTATTTTTTCAAACTGGGGATACTTCATTAATAAAAAAACATAAGTTGTACAATATTAAGCTCTAAGAAAGAGCAACAGAAACTTAAAGAGCAAGGACTACAACTAGTCCTGCCCGTTTACATAAAACATATAAAATCAATTACATTTATTTTCATTATTATTAAGTCATAATAATTGGCAGTTGAATGATTGATCAACAAGTCTGATAACCTTTCATTCTTTATCTTCTAGAGCCCACAATAAGTGAGTTTTTCCCAAATTTCATTCCCATAAACTGTAGTGTCCCAAGCATGCCAAATCTCCATCAGCGTTCATCTTGTGTGGAATATTAAAGAGTAACATTCCACAAGCTTAATGAATGAGCTCAACCATTAAAGTTGTAGCTCATAGAGAACCATCCAACCATATCTGACCGCTCCATTGTTAACATAGTCAAAAGCAAATTTCTTTCACCATTGAATAACTCCATAATGTATATTATCTTCCAACGAAAAACTGACCTCGTAAACTTATTAAAGACTTTCATCAAACACTTCATGGGCATCATGGTCAGTAAAATACACCCATAAACAAGAGTTCACATGGAGGCCAACAACGAGCAATAATAACCAGAAGAGGTTGCAACAAGCACGATTTGCTCAAGTTTGATCTTCAAAACTCAAAGCCAACACAAGAGTGTACACATGCATGGCCGTCGGCCGGCCCAGATATGAAGATTAAAATTTAAATCAAGGACAAACGGCACACACAAGAAATGCACAAATGGCGCAGAGCAAAGGAGTCTATAGCTTAAGACTCCATTGATGATTAAAATAGAAAAGCAAAATCAAGAAACCAAACCCTAAAGCGCAAAATCAATGACCATAATCACCGTAAAAATCAAAATGAAAATGTTGAGTAGAAATAAAATTAAGTATGTATAATACCATTTGATTAGTCCACATCAATAGATAAAAAAATTAAATGATATAATAATGTACGGTTAGTAAATTTTCATTAAATAAGTTATATTAATGGTATGATATTTATATTATTATTAAATAATATACATAATAATTAATACGACTTATATATGAGAAATGTCATTTATTTCATCCTTATAAATAGAATTTTACAACTAAAAATATAAAAATTACTCATAAAAAAGTTAGGGCTCACGTCTCATTTTCTCTCAAACCCTCAAAATTTCTTTTTGATCGTAAATATTCCCTTAATAATCTGACTTAAGTATCGGAAGGAATAAGACACCACATTATCATCTCTTTAATATAGTTTGTTAATAACGTGTAAGTTGATGTGATATGAAACGAAAGTCGAACATAAATCTAATTCAACCCAAAATTTATTAGAAATTTTGAATAAAAATGAACTTGTTCAAAATCTAAAGCTTAAGGTTATGACGATCGCAAGAAAACGATTCTGAGGTCATCAAGAGATACTCACACACATCTAAATTTCATAGTAAGCATTCCGTTGACAAGTCTTGACGATCATTGTGTAAGATCGCCATCATTGGAAAGATAGTGATTGAAAACAATGTAATGAGAGAAAACGAACGAGGTGGCAGTGATAAGATAAGCTCCGAAAAAGAAGTCTAAACCACATGAAAGAGGAAGAGGAAAAAAAAACGTAAGCATACACGCCGTAAACGACGAAATTTTTTTCCATAGTAAATGTATCAAAGATTAAGTAAATCTTCGGAAATAGACTCAAATTCTTTTTGGAAGGAAAAAAAAGAAACTTAAAAACAAAAACTTGCTATTTTGGGTCATTTGGTGGCTGACATATATTACTATTTAACCCTTACAGGCTTTTAAATGAGGAAATTGTTTTTTTCCTTTTTCTTTTTCCCTTTTCAATTATAAATGAGGAACTTTTTTAGTGCTTTCTTTTAGTGGTACAAATTTGCACCATGTTTACCGTTACATATCAAGATAAGCGTTGAAAACTAAAAGGTTATCATTTTCAAGGAAAAATGTTTCATATAATAATGTGATTGCAATTTGTATACATTTAACTTTTTTTGGATTGATGAAGGTTTCATTCGTTCTCCTTTTATATCTTTATTGACAAAAAAACCTTCAAACAAAAATCGTTAACAATTTTATCTTTCAAATTTTTAAAACTTAGCAATTAAATTCTATTTTATGTTTTTCATTTGTCATATCATCATTTTAACATTGTCATTCACTTTGACATTTTTTTAATCTTATTTATAGTTTAATTTATCTAAAATAATCATTTATATTTATTGTTAACATTAAATTAAATCCTAAAATATATGAATTAATTATAAAATGATTGGATATGGAAACCTAACTAAGTTTAAACTAATATTCATGTGAGTGACACGTTATATTCTAACATTAAAGTGTTGAAAGATAAAATAAAATTTAAGGGTTAATTTTTAAATGTTTGAGGATGAAAGTTAACAGTTTTTGTTTTGGGATCTTTCAGTTAATGAAAATATATTTTGGAGATTAACGAAACTCATCGCCATTTATTTTTAAAAAATTATTAAAAATAATATCTTAAAATTTATAGTAATAAAAATAATATTTTAAATTGAAACTGATTCTCAAAGGATGACTAGCTGGTGTGAATCCCGTGGAGAATTGGATACTGGAACATGTGGTGCAGGATATTAGACACTATATGTCTCTCTTTCTTTTGTGTGAGATACAATAGGTTAGTATAGAGTATAATTGTGTAGCATATGCTTTAGCTAAAATGGCATCCAAGAGTGATGGTAATTCTTTTGATTTTGTTGGAGTCCCTGATGTATTTAGTGAGCTGGTATTGCAAGATCAAATTTTTTCTAACTGTATTTCTTGTATATAAATGAAGATATCTGCTTTTGAACCCAAAAAAAAATTAAAAAATAGCATCTTTATTTTTAATTGAAAAAAATATAAATTAATATTAGATGATGTTATTTTTATTGTTATATATTTCATAGGTGTTAGTTTTGTAGTTTTTCTTTTATTTTTTAAAGTTAACCAACATTTTGAATAAGCCCACGTATGTTTTCTAAAATGTAAAATTTTAAACTCATAATATCCATATTTTTCTTTTACTAGCAACATTATCCAAAATCAAAAAGTGAAACAACATGTAGACTTCATTAACTTTAAAAATATACATTAATAAAGTGATTTTATTTAGATGCGAGTAGTTTTAAAGTAATAAGAAAATTTTAATTTGATATTTCTAATTAGTACGTGGAGAACGGAAGTAGTAAAATATACCTTTAACTCGTTAATTTGTGAAAAGATTTAGTTTGTGCGTAAAAAGTAACCAAAGAATGAGCTTTTTAGGAATCATTTTCTAATGATTTCTGTTTTCAAGTTTTGTTTTTTCGTGCTTAAAATTAATTTTTTGTTTTCTAATTTATTTGAGAGGCAAAAAAACAAAAACTCATTTGGTAAAAGTTCTTTTTTTTTTTTTTTTTATTCTCTCTTAATTCACAATAAAAATAAATAAATATAATTAATGAAAAAAGTAAACTTGGAATATTGCTTTCAATTTTTTTAAGTTTCAAAAACAATAAAACTTTCAAAATAATTTTGAACTTGAAAATGAAATGAATTATTAAACTATGCTTATTTTGTAAACTTGAGTTCAAAAACTGAAAGTTAAAAACAAAATTAGTTACAAAAACAATCCCTTTAATAACTTACAATTTATTTAAAAAAATTCACAAACTTAGAAGTTCTGAGAGTTGATTTAGAAGCCCTCCCGCCTTGAAGAGGCTAAATGAAGAGGAATACGCCTTCTCATAATGCTTTTTTTAAGGACCCACATTTGAGTTTGACGAATTATAGTAGGTTAATGCTTATAGTAGAAAAAATTGGCGATAAATGCTCAAAATGTTATAAATAAATATAAAACGGTAATCAATAAAATGTTGATATTCATAAATATTTTAATTCATAAAATCCTATTACTATTTTAGATTTGTCCGATACAAATCAACAATCTAATTGGATTTAATTTCACACTTTACCATTCTTTTGTGCTATTAATTTTAAGGTTAACCATCTTACCAGAAAGGGAAGAAATATAAAATATATTCTTTTTTTTTTTCTTTCCCTTTTTTCTATTTCTGTTTTTAGGTTAAATCTCACAAGAACTACAAAGTCAAGATTAATTATCAGCTCTCCGATGTAAGCAAACGTCACTTCCTTGACCTACAAAAATATGAATCCAGTCCCTTTTCCTCGTTATAGTCTTGGCCTTTTTTCCCCTGCTATGACTCGTCGTCTAGTTCTAGCTTCTTTTTTATATACCCATATCAATGTTACTAGCCAAATATATATAACTTCCCTCCGAGTTACAGTTGATAGTTCATAATTAGACTTGTCCGATGTAAGCAAGCAATAAACTATATTCACAGGGTTGAAATATCCAACAAAATATCCTCCTTTGAGGATTAGCCATTTACTTCTTTCTTAAATTTATCACTTAATTTCTACCCTCTGCAACTGTTCTGAAGAAACCAGTGTTTCTTCAGCATACATGTCATGTCGGTTCTCAACATTTTCAAGTTGGCTATTATCCCCTAATGCTGGAACTGACTCTTTACAGGACAGCTTTGAAAATTGGTCCTGCAAACTTTTAACTTCTGCTTCACCTACATGCATATTTTTGCTAACTCTTAGTCTGTCTTCTTCATTTGCATAATTACTTTCACCAAAATGCTCCAAACCTTTGCCATCTGGTGTTTCTTTTTCTGTTTCAATAACTACTTCTGACGCGCTTCGAAATCTATCTGATGGCGGGCTGGATTTACCAATTTCAACTTTGTTGTTAACTAATTCCTGAACTTCTCTTTCAGCATCAACTCTGTCAGGTTGAAAGGTTTCATCTGATGGTTGTGAAAGCTTGATATTGCAGTGTGCAACCCTGATTACTGATTCAGTACAAAATTCACTGGAATGATTTGTCTCCATGCCTACTTTTGCTGCTGCTTCTGCACCTATTGACAAGATACCATTTCGTCTTGTATCACCATTAAACTTTTTTGTCTCATGTCCACATTCAAATTCTCTTAGATTCTTACAATCAACAAGTTCATCTACTTTAGCCCTAGCTGCATCTGTGCGATGACTTTTACCAGCTAGATGTTCACCCATGGATAGCCCTACATTGGGAACAAAATCTACTGCTTTTGATTGATCTGTTGTAGCTGGTGATGCACCACCTATCAGATATCACCCAAAAAATCAAGCAAATTTTATGAAAATAGATCAATGAACAAGAATACAGAAATACATACAACAAAAGGAGATAAGACTTACCAGACTGTCCATGCACTTTATGATTAGCATATAAGGGTTTCTTAAGCAAAATAGTTCCAGGAAAAACCATCAAGCTAATTTTTTTAAGTCTAAGCTTTTCACTATTTTCTACAGGTTTGAACCCAAAACCATCAGTCCATGTCTCGACCAAGTTTGGAATTGCAGCTACCACAAGCATTTCCACCTTAAGTGATATCAGCATCTAGAACAAGCCAGGAAGAACATACCAGAAAAATAGAGTAATTAGTGGATAAATAAATGAACGAAACATCCAAGAAAGTTGATCTTAAGTTTATGCTCTCCAGTCTCCACAATGCACGTATAGTTACTAGGGTTTTTAACAGTGAACAGCTATAGAAAGTGCTTGAAATTTTTACATACATAACCAATTTGGAGGACAGTTTAAATTGTGAAATTGAAAATCATAGAAGAGAATAAATATCTCATTTTTTGTGAAAAGGAAAAGGCCTCCAGTGGTTTAACAGTGTTGAACTTCCCCCTTAAGTTCACCATGCCTTGACCTCCTAAATGCAAGTAATAGAACAAATTGCTGATAACATGATCAGCACACAAGAACTCAAATGTATATGAAAAATGCTGGAATATAGATATTTCTTGTTAGTACGGTTCAACAATGACAGTCTATTATCTCTTTTTATTATTGTTGGTTGTTATCAACGTCATTTGAAATTGTCCAACTGTCCAACTGGAACGTATCTATGTTCAGGTTAAGTGGAGTGTTTGAATATTAGATGTTTAATGTTTAGTTTCCTTATTAATGTACTCTCAACTTATTTTGATTCCTTGAAATTCTAGCTTGTGTTGTCATATTTTATATTTATACTAAAAGAGTTAATACGGAAAGCTAAAAAAATATTTATGACATTACAGGAAAAGTTGTACAAATACCAGCAACAAAAGAGAACATCAGTATAAGAGAACGATAGTCATAGACTCTGTTCAAAAGACTAAGGAAATTTTGTCCAAGCCTGTTGGAAATGAGGGAAGTCACAATCACATAAGAACTAAATATGGACACCATAACAAATTAAAGGACGACCTGTAGCCAGCCTATAAAGCATTAATGTTTTCAACAGTAATTAAATTGACACTAGAAGGAAAGCAGCTACAGCCCAGTGGTTTCGCCACTCCCAGAACCCCCCTCCCCCATTTGGACATGGTTTTGATTCTCACTCGTTTCAGTAATAAAGTATTTAAAATATTGACAGAAAAGGATCAAAATCATAGTATTTGACAAAGTTTAGAATAGTAAGAAGATCACTTGCTTTCACAGAACTGAGCATAACTTCATAAATAACTATTAACCAACCTCCTCAATTGCAGTCACAAGACGTCGACACATTCCTAGACGACGGTATCGACTGCATGTTGCAATGAGTGGCATTTCTGCGACCATTTTTCCGTGCACCCTTTACACAATATTAACTAACAAAGTGAGGAAAATGAAAAAAGCTTTATAGGAGTATGGTAGAAACAGTAAGACTAAAGTTACCAACAACTGGAAGTAGTAGGAACTTAACACATTAGAAGTTGTCCTTGCAAAATAGATTGAGCTAAATGAAGAAAAGGGGAAAATGGAAGTCATTCACAATGTACAAGTTAATTGTTCATGTCACCTGATTGATGCTACAGATACCAGCACATCATCTTTCTCCAAGACCACTGAGTAAAAGCCTTGAAAATTCAAACGTGCAAAATCTGACCTGATCATTACAAAGCAAATTGACTCAAATAACATGATCACTTGATAAGTAATTCTAACTTAAACAAGCTAGAGGAAACTGCAAAAAGAAGTGCCAAATATTTAAAGCAGACATAAGGAATATTTACAGCAGATAAAATAGAGATACTAGGAGCAAATGATTATAAGCATAAACTTACCCCCAATTGTATAGGACTTGTGGTATCATGTTTATACCTGTTCTTGGATCCACCATAGACAGAAAGCATTCCTCCATAATTGTAAGAGCAACAGCTAATCTTGAATTGCATTCAGCCTTCAAAGCAAACCGCTGGGCAGAATGAACCTTTTGATCATCATGGATGCATTTCAAAAGTGTCCATGTAAGGCCACCACTGATATGATTAATGAAGCCAACACGAGATAGAAGACCAGAATGGACCTGCACATATATACCAGCCAACCATGTTCTCAAAAATAATAATCACTAACAATAAAATTGAGAAAAGTTACTTCTACTTTTTAGCACCAGTGAATCGAAGAGAACCAGAAGGCACAATGCAATCTATCCCTATTAAACACGGTAGCATTGTACCCAAACCTAGATGAGTAATTTATCCATGCAGTTGAACGTCATATCTTAATTCCTATGGAGTAAATGCTCTGTTAGTTTTTCAAAATAAAATAGCTTAAAATAGTAATACCAGTAGAGTTTAAAGGTAATAGGGGTGGGTTTTATAGAAAATAGGCTATCTTAGATTTCTCTTTTGGGTAGAATGTTTTTCCACAGTTTGTATTTTTGTAACCTTTCAAATCTATAAATATAATATGATGTTTCTTATACAAAATTTGACATCAGAAGAGTCATAAATAAGCAAAGGTCAGATTATCCTTCATATCAATACAAGACAAGATTTATCAAAGCCTAGATCAATATCTAGATTAAACTAAAGCATCACAAACCAACAAATAATGACTAAAAGAAACTCTACGTGCATAAGTTTTTATTTGTTTATAAGAAATATCAGAACTGCCTACTAAGGAAAACTATTAAAATGATAGGAAATGCCAAATACGTGATGATCTTAAATAAAATACTGAAGGTGAGCCAAAGAGATGGCGATATAGAGTGGTAGGGCCCACTACCAGATAGGTACAGAAAGAGAGAGAGTGCAGGGACAGAAAGAGAGGAAAAGAGGGAAACCCTATTGGTCTTCGGATACCATTAAGGTTTGACATGTTTTTACGGGAAAACACTCTGAAAATGGTAAAAAATATTACAACAGTATACTACCATGGACTTGCATGCAAATGCGTCATGACAAAGAAATAAATTGCTACAATGAATGATAGCTTTAGAACTCACAATATGACGTCATAGAGTGAGGCATCCCAAATGTTTTTTCCAGATTAAACAGTTATTTCAGGCATCTCTAGGAGTAAATAAGATAATCAAAACCGTACTCCAAAATTTGCCCAAACTTTAGGTATGTAAATTTCACATAATTGGAATTATCACTTAATTAGGAATAACCGTTCTTGGGAATATAAAACTAGGAATATAATTCATATTCCTTTGTTCGGTAGTTATCATGTAATAATAAAAAATAATTAAATAATTTTATTTTACTTTTCCAAAATATCCATCACATCTAACAATATAGATATTTCTATTACTAATTGAGAGATTTTTTTTTTTTTTTTGTAAACGTGTATTACAATCTTATTCCTTTGAGAGAGAGAGAGAGAGTAATTATTCTTCTCATTGAGTAAAGAATACACATTACCTATCTCAAGGGAATATGTATGCCAAAGAAATTATAATTACTGGTCTTAAAAGTTCAAATGAATAAAAATAACTGTTCCATTCCCGATTCTATTCTCACCAATCAAATATGCCCTTAAGAGTGGTACATCGAGAAGGGAAAAGAAAAGTGGCACTTCAAGAAACACCCCGTAAGTCCTCAATTACATGTAAAGAAAGATGAGAATCTTTTTTTGAAAAGAAGTTTCATAAACCAGCAAAGGAAGCTATGAATTTACATCTTTCCTTAGACAAATAAAGCAAGGAACTCGCAGGAAAAAAAAAAAAAAAAAGTTATATTTTCTCTTTATATATTTTTTAATTAAACATTGAGTTCAACAAAGCCTTCTAGATAGGGATGTAAATTTAGGCGGGTTGGACTCGGGCAGGAATTGTTGGGCCATATATATTTTCAGAATAGGCCAGATCGAATTTTCAAATTAATTGCAAGCCCAAAGCCCAGACCTAAAACATTTGGGCAAATTAGGGTATGATTTTTTTAAACTTTGAATTAACTTGAATTAGTTATCAATTTTAAATGATGCAATAAATTATAAAATAATGACATATCATATTCAAATATACATATATTTTGTAAAACTTAAACTTAATTTACACTTTGGGCCGGATAGTAATATAAATATTTGGCCTTAAACTCAACCGTAAAATTATTTTTCGGGTAGAACCAGGCAAAACTTACACACACAAAGAAGACGTACCTCCTGACAACTTCTGCCACAAACCCATGTATCTGATATTACTCCTTGGTATGTACCATTGCCTTTCACACAAGCTTCATGATCTGCTCACAAGAATGCAATTAACATGCCAATCAAACACCAAATTTACAGGAAAAGAACCATTGATAAACATAGGTGAAATAATAAACGTCGACATTAGGCAACCAGCTATCTGGGAAAGAAATAGCACATAAAACATAGATAAATGGGTAAAGAGAAAGTTCACCGCCAAATAAAGATTGACTATCGAGGAATTAATTTGAATCAAGACTAATAAAAGAAAGTTAAATGGCTATAATAATAATAAAAAACAAGAAGAAGAAGAATAAAATATGAAGGGGTTCATTAGCCACCCAACAAATAAAGAGGAAATTTTCCATTCTAAAAGTGTAATTTATAGTAAATATATCTACAAGGAGAAAATAATATGCTGGCTTCCAGAATTAAAATATTAAGGTTAATACCATATATCAGTGTTTGATGCCCCACAACAGAAGTTACTAAACCGTGAACAACTTATAAAGCATCTCTAGATGTATAGGTAACTTACATTTTTTCTCACATTGCAGGCATTTTAATGCATCAGAAGAACTAGAAGACACTTTATCTTTAACCAAATGGCCACACATCTGACAGGTGCAATTATGGCAATACCAGCTGCCTTCAGGGAGTTCCTAAAGTTATAAAAAATAAAAAATAAAAAGAAGAAGAAGAAGAAGAAAAACCAGATTATTTTGGGTTAAGAGAATCAAAAGAACTAAAAAAAGGAAAAAATCATAATCAAAACAAGACTTCACAAGAAAACTAGCTATAGAACTATTATGCTAAAGTCATGCTAAAAACAAAGGATTGAAATCATGACCAAAAGAAAAGGGAATGTAAACCAAAATAAATACGGAAAACTTAAAAAACCATACCTGAGTAGATAAACAAAATAGATGGTAAGTTGAGGGGCAGTTATCACAGCATATTAACTCGCCACCGTCCCCACAAAGCCCACATGAATCATCATTTTGATCATTCTCATCATCTTGCACGACTTGGCTCACATGTTTTCTGGTCTTGTATTCAGCTGACCAGGCTTGAAGCTGGCATAAAGTGAAGGGCTTACCAGATTCCATGAAAATATTCAAGCATGGACGGTTCAGTTTGAACCCAGAGTGAACCTTAAACTCAGAAATAGTGAGAGACTTATTGCAACACTTGCAGAGAATCCCATCCCTTGTAACCAAACCACCTTTGGAAACAGCATCATCCTTGGGGTTCCGATAGTGTATCACATCATTAAGAGATATAACTCCAGCATTAATCATCCAAGACAAGACTGTTCTTTCTCCCAAAGAATACCACTTTCCATCCTTAATCTGCCTCCCCATCTTGTCCACGCCTCTTGGGAGCAACTTGCAACTTCCCTTTTGTCTTTTAGGCTTCCTTCCTCTCTTTCTGGGAGTATATCTACCAGCACTGGGGCCAAAATCTTTGTTCTTTATAATAGCTGAAATCAGCAAGTCATCATCTTCAATTTCACATCTACTTGATTTCCTTTTTCCAATTTTGGTATCATTATGATCAAAATGAATACTCTCTGCTGAACCTTTTTCCTTAATCTGATGCTGTAATGAGTTAAGAGATACTGCCTTCTTCTGCCAACCTTTATTCCTTGATTTGGCTACTAGGTCTCCATGTAACTCTTGCAATTCTATACCGGTGCTGTTGCCAATATGATGTAACTCGGAGACATCATTAGGAGTAGAACCTGCAATGTCACATTGGTATAGTGAGCTTGCTTTGATTTCAGATATCTTTTTAGACTTCCGGCATGTCTTCCTTAAACTAACATCTTCGAGAGAAAATGGATCTACCAGATTGAATTGTGAACTTGAAAAGCATTGCCTACCCTCTTCTTCATCATGTGTGGCCTCCAGTTCTTGAGAATAAACCAGAATATCATTTGTGCAGTTTGGATTTGGTAATCCCTGTAGATGATTCCTGACATTAGTTACCTGGCCTGCCAGTGACTCATCTCTTTGATCATAAGAATCTTTTAACACATCTTTAACTGACTTGGTGAATTCCACTTGATATTCAGAATGCTGTTTTTCAAAAATTGAGGATTTTATGCAACTATCTAGATGAGGTGAAGCAGCTTCAGACCCTCCATGCACATTGCTAGAAGAAACGGGAGCATCAGGCAGGAAACTAGCTGACTGGATAGAAGCATCATCACACACCCAAGTTGGCAAAGAAGTCATAACGAGACTGCTTCCTTGGTCCCCAGAGAATTTGTTGTCCTCGTTTCGAATCACATTGTCATGACAAGAATAACAACTTCCATCATAAACTACCAATGCACTTTCAGCAGCTGAAGAGGAACCACAAAGCATAGCTGGCCCATCTCTCTCATTAATCTGGTAATCATTACCATCAGAACTTTTTCAAGGCCAAAAGAGAATCACCCTTGCTCTTACCATCAGTAACCAGACTACCAGTTACATTAACAACCTCTCCCTTTTTCAATGCACCAATCTTTCTGTCGAAGTAAACAACAATAACAAAGGGATCCAAAAGCTTCCACTTATATGACAATTGTAAACAATTTGTATCTTTCTCGAGATTTTTTAAAGCATGAAATAAATCTGACATGAACTGACTGAGATCTGCCCATTGCTTACCATCATCTTTCTGCATATAAATGCATCTATCTCCAAACAAAAGCTCACCACATAACCTCCAAGCTTTAGGGAACTCACGAATTAACCTTCCTTTCGGTGTTCTATAAACTGATTCCATATAGCGTCTGCTAGGTCTTTTGCGTTTCTCAATGTGCCATCCCGCTGCTCTAAAGAGGTCAGAAACATGATAGTGGAGAAGCTGACGAGGGTCATTCTTTTTCTTTGAGGCAACGATGGATATATCCCATCCAGGATCTTTATATTGCTCACTTATTTCATCAGCTTGTATAGGAGATTCGGACGTCTCAAGAACATTGACAGTTGGGCTTGCAACCAAAAGCATGGTTGCAAAGCTCTCTTGAGAAACCGGTGAAGCAACAGCTTTACTCCCAGTTACCTCCTTTCCATCATTCCCATCTAAGCTCAATAATCTGCTTTTCAAACAATTTGATTGCCCTACTGTGTCCCCTCTATCCATTTCCACACGTTGCTTAAATAGGTAACAACTAGATGTTACTCCCTGACTTGACGATTCAACCAAAGGAAATGTAAAAATTTGTTTGGTGGGTTCTGTAGCTGGAACAAACATGATGGGAGCATTTTTTCCCGAATACATTGATGAAGTCCTCATCTTTGCAATATCATATTTTGCAATTGAAAGTCTATCGTGTTGTTTCATTTGTTTAATACTCACATCCTCACTATTATCAATTACCAAAGGTATTTTTTCAGGGGAATTCCCAAGTGCAGAAGTTTCCCTGAATTCCTCGGTTACTTCTGAAGATTCCTGCAAACATGTATTTTTGGAGGAAGAATGACTTGTTATAGCTGAGTTTCCACTGTTTGAACAATGTGATGCCTCCATGTTCATACTGGATTCACATTCGAAGCTAATTGCTCCTGTAACAAGAAACCTCTTACTAGAACTAGCAATGTCATTACCAAAAAAAACCTCTTTGAATATGGATCTCTCACACTGTGATCCTTCAAAACCATCATCAAGCAAATCCTCTATGTTTATGTTACGTAACATCTGTACTGACTGCAGTTCCACTTTTTCCATGGTCCTCTTCCCTTTTTTGGTCTACATCTAATAAACATCAGGAGATGCAAGGTCTACCGAGTCATAGACTAATTTGTTAGAGAATAGATCCATTATGTAACAGTAAAACTATGCCTGGACAAGAAGATAGCAAGCCTTACTGTTTCTGAAGTTAAGGTTAACACTATTCAGGGATTGCTACGAAGTTCTCAAAGCAATTTTTACTTGCAAATCCTCAATTTTTTTGTTGATTAGCAAGTCTGCAATAAACCACGTGTTACACTTCGGCTGTTGTCTCTTCTCTCCTCTATCAAAATTGAATTATTCTGGACAGAGGTGCACCGCAATATCTCCACCTTAAAAATTTAATGCAGAGATAAAAAGAGTCTGAATCCCGTCATGCTGAAATCTAGTCTGAACCTTCCTCTAATTCAATCAAATAAAAAATAAGAAAGCGAAAACCAAAATACACTTTTTGTATTAAACTATAAATGCTTGGCCAAACAATATTGACACATTTAATAAGCACGATAGAATTTTTTTTTTTTTCAGCAAGAATAGATTCAGCATAAACATGAAATGAATAATGTAGAACTGAATGGTCATGTTTAAAACACATGGTTCAGTTCAATAACTGTGAAATTATATGATCTTGAGGAGTTGAGGGTTACAAAATAACTTCAACTATTTTGTTAGGGTTCTAAGGTGAAATCAAAATTTGATCTCAACTAAAATCCAGACCAACTTAGAAATATTGCCACATCAAATAGCTTTAACATCGAACTATATTCCGATCAAGGATCAGTCCAATTAAAATCTGAACAATTTAGTACATTTTAGATTAATCATTAATCATTAAACACTATTCTAAATAATTACTTCTTAATAAAAAATTTAGGATATATCTCATGCATAATTAATTTTTGAACTAATAGTGATCTCAAAATGTTTGATGCTTTATTCAGGTTAAAGAAAGTTCTCAGTTTCTAGATGTCCATCAATTTTGGAATCATGTCTTGCCTATTGCAAAGCAAAAGTAAGCCATCGAAAAAAAGTAGCTGCACCAGCAAGTATGGAATTAGGATTTACCTTGTGACTCTCCAAAAATGGTCAAATAGCACATATATTATATGACACAAAAGGAAACAAAATACGTCAAATATCAAAAAGTGACAATGACCCCACTGGCCCACTTCATGAATCCATATTCGGCCACTACAAATGGTAATAACTCTCGATTTAGATAAAAACTATATAAAAACAGAAAAAGATTCATACATGGGCTTCACATAGACGTACAGGAAAATAAAATGCTACATTTAGTTGCAAGAAACCCAAGAGTTAGACTACAATAAAATCACGAAAAAGCCGACATAGATAAAAACTCTAATTCAAACAATAATGATTTGCAGCAAACCATTTCACGCCATACAAATTACACATCCACTGACCTAAAACTTACACAGTGCTTCACTTGCTACTTCTTTAACATTTCACCAGATCACTCAGGACCTCCTGAACTCAGGATGCCTAGCTTTAGAAGCATTATACAATGTATGCCTGCAGCAGCATGAGGGGGATATTAAATACAAGTAGTCAACTCTTTACTTACTAACAAAAGAATATATAGACATCATTCAATTTTGAGAAAAACAATTTGGTTGGGACAGGATAATGATTATACCATGGGTACATTCCATATTTAAAAAATCAAGCAATAAACTTAGAATCCAGATACAGTAAACTCAACAAGAAGTAGGTCAAAAAAACTATAACCCATTGCAATTTCATCTCAAGACCTTCCTCTTTAAGAAAAACCAGAGATATAATAACTTTATTGGGAGAAAATACATTTTTCTGGCTCCTGCATGCTTAAAGATCACATATCTCAGTTCATCAGAGGAAGCCAAACAATGAAATTTTACTTCCTATGGTATTTCAAATTTAGACTACCTCAATAACATTTAGCACCCTCACCTAGACACACGAGGTAAAACATACAATTGAAAGTGAAAGTGAAAGGAATTAGCAGAATTCCTCCTGCAAATGATTAACGTTGGTAAAGACAATATCCAATATTGTTTATAATCAGTTTCTATCAATTCACAATGTAACATCATCTTAGATTTTAGGAAACGACAAAGAAACTTCATTTGTTCAAACAAGCTGTGGACAGCTTATTAATTACCATATTGACCACATGCATAACAGTGTAACACAGAAGACTTGAGCAAAGATGTCAGCATCTTATTCATTCCACTTATTTGTAAGATCACCCAGAAGCAAACAGCAGTCGGGGAAGTTCGCAATTAAATTTGAGATAATATCAATTAGAATCACGTCTCCTAGGCTTGCAATAACCCTAAAATGATTATAAACTCTTTAATGCAAGTAATTCTTAGGCCCCAAAGTGTAAAATCAAAACAAGAATAGAAAATTTTTAGTAGTTACTCAAAATTGGAAAACTGAGAGATGCACGAGATGAAAATTCAGAAAAAAGAAAACGACCAAACAAAAGAAATCAAATGTTCATTAATCTCTATAATTAACAGAATTCGGTGACCAAATTCCAAACTCTTAAAACAAAGAGTGAGAGAGAGAATTCTTTGGGATAAATCACCCATGCATTGAACCCCAAGGAACACAACGTCACAACCATAAAAACAATTAGGAAAAAGGAAAAGTATGAGAATTAAAACATTCTTCCAACCCATTTCCAGAGATAAGCTAAAAATCAAACATCAAAAGCAAACTACTCAAAGCCCCACCTCAGAACTAGATCAATACCCATTAATAAAAAAATGACATGATAATACTCAAAACTACAATCAAAAGAACCACAAAGGAAACTGAACAAAACATCAAATACCCAAAAAAAAAAAAAAAAATTAGCTCACATTTTCAGTGCGTTTTCCAGATCAACATGCAAACGAGGTCGAAACACAAATAGTGATAAGAGGGTTTGGAAATTGACCGAAATGCTTCATGATTACGACGATAGCAGTTATAGAGGGAAAAGAAGAAAGGAGGTTAGCTTTTACCTCATCAACTTCACAATAGAACAAACCCCAACAGCAAAGATGACTTTGGGAAACCCGAGTTATGCTCCGTATACAACAGATGGCAAGTAGTATTTTTTCTCTCTCCATGTGAATGTATGTCATCTGATTTGATCCACTCTAGCTTTGTCTATTTATGTGTATATATTGGCAACTTTGTTTTTCTGTAAACCCCTGGAAATGGTTGTGTAATTTTAACATTGGTCATGCTTCTTAGGAGGCTTCGCTAATCTTTGTTTTATTATTTTAGCTATCTCAATTATTATTTTTGCCTTTTCTTGCTTATAAAAAGGTTTGCAGGTATCATAATATAAAGATGTTAATTGTTAAGTACTCTTTTATTTCTTTTTAGTAAAAAGGATATGGACTACTTTTCTCGATTAAAGCCAAAAAGAAGGTACATTTTACCTATAAAGAAAAAGACGGTGAAGGACATTCACTCCAATTCAGTGAGAATCGGTGTAAGAAGTGAAAATTTCAAGGCAAAAAAATTTGCCAAATATAATACGCTTTATTGGAATTGGAACCAATAGATATGTTAAAATGACTTGAATTTACAAGTATTTGTATTTAAAATTGTTCTAAAATATGTTCAGTGTGACGTTATATATTTATTGGAATTGTCAATAGGACGGGATCGAAACTCTCTTTTTATTTTTATTCCATAATTTTAAATTTATTTTTTATTTATATATTTAGAATTTTTGCAGATACTAATTGGAGATTCATCTCAATTCTCAAATAAGAACGGGGATCCAAATATTATTAAAATTATTATTTTAAAATTTTTAGCAATTTTTTTATTTTTTATAAAATAATAATTATAAACAAATATTCAACAATAAATATTTTATGGTAAAAAAAATTTATAACTAATAAATAATATTATATAGTAATTGATAAGAATAAAAATAAATAAATAAATACATAATCTTTTTATACTAAATAATATTGATAAAATTTTGTCACAAACTAATTTGAAGTAATTATAATAAATTATAAAATAATTATATAATTTTAATTTTTTTTTAATTTAAGTAAATAGTTTAAATAATTTATAAAATAATTATTGATATTTTAAAAGAATAAAAATATTTAAAAATAAAATATAAAATATATAATGTATTATTTAAAATTAATTTAAATTTTATAAATAAATTTATAAATAAAAAAAATTAAATTAGGTATATATATTTATTAAAATTAAGTATATAATTTTTAGAAATGGGGCTAGAAATGAATATCTGTTATAGTAAAAAAAAAAAATTGACAATTTTATTATTTATCTAATGACTTTAATTCTTGTTTTGATTTAGCAAAATTAAATGCAATATTTTGTTTTGTCTCGTTTTGATAACCAAGATAAATGAATTTTTACTTTCGTCCTTTTTGAATGCGAGAAAAATTAAGGAAGGTAATTTTTAATGCGATATAATAATATGATTTGAATATGATACGAATTTTTTTTAATAATAATTAATTAATAATTTTTTATGTTCTTAAATATTTTGTTATTTCTTATTATTATAAATAGATAATATAAAAAAGTCGAATAAATTTTTTTATGTGTCAACTAATACAAAAATTCGATACAAATAATACGAAAAGAACTTGATATCGACACTAATAAAAAGAAACAAACACAACTAATACGACACAATTACCAACCCTAAGAAAAACATAAATGCACATAATTAAAATCGTATACAAATACAATAATTTTTCAAAAAATTTATAGCCAGTTGTTCAGGATTCCTTATATAAAATCTCTTCTTCTTTTTTATCTTAACACAGTTGAAAACTAACTATTTAGTAGCTATTAACGTATTTGTTATATTATATTAAATATTTGATAATATAATTTATATATAATTATATATTTGATTGTAAAATTAGATTATATCGTACAATATAAGAATAATAAGGTTATGTATGAATTTTATACGATCAATAGATAAATTAATTTAATAAGTTTGAATTTTCAATGATAAATTTATATATTTTAACTTTTTTTTTATCTCAAATTAAAAATAATATTTTTTTTTATTTTTAAAAATGTAATAAAAATATAAAAATAAATTAAATATTAATTTTAAAAAAATTATAATAAAAAATTATTTTAGTAAAATATATATAATTAATTTTATTTTATTATATTGTATATTTTTTTATAAAATATTGTTATAATTAATTATTGTATAATTTAATTTAATATAATATAATTATATTTAATTTATTCAATAGCATATTGACATTATATAAAATTTCATATTTACTGTGATAATGATTATGCCTACTATTAATGCTATTGTGATTGCTAATGTTGCTTCTGTAATTGCCTTTTGCACTGCTTGCATACGACTCCTACTTTGTGTACTGGGCTAGTCTGGGTCACTCTGGCACTCACGGGCGGAGCTACTTATAGATTAGGGGCTGTAATTTTTGCTAATTTAAAAAATAATAATAATTACATATATATTTATAATATAAATTAAATATTTTATTTACAATAATATATTATATTTAATTTTTTATGTAAATTATTTTATATATATTAATAAAATTTAATAAATAAATAGATAAAAGTAATATGAATTACTAGTATAATGATTAAATATATACACATTTATTCATATATTTGATAACTATTAGTGATACAAATAAAATTATAGTAGTGTATTATATAAAAATTATTTTAAAATAATTTAAATATTTAACTTTAGACTCAATCTCATAAAAATTTAAAATTGAAAAACAATAAGCATATAATAAACTTTAGACTAAGGTTTTTAAGTTTCTATAATTCATATATTAAAAAAATTATATTTTATTTCAAATCAAAGTTTAACTTTCTCTAATATTATTTTACTTGACATTTTATTTTAATAATTTTTTGAATTTATTTGAAATTTTATTTATATGAAAATTATAATATTTTTTTGTCCTTAATTTTTAATTCATTTTATTTTTAATCTTATATTATTTATCAAAATATAATTTTAAATATAATATCAATATTAAATTTCTAAATCATATTTTATTTCATATATATATATATATATATTATTTTAATATTTATTAATTTATAATATTTTTGTTTAATTTTTATTGATTAAGTTTAAGTGAGAAGAAACGAAAATTCGTTAACGTTATGTTTCTATTATAATATGGCGTGAAAAATTCAATATTAGATCGAAGATAATCAACCATAATTTTTAATAATTATATATTATGGTGTATTTTTTATTTTTTAATATTTTAATAAATTTTTACTTTAAATAAAAATTTTACATTTTAGCCTCCTCAAAAAATTTTCAAAGTCCGCCGCTGCGAGCACTCCAATTATTTATTTTGTTGCCTGTTGTCATTCATGTACGTTAATGTTCCTATTTTGTCCATGCATGTGTTACTCATACAGTTTTGCACATGTTGTTAGTTTGCCACTACCACGGCACTGTTATTGACGTCGCGATATCGTGAATGCCTACTGCCATTGCTATTGTAATTGTGAATGAGTTTGACTCTCTCAAATCCATCAACGATGTTATTTAATTAACTCAGTCGTAGACCCACAGAGTTTGCGACTCTCCTATAATTGTGAAAGCTAACTTTCTCGCTGATATTCTCTGCCAAATGTTTTATTACCATATTAAAACCAAAACAACACCCGACAATATTAATTAGGCTGACCTTGTTCAACAATATATGAATTGCAACAGGTAATTAATAGGTAAAATGAGAAGAAAAAATATTCGTAAATTTAAAACTTTTGATGTGATGTTACTGAAAACTCTTCTTTAATAAAATGAAGGTACTTTGTAGGGTATATATCTTTCTTTTTTTTTCTTTCTTTTTTATAGATTTATAGGGTATATATCAAATTAATTAATATTAAAAAATCCTAATAATTTTATTTTATACAAAGTATATATGTTAATGAATAATTTGATTTCAAAGAAGTTCAACCATATATAACTTTTAGCTCTAAATCATGTGATATAATGTAGGGTACTTTACTATTTTTATTTATAATTTTTACTTAACAAATTGGACTTTAGTTATCAATATTTTTTATACAAAATAGTTTATAATCTTTTAAAATTTTATACTTATAGTTCAAATTCATACAAAATGATCTATTTCATGAAATTAGACTAAAAATATGCAATTTTAAAATATTAGAGATAATTTTGTATGAAAAAATATTGAGAACAAAAATCTACCATTAGATAAAAGTTAAAAACTAACGGAGTAAATAATCCAATAATGCAAGAAAATATTGTTTGCATTTTTCTTAAAGGTTTAGAAAGTTGTCTAAGAAACTATAATATGGCAATAAAGATAAAGGTATTGTATTCAAAATTCAATAAACTTAATTATTGAATTTGTAAGCGTTGGTATGATATATAGAAGTAACATTTATAAAAAGTTAAAAAATATATAAAAATATTATTAATCATTCTTTAATAATTTAAGCTTTTATAAAAATTAATTTTCTAACAAGAGTATTAATATTTAAATGTGTTAAAAGTTTAAATTGTTACACGTTGAGTTAACTATATTACATCAACTAAAAAATGTGTCAAATTTTTTATAAAATAAATAACATACTAACAATTTACATTTCCTCAACATTGCTCTTTCTTCAGATTCACACTGCGTCGTGGCAACATTAAAGGAGCTAATGCACGCACTGTAGAAATAAGAACCTAAAATAAGGATAGGATCCATGGAATGGGTTTTTGTTCATTTCATTGTATAATTTTATTTTATTGAGATATTAATTTTATAATTATTAAGATAGGTTTATTTAATTTTATAATTTTAATTTTGAGTTAAGTTAGTTTAAATTTTTAAAAGTGAAACTTTTTTTAAATATAAAATTGAATTTCATATTTTTATTTATAACAAAAATTTCACCATCTTTTTATTATTAATAAGTATTTTAATTGTTATTCTCTAATATGTATTATAATTTTCTTTTATTTTTATTATAATTTATTCATTTATTTGGTTTTCTCTCTTTTTGTTATGAGCTTTGTAGAATTGAAGTTAATTTGTGTATATTTTGATATTTTTATTCCCTTATTAAAATTTGAATAATTATGGAGAATTTTTATATTTTGAAGAATCTTAACAAACTTATTTTATCCTAAAATAATTTTAATTTACTTTCGGTTATTAGAAAGTTATCAACTATATATATATATATATATATAATATTTTTAAATGTAAAATTTAATTTTATTCTGAAGAAAAATATAATTTTAAAAAATTTAAATTAATTTATTTAAAATTAAAATTATAAAATTAAATGAATCAATTTTAATAATTATAGAAATAATATGTATGAAATTATCAGATTAAATGTATCAAAAATTTAAATGGAATCGTTAACCGCCACGTCCGCACACAAAACTAGCTCCTCGAAGCATCTCTTTTCTCGAAATTTTATCCCGAAAATATATAATATAAAATTAAAAAAAATAAAGAAGGGGCCAAATGGCAGCGCCTTATATTCACAGTCACAGAGCAACACCTTACTGTCTCCCGCAGCTTCGTTTTTCCTCCACATTCGTACCAAAGCTCATCCCCCGAATCGCTTCTCCTACAAGGCGCTTCTTACTCCCACTCTTTTCCGTCTCTGCAGCTTCAATGGCTTCTGCTTCTCCTTCTCGGAAGGTACTCATCTCACTCTTTTTTTTTTCTCTTTCTGGAAATGGCTTGATTGGTTTCTGTAAGAATGTGCTGAGTTGTGCGAGTAAATCTTTGGGGAAATCAGGTTCTGGTTCCGATTGCCAATGGAACGGAGCCGATGGAGGCGGTGATCACCATCGACGTTCTGCGAAGAGCTGGAGCTGATGTTACTGTTGCTTCTGTGGAGAAGCAGCTCAAGGTCGATGCTGCCCATGGAGTGAAGATTGTCGCTGATTCTTTGATCGCTGATTGCAGTCAAACCGTATTCGATCTCATCAGCCTTCCTGTATGCCTCGATCTTTGTCTCTTTTGATCTCTCTCATCTTTAAACTGCTTACTCAGTATAAAAATTAGGGAGGCAAGAAGTATGAAATTTCTATTCGCGCCCATGAGCTCAAATTAATTAATAATAAAGGAAAGGAGAGAACAATTTACGCTTACAACCGGTTCAATTTAATTTTGCTTTGAGTTTTACGTGTTCGGTTTTCGTTTTCAAATCATCCTATGGTTGGTTGCTTTGTTTCTGATTTTGCTTAGTTTAAGTTCTGCATGCAAATTTAACTATGCTGCAAATGGCACTCTATGCATTTCTTTTAGACCCTAAAATTTTAGGGGAATTTTCAGGGCTGTAATCTTCTATAACATGATACTAAATCTCAGGGACGGACCCAGATTTTTTTTCTTAGGAGGGCTAATATATTAAAAAAATTATAAAAAAATTTATTTATAATATCAAAATTTATAATTAATATTAAAAAAATATAAACTTAAAAAACAAAAAACAAAAATATAAATTTAAAAAGCAAACAAAAAATTTATTTAAATTGTTCCAATGATAATTCATAAAATTTATTAATTATCAAATAAGGTTTAACTAATCTAAGAAAATAATAGTCAACTTTACGAAGAAATAGGAGTGCTAAATATATACAAATTTATATTTACATAGACACTCTAATTAATAATTATATGATATTTTTCGATTAAAAGTTTAAAAGTTATAATTTTTCAAAGTATATAACATACAATTATTGATTTGATTGTAAATTTAAGTATAAATATTTTGAATATTTAATATATTTTTAAAAATAATATAAATAACTTTAATAAATTTTTTTAAAAAAAATACTAGACTTTGACTTGATGTAGCAAGAGCAAGCAATAGACCAAAGAACATAATTACAAAGCAGAAAAGAAGCAGAGTTGCAGACAATATAATATCAAAAAATGGTATATTAGTCTAAGTTTATTTATAGAATTTTGGTGATAAATAATATATTGTGCTTTATAAAAATATTAGTAATATTTATTAAAAATAAAAAGAAAAAAAACCTCAAAAAGACTATACCGGGCATGAGTTTGTCACTGAATATAACTTTTCATTTAATCATAAAGGTGACATTATTAACAATATATATATATATATATATATATATATATATATATATTTTTTTTTTTTTTTTTTGTATATAATTAATTTTTTTGATTATATATATAAAAAAAAAAAAAAAACTTCCAAAAGGCTATCCGGGCTTGAGCCCGGTATAGCCCTCAATATGAGTCCGTCATTGCTAAATCTCCAAGTAGAGGAAGTCTTCCTTTTCCTACGTCTTCTAGTTTTATTCCTTCTTTACCAGCTTCTCTTGCTGTGCTTTGTATGCTTCTGAGTTTTGCTCGTGTAATTCATTCCTTGTTCTTGATGCTATATAGGGAGGCATGCCAGGGGCAACCAATCTTAAAAATTGTGAGATTTTGGAAACGTTGGTGAAGAAACAGGCTGCGGATGGAAGGATTTATGCAGCTATCTGTGCTTCTCCTGCAGTGGCACTTGGTTCATGGGGTGTACTGAAGGGATTAAAAGTAAGCTTGCAATCAGTCTTGCTATTTTATTTCTGATAATCATTGTTACTAGCAAACCTCAATGACGGGACACCCCACCCCCAATAAAAAGAAACAATAAACTAACAATTTATGACCTGATTTTTGACAGGCAACTTGTTATCCTTCATTTATGGAGCAATTAGCACCTAATGCAATTGCTGTTGAATCAAGAGTTCATCAGGATGGGAAAGTTGTAACAAGTCGTGGACCTGGCACCACCATGGAGTATGCTCTTGCTCTGGTTGAGCAATTGTATGGGAAAGAGAAAGCAGATGAAGTTTCAGGACCATTGGTATTTCTTTTTACGTGTCTCCCATTTATTATTTATGTTTTACCTGTAAGTTAACTAAAACACACTTTTTTGTAGAAATTCCTGTTTAGAGAAGCTCATGAAGCTTGTAAAGCTGAAGTAACCCTCAACACAATTGTGATGCCTCTCAAAAGCTCTTATAAGTGAAATGTAATGTTATAAAAAACTGCTGAAATGTTCATGGAATGTTAAAGTGACGAAACTATTTCTAAGGAATGCCAAATACAGTTTCTGTTTTTTTTAAAAGAAAGTCTTTCAGGCATTAGAAGGAATGGGCAAATAATGTTTGTTGATTTCAATTTGAGCATCTTGCTTTCGATGAAACATTTTTAGTATTTTAGCTGGGTGGTTTAGTTTGTTTGACAGTGCAAATTTTAATGACACTGTATTTCAACATTCTAGACTTGAAACAGTAAAATGTTTGAGTTAAAAAGTTCTGGACCACTGATACTTTTAAGATGGCCTACTCTGTTTTTGTAACTCTAAGAATGCTTATCCCCAATGTTGAATTTACTTCTTTGTTTTGATTTTTAAGTAACAATCTGCATTTCTCATTCCTGTTTTTGCGCATAATTGCTTCCTTGTCTCTCTTCTGATTGGCTTGTCCTACTCTTGTACTCAGGTTATGCGATCCAACCATGGCAATGAATATACGATAAAGGTGATGAACCCAGTGGAATGGACATTTGATGATAACCCGAGGGTGAGGTTTAAACTTTCCTTCTACTTAGTTCTGGATACATTAGTTAATGACTCATTTAGTTATTGGGCTTGTAAGTTATGCATCTAGTAGTAAACAATACCCAGTGGCGGATCAGGTTTTAAGTATCCGTATTTCTTGCCTACTGGTACACATGGAAATTTGTCTCAGGCGGTATATCCGAATTTCTTCACGCATCAGGGTTTTAAGTGTATTCATAATGTATTGGTTGGATGTGGTAGATCTTGCACCTTGTGACCCCTTCACAGGAAATGGTGGTATCTAGTCTTTTTATGCTTATTCAAAAACAAACTTCATCACTATGTTTGATCGTGGTGGCTAGTATTTGGATAGAGTGTCCACTTATGCTTAATATGCAGTTGACTGCTCAAATTTTTTGTTTGCACCACGCAAGTTAATAATAGCTTTTAAGATAACTGCTGGGGAAAGTTCAATTTCAATTATTAATTTATTATCCATGCCCCTGTTGGAGTATCTAAGTACATGCATTTATGTACGTTTGTTTGTTTCATATGGTGTATTAGGAACATTTTGTTTACTTGTTGTTCTTCAGGTTCTTGTACCTATTGCTAATGGCTCTGAGGAAATGGAAGCTGTTATGATCATTGACATTCTGCGACGAGCAAAAGCGAATGTAATTGTGGCTTCTGTTGAGGATAAACTAGAAATTTTGGCTTCGCGCCAAGTTAAATTAGAGGCAGATATGCTACTTGACGAGGCTACCAAATGTGCATTTGACCTGATAGTTCTGCCAGTAAGTTGTACAAAATTTTTCGTCACAATAGTATTTATTCCAGTTGTCATATTATTGTTTTGTTTCTTGTTAATCAACAAATGATTTTTTAATTGACTTTTTTATTATTATTTTGCAGGGTGGGCTAGGCGGTGCCAAAGCATTTGCAAACTCAAAAACGTTGGTGGATCTACTAAGGAAGCAGAGTGAATCAAACAGGCCTTATGGGGCAATATGTGCTTCTCCAGCTCTTGTGTTGGAGCCCCATGGATTACTTAAGGTATTTATGATACTTTCGTGTGAATTAGTTTCTATTTCTCTCGTTAGAGGATTCTGAAGGAGATGTTTAATTTCAGTCGCTCGTAATATATTTAATCTTCAAAATACATGGTGAAAATAAATTAAAGTAGACGTCATTACGTTATAATTGTTTTACCCGTCTTCAATTAGTGTTCTCCCATCTTCCCAATCCAGAATTCAACCTTAATTTTCCCCTTCCCTAATTCTCTTCTTTTCCTTTCCCCGAGGTTATTCTTTCCATAATCATCTTATCATTTAACTTCAATTAGTATATTAGTGTGGCAATATTGTAACAACTCAAATTGTTATTGTTACAACAATTTTATCCAACAATAATGGCATTAAAATTAGGAATGAAATAATCGATTCATATATTTTTGTTGTGGTAATAATAAAATTGATTGTGTCAGTATCATCCTCTTATCATTTTCATGTTACTTAACGTTCGTTGCATCAAATTAATCCTATTTCCCTTTGATTCAGGGAAAAAAGGCCACAGCTTTTCCTGCATTATGCAACAAGCTGTCAGATCAAAGTGAAAGTGAAAACAGGGTTGTGGTTGATGGCAACCTCATCACGAGCAAGGGACCAGGAACATCCGTGGAGTTTTCTCTTGGGATTGTGGAGAAGTTTTTAGGGCGCCAGAAAGCATTAGAAGTTGCAAAGACAATGCTATTTGTACACCCTTAGAGCTCAATATAAGTTGGATGTAATAAATTATACTGCACTAAAGTACAACATGTGGTGTGTGGTGTGTAATAAATTTAGTAGTAGGATGAGTGGTACACTTAACATTTGATGAATCGGACTGCACAATGTTTTTCTAATAAAACTATTTATTTATGCTAAATGCATGTTTTTTGGCTAGTTATACTAGCTACTAAGTACTTGTTTAACCTGAAAGTGTTTTTGTTAATGTTCTTAATGTCCAAAAAAAACAGGTTAGTACTAAATTCTGATCCCAAACTCTTAATATAGCAAACTTCAAGATCGACCTCACTGTCTTCTTCTCTAGCTCAATTTTTAAAAGAAAAAAAGTAATTAAATTGGAATGTTTATATAAATTTAATCAAATTAGATAAGATCGTTTGGTTTATAAAATTGTTGAAACCAGACAACTCGGTCTAATTTGATCTGATTTAGTTAAAGATTTTTCATGATTTTTTATTTTAAATTTTGTTCCTCAAAATCATGTGATTGAAACTTGAAATTAATATTAAAAAAAGCTTTAAATTTAACAAATTATTTTAAATATATTACAAATATAAATCACATAATATTTCACATAAATTAATAATAAAGTTGATAAAATTTATAAAATATAAAATTATCGTAATATAAATGCAACTGAAAATTGTAAATTGTATGTTAAAGAGTTAAAATTGTAAAAAATAATTTAAATGTAATATTTAATTTTTAATAATAATATAAAATATTTTTTATTTTTCAAAATAATTACTAATATATCATATTTATAAAAAAATATTTTTTTATATATAATATATAACGGTCCGATTCAGTTTAAATAGTTAAAAAATTTATAAAACAAAACCGGACCATTTGAGAAACAATTTGCAAAAATATAAATCAAATCGAATAACTTGACTCATATAATTGTACAATTCAATTTTTTTATTTAATTTAATTTGATTCGATTATTGAACAACCATAATACCTACTAAACTCATTTTGTTAAGTTAGAATATAATTAAAATTTAGATTTTATTATTTTATTAGTTTTTAAACTCTAATTAAATTCATATATTATATTCTTAAACTTTTAAATTACACAATTTAGTTTACAAACTTTTAAAATTTCATACATAGGTCCTTAAACTTTAAATTATACAATTTAATTTCTAAAATTTTATAAGATTACACATAAGTCTTAGCTTGATTATTAAAATATATAGTGTGAATTAAAATTTTAATATCTATGTGTGAAATTTTAAATGTGTGAGAAATAAATTGTAGAACTTAAAATTTAGGAATTTATTTAAAATTTTAAAAATTTTGAAATTAAATTGTATAATTTAAAATTTTAAAAGACTATGTATAAATTTAAACAAAGTTTTGACAATTTATAGCATAATTTAGCCTAGAATTTAATAAGAAAATTATTCTTTGTACTCATTTATTTTTTAGTGCAAACATTTTCCATTAAATGTTTACATTTTCTTTTTTATAAAACACAACTTACACAAATAATTAAAATTCGAACACCAATTATTTAACATGTCCAAATAGCCTTTAAGAGCTGGTTGGAATTTGTTTACATTTTTTAATCAATAAATTTGAACAATTAGGTATTAGGTGGATATATAAGGAAAAATTAGAATTTGTGCTATAAAGTGGGTACATAATGCAAATTTAATTTTTAACAAATCACATCATTGAAAATCAATCAATTTCATCCACTGCGAATTCGAGACTTATATAAAAATGATTTACATCCAAAAAAGACAAGAAATAACAAATTTAGTAATTAAAAAAAATAATATTTTAAACAAAACAAAAATATTAATTTATCAAGAATATCCTGTACTAAATCAAGAAATATTTAAACTGCACAATACTTATTTGAATGAAAAGGTTAAAAGTGTAAAATAATGCGTCACCATTATTAAAAATATGGGCTTAAAATCCCTCAATATCGGTCATTTATTCGTCCTCCGCAAAATACAAACCTCTATCACTATATATTAGTTACAAGTTTATGCTGTGAAGCCATGTCACTCTCCTAATGATGAACATTATGGTAACAGGCAAGAAGTATATGGGCCTATGCCCCGTCTAAATTTATTTTGGTAACCCACCTTAAAGTAGTTTATCAAATTGCAAAGTTGCAAACCACCTAAAGGCCAGGGTCAATCTCTGCTCTTCGAACGCCTTTCCTTATCTTCAACCTCATGTTGCCGTACCTTCAACTGTAAGTTCCATACTTTCCCTCTTTACAGAATTTTCACAAACGTCAAATCTTCAATCTTCTTTTTCCAAAGAAGAACATATGAAATGAAAATACGAGTAAAATGAACACTACTCATCCTTTGATTTGTGAGCCCTATTATTCCTTTCCCCTGCATGGTAAGTTTTAGCGTTTCTGTGTTCGCATTGTGGTTTTATTTGCTCCGAGTATATGTATTGAGATTGTGCAAGAATAGACAATTTCTTTAGGGACTCTTATATTGCTATATGCAAATTGTAGCAACTAAATTGAAAATGCTGAATTTTTTCCTCGAAGAAAGTCAACACGAAACCTACCATGTAATTACCACTGTTCAAATTACTCTGTATTATTAGAATAAGTTTATGTAAATAATATTAGCATAAGGTTGTTTTTCTTAAAACCTATGGTTCGCACAGGGAAGGGATTCTTAATCACTAGTCTAACCGCGCATAAAATTGTTATATAATCTTTCAGGTTATGGAAAAAGAAATTCGAGAATGGTTAGAAAGGAGCTTTCCCAGAACTTAAATAAATAATACTTACCTAAATAAGCACTTTGTTTCTGCTCCTGGCATCATGCAAACATTTGGAATTTGGAAAACACAACCATGTTCACATTCTGGTCAAGTTCCTCTGATGAATGTTTTGGTTGATTTTCCATGTTCATATATAAATGGTAGCCATTTATTGGAAATTTGGAATACTCACTGTTCTACACATTCGTACACATAAACTGATAAAAGGAACTATACGGACTCATTCTGTTCTATATTTTTTTCTTTTAATACTGATTTTTGCTTTTATATTCTCAATTTTTATTTTTATTTTATTGACAATGGCTATATAAAAGATGTGAAATCTTGATTTTCCTGAAAATGAGGTCTTAATATATTATTATATGAAATTTATTTGTGGAAGTTTTGAAATATGAAAACATAAAACAGATTTTGAAAGCTTATTTTTCAAGTTTCAATGGTCAACAAAAGGTGTAACATACATCCTGTAAGTTTGAACCAATAGAATTTTTTTTAACTTAATCTCAGCCATGAAAATCCAATTTGGAAGAAAATTTTAAATTTATTAATCCCAAAAATATGTGGTGGGTAAAGGATGTAACATTCAGAATCTGTATGTAAGAATTTTCCCATTTCCTATTAGAATGAAAACTGACAACAACTAATTGTAAATAACACTAAATTCAAAAAATGAGGGCTAAGATTATGTATTTATGTTTATGGCAACATAGGAGGAGTTTACCACCTCTCTGATTTACTTGACTGTGCTATTATTTTCGTAGATTTCTGAACAGCATGATATGCGTATTGCATTTCTTGAATATTAGATTGTAACATTTTCTGCTCCGAGTTTTCCGACTTTAATAGCAATAAACATTAATTTTATTTGTATGTCCAGAGTGATATACATTTCAAAAAACAATTAATGCTAGCACCAGGCTGATAATCCACGTTATATATTTTAATGTCTACCAGGAGATTCTCTGCTCCATACTTTTCTCCCAGTTGTGCTTCAAATAACTTCTTATGCCCACCTTTTAATTGTATGGTGGTTATCATGCACTGCCAACAAAACAAGGCGCGTTGGAGTCATCATATATCTGCATCAAGGTACAGGTCTCATTCATTTTCCACCTTTTGCTCCATTACTAGGTCTCATTCTTTAGGAGCCTTACAAATGAGCATAGGCACGGATGAGACTTCAGATGTTGGGCAAAGCAAGTTGACTGTTAACATGGAGCAAATTATGAGCAATTATGTTCAAGCAATTAATGCTATTGACTCCTCAAAGTCTCCTAGCTTTGAGGATTACAAGGAAAGGCAACGACGAGAAAAGATAGGACTAGCAAACAAAGGGAGGGTTCCTTGGAACAAAGGCAAAAAACATAGCACAGGTAATGGGATTTAAAACTTTACTGTGACATCAAAATTTTTAAATATTATTTTAATAGGTAAAACTGAGGTTGTGGTCTTGTGCATAACATAGAGACTAGAGAGCGAATCAAGCAAAGAACTATAGAAGCATTGCAAAACCCCAAGGTGAAGTCAAATGAGATCCAGTTTGGAATTTTTTTTCTTTCTTTCTTCACAGATTACTCTATTAAAGCGCATTGGTGATAGTTTTATCAATTTTCAGATCCTTTCTCTGTTTCATGTTTGAAATTTTTCTCATCTTTTTCTAAGTGGACTAGTTTAATTGCTATACAAAGTGGAAAACAATTCCCTTTTATTTTCGATCATTGTATAATAAAGATCTTTGCTTTTTGTAATTTCAATTTTCTAAACCTCTTTTGTACTCAAACATTTTCAGGTTAGGAAAAAGATGTCTGAGTGTCTCCGTTTTCGTAGGTAATACCACAGCCATTCAAAACTAAATGCTAATTAGTAGTAAGAACAGAGTTAGAGAAGCTATGAAAAAGAAGATTCAGAATCTAATTACTTATTTGTTTATTCATTTATTGCAGTGATCACGTCAAGAAAAAAATAGGCTCTTCCCTTCGACGTCTTTGGGGTAAGCGTCTAAAATGGAAACGGTCAAAGGAAGATTTTTTTAGGTCATGGTCAGAAACTATAGCAGAAGCTGCTAAGGTTGGAGGAAGTGAAGAACAAGTTCTAGGTTGGGACAGCTACAACAAAACAAAACAAGATTTAGAACTTCAAGAGCTTCAGTTGGCTGCAGAGAAGGAAATGGCGAAAGAGATGAGAAAGATAGTAAGATCAGAGAAAAGACTGCAGAGAAGACTAAAAAAGATGGACAGGCTTGCTAGTAGAAAAGGTCATGAGAAGGCAAAAGATCAACGACACATGGTGAAAGTGAACATAGATGAGGACAATTCTATAGTTCTGGAAGAGTTGAGCCTTAAGCAGAGGTTAAGAAAGGTAATGACTAGGGACCCCAAAAGGGGTATAATACAAGTTCAAATTTATAGTTTTAAGTACACAAGATACCTCTTTCATAGGTGAAGTTCATTTTTAACCCACTCTTGGCTGCTAAACATAAAATTTTATAACGTTATGAACATATTTAACGCCTTGTGTTGAACACATTGTAATGCATTGTTCAATAATATATTATTTTACACATGTTCAATGCATGTTCTCTTTATTTGTTTTACGGTATGAACATTTATTTTACCTTACAGTTTTGAATGCATTTATATTGAAATCAAAATATAAATTATGAAAACATGTGTTTATGAATCAGAGCCATTTATATAAATCACAGTTATTAAAGCAATTCAAATCTGACTCTCCCACCAATATTGTCATCTTGGATAAAAAATTATTGGAAGAATATAAGATAGGCATATATGTAGAAGTCCTAAATGTTTTTGCAATATTTATGCTTCAGGGGTGATAATACTTGATTTTTTCAGCAGATACGTGAAAAGGACGTATCAATAAATGGTGAGGTCACAAGAAAAGGAGTCCCAGTGATGACACCTGTCACAGCACTTGAGAAATTGGATATAGAGCTCATTAAGAGAGAGAGACGGCAGGGACGAGTTTCACTTGCAGATGAGATAAGAGCTGCTAAAAACAAAAAATCAGACTTCATAGCTACAAGAGAAATGGAAGCTTCATCAAATGTTCATTCCAGCTTTTAGAGACTGGCGAAGTTAATGTTGTCTAGCTCAGTTGCCACCTGTGCTGTGGTTTGGAGAAGATAGCAGTTCTCAGCTGTACATTGAAAAAAAAGAAAAAAAGAAGAAACAAACTCATCCAAAGAGGGGTATGTTTAGTCCAGACTCGTAAAACGTGAGGCAATTGATTGGTGGATGGAGCTTGAAACTGTATAGATGAATGAGGAGTCAGTGCCAAATATCTTTGAATATCTTTAGCAACAAACATTTTGAAAGAATTAATTTTTTTTTTTTAATATATTTGAGACTCGAATTATAGACATTCTAATTCTATACTGCATGCGGAGCACAAGCTCGTTAAAAGTTAGAAGTTTAGAAATAAAGGAAAACCAAGGTTAAAAAAATGCTATATTATTTGAGAGGATGACCTTAAAAAAATATTTAACTCATTTTGGACATTTTTCAAGTACTAGCTTTACAAGAAAAGTTGCTTTAAATTAGGGTATTTTTATTGATTTGTAATAAAAATAATTAAAAATTATAACATCAATTAATCATATTACAGATATGGGGGAGTAAAAAATTTCATTTATTTATTATAATAAATTTTAAGGATTTTTACAGAAATAATTTTCTTTAAAGCAATAATCTATAATAAAAATTATTCAAAGAATTCAAAAATAACTAATATATATATATATATATCAAGTTCAATGGCCTCAAATTTTTAAATAAGTTTAGCCATGGATTTTAAAACATTTGATTTAATTGAATTCAATCGTAAAGATCTCTCTCTCTTTTTTTTTTTTCCTTTAATTCAAGCATTTATTACAATTTTCTATAACATTAATTATTAGCACCTTTTTTTCTTTGATCTCTCATCTAATTAATTAAATCTTTAATAATTAAATAATAAATATTACTCTTTTATCACATAACAAAGAAATTTATATTAAATAAAAAGTGAAACATAATACTAAGTATAATTTGAATGACAATGTTAAAAAGTAAAACTTAGGGTGTACAATTGAGAAGATACAACTTAGAATTTAGGATTATGTATAAATTAATTTCTTATAACAATTTTTTATTTATTTATTAAAACATTAGAACAACTTAAGACTTAATGACTAACCATACACAAATCTTAAAAATTAAATTATTATTATTTTTACTTATTTCAAAACATCTAAAATTGAAATTAAATTTAAAGTGTTAACAAATTCAACATTTCGAGCAGTTTAAGACTTAGAATATTACTTATATTTTTGTACTTTGTTATTTCCTTGTTTATTAATTGAAATATAAGACTCTTTGTTATTTTCTTTAAATTACATAATTTTTTGAATTTTATTCTTTAAAAATTATGCAATATATTATAATTAACATATAGAAAAAATTATTTTAGAGATATCATACAAGTAAACGAATTAAAATCTTTAAAATAATGGATATTATGGATTGAATATTGACATAAATTTTATAATATTGTTAGACAACATTACTTTATACCGTTTATTTAATATTATATTATATTTTTTATTTAATTTAATTTTTTTAGATATGTGGGAAAAGAATAATATTTATTATTTATTTATTAAAAATTTAATTAATTAGATAAGACATGAAAGAAAAAAAAAAAGTGCTAATAATTAATGTCATAGAAAGTTGTAAAGTTGTAATTAATGCTTGAATTAATGGATAAAGAAAAATGAGATCTTAACTATTGAATTCAATTAAATAAAATGGTTTAAAATTCGTTGCCAAACTTGTGTAAAAAATTGAGGTCATAGAACCTGTCCATATATATATATATATATTTGGTTAGCTTTAATAGCTTAAATTTAATTTTTCATTCAACTAATTTATTATATTTATCAGGGGCACAGATGTACATGCAAGTGAAGAGGACACGTGTCTTATCTTAATTTTCGATAAATAAAATTTTAGTTATAATATTTATAAAATTATAGATAAATTATAAGCATAATTATAATTGTGTCCCACCTGAATTTAACATTTTATACTTTTAACTCGTTACAAATTCAATAATTTATACATATTTTTATTAAAATATATACATTTAATATATTTTTTTAATTAAAAAAATATTAATTAAAAAATATTTAAAATTATTATTTACTGTATAAATGGTACCTCCGCTAATTATACAATTTAAATCCACCACTGATATTTATTGTAATATTTTTTCTACTTTTCATACCATTAATTTTACACATATTCTCTTTCCTCAAGATTTTTTTTTGTATTTTATTTACTTGGATATGATAAAACATATTATTTTTGTGTTTCAATATTTTTTTTTTCTTTCACCATAAAAAAAATCTTTTACTTTTAAAATAAACTAAAATCAACACGTAAAACATATTCCATCAAAATAAAAATCAACAAAATTTTAAAAATCTCTACTATTTTATCAATAAAATATTTATAAATAATAATAATAATAATAAACAAATAAAATCTAGAAAATAAAATTATAAAAAAATTATATTTTTCTTAGGAAAATTTAACATATAAAGGGCGAATGAATAATTAAGGTAAACTTTCTTGTACATAATTTCTTTGGTTTTTTATTTCCTAAAGATTAAATTTTATTAAATTTTCTAATTATGGATTCATAATTAAGTAGTGCTAAATAAATATGATGGTGCAGTGCTTTAATGTGAGTGTATAAACTGTAATTTTTTATGATAAATGGTAGAAAGCAAAATGCTAAAAATACATAATTTTGTATTCATATTAATCATATCGTAACATATGACAAAATTATTTTAAAAATAGAAAAATTATTTAATTTTTAGATAATTTTTACTACGTGTCATGATATATTTATATGGATGTAAAAGTGTTTGTAAATTTATGTTAATATATCATTCTTATGATAAAAGAGTTAGATTGAGAATCACTTAAGTAAAAAATGATTGAAAAATAATGTAGAATATTTTTTTATACAATTCAGTAAAAATAAAGAGTAGTTCTACACTACTGAACATACCACAAATGTTTAAATTTTAAAACTTGCATGAAAGCAGTATTTTAAGGTATATATTTTACACCATCTGTAATCAAATATGAATGATATTTTATTTTATAAATTAGAATTTTTCACTAAAATTAAAAATTAAGGGCTCGTTAATTTAAAGCAATGATTCAACTAACAAAACAAAATTAAATATATATATTTTTAAAGCAAGTTTTTAATATCAATATTTTAACAAAATGAAAGGAAAAAAAAAAAAGGAAATATCATTAGCTATATATCATTTACATCATAAATTATTATTATTATTATTTTAAGAAAAGCAATTTTCTAAAAAAAATTATGCCATCTACATTTATCTTTAATTTTTTATTAACTTTTTAGTAATACATAAAAAAAAATAATTATAAAAATGAGTGAAGTTATGTGAGATCAATGGCATGAAAAATAAATAAAGTAATAAATTTAAAAAGTCAGTAGAATAAAAATTTAAATCTTACTCGTTAAAAGTAATTACGAAAAGTAGATAAAGTAATATAATAAATGCAACAAGTTAGTGGGATAAAAAATTAAATTGAGAATTTATAAAAAATATTACCCCTAAAATTTATAGTAATAAAATTAGTACCTTTAATAATATTAAACGTTTAATTTAAACATAAAATATTGAACAGGTCTAAATTATTGTCATTTAATTCTAATTGAATGGGTGTTCAAAGAAAAATGACATATTAATCATTTTTTTTAATTGTGAAAATATAAGTTTGAACACAAAGGGGTGTTAGTTTTGTTATTACAAGTTTAACTATGTAATGATGTCAAAAAGGAAATTAAATTAAGCATAATGAAAAATAATAATAGAATTACACCTTTTGAAAAAGTCGAAAGAAAATTTAAGACGACTAAAAACAGGAAATATTTATAATTTTATGGTTCTCATTTATTTTTTGTTTAGTAAAAGAAAGGACTAAGTCTGTGACTATGGTTTTATTTTAATCTATTTCTGCATAGTTACAATGTATCGTATTTAGATATAGGTATTGGGCATGAACTAGGAAATTTTTTTTCTCCTGTGCGTAGCTGTGTGAAAGTATCTCTATTTTATCCTTATTCATGTATGCCGATATATATATATATATATATATAATTAAAATTAAAAAAAAAATTTAGAGCAAGATAAATTATTTTATACATTTTTTTTTCATTAATTAAATATGCCCTACTCTATTATTAGTATAATAAAAAATTGAGAAAAACTCTCAAAATAACATACTTTGTTAAAAGAAATTATACTCATATTTATTTGAATCAATTTTCAAAGATGTTAAGCAATTAAGAACATAAAAAAAAATACAGAAACAAAACAAAAACTTTAGCTGAAAAGGAAATATCATATCATTTTTCGAAGCAAATTGAAAGGTTTAATAACAATTCCAACCAAAAAAATGACCATTAAATAAAACCAACAATAAAAAATAATGTTGTATTGAGTTGATCCGATAAAATGATATTATAAACTCTTTCCTTTTTTTTTTTTGAAAATTGCTAAACTTAATTAATATTATTGCAAATTTACCATCAATGTTTTTATCTCATTTATTTATGTTCCAATTAATAATATCAATTATTTTTTTTTAAATTACTCCGTATAAGAAAAAGAGAAGAAAAATAATTTAACGTAACTCCTTTTAACTAATCTTATTCTAATATAAACATTTAATTTATATTTTTTAATACATATAAGAATTGTCTTAAAATATGATTAGTAAAAAAGAATTAAATTAACCTATTTTCCAAAAATGAATTTTCATGCAAAAGAATTTTGAAAAAAATAAATAAAAAAAATCAGAAGATATCTGGCTTCAAACGCTGTCAAAATCAAGTAAGAGTGGCAATCGTGTCGTATTAACAGTATCCATATCGTGTTCGTTTCATATTATTCGTGTCGATATTTTGTTCATTTTGTGTTATTCGTATTGAATTTTTGTGTTAGTTGATACATGAAAAAATCTACTCTAACTTTTTTTTATGTTTTTATTTATAATAATAAAATATAACAAAATCTTAAAAAAAAAAAATGAAAAAATTATTGATTAATTTTTATTAATTTTTTTTTTTCATTATCACGTTGTATTCAAATCGCTCAAAAAATTACCATTGTAGACAAACTCTAATGGTCCAGTACATATTGAAAATAAAGCACAAATCACTACTTTCAAAAAAACCTATTGTTCAAAAAATTAAGGGAAATAGGCTGGTTTAACCCCCTATTGATAATCTTAATCTGAGTTAACCCCCACTAACACATTTTTAAAAAATACATTATTTACCCTCATCCCTATTTTTCAATGAGGGCTCTGCAGTAACCCCGTGCTGTCCACATCATCAAGAACCCATCACTCTTCAGGCTTTTCTGGGCAAACGCAAACACATCTTGGTAATTCGATTCCCCCTTACAGTAGTGTTAATTCTGGTGGCAACCATGTGGATCTGCAGCATATTTCCTTTGTTCCTGAGCATCTCATCCCAGTAGCCTCATCCCAACCCAACAATAATGGGGGTGACTTTAATCTGAGCTTCTCAATATCTTCTGGCCTTGCTGGTTTCAATAGCGGGACCCTTCAGTCCAATTCACCGTCTCTTTTACCTCATCACCATCATCTTCAGAGGTTTTTTCCAATAGAAGGAACTAATGTACCCATTTTTATAGGAGCTACTTCGGCTGCTCCACCATTGGAGAACCATCACCATCATCAGTTTCCTGCTGGATTTGATGGCCGACTTCAACTTTGCTATGCCGATGAAAGCCGGCACTCAGACCAAAAGGGAAAAGGAAAGAACTGAGTTTTTCGCAGAGTAAATTTTCTCAAGCCATCTCTGGTAATTATCCACCATTCTGATTACCTTTTTTTCTTATTAATTTTTCTTTAAAGCTCTAATTTTATAATTTATAGCAATGCTGTTCTTCTATATGTGCTTGTTTCCTTAATTTGCCTTTCATGAAATGGGTTTCATCGAACGAAAAAAATTTCAAGACGTGGGTTTCGCTTTCTTAAATAGATAAACTAGAGATTATTAAAAAAATAAAGAGTATTTTTATTTTTCAACTGGGTTTTGCATTTAGGTCCTTGCTTTACCAACGAACGTGCTAGCTTTTCTAGGTAATCATAAATAATTAATGTTATTTGTCAATATTATTTTTAATAATTAACAGAAATAAACTTGCTGATTTTTAGTTGGACGAGTCTGTTGAAATAAGCTGTTTTTAGTTGGACGTGCGTCCAATTATGTTGAAATAAGCTCTCTGATTTTAAGTTAGACGTAGTTGGACATATGTCCAACTGAGCTCCGGCGAGTGGAATCGCCGGCCAATCAAAACTCTGTTGAAATAAGCTCTCTAGTTTTCAGTTGGACATGTATCCAACTATGTTGAGGTGAGTTGGACATACGTCCAACTGAGTGGTTATTTTGGGCAGTCTAGTTGGACATGTGTCCAACTCGGCTCCGGCGAGTGGGGTCGCCGGCCGGTCAAAATTTCATCAGTTGGACAATCGTCCAACTGAGCTCCGGCAAGTGGACATATGTGTCCTCTAAAATATACTCCTCAGTTGGACACATGTCCAACTCTGTTGAGGTGAGTTGGACAGTCGTCCAACTGAGGGATTATTAAGGGCATTTTTGTCATAATATGTAAAAAAATCAAGTGGAGGGAATCATATCAAATTTTTAATAAATAAAGGATCATGACAGCATATAACCCAAAAATTAAAGACGGTGGCATGAATGTAATTTAAAGAAAATACTTAGATTAAAATAGTCTTAAATATATTTGTTGTGTATTTATAATATAGAGATAATATTCAGCGAGCACATGACAAATTAATCTTATTTTAAATAATAAGCATAATACATTAAAAAAAAAAATCCTATATAAAAAATATTAATTGTAATAATAAAATATAAATTACAAAATAATAAAATTAAACCCTAAAATTAACCTATTGGCTTAATTTAAACAAGTTACTATCTTAACTATTTAGTTTAAAGTGCGCAATGTTGCTCACTTGATCATTTTCAAGTATATAGAGTAAATAACTAAATATAACATCCATGTATTAAGTAGATCCTTCAGCATTAGAAAACAAAATCAAACATCCATTAAACTGTGCTCGACGAGACAATTGGACTTCAAAGGAAAAAGAAAGACATTTGGACATATCCAGTCACATGCTAGTAAATAATTCTCCAACCAAAATAAACGCTAATAAATCATAGCCACATCCTTGAAGTGTAAGCACTCAACAACGCAGCTAAAATGTCTGGTTTATCTACATGGCCTCAACAGTGAGATGAGGAAAGGCATGTCAACCCCTGTTTGGAACATTACCAGGCCATGCTGCATTGTTTTGCATACCTCCAACATTGTCCGGATGTGCCCCTCCCATGTTTGGTGGCATTCCACCAACGTTGCTTGGAGAGGTTCCTCCCATGTTACCGTTTGGGGGCATGCCATGCCAGTTGTTGTTTGGTGGCATGCCACTCCAGTTGTTTGGTGGGGGTGGACCCATGTTATTGTTAGGGGGCATTCCACCCATGCCACCACCCCAGTTGTTTGGTGGGGGTGGACCTGGGATACTTTTAGGGGGCATTCCACCCATGTCGCTTCTAGGTGGCGGCATTCCACCCATGTTACTGTTGGGGGGACGCATTCCACCCATGTTTGGCGATCCCTGCATTCCACCCATGTTTGGTGATCCCTGCATTCCACCCATGTTCGGCGATCCCTGCATTCCACTCATGTTTGGTGATCCCTGCATTCCACCCATATTCGGAGGTGGACCCCTATTGTTGGGGGAATTTGCACCCATGTTGGGAGGGGGCATTCCTGGTGCATTAGGACCTGCATTCATGCCAGGAGGAGCAGCACTCTGAAAATCTCGATTCTGCATATTCTCCCTCCTCCTATCAAAGTTTCTTGATCTATCGAAGTTACGAGGTCTATCATTGCGCCTGTTTCTCTCATTTGCTTTTGCATTGTTTCTTATCCATTCCTCATGGTACTTGGGATCATAGGGAACAGCTTGTCCATTGATAAAAGGTTCCCCTGCCAATAAGGAATTAACAATCATGAAGTGGATGTTGATTGCACAAACAAAATAGAGAAAACTACAGCATTGGGATTGCAGTTGGAGCAGAAGATAAAAGCTACTTGCAATTCAACCATATATTAGAAGTAAAAAAATTAAAATCCATATGCTCACAAGTAATATAAGCGAGAGTCATATCTTACACGCTGAAACTAGCATATCTATAACATCCTAAATGGATACTTTTGTCCTAAATAAGAATATTGATTTGCCTCAACTTTCATTTTGAACATAAACCATTTTATTATAGGATAGTTATTTATTTACAATGAAATAGGGACAGTATAAAGTGCACCATCCATACCCATAAGCAAAAAGTCTAGTAGACATTATACACACATAAACCCTAATGCTTCACAATCGCATTCAGAAGGGATAATAGATACCTACCTCCATAATCTTTGTTCTTGACATCCAAATATGAATCAGGAAGAACCCAGCGCACTCCAGGCAATTCTGAAATATTTTGACAAATAGATCTGTAAAAATCCAATCAGGATAGTAATAAAAGCCAAGAACGTAACTGGCAGGCATACCTTTGATTTTGTATGAGAGGTCCTCAGATACAAGGGCTCCAAATGCATAATAGCATCTAGTTGAAACAGAGTAAATCTTCATCCTTGCTTCCTCTTCACTGTGACCAACATAAACAACCAATTTTTCCAAACAAAGTGATAATTCATAACCCATCCATGACATAAAGTCTTAAAACTTCAAATTCAAGAAAGCAGAAACTAAGGACATACATGACACCAGTAAACAAACAGAAGTTAAAGAACGTGCTTTTTCAGAACAATCTAACTGAAATCAAATGACTCTTTCTATTTTTCAATCATATCAGGCAAACATCCTTTCACATAAACCCAGAGGCATACAAAGAAGGAACTACAAGCCTCGATCCATATTCATATGGACACAATAATAAGACTGCTCGTACAGCCGTACGATGTCATATCAACATGAACATGCAATATGCAAAAACATCAGTAAGCAATACTCACCTCCTGAATAGCAAGTACAGAGTTACATATAAAAATGGGAGAAACTTAAATATTCAACATATACTATGAAAATAATGCATCGCTTTCTCAATGTTTTCAATAAAAAACAATGTTTATTTTATCAGTATTAATGACAATGAGGTTTCTCACTTTTTTCAAACAAAAATGATGGGAAAAGATATAAACAGAATAGAGAATATGTTGAAAAGTTCACCTTCCGATAACCTGGGCTAGAGTTTTGATATAGCTATCGATGATCTCGTCCCTAGTTGGATTATCCTTAGGAGGCTCCATAACAACTAGCCAGTGCTCGAAGTCGCATCCATCCAGTAAGATCGTTTCCTTCGGGGGTCGGTTAGACCAGTTTGGGTTGGGATCTTTAAGTGAGGACGAAGTTGTGTTCGTTGCAAAGCACCGTACTGTAGATGCCGAATAAAATCGTCCGGAAGCTGTAATAGCTCCTGCAAGTGGGCGAAGACGGTGGAGAATAGAAAGCGAGGAGCGAGGTGGAATGGCGGAATTAGCTGCAGAAGTAGCGAAGGAGCGAGAGAGAAAAGAGACTAGAGTTAGGGTTTTGGGTAAAGAGCGAGAGACTAAATTGTTCGCCATCGCTGTGAGGGCTGATTGGTTTGGGAGTTTCTGTGAAAAACCCTAGCAAGAGCTTAGACAGAGAGAAACTGAAATGAAATGGTAGGGTTTGGGGATTTTAGTAGAAGTTTACGAAAGTCGGTGAAGCAAGATATCCTAGCCTTTTAGGTGGTTGGTTTGATCATTGCGTTATTCCGATTTTGCCCGTAAAGTTTAAAAAAAAAAAAAAATGGCATGGTAAACAATCAACAAATATTTCCTTTTTCTCTAAAAAGTGAAAACAAGATAAACAAGGAATTCCAATTATTTTTATTTTTATTTTTATTTTCCTTTTCTTTCTCTAGCCGCATCAATAGTTTATACTTTTTTTTTCCTCAATAGCTGTCATGATTTTTGGCATGAATCCATCAAACCTTAAAGGGTAAGAAGGTAATCTCAAAATTTTAACACCATAAATAATGGGCCACTAACTACAAAATCATTCATGTAGCCAACCCACATGAACCTGATTGCGCTAGCATCAGACATCGGCCCATAGAAGCAGTTTGGACAATTGTTTAAGAACAACATTTTCATTTTTATTTTTTTTTGGGTTATCATGAAAAATTACTTATATATTTTCATAATTAAAAAAAAATCTCACACATTATTTTATATTAAATATCATTCAATTTTTGTTCAATTAAACACTATCTAATTAAACCTTATTTAATGTTATTAGGTGTGATTTATAATTTAATTACATAACATAATATATTTATATATATAGTTTCAATTTTAACCCCTTAAAAAAATATATGTTATTTTTCTTACGATGTAAAATAACTTATATTTTTATTTAACATTTTTTCATGTGAGATTAAATGAAATTATGTTAATAAGTAATTCATATATTCTTTTTATTGTTATAAATAATAAAAGTTTTTTTTTTTTTTTTTCAAAATTACGTTGGCCGGAGAATTCATATTTTTCATATATATATAAGAGTTTTATTTTTAATTCTTATTAAGAAAAATATATATATATGTTTATTTTTCTTATAACATAAATAAACATATATATTTTTTAGTGTTAGAAGAAAATGAACATATATATATTTTTTATTTTTATTGAGGTAGTTAGAAATAAAATCAATTGAATAATTAGATTATTTATGCATGAAAAAAAAATATAGGATTTAGTTGGGTAATTTTTTACCAACAAATTTTTATATTGTATGTTTGTTACACCATACTAAATATATTGATTGTATAATTTATATACATTTACGTGTTTGGTTGTGAAATTAGACCGTATTGTAGAACATAAAAATAGTACGATTATATATAAATTTTGTACAATTAAGAGATGTGGGTCTAAATCGTACTAGATAATCAATTTAGTCTGTCTGAATTTTCAATTATAAAATTATATGTTTTAACTTTTTTTTTTATCTCAAATTAAAAATAATATATATTTTTTATTTTTAAAAATGTAATAAAAATATAAAAATGAATTAAATATTAATTTAAATAATTTTTTATAATAAAAAAATATTTTAAATAAAATATATATAATTAATTTAATCTCATTATATAATATACAGTAGGAAAAATACACTAAATTGCTGAAAAAAGATAAAAGAATTTTATGCTAGTGCTTCATATATGAAGTGAGCGAAGGATTTAGCAAAAAAATATATATATATCAGGTCAAGGCGATGGACCAAATAACTTCATCGGAATTCGGATATTTTTGTCCTCTGCGGCAATGCTCGATTCAAAAGCTGTTGATGAACTGAAACCGGTTTACTAGCAACAAGTGTCACATTATTGCTATCTTCCACAGCAGGTCAACCAATTTTCTTGCAATAGAGAAGAATTTTAACAAGTGAGACCGAAAGATAAGCTTATAGGACATTACTCCTATCAAACACCCTTTACTGTGATGTTGGGCTTCATCATTCATTGTATAGTATTTAGTATCGACACCCATTATACACTTCTACCATATTATAGTATTGTTCTTTTAGCTAGAATATTTTACATAACATTACAAATTTGTTGTTGTTATTTTCATTCAATTGCTCAATCTCTAATTGTTTAAACTACTCCACGCTTATTATATAATAGTACGATCCTTTCAATGAGAGAAGTTGAAGGTTCCATTGGGAAGACGTCTAAAACTTGAAGCAATCCGATAGCTTCAACATAATTGTACAGAAAGGAACTCACTTAAATTTTAAAGTTATAACCTCAAAAATACACAGCATCTATCTGACACAAAAGTATGACGGAATAATATATTAGATTCTATATGTAAAAGAAAAATAAAGAAGTCCATAGATTGCTGTCAGAAGACCATTTTGTCTATCAAAGCTAAATAAAATTGAATCAATTGCCAAAACAAAATTATGACTACATCGTATATATTTTCAAGAGAATGATACACAAGACATTGATGGTTTAGATTTTGGGAAGTTTGATGGCATCTGAAAGCAAAACATTGAATGCCTTCAAGTCCCAGACAAGTACTCCAATAAATAAATTTTCAATAATACTCGCCAAACAATGCCATAGATGTTCAACTCAATTGCTTCGATCGTATATAGAATTGAAGGTCACGGAAGCATATGAATTGAACATGTTGCTGGATGAAGATTGTGAATGATTCCCTGAGTCTGCAGATGTCACATAAGATGCGTCTTTTGAGCTGACTTTCTCTTTTCCGCCTTTATCATCTCTCATATCCTTGAATCCAGAAAACAATCCAGGTTTTGATAATATCTTGTCATCCACATCTATTTGACCATTTAGCATTTCAACAACAGTAGACATCAGTGGTCGGAGTTTTGGCATTTCTTGGGTGCAAACAAGGCCTATTTTTAGGAATCTGCAAGCCTCTTTGATATCAACATCTTCACTTAGTGCTGTGTCTACTAGTGCCATCAACTGCCCCTGCTCATACATAACCCACACCTGCAATAGCACATTCATTTAGGTAAGCTATCAAGATTATAATATTGCTTTCATATGATAAAGTTGAAATTTGATGACCATATAGGGTAGCTGATCAAGGACTTTGACTTAATGAAGGAGACAAACACTATTTAATGATAAAATAATTTTGTACCCTTTCAAGGAGATATTGTTCGTTGGGTGGCAACCGCTTGTTTGTGTTGCATCTCCCACTGACAATTTCTACTAGCAAAACACCAAAACTGTAAATATCTGATTTCCTTGTTACTTGACCTCGAATGGCATACTCAGGTGCCAAATAACCGCTACATAAACAAACAAGGTTTTCCCATCAAGACAACAAAATAAATTTATCTCTCTTTCTCTTTTTTTTTTTCCTTTCCATTTTTGAATTATTTGACATCCAGACAAAAAGTACTATGCACATAATACTTATATCAAAAAATTTAAACAAAGAACAGATAATCCAGCAAAATCATCAACTTGACACAGTTGAGTTCATACTCAAATGAAGTTTTTTTTTTCCCTTTATGGTAAAAACTCAACATCAAATTAGTGCTGATAACAAGAATGGAAGTCATGGACTTACACTGTTCCAGCAACTCGGGTACTAACATGTGTCAGGTTGGCTGGGATAAGCTTTGCAAGACCGAAATCTGAAATTTTGGGAGAGAGATCTTTATCAAGAAGGATATTGCTTGCTTTGATGTCCCTGTGGATAACATGAGGATGAACTTCCTCATGAAGGAAAGCAAGCCCCTCTGCCACACCAATGCAAATTTTTCGTCTTGTTTGCCAATTGAATTGGATGTTATTGCAGTTTCTACCTGAAAAGTACAAAGGAACTAAGATTTTGACCCAACACTAATGACTTCCAGTGAAGAAAATATAAATCAATTACCAAGAAGTGTTTGTTCCAGGCTATTGTTTTCAAGATAGCCATAAACCAAAATTCTTTGATCTTCTTCCACACAGCAGCCATATAGCTTTACCAGGTTATGATGCTCAATACTTGCAATCACATTAATTTCTGTTAAAAATTCGCGCACTCCTTGTCTTGATTCGGCTGATAAAACTTTTATAGCAACTGCAGTACCATCCTTGAGCCTTCCCTATCAAGTGTCAACCACAGTAATTGGGACACCGACGAAATAAATATTTAGAGACAAAAGTTAAAACCCAATTACGTATTAGGACAAACCTTGTTATAAATTGGCGCTAGCGGAAGCGTAATTCGGGTCCAATTTAGTTGCACAAATAATTAATTATGGGTAACAGCAAAATAATAAGTAATAAGAAAAATAAATGGCACACAATGATTTAAGTGGTTCAACTTTTCAATGTGAAAAGTCTACTCCACTGACGACGGCACACCAAGGAAAATCCACTATCAGATCCAAATGGAGAATACAAACACCAATATTCAAAAGCCACTCAAAATATCAAACCCCAAATACACCCACATATAATCTCCATCTCAAACAGTATAATCTATAAGCAAGAATAAATATAGAACAAAACTTGCTAAATACGATTACCAAAATTGAATGAAACAAAATCCAAATATATCTGCTGGTTTTCACGCATGAAGAAAAGGAGAAGCAATGAAACAGTACCAAAATGGCGGCTGACTTCAATATCACGCAGAAGAGGGATTGATTAATATTTGGACTAATAGAGATGAGCAATAATGGGTATTCAAAATAGTGACAGTGGTTGTCTTCTCACATAAATTAAGAAGAAAGATGTGGCTGCCGAAGAACTTCAATTTTTTTCACACTGCCGCAAATCCATTAGGAGATATATATATGACTTATATATGTTGTCTTAGGGTTCAGTAATTAACCTTGAAACTACAAATATATCCTTTATTGATATTTACGTTTTGTAAGCCACATAAATAACAAATCTCCACCTTGGCTTAAAACGAAACCAAGTTCTTCAAATTTAGGATTCCTCGAAATACCAAATGGCCGTCGTCCAAAAGCCTCAAAGGCCAATCACTTACTACAAACATCAACCAAGTCCAAGCAATGCTTGAACTTATTAACTGGAATTGGCTTGGTCAACATATCAGCTGGATTCTCTGCAGTAGCTATCTTATTAATAACAATAGTACCCTGAGACACAATGTCACGAACGAAGTGGTATCTAACATCAATATGTTTGGTCCTCTCATAAAACATGGTATTCTTGGTCAAGTGTATCGCACTCTGACTATCACAAAATACAACAGAAGTATCCTGCTGTAAACCCAAATCACAAACCAAACCTCTAAGCCAGATGGCTTCTTTCACTGCTTCTACTGCTGCCATATACTCTGCCTCTGTAGTAGACAAAGCAATTGTAGACTGTAAAGTAGCCTTCTAACTAATGGCACAATGAGAAAGAGTGAAAATATAACCTGTCAGAGATCTTCTCTTATCCAAATCTCCAGCATAATCGGAGTCTACATAACCAATAACACTGCAACCAGTATTAGAACTCCCATCATATACCAAACCAAAGCTAGAAGTGCCTCTCAAATACCGAAGTATCCATTTCATTGCTTGCCAATGACCCTTTCTAGGGTTACCCATGTATCTACTAACAACACTAACTGCATGTGAAATATCTGGACGAGTACAAACCATAGCGTACATCAAACTACCAACGGCACTAGCATATGGAACCTGAGACATGTACTTCTCTTCTTCTTCTGACTGTGGTGACAAATCCAAAGAAAGTCAGAAATGTGCAGCTAGTGGCGTACCTACAGGTTTAGACTCTTTCATACCAAAACGTTCAAGTACTTTTTCAATGTAACTTTTCTGAGACAAATAAAGCTTGCCCGTTTGTCTATTCCTGTAAATTTTTTTTGCTGCACCCAAATCTTTCATCTCAAACTCACCACTAAGTTGAGACTTTAATTTCTGAATCTCAAACTTATTCTTAGAAGCAATAAGCATGTCATCAACATATAGCAACAAATAGACAATTGAACCATTAGAGAACCTTTTATGATAAACAAAACTATCGTAATCACTCCTAGAGTAACAATGATCAATCATAAAAGAATCAAATCGTTTATACCACTGCCTAGGAGATTGCTTCAAACCATATAATGATTTTTTCAATAAACAAACATGATCTTCCTTACCTGAAATAACAAACGCCTCTGGTTGATGCATGTAAATTTGTTCCTCAAGCTCACCATGTAAGAAAGCTGTCTTGACATCAAGTTGTTCTAATTCCAAGTCAAACAGCGCAACCATAGCAAGCAACACAAGTATGGAGCTATGTTTCACAACGGGTGAAAATACTTCATTGAAGTCGATACCTTTTTTCTGAGAATAGCCCTTTGCAACAATACGTGCCTTGAACCTAGCTGCTTCAACTTCAGGTATACCTTCCTTTTTCTTGAAGACCCATTTGTTTCCAATAATCTTCTGGTCCTTAGGTGGTTTTACCAATTCTCAAGTATGATTCTTATGAAGTGACTCAATCTCTTCATTCATAGCAACTAACCACTGAGTAGACTCATCACAGGTGACAGCTTCACGATAACTAGTAGGTTCATTCACCCCAATAGTCTCTGCCACAGACAATGCATAAGAAACTAAATCTGCATCTGCATACCTCTGAGGGCGTCGAATCTCTCTTGTTCCTTTACCCTTAGCGATACTGTATGGTTGCTCTTGTTGCTGTTCTGCTACATCAGGAGCAGAATCATCCACCTCATCCACAAATGGCTAATCTGAAATGCTCTCTTGCACTTGACTAGGAGCTCCACTCTCAAGCTTCACCTGCTCACTAACATCGGAGTCTTTACCTGTAACAACAGACTTTTTTTTCTTTTCCAACATGAAAAACTCATCAAATTTAACATCTCTGCTAATTAAAAATTTAGGTGACTTGGGTTCAACACACCATAGTCTATAACCCTTCACTCCAGAAGGATACCCAAAAAAAATGCATTTCAATGCCCTAGGCCCAAGCTTACCATCATTAACATGAGCATATGAAGGACAACCAAAAACTTTTAATCAGAATAATTAGCAGGAGTACCAGAAAATACCTCAAACGGAGTCTTCAACTCAATTGAAGTTGATGGAGACCTATTCACCAAATAACAAGCATGGTTACAAGCTTCAGCCCAAAATGATTTATCCAAACCCGCTTGAAAGAGCATACAACGAGCTCTTTCCAAAAGAGTTCTATTCATACGTTCTGCAACTCCATTCTGTTGTGGTGTATTACGCACAGTGCGATGTCTCACTATGCCATTCCTTTCACATAACTCATTAAACTGACCCTCACAAAATTCCAAGCCATTGTCAGTTCTCAAACGCTTGATCTTCTTGCCAGTTTGATTTTCAATACAAGCCTTAAATGTAACAAATCTTGAAAACACATCATTCTTATTTTTCAGAAAATATACCCAAACGTGACGAGAGAAGTCATCAATAAAAGTCAATATATACCAGGCACTACCCTTAGAAGCAACACAAAAAGGACCCCAAAGATCTGAATGAATATAATCAACAGTACCTTTTGTTTTATGGATGGCTGTACTGAACTTAACCCTGTGATGCTTTCCATAGACACAATGCTCACAGAAATCAAACTTCCCAGTTTTATGACCACCAAGTAAACCCCGCTTGCTCAAAATAAACATCTCTGCCTCACTCATATGCCCCAACCGCATATGCCACAAGCGAGTCGTATCTGAATCGTGATCTAACGAGGATGAAACTGAAACACTGCCAATGACAGTGCTACCCTGAAGCACATAGAGACCACGAGACAATTGCCCTTTAATAACCACCAGAGCACCCTTAATAACTTTCAAAACTCCACCTTCAACTATGTACCTATAGCCCTGTGAGTCAAGAGTACCCAAAGATATCAGGTTCTTTTTCAAATCTGGAACATGGCGAACATCTTTCAAAGTCCTGACAATACCGTCATGCATCTTAATCTGGATAGTACCAATACCAACAACCTTACAGGACACATTATTTCTCATCAAGACAACACCCCCATCAATGGACTGATAAGAAACAAACCAATCCCTATTGGGGCACATATGGTAAGTGCAACCCGAATCAAGAATCCAAACATCTCTTGAAGAACTAATAGATACTGACAGAACATTATCACCTTCGGATCCAGAACTATCTGCAACACCAGCAACATCATTAGTACCAGAAGATGTTGTGGTAAATTTTCCTTTACCTTTGAGTTTCGGACAGTTAATTTTCCAATGCCCTTCCTGACGGCAATAATTACATTTGTCTTTTCTCTTTCTAGATTTTGATCTAGACTTGCCTCTATTATTGCTTGAGCCTTTATCTTGCGTTCTACCTCTGACAAACAAACCACTACTACTATCGTTATTACCTGTAGACACCTTTTTCTTCAACTTTCTGGAATTCAAAGCCACTTGACATCTTCCAAAGAAATAGTATCTCTCCCATATAACATAGTATCAACAAAATGTTCAAACGAATGAGGTAAAGAATATAACAAAACTAAGGCCTGATCCTCATCATCAATCTTAACACCAACATTTTTCAGATCACGAATAATATTAGTAAATTCATCAAAGTGATCGTGCAAAGGCGTACCTTCTAACATTCTGAAAGTGTACAAACGCTGCTTCAACTATAACCGACTTGTCAAAGACTTGGTCATATATACACCCTCCAATTTAAGCCACAATCCAGCAGGAGATCTCTCATCATCAACCTCGCGTAGTACCTCATCAGACAAGGATAGTTGAATTGAACTGAGAACATTTTCCATCAATGCATCTTTTTCTTCCTCAATCAATTTTTCTGATAATTTATCATTGCCTTCAAGTGTCTTAACGAGCCCCTCTTTAACTAATATGGCTCGCATCTTCATTCGCCAAAAACTAAAATCATTCCTACCATTGAATTTCTCAATTTTGTATTTTTCCGCCATGACAGAAAACCCAAAATTAAATTAATAGAAGCACAACCCAAAAATATGAAACCAACCAAATAACCAAAAGCTCAAAATAAATCCAAAAGAGCAAACTTGATCAGTTCCAATAATTAACAGAATAACCCAAAGCTCTGATACCAATTTGTTATAAATTGGCGCTAGCGGAAGCGTAATTCGGGTCCAATTTAGTTGCACAAATAATTAATTATGGGTAACAGCAAAATAATAAGTAATAAGAAAAATAAATGGCACACAATGATTTAAGTGGTTCAACTTTTCAATGTGAAAAGTCTACTCCACTGACGACGGCACACCGAGGAAAATCCACTATCAGATCCAAATGGAGAATACAAACACCAATATTCAAAAGCCACTCAAAATACCAAACCCCAAATACACCCACATATAATCTCCATCTCAAACAGTATAATCTATAAGCAAGAATAAATATAGAACAAAACTTGCTAAATACGATTATCAAAATTGAATGAAACAAAATCCAAATATATCTGCTGGTCTTCACGCATGAAGAAAAGGAGAAGCAATGAAACAGTACCAAAATGGCGGCTGACTCCAATATCACGCAGAAGAGGGATTGATTAATATTTGGACTAATAGAGATGAGCAATAATGGGTATTCAAAATAGTGACAGTGGTTGTCTTCTCACATAAATTAAGAAGAAAGATGTGGCTGCCGAAGAACTTCAATTTTTTTCACACTGCCGCAAATCCATTAGGAGATATATATATGACTTATATATGTTGTCTTAGGGTTCCGTGTTTTCAATTAAATAATACATGAGTAATTAACCTTGAAATTACAAATATATCCTTTATTGATATTTACGTTTTGTAAGCCACATAAATAACAAACCTTGTATACAGAACCAAAACCTCCCATGCCAATTTTATTTTCTGAACTGAAATTTTTTGTAGCAATTTTTAGGTCCTTGTAACTGTATAGGATAATGTTGTGTATACCTGAAACCACTGTAAAACAAATAACATGTTAAAACAGAGTTTGACATAGCCAAGGCTTGACTTGGAAGATTTATAGTATCACCTATAAAAGAAGTATTTCTAGAAGCCAAGTGATATTTAACATTAGGACTAGTTAAAAGTGGTATTAACTTTGTCTGGATAGGTTTTGGATAACAAAGGAATTGAAATATCAACCAAGAACTGTAGATGTGACGAGTCCAGTTATTCATGAATAATAACTGAGCTATGTACCTTCTTCAATTTCACATGTTCGCCTAACCAGTGGGGCTCTCTTCTTTCTGAACAAGAAAGAGAAACAACTCATCATCAGTTTCTGGAGTTGATCAATAGCACCAATCAATTAAATTCCAACCCTGTCAAAGTAACCATAAAACATAAACAGGAAGCTAACAAGAACCTCTTAACTGGAAAATACACTTTTGAAAGATGGCCTCAAATATGTTTGTTAAAAATTTTGTGAAAGTAAATGCATCGTACTAAATACATCTTTACCTTGGTATGTCATAATCAAATTCATTGAAATTACATGTCTGAGGAATAAATTATCTATTTCTATTGTAAAAGATGGACTTTACACTTTAAAAAGGAAACTACTGTATTTCTTTTAACAAATTAGTCGGCAGTTGTGTTATAGCATTTATCTTACACCTCATTGGTCTGAAGTGACCCGCAATACTAGAAGAGCAATGCAGGATTTCTCGTGAAGGACAACGTAAAGTTTTGGAGGATTGACATCCAATGTAATCTAAGATGGGATATCAGAGCCAGAGGTTAACGTTATAATTGATGAAACTAATGCATCCAGTGAAGAGAATGCTAAATCAAAAATATTAGTTGATCAAGAAAGTTGCTCGGCAAGTGCAGCTAGTTGGTGTATTGCTGGTCTGTGAGCGAGTGCAAGGGCTGTTGTGTCGATAGCAAGTAGAAGTACTAGCTTGTATTAGTTGTTTAAATCAGAAAGTTGCAAAACTGTCTTTTAGCATGTATCGTTTCACAGTGGATCATTATTTGTGTAACTAGATATTTTTCAAAGTTGATTTCAACTTTGATAGTTTGTTACAAAGTCTTGCCACATGGCAGATGTGTATATGAAGGCTTTGTACTATAAATGCTGTAATTCTCAGAATGAATGGTGTGATCTGTTCATTCTTTTCCTGAATGAAATTTCGAGCACTTTCTTCTCTCTGTCTACTTCTTTCTCACAATGCTCTTCTCTCTGCTCAGTTTTTCTTTAATTTTGTGAAAAATGGATAAGTGTAACGATGGACATTAACATTTAACTCTGTATATTAATGGCAATTAATTCCCAACAAATATATCAACATTAATCATGTCTTCATTGTACAGAAGGAACTTAGAAGCTGATAAAACATGCACTACAGGAATAGTTAATACTGCTCAGCCTACAAACAAATCTGTGATCTGTCTCCAAAACAAACACTTTAAGGAAATGTCATACAATAATAATCGACATCAATTTAACTTGAGGTTTTTTTTTTGGCTGAAAAGGGGCGGAAAAGAGAACGTCAAGCAGCAAAGTGATCATGACCAAACAAAACTGCAAAATCCAAACTATACATAACCAGCGATCATTAAAATACACCATTTGACCAATAAATAAATTAATTAATTAAAGTACACCATTTGATTAGCGTCTAACCAACCATAAGTCAATTATCACGAACCAAGTTATTTAATTGAAAAACAAAACCTCAACAGAAAATCGAACAAACATGAAAACAACAATGTAGAAAGAAATTAACTTAATTAGTCCAACGTATTTTAGGGCCGAGAAACAGATCTAATTTTTTGTTTTATGGGTAGCCCTAAACCAGGAAAATCTTACTAGTTTAAGGTTTTCTAAGAAGACAAATAGAGATTATAAACTGAACTCCGATCAAGTATAGGAAATCCATAGTTGAAAAAGCTTACCTTTGGTGTTCGGAGCTTGTCTTCCATGCAATTGAAGAAGAAACATATATAATCAACAATTGAGATATCTTCAGCTCTTCCAGTTAAGTTGACTCAGTAAATAGTTCGCGTATGGATGAAACTTGTAACGATGAAGGTGGCGAAAGAATTAACGAAATTCAATCCACGATTCTATTTCACCAATGTTTTAATGTGACATGTTGTTGCCCGAAAGCGAACAACCACTTGCGAAATCATGTATTTTTACTTTTCAAACTTTTCAACTAGACTCTTTTTTTTTTTTTTCGAATTTGGTACTCGCTTACTCACGTGAACAATAGACACAATTGCAATAACAAAGTTTTTGTTTTTAAAATACATACCTTTAAATAAAGATTTTGCTTTAATTTATTACTCGCAATTTTCTGAACCGAAATGTATAAATAAACAGACACCTTTCTCGGGCTTTTGGCTAAGATCAAGAAATGTATAAATAAACAGAGACGTTTTATTTATCTCCATTATTAATTAGATTCAAATGCTCAAAACAATTCTAAAATGATTAGACTGTTCATACTTAACTCCTAATAAATAACTATATAGGTAAGTATTAATGGAGAAAAAAAATTATAGAAATCTGTAAACTTTTATCAAATAAGTATATTAATTATATAATTATTAAATTAGACATTAAATATTCTATAATTTTTTAAAATAAGTACTTTACACTCATAATTTATGAGTTAAAAACAAAAGTCATGTTATTATAAAAAGTAAGTAATTTTAGTTATATAATTTTTAAAAATGAGCCCTTATAATCTAAAAAAATTATTAAAATTAAAAACTTATAATACTTAACTTTAATAAATAATGAGACTATAGATATCTAATTCGAAAATTATGAAACTAAAATTTTCATTTGTACATAATAATAAAATTATTGTGACATTTTTTTTCAAAAATTACAGAACTTTTAGTACTAATAATTATGAAACTAAACTATTTAAATTAAATAATTATAGGACCCTAATACCCAATTCCTAATGTTAAAGTATCTATATTCCTAATTTATTTTGTGAAAATATCAAAGAAAATGAATATATTATTTATAGGAGAATTGAAGATAAAATAAATTTTATGCTATTTTAAATAAAAATTATTTTATTAATTTTACTATACTATATTATTTAAATTATTATTAAATATTATAAAAATAATACAATATAATTCAATTAAATAAAAAAATAAAATTATACTTAACCTATACCATTGCATACAATTTTTTTTTTAATATTATATATATTAAAGTAAACACTTCAACAAGCAAATGAAATGAAACCATTAATATGTGTTAATTTTGTTCTCTATTTTAGTAATTTTTTAATTAAATATATTTTATAACGATTTATAATTTAATTTTATATTTTAAGAAATTAATATTAAAATATGAGATGATTCATAAAATTTTAAAAAATAAGATTTTTGAATCAGAATTCTTATTTCTAATTTTTTTTTTTTATTTTTAACATTTTTACTATAAAGTAAATAAAATCTTATAATTTTTTTATGTATAATATTAAAAAAAATGATTTAAAAAATATAAAGTGTTACCAAATAAATTGTAAATATTTTTTTTAAATCACTAAGTATGAATTATTTTACCAAACAAGTTGTAAATAATTTTTTTTAAAAATTATTAAATATAAATAATTATTAAATATATTAATAATTATTTAAAAAATATATAAAAATTATAAAATTAATTATTTAATTCTTAAATTAAAATACTCAACTGACAAACTATCTCAAAACTGGTCATAGATACGATCAATAGATAATAAATTTTTGCGACAATAACTTTCTCTCCTTTTTATTTTATTTTATATTTATATTTATATTTATATGTTGGATCAAACAATAAGATACTGCATTTTTGTGCTAACCGAGGGTACAAAATAATTTACCTTGTATATAAATTAATTAGAAAAATATTCTATTAATCATTATTTTTTATAAATTAAATACATTAAATATTTTATTTAAAATTTATGTATATTTATTATCTTAGTCTTAATAAATGGTACATTTTAGCCATATTTTAATATATTTTAGTTAATTTATTTATGTGATTAAAGTGTTTACTTAAATTATTATTTGTTAAAAATTAAGATGATAAATATATATAAATTTTAAGTAAGATGATTAATAAATGCAATTTAAAAAAAAAAAAACAGTGTTCGCTTTTCCTATTTTTTTTTTATTTCAAAATAAATATATCATCTCATATATTAGAAATAGGAAATATATACTATACTAATTACAGTAAAAATATTATTACGTGTTTTCTTTGACGAACTAATTTATATATAATTAAACATGTTATTTGCTATTTAAGGCGGAATGATTCTGTGAACCAAATTTTATTTTGTGGTAATCAAGTTTAAATATTCAATTAAAACAACAATAAACTAATTAAATGTCGAACATTATTCTCTTTCAATATTAAATTTTAAAGAAGAGAAAAGACAAAAATTGGAGGAATAAAAACCGCCCACTTTTTCAATCAACAATAAAAGGAACGAAAATATTTAAAAAGTAATCATTTTGCCCCTGCTCTAGTATTTTTTTAATTTTTAAATTTTAAGGATATTATCAAAACTAGTTACTTCAAAATTTATAATAACAAAATTATTATTATAATAATATTAAAAAATTTAATATTAAATTTATAATATTTAATGTTGAACATTAAATAGGTCGAAATTATTGTAATTTAATTTAAACGTTCAATTGGACGGACATTTAAAAAAAAACTGATGTAAAAGTTATTATAAAAATATATGATTTAAATATAAAGAATATTATTTTTGTTATTATAAATTTTGAAGAATATTATATTCTTGTTTTCCCAAATTTTTAATACCTAAACTCAAATGTAGTATCATTAATCAAGTAAAAAAAAAAGTAATATATTTTCTTATACATCGTTAATAAGCTAAGAAATGTAAGGGAAACAATGTAGCACATATTGACATAGTTATTTGTTTTCAATTCCAATAATGAGATATTACAAAAATAATGTAGAATGATCTAATAAAAACACAAAACTCATGGAAACATTTAAATTCAATACTTGATAAGTAAAAGTCGGTTTTTTAATTTATTTACTAAAGTTGTAGCATTAGCGAATTCATTTGGTACATGAAATAATTTGGGTCAAACTAGAGTAATTAATCTACGATAGAGGTTCTTACAAAGTTATATCCTTATATGTAACAAAGCATTTAAAGCACCATGGTCCATGTATGATGAACAATCAAAGCAATTTCGTCATTATTTATCCTGTTTTCAATTTTTGCTGCTACAAATTTTGCAACTTCATACCAATTAAAAATATATATTTTTTTGGCGATCAAATATATTAATCAAGACTGACATATTAGAGGCATATCCACATATATAGAAGTACGCAAATTAAACTGTTGATGACAACAGCGAGTTTTCATTCGCCGCTTGATATTGCCTTCATATTTTCATGCTTTAATCACAAATCGCTTAAGAAATGTAGAGGGAGACAAAGAACAAAAGGCTCCATTGAAAAAATGTAAGGGTAGGTAAAGAACGAAAAGAGGAAATAGAACACTCACAAATATAGAAACTTAAGGAAAATTAGAGGAAAAATTACCCAATATTTTTCTGTATTTTTTTTTTTTTTGAAATGCCTTACTTTTTGCAATGACTTAAAGCAATTTTGACCTCTTTGATTGTTTTTTTTCCTCTTAGTTTGAGTTTGTTATTCTATAAGAATTGTATAAGAAAAATATATATATGTGGTTAGTAAAAAAAATAAAAAAGAAGAACACATTTTAAGTAATATTATTGTATGATGGCTTCGTTTATACCATTTGTTGCATTTACAATAAAAAATAAAATTGTAAGAAAAATTAAAAACCTTATGAAGTTGTAACTTTTTTTTAGCATAAAAAATCTTAACAGTTGTTTTTTTATCTCTTTCTTCCAAAAGTTTATTTTTTACTAAAGAATATTTCTTTCTACATAAGCCATCTTCGGTAGAGTAGTTTTTTTTTTTTTTTTTTTCACCTTCTTATTTTTATTGCTTTAAATAAAAATTACATATTTATATTTATTCACTTAGATTTTGTTATAGGGTGATTTTTTCTTAACTAAATATTAATAACTATAATGACTTTTGTCATGTTTATATTCGTTTTGTTTGTGTTTTATTGAAAGTTTAAATTTTTGTTTTGTATTAAAAAATTTTAATATTTATTAATAAAATTTAATTTTTACTTAAAAAATTAAAATAAAATAGCTAAAAAGTGAAATGATGCAGATTATAAATCAAATTAAAAAAAATATATGTCAAATAAATAGATTACATAAATTTGTATTGTAGCATGAAAAATATTAAGATTATATAAATTTATATTAATTTTTTATATTTATATTAATTATATTACAGTATATGATAAAATTATTTAAAAAATAAAAAAATAATTTAATTTTGAGAAATTATCTAGAGCTTTTTAAAGTCTTCAAGAGCTTAGAAGATATTTGTTGATTTCACGAGGTGTAAAATGAATTAAACTTGTTCAATTTACGTGATATGGGTTGGGGACTTACAGCCCAACGACTCAGTTCATTTAGTTAAACTTGTTGTAGATGAGTTAAATTTATGTGACCTTTAAATTAATTGAACAGCTCAATTAATTCCTAAATATCCATTACACACATGTATTTCTCATAAACAATTATGAGTATGCATATTATGGGTTAATTTTGTTTTACATTAAAATTGAAACTAATCAATAAAATTGATTATTAAAAATTAAAAATTAATATGATACAATAAAAATGATAAATCAATCAAAAACAATTTTGGATTGAATTGAATGAATTTATTTTCATTTTACTAATCATCAAGTTTTATTTATGTTAATTTTTAATAATTCAACAAACATTACATTAAATTTTATTTTTTAAATGATGATTAAATTTAAAACTTAAAAGAATTTTGAGTCTTTTATATAATAAATAAAAAAACATGAATTGTAATTTTAAATAACATAAAATAAAAATAAAAATTAACTATTTAATCTAACAATAATTGACATATATTACATACATAAAAAAGTAAATACTAATATAATTTAGATATGTTTATATGTTATCTTCAAATCTAATATAATTAATCATCTATGTATATTCACACAAATACAAATATTTTGGACATTATTTTAATTTTGAGAAATTACCTAGAGCTTTTTAAAGTCTTCAAGAACTTGGAAGACATTTGTTGATTTCATGAGATGTAAAATAAATTAAACTTGTTCAATTTACATGATATGGGTTGATTTACAACATGATGACTCAGTATTAGAATTTAACTTTTTAGTAAAAGTCATTTTTAATAATAGATATAAAAATATTCATGCGAGATCATTAAGAATTAAAATAAATATACGGAAGCGTATTTGAATTCATTACGGAAGCGTACCTGAATTCATAGCAACCAATTGATTTTATAGCAAGGTAGTTTGCAATCTTCCTCAATCAAATTGTTTTAGTTCCTTAATGGGATTATAGTCTTTAATTCAGATGGGGAGAAAAAAAACTGTATTATGATTTGGTATTTTGGGAACCATAACTTAAAGAGTCTTTATATATTGTTTTAATTAAGATTCTCATAATCTCCTAGTTAGAATAAAATTGGTATCTACTCAACCAACCAATATTGAAATTAAGCAGTCTGTGGGCTTACCAAAATTAGATTACTTAATTTTAGCTCATTAAATTAAATAGCTAATATAATTTAATATGAATTATATGTTACCCAATAGGAAACATAATTTCCTAACAATCTCCCACTTGGACTACATATTATTTTTGGAACAATTATATCACAAAATTTCTTAGGCACGCATCCGTATGTTATTTATCATTAAACTGCTCCTTAAATAATCTGGTCCAACTCATATATTAATAATGGAATTATCGCGGCTTTTGTCACAATACAGTCATGACTAAACCACGACGATCACCATACTAATACACTCAATGACATAGATCAAATATAGATAAGTATCATAAAAATTACATGTAATGTGATCTCAGACATGCCTATTTTCAACTGGTCCTGCTTTAGTCCTTAATAAGGTTAATCCAAAGTCCTTAATGCAATGCGAATATTGCATATAAAAAATATAAGTAAGCTCAGAAATAAAATCATAAATCAACTTTATTTTACAGAAAATTGAATAATCCAATGTCTAAAGTAAAACACATAGAACAAAAATGACTCCCACTAAACCAAGGTATTATCACGAATAACACTCATATGAGCAATGTGCTCATGAAAGACCTTGGGCGTTAAACCCTTAGTTAATGGGTCCGCTAGCATAGAATTTATTTTGATATATTTCATAGAAAAGTGCCTATCCTAAACTCTTTTATTAACAACTAGAAACTTGATGTTAATAACCCGATGACAAATTGTCTGATCTTTGATAAGTGAGTATGTAGTCTTTTGTTCTCCTCAAGTAACGCATCATGCGTTTGATTACCTTCTAGTGTTACATAGCTAGATCATTTAAATATTTGCTCAAAATTCTCACTATAAATGTTATGTCGTGACGAATACAAACTTGAGCATACATTAGACTCCCTACCGTTGACGCGTAAAGAATCTTCTGCATCTCTTTCCTTTCAAGATTATTATTGGGGCACAGTTTGAGACTAAACTTGTCTCCTTTAACCACGGGCGTGTCTCCTGGTTTACTACCTTTCATATCGAATCTACTCAAAACCTTATCGATATATCTCTTTTGTGATAATGCAAGGATACCTCGAGAACGATCTCTCAGTATATAAATACCTAATACAAAATAGGCATTACCAAGATCTTTCATCTCGAATTTTGTCATTAGAAATTTATTGGTTTCGTGCAGTAAGCATATATCAGTACTAGCGAGTAAAATGTCATCAACATATAATATCAAGAAAATATATTTACTCCCACTGAACTTATGATATACATAGTCATCAATGACATTCACTTCAAAATTGTACGAGGTGATGACTTGATGAAATTTATGACACCATTGACAGGAAGCCTGTTTGAGACTATAGATGTATTTCTTCAACTTATAGACCATAGACTTTGGATCTCTTGAAACAAAGTTTTATGGTTGTATCATATAAATTGTCTCGTCAATGTCTCAATTGAAAAACGCAGTTTTGACATCCATCTGATACAGCTCTAAATCAAAATGAGCTACCAGTGCCATTATAGTTTTAAATGAGTCTTTCGAAGATACCGGAGAGAAAGTCTCTTTGTAGTCTATGCTTTCCTTTTGAGTAAACTCTTTGGCAACTAGACGTGCTTTATATCTCTTAATATTGCCATTTGAATCCCTCTTAGTTTTAAATCCATTTACAACTAACAAGCTTTGCTCCTTTAGGCAACTCAACGAGATCCCAAACATCATTGTCTTTCATAGAATTCATCTAATCCTTCATGGCATCAATCCACTTCTGAGAGTTAAAATTGTGCATGACTTGACAAAAGGTGATTGGGTCATCCTCTGTTAAACCAACGCCATCCTCATGTTCTTGGACAAAGACGATATAGTTATCTAGAATCGTATTTCTCCTCTTCCTAATGGATCTCCTTAATGGCACTTCTTGAGATTGTTGAGTTTGATCTATAGATGATGCTTGAGGAAGAATCTCATTGTTGCCTTGGTCTGGAACAATGTCAGGAGTATGAGTCTGAACATTGTTATCTAGTGTTGGATCTGCGTCTTGAATAACAACAGGTTCAGAGACTTGATCACATTAATAACAGAGTCTTCTTCAAATACAACGTTCTTTATGTTTTCTTCCCCCCCAAATTTAACATCATCAAGGAATCTCGCATTTTTCGTTTCAAAGAAGGATCAAGATGTGGGATCATAAAACTTGTAATCCCGAGAGAGTTCAGCATAACCAACGAAATAGCAACTAACTATCCTTGAGTCTAGTTTTCTTTCATGTGGCCTATAAGGTCGTGCCTCAGCTGGACAACCCCAAATGTGCAAGTGCCTAATATTAGGCTTTTTTACTCTCCAAAACTTATAGGGAATTTTGACAACTACTTTGCTTGGTACCCTGTTAAGGATATACACTGTGGTCTTTAAAGCTTCTCCCCAAAGTGACTCTGGTAAGGAAGAATGATTAGTCGTACTCTTTACCATATCCTTAAGAGTTCGGTTTCGTTGCTCTGCAACACTGTTCATGCTGGGTTTGCTTGGCATGGTGTATTACGGAACAATTCCACACTCATCGAGGAGAATTGCGAAGGGTCATTGATAATGTTCTCTTGATCCATCATACCTCCTGTAGTACTCACCACTATGGTCCGATCTAATAACCTTAATTTTCTTTCCAAGTTGAAGTTCAACTTCAGTTTTGAAGGACTTGAAAACGTCAAGAGATTGCGATTTTTCATGTGTCAAATATAGGTAACCGAACCTAAAGTAATCATTTATAAACGTAATGAAGTACTATTGACCATTCTATGAAGCTGTAGAGAATTGACTACATATATTAGTATGTATAAGTTCTAAGACATCTGTAACTCTCTCGACACCTAATTTTGTAACATTTGTTTGTTTCCCTTTGATGCACTCAATATAGACTTAGAAGTCTATTAAATCTAGGAGTTCAAGAATTCTATTTGACACAAGCCTCTGAATTATCTGCTTAGAGATATGACCTAAATGCTTATGCCATAAGGTAGCAAAATTCTCACTTAATTTTTATTTTGTACCATGTAAACTTGTTTGCAGTATTTTGTTATAGGAATTGACAACATCAAACATATGTAGATTATCACTTAAGGAACTGGAACTAATAAAATTTAAATTTTGATATAAACTAATTTTATTATTTTCAAAAGGACAAGAAAATCTTGATTTGTCCAAACTAGAAATGGAAATTAAATTATGTCTAAAAGACGGAGCAACAAAAGTCTCAAACAAATTCAAATAAAATTCAATTTTCAATTGTAATGTAAAAGTTTCTATAGCCTCTACTGCAACTTTATTGCCGTCACCCATAAAGATGAATCCTTCAGCAGCACTTGGCAATCGGCTCCACAGGCAATCCTGCACAGACATACTTATATGAGTAGTAGCACAAGAATCTACCCACCAAGTATCCTTAGTTACAGAAGCTAAATTAACTTCAAAACAAACTAAAGTTAAATGCATAGCCTTTTTTACAAGCCAGGCGGCGTACTTAAGGCACTTCTTCTTAATGTGTTCAACCTTCTTGCATAAATAACAGGTAAATTACTCATCCTGCTTCTTTGTTTCTTCTATTGAGAAGATCCTTTCGCAATAATCACAACTCTCTTCTTTTTTTTTGTTATGAGAGGTTGAGGCCAAGTGAGCACTCTTAGTCTTATCCCGCTACTGCCTCTCTTTTTCTTATACACAGTGAGATATAAGCACATTGAGGGACCATATGTCCTTCTGAGTATTACAGCTTAATTTGAATTGCCTAAAATGTGCAGGAAGATAAATCAAAACTAAGTGCCCTTATATTTCATCACGACGAGTTTAGCTAAATGGTTACTCACCTCCGACTTTTCGTTCTTGGAAAAATATTGCTCAATTTCTTCCAATAACTTCTTGGCACTCTCGTTCTCTGTAATAAATCCCCAAAACGCTTTTGGAATTGAGCGTTTTATGATCATCATACACATTTGGTTTTAACCTCATTAGATTTTTTCAGAGTAGCAATGAATCTATCTGACCGAAGTGCAAGATCCACATCCATACGACCGAGGACAATCTCTACGATTTCTTTCCCGACTTTAAAGTTTGTCTCACTCAGCATTGGGATGCTGCTTATTTGGGCAGAAACATTTGTAGCAGTAGTAATAGAAACTGTACAGAGAACAAAATAAACAAGCATACTCACATTTAATAAACATACCAAATAAATAAATAAGACATAAAAATAATTCAAATTTTACCCATCTTAAGATACCTAACACAACATTAATTTATAGTCTTTGGAAAGAGAAATTAACTGTAAATGGTACTCTTAGTGCAATGATCAAATACTGACAATTAGTTATGTCAAACAACAGTCTTTCTTTGAACCGACTGTTATTCACATGAAAAATTAAAAGTCTTTATAATCGTCACACATTTACCATTGCAAGTGTGTTGTTATTTGACAAAACAATGTCTTTTTTTAGACCGAGCACAATTTAAATAAATTAGTCCGCACAAACATCTATGTATTTTTAGTTAAATTAATCTCCACAATAGAAGTTACTTTGACAACATATTATTTCTATTAATTTAATTAAAAATACTAGATTAACTGAAGAAAACAACTAGATAAAAAATATTTGACATGAAATTGCAAGCAAATAAGTCTAATTATGTAATGTTTCCTTAATATATATATATATATATATATATAATTGTGGTCATCTCTAAAATTGATTGGATTAAAATTAATTAAATGATAAAATTTAAATTCATATATTTGACCCATCAATATAAAATTAAGCCCAAAATTTTTTGAAGTACATAAAAATATTTAAGGCCCGTTCTGATTACATCCCACGTCTCTTACTAAATACATACCCCCACATATATTATATTATAAAACAAGTAAACAACTTCTCGCTTACCATTTACATCCCACGCTTTCCTATTGTCTTCACTGCTGCCCTAGAAATTTTCTGCCGCAACCGCTGCCTTGGAGAGCTGCTGCCGCCACCGCTGCCTTGGAGAGCTGCTGCCGCCACCGTTGGCTGCGTTTTTCTGGGTTCGTTCTTGCCGTTGAGTTTCTGGGTTCATTCTTACCGCTCGAGTTTGCTGGAGAGCTGCTGCCGCCACCGCTGCCTTGGATAGCTGCTGCCGCCACCGCTGCCTGCGTTTTTCTGGGTTCGTTCTTGCCGTCGAGTTTTTGGGTTCATTCTTACCGCTCGAGCTTCTGGGTTGTTCGATTGCCGCTGCCACCGATTGCCGCTGCCACTTTTTGCCGCTGCCACCTGCATATTTATACTCAAACAAAAATCAGGTTAATTTATTCTATATTATTTCATCTATTTAAACATCTACAAATATGAAAATGAGGTACCAGCAGAAATGTACACAATACTTGCCCTTGTATGTATTAAGAACGGGCCTTTTCTTTAATACGAGAGTTTCCTCAGTAACATTGCAATTTAACCCAATATTTCAATGTTCCTCTTGGGGAGTTAGTTCAGCCTGCTCAAGTAGATAAATCGTTATAAACCTATACCTCTCACACAGATAAATGGAGTAACATAAATTTAGTTTTCATTGAACCTTGTGTACAGATCAAGGTAGAGATAACCCAAAAGTTTGCCAGAATTTGTATCAAAAACTGAAAAAATACGAACATCAGGATGCCAAAATTCAGATTCTGCAATGTCCTCAAACCGTAAACCTAAATGAAAAAAAAAAAAACAGCATAGTTAGTCTTACACTGAAATCATAATGAAAGGACCAAGTCAACAGGCTATGTGGAACAATCTTGAGAAGGCACTCTAAAGGGTATGAAACAATTTATAATTACCAAAAAGATCTTGCACTATCTTGAATATCCCTGGTAGAACCAAATTGATAGGAAAGTATTGCTTCAGAGTGCCAAAATCCAGATTGAACTGCTGCTCTTCAAACCTCTTTATGTAATATAATAAATCCTCTATTCCAAATGGAACATCTCCTTCCTCTTTCCTCTGATACCACACAATACATTAAGAACGAGATCACAAGAAGGAACAGACTAATGAATACAAGGACAATAAATCATGTTCTAACCTTTAAGTCCTTTAATAGCTCAAGTTCTGTAGTGGCCGAGCTTGTCAAACTACTAGATATGTCCTCCAAGAACTCGAAGACCTAGACAATCACCCTGACCAATATCAGCTTCATGAAACAACTTCAAAAAAATATAATAACTTCAGAATTGATCATTGCATAAGTATAGAGACTACCAATAAAATACTGTAAAGCTTATTTCAGTATCCTCTCATTAAATCCCTAAATCAATGAACACTATTTCATAAGAGAATCCCAGATAATTAGATAAGGTTGCCATTGAATGTGGAATGGCCAATATGTTGTCTCTTCTTTCTTTTAATTTTTAATATTTAATATGTAGAATCATCTAGTTGATATTTGATTTATAAATGCCCAAATCACACAAGCAGTTAAACTACATAAAACAGAAATCGCAGAAGTTGAATCAAACTAAAATTTTCTGATATCTAAAAGCACTTTTACAAAAATTTTCATGTTTGAATACTAATGCACTTTCCTATCGTAACATGTCTTTTTACAAAATCGCAGAAGTTGAATCAAACAAATAAAAAAGAGACAAGTTAGAAATATTAATGAAGTAGAGATCCACGAGTTATATCATAACTCGTTTGCTGAGAATGGAAAACATAACAGTATTATTATATGAGAACTGTCACAACAACCTCAGTTCATATATGGCATGTTATGGATGAAGAGATAGATGGCAATGCCAAGCTAACAACAACCTCTTCTTAATTGAAGTGCTTCTTAATTTAAGTGCTTCTTCTTAACTGTTCTGGTTTATTATTATTATTCCTTTTGAGCAAGTTTTGTTATTATTTGTGTTATTATTAAACTATGATCTTTTGCAGGTAAACGTTAGAAACTAGTTCTTCTCAGTTTCACAATTAACTAGTATATGATCCCTTTGCTATTTTTTTTTTCTCAGTGTTTTAATTTTAAAAAATTCATACTGACGATATTCCTAAAACTCTTATTCATTTTATGTTTTAATTATCTTTGAATGTTAAAGTTGTGCTATGATTTTGTTTTTAACACTTCAATTGCTTTGTTTGTCCCTTTAATTTTGTGTTTTTCAATTTCTGAATTTTAAATCGGCTTAATTGCTACTCATTAAGGAAATTTCGCTATTTTATCTTTGTACTTATTAAAATGAAGAAACTAGTATGGAATTTGTGTATTCCTTCCCATATCTATTTATGAAATATTGAATTTGTTACTCTGTTTTGATGAATGAAATGTAATAATATACTTAAAATACATTAGGATCTTTTTTTTTGACATAATTATTAATTTTTAAATGTAATTTGTAGATATGTCGAGACAACGACCAACGGCTGATATGCGCCGAATGAATGAGGAAAGATATAAAATGGAAGGTATTATATACCGAAGAAAGAGTAAGAAAACAAACACCCTAGAAGAACCACAGCATAATGAAGTGGTGATTGAGAATTTACAAGAACCATTGCCTCTCAGTATTACAGAAAATGAGCAAGTAGAAGAGCAATCAATATATGATGAAGTACAAGAGGAAAGTGAGCACTTACATAATGATCCGGAGGATGATGGGAGACACGAGCAACATTCATCGTTCTCTGGTGGGCCAAACAACTTAAGAGTCCTTAAAAGTTACAAGACTCACATTGCACGAAAAATTTGGGATAATGAGGTAATTGTAATTTATTATTAAAAATATTTTTTAATAAAATTTTGAAATTGAGTATATCTTGGAGTTGAAATGTAAAATAAATTTTTTTAGGAGCGAGGTTTATTGAAATGTATTGGACACTCAGAGAAACTCAAAGTTTGGGACTTTAAAATTTGCAACCGTATGAGGTTTAAAGATCGCATAGAGGGATCCGGCTTGGCACATTTGAGAAGTGCAACATATGAACAAGTAGACAAGGTTTTAGTGTCGGCTTTCGTTGAACGATGGCATCCTGAGACAAATACTTTTCATATGCCATTTGGGGAGATGACTATTACCTTGCATGATGTGGAATACCTTTTAGGTCTTCGCATTACTGGTCGGGCATGCACTGGACCTCCTGAAAAGTTAAAGAGAGGTGATGCTATACGTCTCCTTATGAGTGCTTTTAGAATCAATGAGGAAGAAGCAAGGCAACAATTGAGTAATAGAGGACAAACTATTAAGATAGATTGGTTGAAAAACAAATTCAATACCTGCAACATGAGAGATGATGACGAGTTTATTGATTGTGCGGCTAGAGCATATTTATTATATTTACTTGGATGTACGTTGTTTTCTGATAAGACTGGTGGTTCTGTTAAAGTAAGTTATTTGACTCTACTTATGGATTTGGATAGGGTAAGTGAGTATGCATGGGGGACAGGGACACTAGCCTATTTATATCGACAACTTGGTGCATCTAGTCGACATGGCTCAAGACAATTAGCTGGATATATAACCTTGTTGCAATCATGGATATATGAACATTTTCCCTGCTGTACTCCTTCGTATAATCCAAACTATTTGGATAGTCAGCCACGTGTTCATCGTTGGTTGATACAGACACGAGTCAGCGTTGATCCAATCTACTTGCAATCCCATCGTGAGCAGCTTGATGATTTAAGTCCAACAGATGTAAGTAGCATATTCTCATCACTTTTTTTTGTTTATTTTAGTAATTACAATAAAATTTTATTTATGTTAATTTTAATTTGTTTTGTAGGTTATATGGGATCCTTATACAAACAATGACTTACCAGATATAACTTTTTTTCATGGATGTATAAAAGTTGTTGATGTTGTTGAGCCTTACCATAGTCACCGAGTTCTACGACAGTTTAGACATGTTCAAACAATACCACCGGATCCAATTGCCCCATCTAGAGCTTTGAGAGGACCAAATGCAGCCCAATACATAGTACAGTTCAATATTCCAGACCAGTATTGGAGTAGTTGGGATAGTCATGTATTATCAGAGCATTCTCGTGGTGAAGTAGTTTCCCATCCTTCAGATTGTGCTCCACAATTTATGGAGTGGTATCAATCTATTTCGCATGTTCGTGTTCAAAATCCTTTACATAGACTTTCTTCCATTCCACGACGTGTGGAACATAATTTTAGAGAAGATCCAGTAAGTTTCATATTTTATTCATCTTTTAATTTTTAGTAAAGATACCAATATATAATTTATAATTAACGTAACTTGTACTCTTTTTTTTGCAGCGTGTTCCTGAAGCATTGAATGTAGTTCAACGTACATTATCAAGATCCGGAAACCAATCCAAAAAAAAACTCTTGAAGAAGCTCAAAAAGGTTGAAAACATCCTATTAGGTTGTAGAAGTAGTTCCTCAACAAGTGCAAGACAGCCATCTGAAATCAGGAGACGTAGAACATAGACAAATACGTAGTGTAATTCTATGTTTTGTAACGCATGTTAGTGTAGTTTTTTGAACATTAATGTTGTACTTGAACATTATGTGTATTAAAATTAAACAGGTATATTTTCTTGAGAAATGAATGTTTTATGCAATTTTATTAACATGTTGTATGCTGAGACATCGTTGGTTGCTATATATAGTAAATTGTTTAAACAATAGCAGGGATATTCTCTTACACGAATCTGCAATTTATTATTGTAAGGTTGGTTAATATGTTCAGACTATCTGTTTGAACATTTTGTAAATGTTCAGATGGAAGGTTTGAACATTTTTAATATGTTCAATCATATTATTTGAACACTGGGTAAGTTAACACGGTCGGTGAAGAAGTAAGTTTCATATTTTATGTTCAAACTAACTACATGAACCTTATGCATATGTTCGGACTATCTGTTTGAACATTTTTTAAGTGCTCAAACGAAATGTTTGAACATTTCCAATATGTTCAACTGTAATATTTGAACATCTGGGGTCAGTTAACTTCAGATAAAATGTTTCAAAATTTCATATTTTATGTTCAAACTAACTACGTGAACCTTATGCATATGTTCGGACTATCTGTTTGAACATTGTTTAAGAGCTCAAACGAAATGTTAGAACATTTCTAATATGTTCAACTATAATATTTGAACATCTGGGGTCAATTAAGTTCAGATAAAATGTGCCCAAATTTCATATCTTATGTTCAAACTAACTGTATGAACATAATGCATATGTTCGGACTATCTGTTTGAACATTGTTTAAGAGCTCAAACGAAATATTTGAACATTTCTAATATGTTCAACTATAATATTTGAACATCTGGGGTCAATTAAGTTCAGATAAAATGTGTCCAAATTTCATATCTTATGTTCAAACTAACTGTATGAACATAATGCATATGTTCGGACTATCTGTTTGAACCCAACCATGTTGGGCTAAACCTTTTGAACATTTAATATTAGTTCAGACGATCTGTTTGAACATTTGGATAATATTCTGACAATTTGTTTGAACATTTTGTCTATGTTCGGAAAATGTGTTTGAACAGTTTCCTCACATAGAATTCTGATATGTTATAATTATAATTTCTTTATAATTGGTGTATGAGAACCTATTTCATATGAGATGAGTAATTTTTATTTAGCAATATATTACATATCAGTATCCAAAATAACAGTTTGTGTTGAACAACAGACGGAGGGTTTCATTGCCTCAAAAATTTGGATTTGTTTTGTATAAAGTAATTCCCATTCACTTGCACAAGAATGGTGAAAAGCAATCCACTCTCGACTGATTGGTGGCATTGGGCAACCTCTTTGCAATTCTAACTGCAGGAATATATAAACATGTCAAAATCATTATATTTTACGAACTTCAAATATATATATATATGCATAGTCAGGTAATAATGATATCTGGGATCGACGAATATTTACCTGCACAAAATGATCATTATTAACAAAACCTATAGCAATCAACATATGGTCAGAGGGGGGCTTAGACCAAAGGGGGAGGAATGTACTCGATGCATGCATGCTAAATGTAGCGAACACAGTATTATATGTAGCAGCAATAATATGACCCATGTCAGGTAACATCATCCAATTCTCATAATCTGCAGGACTTTTAAAATGATCAAGCCTTTGGATAAGGTTGGTGACTAGTTGAACTTCTCCAAACAAGTGTGTGTAATCATTAAAATGAAATCTAATTTCATTAAGCATCTCATTTCTGACTTGATCCCATCTATCCTCACCATATCCAAGTGCCACAGCTATGGCTCTAAATCCACAGTTACCATCTCCCTTGACATCTTTTAAACATTTTATGTATGGCTCAATTGCAAAAGGAAATTGGTTGATGTATGATAGAGGGGTTTTTTGAACTTTTCCTCGTGAGATCTTAAGTTTCAACTTTGGCACCTTTGGAATTACCTTCCCTGTTGATGAAGTACAACCAATCGCATTATCAGCTAATGCATACTCAAATGCAGAAGGATCTCGACGTGTTGATTTATCTTTATTTGTAGGACGACCCCGATTGTTATTCTTGATAAGTGGCTCATCCAATTGTGTTGTGCTTGGTTTTGCCCAAAAGGATAGAACCTTTATCATTTGCATTTGCGTATTCTCATCACTTGAATCAAATCGTTGCTTGAATGCATCCAAAAATGGTGTGCAATCCAACTTCTCTTTCTTAACCCGTGATGGTCGACAATAATTAAGTTTCTTCCAATGACTATGAATCAATGATAACTCAAGGGGTTGACCTAGTCGTTTATATTCTGCAATCTCATGGGCACAAGGCAATCCATGAGTTCGACGTTTTACACAACCACATGCTACAACATCAGTCCATACATTCTCTGCCCTTTCTGCTTCTTTCAAAATAATTTCCATTGCATTTAAAGACACAAAACCTCTTAACTTACTAAACAACCACGTTGGTTTGAAATGATGTTGGATTGTGATTATGCTTTTTTCAAACGAGGCTTTGATTTCAGTATGTTGTAGCTCCAATAGTTGATGAATATTTTCCCAGTTAGACACTAAATTTCCTTGTGATGACCTCAATTGTTTTTTCAGTGTAGAGTGTGCACTTTCAGCCCTGTTAAACAAAATACGACTGAAATCAGTAATATAATTACTATTAACTATATAATTTTATAAAATCAATCTAAATTTAATATTACCTATTTGTTGTAGTATTGCCAAAATGCATATATATGTCTGTCCAAGCTGAGACAAAATTCTCCTTATATTTACTTAACCACGCTTCCTTAATGTATGTAATTGCATCATTTAAATCTCCAAAATTGTTTTCAAGTTGAGATACGTTGTTAGTATATTCCTCAAAAGTCTTAGATAACTCAACATTTCTCCACAAATTTTGGAAGGAAATCCATCTATCTTGATCTCCAAAATATTTCTTTGTATTTGCAATTACATTTTTCGAAATATGCCACCTACAAAGTGGATTAAATGAAGAAGGGAAAACATTCTTAATTGCATTCATAAGAGCCAATTCTCTATCTGTTAATATAACACCAGGCATAATATCATCCATCAAACCCTTCAACATCATTAATGCCCAACTATAATTGTCCTCTTTCTCATATTCAAGATACACTTGCGCAACAGAGAATGTCTTTTCTGTAGATGTTACCCCAACAATCTCAAAAAAAGGTAACCTATACTTGTTTGTCTTATACGTGCAATCCATAATTAGAACATGTGGGAAAGCTCGTAACAAGTCAATAGACTGCGGATGCGCAAAGAACAAGTCTGTAACGACATTATCTCTCTCATTCTTCCTGTGCCACTCTATGTATTTATGCTCCTGCAATTTGTGCAACAACTGTTGCATTATAGACCGTCCTGCTTGTTCAGTAACTCTATACTTTGAACGTGCGTTATAAATATGCTTCATTGTAGTTGCATTGTTCTCATCACGTTGTTTGATTCTATATAAAATATCTTTCGGTCTTACATTGCACTTTGACATATCTACCAACAAATTTAGCTCTGACTTAGTAAGTCTTCCAGCATATGTATGTCCCTCAAAGTTTTGCACCAAAGAATGATTGTGCATGCCACAAACAACTTTTACCATCCATTCATTACCATTTTGACACATTCTTCCCTTCATTGAAAATGGACAGTTACACTTCTTTGTCCCAGTGTGTATATCAACTTTTTTCTTCTTTTTTGGTGGCGTAGAAGGTTTTTTCATTGATCTGTAATGACCACTTCTTTCACAAGCAAAATCTATTCTTGGCCTTCTACGCTTCGAACCTAATTCAGACTTTTTCATTACAATAACCATTTTATTTTGTTTTCCTGTATTTTTTACCCATTCAATTAAGTCTTCTTTTGACGAGAATACCTATAAAAATGCTTACGTTAGTCAAATTATAATTATATTTAAATTAACTAATTAAAATATGAAATACTCACCCTATTTGTGTCAAATAAACTGCTGAAATCAACATGTAGGAAGTGCTCATCATCACTACCAGAAAGATTAATCTACATAAAAAATTACCAATAAATAGGTTAGATTGCTGTATTTTCGGCAGATTTTTATGCACTTTTACATATGAATCAACAATAATTGATGAACATTTTAAAAATGTTTGTCAAAATAATACGTGCAATTTTTAAATGTTCGGCAGATATATATGAATAATTAGTGTATGTTCGGCAGGTCCTGTTGAACATTTTTAAAATGTTCAATTAAGCCATTTGAAAGTTTGACAAATGTTCAAACATTCTTTTCGAATGTATTACATATGTTTCTTCACGTTTTGTTGAACATTATATATATGTTCAACCTAATCGATTGAACGTTTAAAAAATGTTCGGCCATGATATACGAACATTTTACATAGGTTCGGACCTGGTCTGTTGAACGTACTGGAAAAAATTTCACGCTTACCTCTCCACTCCCTGATTCGTTTTCCACTATTTGGGGAGGAAACGAACATTCTACTTCATTGTAGGATGTCTCTACCAATGGAAGCTCACAAAGTTCAGGTAGAGAAGCCGCCGCCGACGACGACGGTGGCGGTGGAGCTTCCATTTTCATTAGTGTATCAGAGAAAGCAAATTTTGTTTAACATATTATTCTTATGCAGAAATGATACGGCTGGTGACTCAACTAAAAACTTTCCGGTCAGCGGTCCAAGGTGGCGGCAGCAGAGGCAGCAGCGGCAGCAGAGGCAGCAGCGGCAGCAAGGCAGCAACGGCAACAATGCTCAAATTTTTCCCGCGTAGAGTTGTGGGATGTATTGGGTGAGTAGTGTAATTTATTATTTTTAATAGAAGGGGGTATGTATTTAGTAAGAGACGTGGGATGTTAAAAGAACGGGCCATATTTAAGCTTTAAATTCTTATTTATGGGCTTTAAAAATAAATTTATTTTGGGCCCGGAACAAATTGTGCAAGAATTACCGAAATAAAAGGAACAAAAGTTAACCCTAACAGAGTAACAGTTATGAAATATAGCAGCCGCCAAATTATATTTTCGACACCTTCTGCTTGTTTGATGCTCTGTTTGTGATCTAAATACATGCGATGTGGTGAGTACCAGAAGTGACCATAAGACTTGAGAGTAATTAAAGCATTAATAAATGTTTTACTCTTTTATAAAATCACATAAATCAACTTGCATAGCCTCTGCTTATGCATTAATCATTTCACAGAAGAAAAGCTTTTACGAACGTAGGAATTGCAAGAAACAATAATTAATTGGTACGAAAAAAAGAGATTCCGATTATATATCATAATTAGATCGAACAAAGTAACGGTAATTACCTAAAAGTAATTTCAAATGAACAATCCTCATAAAGACCGAAGATATTTATACATTAGAAATAAAACATCATTCATACTGTTCTCTTTCGTAACAAATTTTTTTTTTTTTTTTTTAAATCGTTTCCATCAGAAAAGCCAACTTGATAGAAAAACATTGAAGCTTTTAAGCCATTGGTGGCAATTAAAAAACAAGTATTCCTTAACTATGACAATCAATACAAATTTTCTGAATCCGTCTAAATCTTAATTCTAAGAGACACCAAAAAATTATATATCTAAAATAAATTCGATTCTTAATAATTTAATATAAAAAAATTTTGATACAATTTATTAAAATTTAACTTTTGATAAAAGCCTACCACTTATGAAATTTAACATTTTGGTAAAAGTTATCACTGATAACAGATCTAGAAACATTCATGTGAGATTATTAAAAATTAAAAAAAATGTGCAAATATGCGGAAGCGTACATGGATCCATAGCAACCAATTAATTTGGTAGTAAGGTTATTTGTGATATTCCTCAATGAAATCACTTTTGACAGTTTTTAGTTACGGATCAAATATAACTATAGGGGGGTGAATAGGTTATTTTTAATTTTAACAAATATTAATTATGTAACCTAATCACAACGGCCAGACATGCAATCGCGTGTAAAGATAAAATGCAGAATAAAAAATAACACACGATATTTTTAGGTGGAAACAACCTAGGCCATTCCAATGACCTAAGAGGAAAACCACCGGACCACCTAACTATCCACTATGAAAATCAATATTCAATTACAACCATAGGTCCTAGCACTATCCTTCACAGATAGATCCCCCTTTCTGTAATTTACTTACGAGCCGCCGCTCCTTTCATAGCCTCCACAAGCTAGGTGTCTGGATCCGGACCAACGTTCCAATCTACTTGAGTCCCACAAGATCAATCGAACCCGTCAACTTCGATAATTTCGAGTCACACGAAATACCGAGCACGTCACCTGAAACGTTAGCACAAATAACACAAGTGCAAAGTGTGTCCTAGAGCGGATTCAAACAATGAAAAACCCTAACTAGCAGATTCAACAGCATATGATGTAAAAACAAATCAGCTAGTAAACTCTAGAACTATCATGCAATTCTAAATATCATGAAAGACAATTAGGCACGTGAATTATTCAAACATAACCACACTGTATGTTTGAACAATTAAAATAAGAAAGTGCCTAAGCTTAAAGATGAAGAGAAAAAGATTTTTCTTTGAAAACACAATTCAGATGTAGAAAATATTATTTCGGTGTGGGTTGATTATTTTGCACAAACAAGTGTTGCTTATATAGAATCCAGTTTGACTTGAAAGAGGATTAATAATAGAGTACAACTCTACTCATATTAGGATTTAGCTTTGACAACAATTCTATTCATGTTATGATTTTGCTTTCACAACAATTCTACTCAAACAAGGACTCTTCTTTCACAACAATTATATTCATATAAGGATTTTATTTTCACAAGAATTCTACTCATATCAGGATTTAGCTTTGACAACAATTCTACTCATGTTAGGATTTTACTTTCACAACAATTCTACTCAAATAAGGACTCTTCTTTCACAACAATTCTACTCATATAAGGATTATACTTTCACAAGAATTCTACTCATATTAGGATTTCGCTTTCACAAGAATTCTACTCATATTTGGATTCTACTTTCATAAGAGCATTGCAAGCTTAGTTACTCTATCATCATGTATCATCTGATTGAACGGTGAACACTTATGCTAGATTACAATTAAATATTTTGTCCACAAAAATTACCAATACAAATAAACCTTACAACTTTAATTCCTCAATTGGACTGTTATCTCTAATTCAAATTGAGAGAAAATAAACTGTGTTATAATTTTAGTATTTTAAGGACCATAATTAAAGAGTCTTTATATATTGTTTTAATTAAAATTTTTATAATTTTCTAATTAAAATAAAACTGGTATCTATTTAATAAGTTTATATTAAAATTGAACAATCTATATGGACATATCAAAATTAGACTACTTAATTTTAATTTATTAAATTAAATAATTAATATGATTGAATATAAAGTATATATTGCCCGAAAACATAATTAAATTTGTTGTCGATAAGTTAAATTTATATCATTTTTAAATTAATTGAACAGCTCAACTAATTCCTAAATATCCATTACACACATGTAGCTCTTACATGCAAACGTTTCTCATATACAATTATGAGCATGCATATTATGGGTTGATTTTGTTTTATATTAAAATTGATTCTTAAAAATTAAAAACTAATAAGATACAATAAAAACTATAAATCAATCCAAAATATATTATTTAGATTGAATTGAATTGAATAAATTTGTTTTCATTTTATTAATCATCAAATTTTATTTATGTTAATTTTTAATAATTCAACAAACATTACATTAAATTTTATTTTTTAAATGATGATTAAATTTAAAACTTAAAAGAATTTTGAGTCTTTTATATAATAAATAAAAAAACATGATTTGTAATTTTTAATAACATAAAAATAAAAATTAAAATTAACTATTTAATTTAACAATAATCGACATATATTACATGCATAAAGAAGTAAATACTAATATATATCTTTATATTTATATCTAATCTAATTAATCATTCATGCATATTCACACAAATAAAAATACTTTCTTATTTTTGAATTTTTATTTAATAATTATAATATAAAAATTTAAAATAAATTAAATAATAATATTAATGAGTTGGATTCATTTTATCAGATTTTTAATATCAAAATTGATTCGATCGATCTTACATCAATTTAAGAATTTGTAGAATCACTCTAATAAACTTAATAAAAAAGATAAAAATGAATAATATGGATTAAATTAGTTTGAATTATACGAATATGATTAAAATTGATAAATTTTTGAACACCCTTGTATTAAAGTATATTTAACATTATTTAAACTTGCATTTATTTGAGGAAAGTCAAACTAATATGGGTAAGAAAACTATTAGCATAAAAAATATGGGTAAGAAAACTATTAGCATAAAAAATATGGGTAAGAAAATGACGTCGAGTTCATATATTGTGCACTATCAACAAATATATTATACACATAACGTCAAACCGTATTATATATATATATATATATATTGCGGGAGAGAGACTTAAATTCCTCCCATCTCATATTTTAATATTTTTTCTCTCACAAAACAATATTAGCTATATTTTTTCAGCTATACCCGATATTTTTATACTATTATATTATAGAGAAAATTCTAAAAAAAAAACCGTGGGCAAGGTAGACAAGTCTTCCAAAGTCTAAACCGTGCGGATAAGATTTATAGAGTTGTGACGTGTCGGCTGACGGTGTAGTTATTAATTTTTTATTTATATAAATAATTTAATAATTTTATTAATTTTATTTTTAATCTCTTAATAAAATAAGATATATTTATTTATCTTATATCGATAAATATCACATTTTTTTCTTTAAAAATATGAAAAATAAAAATATATATGAATGAGATTTTAGGTATAATTAAACCCAAAATAAATATATATATATATATATTTATTTATTATTATTTTTTCTTAATCATTAAGGAAAATCAAGTCTTCCAAATTTATATATAATCATCGACTTAATTTTTAGATTATTTCCAACGAATGCTCTCGATCTAATATGCAAATTAAGCAATGAACACAGAGAGCAATACTAAAACCATTGAGGGTCCAAATCCTATCTTCAAGGTACAAACAAATCCTTATCACCCATCGATTCCTGGACCTGAACCTGATGAATGCTACGTGGAAAATAAGAAGTTGAAGAAGATGATGAAGAAAAAGAAGTGGTCATATATCTTTTGCTGTTCCAATTTGGAGATTCATGACAAAGAAGACCAAGCCAAAGTTGTTGAGTTTTTGGAAAATAAGAATAAAAAGTCCTGCCTTCTTCTCTGTTGTTCAAGAATAGAGATGGGAGAAAAAAGCACTACCTGATTTGGTACTTTCAGGGAAGGGGTTCATTGCCCGCTAAACAAAATAAGATCGAATATATAAGCTTTCTAAAATAATAAATAAATTATAAAATAATTTTTTTTTTAATTTTATTGTATATATGGTATAGTACTATAGTATGTATTTGTGTTTTCTGGCCGACCAATATTTGTGGTTTTTAGATTTGAACTTCTTTCATTTGAAAAAGGAGGCTAGCTGGTTGTTTGTATATATGAGTGTCAGCTAGCTATGTTATATAATGTTTGTTGCTTTTGTCTGCTTGCGTATGAAATGGAATGTTGTTTTCTATAGAGTAAATAAATTAAGATGCCATTCGTGTTTTTGTTCCTCATCTTTTTATACATACCTGTGGTGTACTGAATAAGTGGATAAATAAATTCTTTAGAAGTACAGTAGATTAAATCATTTTAATCTATTAACTTTGAGATGATATAATATAAGTTCATTAAATTTAAAAAATAAAACAGCAAAAATATATCTGATGGTTTGATATATATGCATGAACTTTTGAACAATACCACTAATGGTTGCAATATTTGAAGTGTTGGAAAGCTCTAGGTAAGAAAAGTTTTATGACATTCTAAATGTGAACATGCGAGGCTCCAAATGAAGGAACCAATCTTTGCGACCCTTAATTCAGAAACTATCATGTTAAACTTACCACCATCATAGAAAGCTTTCACCTTTCACCTATATTACCCCATCTGTTGTTGTATCACAATGATATTAAAGGTTTACTGTGAGGTCCTCAAATTTAAAGTTAAAATTTTATTTTAGTGTGTGAGTTTTGTAATATTATTATTTAAAAAAAAAAATAACATTAATCAAATCACTTCATTTATGACGTCTAATTTATCAAATGTACTGGACATCTGTTAACTGACCAATCCAAATTCTTTATACGGCTATTTTCTTCATTATTATGTAAATGGATTATTTATTAGCAAAAAAATGTAAATGGATTACATCGGTCAAGGCCCAGCTCCACATTACCTTTAGGCTAAAAAGACCCAAAGAGTCGGGTCCAGAGTTATTAGAGTCCTGTAATATTATATTCTGTTATTATTGAGATAAATTTATTTAATTTTATAATTTTAAAATATGGCTAATAAATAAATAAAAAATTTAAAATTAAGATTTTTTTACGAATAAAATGAGAATTAAATATTTTATTAATAAATAATAAAAAAAAAAAATATCCTTCCAATAGCCCCCATCACCCTTCTCTTTTCACCCACCACGAGTCTATAACCACCAGCCACCATTGAAAAAAAAAAAAAAATTTGGCAACATCATCACAAAAATTGCACCATTATGGCCTCGCCATCTAGCCCACGTCCAAGTCACAAACATCTCGCACTATTACAACCAAAGAAAAAGGATGAGAAGTCCAGACGCACATTGCAGTTGATTCCGTCTCCTTCATCACCATAAGCAGCAAGAACACCACCAGACATCACCATCATGTTGTTTACAAGCAATTTCAAGCCACATTGTGAAAGTCAAACCTTCTACAACCATCGCCCAAGTTAGACTCACGATTTCCCTTGTCATGATACTACCTGTCGCCACCATCATCATACTCGTCGTCGTCAAAGATCGTCACTAGATTTGCTTTTCTTTGGGTTTCCTCCTATGCACATTGTCGTTGCCACTCACTGTCAGACACACACTAAAGGGACTAGGAGCAAACACGGCAAGGCCGCTTGGCTACTTGATGCTGTTTTTTTTTGCTTAATTTTTATTAGTAAAATATTTAATTCCTATTTTATCCATTAAAAGATCGAATCTTTTTTAATATTTTTGACTTATGACCATACTTTTAAATTAAATAATTAAGATAATCATATTATAAAATTGTATGAAAGTTATTGTAACATAAATTACTCGATTTACGAAATAGTCCTTCATTAGGATTTGGTACTAAATTAGTACTCTTATTATTATTTTAATACTCGTTATAATTCAAGTTATTTAGTGTCATCTTAAATATAATCATGTTAATTGTTTTAATACATATTATTTTTCAAAAATTTAGTAGTACTTTATTAATTTCCAATTTATTAAAAAGGTACATTTTTGTATAAAATGAACAGTAAAATAATCTTATTAAATCAATGAGAGAAATATTATTGTCATTTTAAATCATCACAATAATGAATAATAATCAAAATAATTAAAAATTTAGTATCGAATAATATGAATGTTGTAAATAAAACATGCATGTTACATAAATGGTTGATGATATAATTAATTTATCTCTAAAAAATAATAAATTGTAATAAAAAACTAAAGAATTATTTTTTAATTGGTCCATAATTTATTATTTTTTAAAGGTAAATGCAAAGTTCATCCAGTATTTATATAATATGCATCATTTTATTTTGAGTATACATATTATTCGATACTAAAATTTTAAATTATTTTGATGTTTAATATTTTTTTTCCTCATTCAGTGTACTTAGTTTATGTTTTTTTATTTTATTTTAGAAAAATATTTATTAAATTAAATAAAAAATATAAAGTACTAATTTTTATAAAATAAATTAGAGTTTATTTATTTATATTCTTTATGCTGACGATAAAATCCACTATTTTTCATTTGAAATCATGTGTTAGAATTTCAGTAACTATGTTAGATAAAAAAAAATTATCATGCGTACATTTGTACTGTAACAAACCTAAATACTTAGAAAAATATTGGTTTTTAAAAAATAAAAAACGAAAAAGGGCTATAAATAAGAATCAAACAGTTTTATGCTTTTGATGTGGCTTTTCATTTTTTTTAATAATTTTTCCTTTATGATTGACTGAAATAACTCAGCTCTTTTAGGGTGGAGAAATTTATTAGTCAGTCCTATGTCTATGTCAATGATTGTTGTGCTACAATTCTCATGTACATGTTTAAAATATTTGGAGGTTACGGTTATGCAATGCAAATATATATTGCTGGAGAATGTTGTATGAATAAGAATGAGGTATAATTTACAGGCCTTTTTCTCGTGTTGCCTCAGTTGATTGGCCTTTTTCTTGTGTCGACTTGGTAAGTTTTAGATGATGGCCTTACCTGTGGCCTTATCATTGGTTTTATGTGTTGATTGCTGCTTGACTAAGAAATCAGTGAGTGTAATTGCAACATGAAGCTAGTTCCTGTTTTATTTATTCTGCACAGAGGATGGTAGGGTAGGTATTTTATTCGTATTTTTATTATTGTTTTGGTTTTCATAATTACTCAAGTTTTTTAATAATATTTTAAAAGTACTATAATTATCTAAAAAGTACCAATTTAATAAAAAATTAATACATGGATAAAAATTGAAGAGTATTTTAATCATTTAAATATTTTATTATTATTTTTACTAATTTTCGTTTCTTTTTCCCTTTCTCATTCTCTCCTTAGATTTATTATTTAGAGTTTCTATTTTAATATTTAATATTTATATTTTAGGACTTAGGGTTTATGTTTTAAGAGGTTATGACTTATTTGTTACACAATACTAGATATACTAACTATATAATTTTTATACAATTATGTGTTTAACTGTAAAATCAGACTATATTGTATAATATAAAAATAGTATGGTTGTGAATTTTTTTTGTACAATTAGGGGATATGAGTTTAAATCATAATAGGCACTTAATTTAGTTTGTTTGAATTTTTAGTTATAAAATTATATGTCTTAACTTTTTATTTCATCTTAAATTAAAAATAATATTTGATCTATTTTTAAAATGATAATATAAACATAAAAATTAATAACTTAAATAAAATTTATTACAAAAAAAAATATTTTAAATACAATTTTTTTATTAAAATATTCAAATTAATTTTATCCTACTATATTATACAATTGTCACAAAATACTGTACAGACTAATAATAATACAATTCAATAAAGTTTAGTCCAATACGACTATATTCAAACTATTTGATATGGTGCACCAAATATTTTATTAGTGTTTAATGTTTAGGTGACGTTTGATTTGCTGAATGTAAAAGTAATGAGAATGATAGTTGTAATAAAATTGAATGTAAAGAAAATAATATTACTATTACAATGTTTGTTTAAGCACTGTAATCAAAATAAATAATAATATTAAAATAAAGATTATAAAATTATAAATGAAGTAAAATTAAAAAATAATTTTTTTATTACTAAAAGAGATAAAATGAGCAAAAAAATTATAAATGATTATACAAATTGTGAGAAAAATAGAGAGAGCTGAAGGCATAATGAGAATTACAGAGGACTGCATGTGTAATGATGATTATTGCTACTGTTGTAATTCCTTTACATTCCATTACAGAATACAGTCAAACCAAACACAGTAATACCTTGAATAATTTTCATTACAATTACGACTATGATTACTGTCAACCAAACATGCCTTAAAGTTTAGAATTTATATTTTATTGTTTATGTTTTAAGGTTAAGAGTTTGAGAAAAAAGATGAAAAAGAGAAATGAAAAAAAAAAATTTACTAAATTGCATTTCAATTTTTATGCATAAAAATCATTTTCGACTAAATTGGTATCTTTTAGATAATGTGGTTACTTTCAAAGTACCATTAAAATATTTGAGCTATAATGAATATCAAAATAACAAGATAGGTATCAAAAAGGTATCAATTCTGATAATGGCTATTGTTAAAGTTTATATTTCGAATGGTTTATGCACTCGAAGTTGATTGAAGGTTGCTTTGTATGCATGTGTAACTTTTATTGTTTCACATGCCACAATTTTTTTAAGCATGTCATATATTTTAGTAAAATAAGGTTGGAATTTGGGTGGTGACATTTAGTAGTTTTCTTTATATTCGGCTTTGTAATTGTATGATTACTTTTTGGCGTCTCTTCAATTTATTGCCTGCTAATGCAGTTTCTAAGGTTGAAGGCGTTAATTTCTGTTGGCATTAGATGTGCTGTGCTTTTAAGATCATTAGCGTTTGTTTGAGGAATCATTTTAATATCAAAAGTGGGTTGTGCTTATTAAGGTGACACTTCACTGGGAAAGACACGGGAATCATCTATGATTTATTTTTAAACCCCAGAAACGGATCCAAAGCAATTCATTTGCCCCAGAAACCCCAAACTGTTTATAGAATGTCTTATAGTTGGTGGAATCTTGGTTCGGCTTCTCATTTATGATTTGAGGTGGTTATTATTTTGGTTTAATATTGTGGGTCATATACTCATATGTTATTTTACGTTGTATTTTCCTCTCCTTTAAAAATGCATGAAAATTTTCTTATACCCGATTCGGTTGAAAACAAGCAACAAAATAGTTTCTTCTTCTTCTTCTTCTTCCCACATGTACCTTGCCATGCCGTGATGTGGGTTTGAAGTTATAAGCTTGATTTATGGTCCGTAAAAAAAAGAATAAGGAAATACCTTTGTTTGTGATGAACCTCGCTTATTTACCGTGTTATCTGTAAATTGTCTACAGCTTTATGTTTCATTTTATTGTATGCGCTGTCCATTTTGTTCAATAGTCAGGCGTGTGTTTTCCGATGGTAAGAATAAGATAACATGTTAAGAGGTTGACGCTGTCCTAATTTAAGGTTATATAAGCATTTTTCTAAATCCGTTGCCGTCTGCTTGACTTGGCTGTCCCTTTGCTTTCGAGGAGATTGTGGTTTTGGAAAGATTAGAACGTATCTACACAGCAAATAACCGAAGAACCGAGATATAGTAATTGAAGCCGGTTGATCAATTTGTGGGTTAGAAGTTAATTTAAGTGGTATTGCTATTTCTGTTGAAGTGGCTACAAGATGAAATGAAAATAGTAAAGTCGATCAGATGCACAAAATGAACCGATTAGATAACATAATTTCTGACTTGCATAATTGACACGTTATCCGCCAGGATTAAGTGATCAATTTTTTATTATTATAAATTATTCATAAAATTAGATAAATATAACAATAAATTTCATTTACTCCTCAATCTTTTAATTTTAAATTTACCATTTTACTTTTTTCCCCCTTTCCATTTAGTACTTAAACGTGCTGATATAATTCATTTTACTATTAATTTTTTTTTTTAATTTGAATAATTTATAATAATGTTGTCAAATTTTTTCGACGACGAATTGCGGAAAAAATCTAAAAGTTTTATCAATGAGAAAAATTTAATAGAAAAATGTGTTTCAAGGTGAGTTATTATTCACCTCATTAAATCTTCAAATACTATTTTATTATAATTTTAAATTTTAAATAAATATACTATATATTTATTTATAAATTTTATTATTTTTAAGGGAGTGGATATATAGAGTCGATGTCCCTTAAATTATATCATTTGGTCACTTATTTAAAAAAAAAAATGAGTTAATTAAAACAAAATACATGATTTAAATAATTTTGTTAATTAAAATATTATTTTTAAATTAATATTTTAATATCTAAAACATTAAAATAATATAATTTGTTCTTAATTGATCTCTTAAAAAATAATATTTTAATTAAAAAATCATTAAAATCATATGTTTTGTTCTTAATTGGTTAATTTTTCTAAAATTAAGGAATTAAATAACATCAATTATAATTTAAAGAACCAAATGATATAAATGACTTAATCTGAAAGACCTCCATAACAATTTTCTCGATTTTTAATTAAAAATAAATTTTATTCTCATTAAATAAAGTAGTTCATTAGAAAATTACAGTATTATATGTAAATATATATGTTATTTTGATCATTTAACAAACATAAAAATAAGGCTAAAATAATTGATTAGTTTCTAAATTTTAATTTAGTTTACATATAGGTTTTTAAATATTTAAAATGTATAGTTTAAACATTGAAATTTGAAAATTTTATACATATGTGTAGGAAGTAATATAATGGAAAAATAAGAAATTAAATATTATAAATGAATAAATTGAATTAAAATTATAGAATAAATAAAAATAATAAATTTTAATAAAATAAATACAAAACAAAATGAAAAAGAAGATCGAGGTCTGTAAACAGTTTTCCTTAAGATAAATTTTTTCCCTCACAACGGGTGTTTGAGATTAGGGAAAAAATAACTCCCAAGATACAACGATATAAAAACAGATTAAGAGCACCAAAATTAAACTGTTTGTACGAATTGAATTAAACCCGCTCTTTATTACACAAAGCTTAGCTTTAGATTAAATTTATCTAGAAACTTAAACTGTTCTGTTACGAAACTGCTATTTTAATTTTATTATAACTGATGAGCTGCTGAAACTACAGCAATAAATTTTCTCAGCAATTACAATATGATTCTGAGAGAAAAATAAAATTATGTGTAGCAAAACTCAAACCGCGCAAGGCCCATTAAAATTGGACAACATTCGTGTCCGTAGGACGTGCTGGCCCGTTATTAGAGTTCCTAATTTTCGCACAAAAATTTTTAGGATTTGTACCCCCCCGAGCTTGCAAATGTAGAGAGCTTTTATGCTATACAAGCTTACCTCTTATTAAAAAGTAAATGCTATATGTATTAATGCTTTTTCCATGTGGGACAAGCCAAAAATCACAATATTTTTCCTTCTTAATGAGTGAATTTTTTGAGACAATTTTTCATTCACATCAATATTATTTTCAAAATATATATGTACGTTTCGAAAGCCTTCGCAGAGGAAAATCCAAATCAATCACAACCTTATACTTATACCAAGTAAGTTTCACTCAAAATGACATTTAACTATGGGTTAAAATACCCATTTTTCTAACAATATGTTCCTATACTTTTAAATCATACGATTTAGTTTCCAAATTTTTAAAATTTTACACATATATTTCAAAATTTATATTTTAGTAGCCAAGTTAAGATTAATGTATAAATTTTAAAAAATTTAAAAGCTAAATTGTATAATTTAAAAGTTTAAATATTATAATATTTTAAAAATTTGTAACTATATTCTATTATTTAAAAATTTATGAATTTATGTATAAATTTATTCAGAGAATTAATAATCTAATTAAGCCTAAATATAAACAATCTCATTATATTTTACGATAATTTAACTAATTTTAATATCTAAGAAACATAGTCATAAAATATTTTCATTTTTAGCATAAATTTTATTAATTTAAAATATTAATATATAATTAAATATATATATATATATATATAATTTGTGGTGAATATTGATGCTGCAAATTCTCTGAAACTTTAGCCAGGAATACGAATTTGTTCCGATCCCGTTCATTACTTTTATAAAACTATTTTTTATTTTGTTAAAGATTACTTTTGTAAGACTTGTTATGCTACTTTTTTCAACATATTTTTGCAAGCAATAAGTTATTACACTAGTATTTGAGTGTGAAATTGACTAAAAAGGTGCAATAAATTGATTAAAACTGAAAGTTTGGTCAGTAAACCAAATTTTTACCCATGTTTATAATGTTTTGGTTTGTTCAGTTTTAGTAATTTATAAATATTAAAACCAATATTTAAATCAACACCAATATACAAAATTCTAAGGTTGGAATCAAGGGAAAAAGGTAACGCCTTTATTTTTTATAATATAATAAGAATAACAAAAGGAAAAAGCGGAGTTGATGTCAATTCACAAATTTTTTTTTTTTTTTTTGCGATTGATTTAGCTAAAAAAAAAAAATTTAGTGCGTATTTTAGATTAAATCTAAATAACCTATAATTAATTAATTATACAGGCAATATTATTTTTTAAATAGTATTATTTCCTTCAGAAAAATACTTAAAAAATTTCGTCAATATAAAATGATCTTAAACCCTTCTTTGGCCATCTAAACTAAAACCTTCGGCAGTAAATCACAAAATTCTCCGACGACGACTCCTTACGATCAATCAGCTCTTTCAGTTTTCGGTAATCTCCATCTTCCATCTTTTTCATTAACTTTTATCTCTACCTCATATTCGAGGATTTTACTAACCTTCCTGGGTGTACTGTTTGTTTGTCAATTATTTAAATTATGGGGATTTTTATACCGATAAGTTGTTTCATCACCACCTGGATTGCATGTTTGAGATATGTTCATGAGGGCATATGTAGGTTTTGTTTAAGTTTGTATTTAGTTGCTTTAGAGGGATAGTGTGAATGATCGATCATGAAGCGTGGGAATTATCCGATTGAATTGACTGTCCTATTTCAGAAACTCGTGCTTTTAAGATACAGTTTTCTAATTAAACCCTTTCCAGGTGAAGCTTCATGCAAAATTTTGATCAAATTTGATGAATATCCTTTTAAACTTGTCTACTTTTTCGATCGTTTTATGAAGCTCCAGGCACAAACTTTCTTTAACTTATGGGTTTAGATGATTATTTTTTTTGTTTTTACTTACTAGCTTATAAATTCTTTAAAATGGCCACCTTTTCCTTGTCATGGTTCTGCCCCTGAGCATAATTGTATGTGTATGCTTAGTTTTGTATAGTTTGTGTATATTTTATTTAGTGTATCAACAATATAAGCTATCCACTCTTAAAAGATTAACCTCTAAAGATGCTACGTCTCATGCTACTTATAAACATTACACTAATATCATTGATTAGTAATGTGTGATATCTTTTTATACTCTAGCATTTGAGGGTATGGGTCATTTGGTTCAACACTTTGTATTTTAAACCTATTTTGTTATATTCTAAATCTATTGGGTCATTTGTCTTTTTAGTTTTTATTTTTGTAAGGCTCATTTTTTGTTTTTTTTGCGATGAGGCACATTAGAAATTATTTTTTTGCCTATTTGATCGACTGAAGCTTTAGTACCATATAAATTTTATATTGTTTATAAGCAACATGAGATATTCACTCTTAAAAGGTTAATTTTCAAGGAAGATAAGCCTCATGCTACTTATAAACAATACCCTAATAACATTATTTAACAATGAGACAATTCTTTTTTTATGCTCTAATATTCTCCCTCAAAGTGTAGATCATTTGAACTAATATTTTGTAATTTTTAACCTATTTATTATATCCTAAATCTATTAGGTCACTTGTCTTTTTTTGTCTTTTTTAGTTTTGCAAGACTTATGTTTTTTTTTTTTGCGAGGAGGCTCATTAGATTTTTTTTGTGTGGCTCTTTTGATCGGGTGAAACTCTAATACCATATTAAAGTCTATAAAAATCATGAGCTCTACAATTCCAAAAAGTTAACCCGAAATAGTGGGTTTTCACTTATAAATCTCAGGGAGTGTTTAAACGCTCTTATATAAGAGTGGTTTCTTTCCCTCCTCTTTGCCGGAATGGTTAGCTACCATTTGGGATGAACAATTCTTTTTTACTTTATTCCACTTGATTTTTTTTCTTTGGAGCGAGGAGAATATATCTATTTAATACTGAAGCTATCGGTAATTATAATAAATGCTTTTCTTGATAACGATGTTGATATAATATTAATTTTTTGTTAGGCTTAACTATTTCATTGGTCCTCAAATCTGAACTAAATTAATACTTAGGTTTCCAAAATTTTAAATTTTACAATTTAGCCCCTAAATTTTTTAAATTAAATTCTATAATTTAGTTCTCAAATTTTTAAAAATTTACACATAAGTTCTATCTTGAATACTAAAATATATATTTTTGAATTAAAATTTTTGGACTTATTGGTGAATTTTTAAAAACTTGGGATTAAATTATATGATTTAAAAATTTAGGGATCCATATGTAAAATTTTAAAAGTTTTGAGGACTAAATTGTAGAATTTAAAAATTTGTGGACCTAAATGTAAATTTAGTTAAAGTTTAAAAACCAATGGTATAATTTATCCTTTTTTTTATTATGACATATTTCTTTTTCATGATAACTTATCAGTCATGAAGGATTTAAAATTTCATGGTAAAAAATGGATTGGGAACATATGTCAGAAGTTTGAAGCAATATGCCTGGAGGTTGATGATGTTTTAAGTCAGGTATTGGTAGTTTTTTCTTATTTGTCAATATCATATCTTTTTTCCTTTATAGTTTGCTGGTGAATTTGTTTGTATTGGGATGTAAAATTACTGTAAAAATTAAAAAATAGAAAGATTTTCAATTCCTCTCATTTTATTGAATTTACTTATGCAGAATAGTGCCAAGCATGTTGAATACCAGGTGGATATTGGGGGTGACAATGAGAAGGAATTCTGTTTTGATGTTACACATAATTCAGCTACTACTACAATGGATTGTCTCAAATGTGAAAATAACGTTGCTCCTTCAGAAGGAAATGCTGCCACTACTACCTGTATGAATGCAGTGCTAAGCTCAAAGGATAATACCTCCACCGAGTACTCTCCTAGAGAGCCTGTTGCAGTTGATTCTGCTGAAAACCAGCCAGATTATGCTTCCACTGACTGTCATATTGTAGATCAATGCAATACTCCCAAATTTATGGACAGAGCCTCAGAATCTATCTTATCCCCGGGAATGATTGATGATGTTTTGGCCAATGAAGATTCTATCATGAGCAATGTATCAAGCATTGAAAAAAAGACAGCACATGGAGTTTTGTGTTCCATTTCTCATGATGTGACAAAGCCCGATGAGGCATTGGTAATCAGTGAATCTTCCAATCACAATAATGAAGACAAATGCGTTGTTTCAGACCCAGAAGTGTCAGACAGTTTAGGTCACTGTATGGAGCTTCAACACAACCCAAAAGTAGGAACCTTATGTTATAAATCTGTGGTCGACACTACATGTGTTCTTGGTCCATCAACTACTTCATCTGAAACAGATCTTTGGGTTCTTTCTGGGAAGAATACTGAACCAGTAGAAGAACTTAACGCTTCCACTGTGTCCAATGATGTTGCCCATCAATGTGAATGTTCACTTGAAAGCTTATGCCTTAAACTGGTGGTCTGTCACAATTCAGTTGATATGGATGGGTGCAATTCTGATAGTCCTGAAACCGAGTCAGAGAGGCAACTTGTTTCCTCCATCTGCTTGCTATCGCCGGAATCAGTAGGTTAGTTCTTCTGATACACGTGTACAGTTAGTACTCTTGTTTTTCTCTTGTCATGCTATTCAAACTTTTCATCTGCATACATGTGTTGACAGGGCTAGAAAATGCCAGCTACAGTGAGATTGTGTCTCTGTCTGAATCATCTGGACAAGATCATACCTGGTTTCACGAGCCTCTTACTCCATCTGAGGCCTCCTTGCCCTCTTTCGACTTAGGTATTTTCTTTCTAGCATTGTATTTAATCACTTTCTTTTTTTCTTTTTCCCTTACCTATGTCCAGAATTAGTTTGAACCCTCAAGTTGCTTTGCATCATTTTTATTTGTTTTGGGTAAGATGATACACATTATCATTAAAAATCTCATATGAGACTTTCTTTTGTTTCTGCTTTTTTTCTTCACAAATTGAGCTTTAGTCCTTTGTCAATTTTCATGTAAGCATACCGTATTGTTCCTCTTTTTAAGCAATTAATTCCTAGCGTTGAAAATGTTTCTGTGGAAGTTCAGACGAACATCAGTCCTAAAGTTATGTATTCTAATACCTTTAATGTAAATTCATGCTTCCTATTGTACTGGGTTCAGCTATGTTTCAACCTTTTTACTTCATTTCATACTATTGACATAAAGATTGGAATCTTCTTTCAATTTTAAAGCCATACTGGCGACTGGGTGAACAATTTGGTGCATAACTAACCTTGCCTTCACATATGGCTATGTTGTTACTAATCCTATTGAGCTTCTACATGATGTAAAGATGACTTCGATGTCACTCAATCGGTCATGGAAACAATTGATTTGTCAAGCAAGATGAAGCTTGAGGAGAGTAGCGTCCTTGTTGAAGATAGAATACCTTATTACGTCTCATGCAGAGCTCAAAAACACAGATCATACACGGTAATTTATCTATCGTATTTCTCCCTCATCATTTCATGCACCATATAATTTTTCCAATGAGAAGTTCTCGTTCTGTTGTTTTAATAGCATGCTCTTTATGACTTCCCTTGATATTAAATAATCTTGTATAGTTAGTTCAGTTATATGATACTTCAAGTTTGTTGAAATCCCTGAATATCAGGGATGATAATAAGTTGTTGAAATTCCTAAAAATCAGGGATGATAACTGTTTTGAAAAAATCAAGTTTGGTAGAATCATATCTCTTGTAAATATAATTTAGATTTAGATTTATTTTTTCTGTTATTTTCTGATTCTGTAAGTTTCCTATTTAAAGACATCTTTTGTACATAATTTATCAATTTCAGAAAATATAATAAAACATTCAGTTTTGTTATTCTATATGGTATCAGAGCATGGAGGATAACACTAGCGAGTCTCATCCCTCCGATCGTACCAATAAGGAGACGGAGGAGATTATTTTACCGACCACTAGTATGAACGGCAATTCCGCTCTTCAACTCAATATTGAGAAATTGAATGGAAAAAATTACAGAGAATGGGCTCAGAATATTAAACTGATTATTCAAGGAAAAGGAAAGATGGGGTATCTTACCGGTGAAACCAAAAAGCCCGAAAATTCAACCGGTCTTCAAACTTGGGTAGCTGAGAATTCCATTCTGATCTCTTGGCTAATTCAGTCCATGCAGGTTTCGATTGGAAAAACTTATCTTTTTCTTCCAACAGCCAATGACGTATGGATGGCTGTACGAGAAACATACTCAGACTCCGAAAATTCATCACGAATATTTGAACTGAAAACTCAACTGTGGCAAATGAAACAAGGAAATCTTACCATTACTGATTTTTACACGAACATGCTCGGATTTTGGCAAGAGCTTGATTTGATTTGTGAAGAGGAATGGGAGTGTGTTGGTGACAGTGTAAAATACAAGAAGAAAATCGAAAATGAGAAGGTCTTTGAGTTCTTGGCCGGTCTTAATCAGGATTTGGACGAAATACGCGGCCGGATTCTTGGTCGGCAGCCATTGCCGACCATCAGAGAAGTTTTTTCCGAGGTACGCCGAGAGGAGCAACGAAAGAGGGTGATGTTGGCCGGCGGGGGGAGCGACGCCCCTTTCTGCGCGCACGGCACCGCCGATCGTGGAGGTTCCCGCATGCGTGACGGCGTGGGCTGGCGGAAGGCGACGCTGGGGCTGGGTGTTGGTGTTGCGGCGCTCGGGTCTGGTGGAAGCCTCGGGACCACGCCTGGAGGAAATTTGGGAAATATGAAATTCAACAAGGGGCTGGACAATTTAATCAATGGGCTGGACACTCATGGGCCCTCTAATGGGCCTGGAGGTGCTTCACATGGCTTGGGCCAGGAATATGGGCTGAATGGGCATGGCTCTAATGGGCAGTTTAATGAATGGCCCGAACATCACAGTTTTTTATCTCGTGGAGACCCAAATAATTTTGGACAAAAAAAACGCCCATGGTGTGAACATTGCCGGAAAAATGGTCATACGAAGGATTCATGCTGGGAGATACATGGCAAACCAGCTGATTGGAAACCGAGACAAAGTTTTAAAGCTCGGGGATACCAGGCCTCCTCTAATCAAAAAGTTTCGAACGAGTCAAGCTCAGTATTTAATCCCGAACAAATGGAACAGCTCCGACAAATGTTCTCTCAGATTCAGACATCTGGTCAGTCTTTTTATACACCCTCTGGCTCTCTAACTTACAAAGGTACATTTCTAACCGCTTTAAATACCACTTTAAATTTTTCGTGGATCATTGATTCTGGTGCGTCAGATCACATGACTAGTAATCACCACCTTTTTTCTTCATATACACCATGTGCGGGAAATTTAAAGGTTAAAATAGCAGATGGTACCCTTTCTCCGATTCACAGAAAAGGGAGCATTAAAATTTCTGACACTCTCACCCTTGAATCCGTTTTACATGTCCCTAAACTGTCTTGTAATTTGTTGTCTGTTAGTAAACTCACAACCCATTCCAAATGTTCAGCTAAATTCACTTCCTCCTCTTGTATTTTTCAGGACCTTTCATCGGGGAGGACGGTTGGCAGTGCTAAAGAGAGTGAAGGACTTTATTACTTTGAAACGGCCAATGTGAGTTATCAGTATCAAATTGCAAATTGTAATTCTATTTTTTTTCCTAAGAATAATAAGTTTATGTTGTGGCACCTTAGAATGGGTCACCTTAATTTTCAATATTTAAAACAATTGTTTCCTTCCCTTATTTTCAATAAAGAATTACATGATTTGCAGTGTGAAATATGTGAACTTGCTAAACATCATCGCACATCTTTTTCAAAGCCCAAATACACTCCGTCTAAACCTTTTGCCATGATACACAGCGACGTTTGGGGACCATCTCGATTACCCAATCGCACGCATACAAAGTGGTTTGTAACATTTATTGATGATCATACTCGTGTTTGTTGGGTGTATCTTCTAAAAAATAAAAGTGAAGTTCGCCAAGTCTTCATAAATTTTCATTCCATGATTCGTACTCAATTTCAAACCCCCATTCAAATTTTACGCAATGACAATGGAACCGAATATGTTAACCATTTTCTTAGGGATTATCTCCAAAGTCATGGTATTATTCACCAAACATCTTGTGTCTACACTCCACAACAAAATGGGGTTGTTGAACGAAAAAATAGGCATTTTTTAGATATTGTTCGGGCACTTATGTTCACTGCAAATATGCCAACTCAATTTTGGGAAGATGCAATTTTAACATCTGCCTTCCTCATAAATAGAATGCCTAGTCGAGTCATCTCTTTCGAGACACCTCTACAAAAACTTAGACACCATTTTCCAAACACTCGTCTTCCTTCTGATATTTCACTTAAAATATTTAGTTGTACAACATTTGTACACATTCATCCTCACGAACGTGAAAAATTAGATCCTCGAGCCCAAAAATGTGTATTTCTTGGCTATTCTCCTACTCAAAAAGGTTACCGGTGTTATGATCCATTGACCAAAAATGTGTTTACAAGTCTCGATGTCACCTTATTTGAGACCACCCCATATTACCAGGACAAAACTCATCTTCCGGGGGAGCATATCAATCTTGAAGACCAGTTTTGCACCTTTGACTTTCTCTCTCAAAAGATCTTTCATCTCAAAATGTTATTGAACTTCTTGATCCTGATACACCACATCGTGTCGAACCACCCCTTACAGAACTCCATTTAGACTTAGTAGACTTAGGAAAAAATGCAGGAAATTAAGAGCGTAATGAGATACTGGTTTATTCAAGAAAGCCGAAATCAAAGTATAGAGGTCGGTTCCCTCTTGATACACTACGAACGTCTGACCCGGTGAATGGTCTAAATGTCCTTGAGCCTTCCTTTGAGACAGGTAACTCTAGTTCTACTGATGATTTACCTATTGCTTTTCGAAAACAGAGTCGATCTTGTACTTCACACCCCATATCTAAATTCGTGTCATACAATACCTTGTCTTCCAGATTCTATGCTTTTACTACTAATCTTGACAGGCTTATAATTCCAAAAGATATTGATGAGGCTTGGAAAATTCCGGAATGGAGGGAGGCCGTAATAGAAGAAATACGAGCCTTAGAAAAAAATGGAACTTGGGATGTGGTAGAGTTACCAAAAGGAAAGAAGCCGGTTGGATGTAAATGGGTCTTTACGGTAAAATATAAAGCTGATAGAACCATTGAACGGTACAAAGCTCGTCTAGTTGCGAAAGGATTTACCCAGACTTACGGGATTGACTACACAGAGACTTTTGCTCCAGTTGCGAAATTAAATACCATTCGAGTACTGTTATCACTAGCAGTGAATTTGGATTGGACTCTACAACAACTGGATATTAAAAATGCATTTCTCAATAGTGTACTAGATGAAGAGATTTTCATGATATTACCACCAGGTTTCTGTGAAAATGACAGAACAGATATGACATGCAAATGGAATAAATCTCTCTATGGACTTAAGCAGTCACTCGAGCATGGTTTGATAGATTTGCTAGGGTGATAAAAGGTCAAGGCTATCAGCAAAGGCAATCAGATCACACGATGTTCTTTAAACATTCTCAACAAGGACTAAAAACCATTTTGATTGTTTATGTGGATGATATCATACTGACAGGAGATGACTCAATAGAAATTGAAAATTTGAAAGCAACATTGGCCACTGAATTTGAAGTCAGAGATTTAGGACATATGCGATATTTTCTAGGCATGGAAATTGCAAGGTCCAAGAAAAGCATAAGTGTCTCACAAAGAAAATATGTTCTTGCACTTGCACATTGCACTTTTGTTTTGGGAAATCTCGTTACATGGAGGAGTAAGAAACAAAATGTAGTAGCCAGAAGTAGTGCAGAGGCAGAGTTTCAAGCAGTGGCACAAGGAATTTGTGAAGAATTGTGGTTGAGAAAACTCTTAGAAGAATTAGAGATAGAAATTGAGCACCCACTCAAGGTCTATTGCGGTAATAAGGCTGCTATCAATATTTCTCTCAATCCAGTCCAACATGACCGAACTAAGCATGTTGAGGTAGATAGACACTTTATAAAAGAGAAGGTGGAAAGTGGTATTATTTGTATGACATACATCTCAACACAAGAACAAACTGCTGACATATTTACTAAGGGACTTCCACGTCAGAACTTTGATAACTTCATAAGCAAGTTGGATATAATCAACATCTACGAACCAACTTGAGGGGGGTGTTGAAATCCCTGAATATCAGGGATGATAACAAGTTGTTGAAATCCCTAAAAATCAGGGATGATAACAGTTTTGAAAAAATCAAGTTTGGTAGAATAATATCTCTTGTAAATATAATTTAGATTTAGATTTATTTTTTGTGTTATTTTCTGATTCTGTAAGTTTCCTATTTAAAGACATCTTTTGTACATAATTTATCAATTTCAGAAAATATAATAAAACATTCAGTTTTGTTATTCTATAAAGTTATTAGAAATGGTTAGGAAACAAAAGTTTGAAAAAAGGCTGTGGTGTGAATATTGTACTTTTCAAAAATATTTCTTATATAGGCTTAAAGATGATTAAATTTGAATGAAAGTGGACGCCTTCATGTCCCCATGGGAAGTGTTGAAACAACTTGTTTGCTGAATAATACCTATGTTTCATGGACCCAGATTGAATGTCCTAATTTTTTTTGATACATATTCGAGTATTGGACACACTTTTATCCTTCCATTTTCTTTAAATTTCCACACTTATGTTCATGACGTATTCTTTGAACACGGGTACTTCATGTTTTCATCAAGAATTCATGTAACAAAAAATTATACTATTCTGTAGGACGGATCTCCCTTGACTTAATGATCAGTTTAGTATTTGGTTGAACTGGAAAGAAGAACGGTGTACTGTTTATTTCAGCGTCTCTTGATGAGTGTGTATTCTGCTTCCTGTGTTTATTTGGAAAGCTAGTTGATTAGGTCCACACAATAGTGTGAAATGTACAAGCACAATATTGTTTCTGTGATAATCATTGCTTATAACAGTAAAATTATTATATGAAAAGAAAACAATCACAAGGGTTTCTGTTACATAAATGTTGTGCTTCGTAGGGCGGAAATTCTGACTTCATTTCTTTTTCTCCGTTTTCTTTAAACTAGAAAAAGATCCAGGAAATTCTTGCTTCAAAGAAAAGGTTGGCAAAAGAGTACAAGCTTCTAGGACTATGGTATGGAGGCATTGATATCCACTCCAGGCAAGACACTGACCTTGGCGATCAGAATTTGGGAACTAATAATGAATCTGACTCTGATTGGGAGCTCATCTAAGGGTACATGATGCATTCCTTGAGCGTAGGAGTGTCAATCTTGTTGTGCGTGTTCATATTCGTATTTTTCCTGCCTAAATTCAATTTTTTTTAATATTATAAAATAAATTATTTATAATTAATTAATTTATTTATAATTGTAAGAAATTCAATATCTTTACAGTTGCAAAATAATTAATAGTGAATTATAACTAATAAATAATGTGATGTGTTGTTTTGGTTATCTGGGTTGTAGTCCGAATTAATACCTTGCTTAATTTTTCGATAGAAGACCTAGATTATTCAATACAATTTAGCGTTTGTGTTTATGTAAGTATGCTTTAAAAGTTAAAACTAACAAATGAGACAAAATAAGCATTTTGCAAACTGTATGATTTGGATCGGTATTTTTCTCGGACAAAGTTGCCAAAACTGTGACCTCCTTGGACAACATGGCTTAGCTTTTGTTTACAAAAATTAAAATAGACCCTATTCTTCTAATGTATTCGTGCAATGTTACCTTTACAGTAAGAATTAAAATCCATTAAACATTTTCTTTGGTATTTGATTTGAGTAAGTTTATGGAGTCCAATTTTCTCTTATGATTTTTGTTATATTATTGTGTGTATTATTGATATGTTATAAACATGTGATTAAAAATAGTAAAAAAATGTAGGTAGGGATCATGTAGACTTTTATCTACGTTTTTACTATGTGAAATACTACAAAGTGACGCTGGTGTTTACGAGTGTACAAACAGTTAGAGCGAACACGTTTTTCGAGACTTACGAACAGCCAACGAACCACCACACTCATTTGCTAAGCACAAAACAAAGATGAAGGTAACAATGGTTAAGTCGCTGCAATCAGCCATAAAGAGATCCTCGACAGCAGGAATTGTTCATTTGTTCAGGCGTGGCTATGCCTCCGAACCTGTACCCGATCGTAAGGTCGCTATTCTCGGTGCTGCCGGAGGCATTGGCCAGCCCCTTTCGCTGCTCATGAAGCTCAATCCATTCGTCTCCAGCCTCTCCCTATACGATATCGGCGCCACTCCTGGTGTCGCCGCCGATGTCAGCCACATCAACACCAGATCTGAGGTCCCCCCCACTCTCTCTAGGGTTTTAGGTCTTCTTAAACTTAACGTATATATACTAAGCATGGGTTTTCCTCCGATATGATTCTGGCTTATTATCTTATATTCGTATAGATTTTATGTAATTGGCCTTTTGAGCTTGAACGAATTTAGAGGTAATGGTGTGTGTTCTGTTGTTAATTATTACTATCAGGTTAAGGGTTACGTGGGTGAGGAGCAACTTGGCGAAGCTTTGCAAGGATCGGACTTGGTAATCATTCCAGCTGGTGTGCCACGGAAACCGGGCATGACTCGTGACGATCTATTCAACATTAATGCTGGTATTGTGACGTCGCTGTGCTCTGCCATCGCCAAGTACTGCCCTAATGTGGGTTTCATTTCCCAGTCATCTACCATTGATTTTGCATTTTTTTAACGTTGAAAGAGAATTTTGTTTCGTTTGGACTGGATTTTGGATTGTTGTATTCATTGATTCGTCCCATTTGTTTTTTCCCCTCTCAGGCACTTGTGAATATGATAAGCAACCCAGTGAACTCAACGGTTCCTATTGCTGCTGAGATTTTCAAGAAGGCCGGTACATTTGATGAGAAGAAGTTGTTTGGTGTCACTACACTTGATGTGGTCAGAGCTAAGACTTTCTATGCTGGAAAGGCAAACGTTCCAGTTACTGGTATATTCATTTTCTAATTTGTTTTCAATATTGAAGTAGCTTTCATCTATGCTTGAATAATACTCTTTTATCTTTTGGATTATTTAGAAATGACCCGTGGAAGACTCATTGAGATGGAGACCTGTTATTTTAAACGTGTGTTTTTTACCTTTCAATATTTTGTTTTTTTGTTTTTTCGCAGAGGTTAATGTGCCAGTTGTTGGTGGTCATGCTGGGATTACCATTCTCCCACTCTTTTCTCAAGTATGTCCAAACTTCTTTGTTAGTTTCACCGTGGAGTTGTTGCCTTTGGTAGTTCTCTTAATTTTGTTGTTGTTTGAACATTGAAATGATTCATCCTGTTTACATAGGCCACACCAAAAGCCAATATGCCTGATGATGATATCAAAGCTCTTACCAAGAGAACACAAGATGGAGGCACAGAAGTTGTGGAAGCCAAGGCTGGAAAGGGATCTGCAACATTGTCAATGGCGTAAGTATTGAAAATGTATTTTGCTAGATTCTTTTATCCTTTTTTTCATGTTGCACGGGTAGTAAATTTTAGCTTCAGATTTTGAATTTCTGCTGCTCCCCCCAATATCCAGCTTTATGAATGTATCATAATCAATTCTTACATTCAAAGAAAAAATGATTTCTTTGACACTAATTTATTTAGTTATTTTGACTCTTAGCCAGTCAGAAATGTTCCAGTAGATATCATTCTTGACGTACTTCTTTGTTTGGCATTGCATGCATGAGTGGCATTTTTTTGACTTCAACCTTTTGCATTGATCGCCAATTTTTGTGATGATACAATTTTTACTGTTGGTTGGGATGCGGTCCAGTTCTCAAATTTTATTTCCTGAAATAATTGCACTGCCAATTTAAGATGAGTTTTTCTTGTGTTTTCTATTTTTTTCTACTCGATATCTCATTCATCTCTCATTTGCATTGTCTTAGCCAAAAAAGAAAAATTTCTCTTATTTGCATCGTCTCTGATGTTGTACCTTAACGTAACCAACCTGTAATGGATCTTGCAGTTATGCAGGAAGCCTCTTTGCCGACGCTTGTCTGAAGGGACTTAATGGGGTCCCAGATATTGTGGAATGTTCTTTCGTGCAATCAAGTGTCACAGAACTTCCTTTCTTTGCTTCTAAGGTGACAACCATTGACTTTGACTGTGATTTTTGTTTTGAAATTCAATTTTATCAGAAAAGGTATTTGTTGCATTTCTCATGACTAGTTCTTGTAATCTAATATCTGTGCCAGTACTAATAGCTGTTAGTGTTTTTGTATTTGTTGTTCACAGGTCAGCTGGCTAGTTCTCGTAATCTAATATCTGTGCCAGTTACTAATAGCTGTTAGTATTTTGGTATTATCGTTCACTGATTTGGTCACGCTTACTAATGACAAACTATTAATTTTTGTAGGTGAGGCTCGGAAAGAATGGTGTAGAGGAAGTTCTGGGTTTGGGCCCTCTCTCAGATTATGAAAAACAAGGACTGGAAAGCCTGATGCCTGAACTTAAATCATCCATTGAAAAGGGTATCAAGTTTGCCAACCAGAGTTAGATGAATGTTAGTACAAAATGCCTGGTGATTACCTCCTAGTTCTTTTATAAAACTACCATCCAAATTTTTGCATTTAATTGCGTCCTGTTGTATTATTGCGGCAAGCAGCAGCAAGGGTTATGTTTTTTTTTTTTTTTTATTAGAGTAGATATAAAATAAAAAAAGGGGTTCCTAAAAATAATGAAGAAAAATGTCAAGAATTTCTTGGGGTATGTTGTGCGACATTTCAAAAGTGGCATGAACTAAGTGTTGATGTAACAAACATCCCAACACTGCAGAAATTATAGAATATTTTGATTTGACCCTTTTAGATAAATAACAATGTTATGATCAAGGAATAATTCAGTAAGTTTTGTCTTGCAGAGTAAGTTGGCAGAAGTGGAACTGGAACGTAGATTATTACTTGTTTTTCTGATTGATATTGGATGTTGGTTGGGGGTGTTAATGTTTGTTGCGATTTGTTAATACGAATTGTATACGACATGATACGAATTTTTTTATAGTTAGAATTGATCAATAATTTTTTTCATCTTCTTAAAGTTTTGTTATTTCTTACTATTATAAATAGACAACACGAAAAAAAGTTGAGTAAATTTTTTTATGTGTCAATTGATACAAAAATTTAACACAAATAACACGAACTGATGTCGGCAAACATAACACGATATGAACACGGTTAATATAACACGATTTTCATCCCTAATTATCGACATATCTCGTATGCTTTATGATAATTTTTCTTGCTAAACATCTTAAGCATTATTTAAATAATTTATAATGGGAATGAAAGGATTAAGGATGTCAACCTTATGTAGTCTATTTCAGTATTTTGTCTCAACAGTGTGGAAATTGTTATCATGGATTTGGGGTTCAATTCTACTCTTGTTTTGCTTATTTTATCTTTTCATCGTATTAATTTTCCTGTTATGACTGGTTTAACATAATGTGTAATGTGTTATTGTGATAAAAATGAAACCTTAGTAGTAGCTAATATATTTTAGAAAGAAAAAAAAATTATTTTTTTATTTAAAATGATCCAAAATAAAAAAAAAAAATTTCAAAAAATTATCTAAAATAATATTATTTAAAACTTATAATAATAAAAATAACACTTTTTTTTTTTTTTTTTTTTAATTTAGAGAGATATAAATTAGTGTTGAGTTTATATTAGATGTGTTTATTTTGTTATTATGAATTTTAAGGGAGCATTGTTTTTTTTTTCCCAAAAAAAAACTTGTTTTTCATAGATTCTTGTTATAGATATATATGTGATGGGTATGAGTTAATGTTAAATACTATTTTTATTGTTATAAAATTTAAGGATATTATATTTGTTAATTTTTAATGCCACGAAGAATATTTGTTATATAGCAAATTGCACTATCTTAATTTTACAGAAGAAGTATGAGAATATCTCTACAAAGAATTACCTTAAATCACTCAAATATTTTTATTAAAATCACTACTACGTATTTTATTTTATAAAACAAAATAAATTTCTTTAAATATAGATTCTAAATACATCTCAGATAAAAAAATATTATAAAAAAATACATCACAACTTCACAATTACAATCAAAATATGTTAATAGTTATACGCCCAACATATTTATAAGCGAATACACGTTAACTTTCTCTAATAGCTCCGTATTATAAGTTACTCTGAAGATTTATCAGTTACGTTTTGTTGTCATTTTTCTGGTCATCTAGCTTGGATGTCATTTTGACATAGGAAAACGTATATTTTCAATGTCAGCTACTTTTAAGTTCTTGTTCTTCATTTTTTCCCTCTCTAATAATGCATTAATGCTTCTTTTAACTTTATTATCATTAAAAAAAAAAAACAATTACTTTAATTAATGGGGCTGTGAATGAAAAGGATAATTTGTATTTTAGTCCGTATAAAAGTCTGAGCGTATAATCTATGAAGTCAGACTTTATATTACAAACAAATTTATGCACGGGTATTTAAAAAATATAACCCAAGTGTGTATCAAAATTATAATGGAGAATTAATTTAATCTATTTTGAATTTTCAATTTTAAAACTATTGACTTTTTTCATATCATATTTATATAATAATACTTATATTTAAAATTGTAAGAAAAATACAAAAATAAATTAAATACAAAGTTTTAAATTTTTTTTTTAAATTGAACTATTTTGAGATGTAAGTTATTTAATAGGTTACATCTATTGTAAAAAAAAAAAAAATTTTTTGTTAAAAAATTGTACAACCAAACACACTATGATTTTTCATTTACATTATATAAAATGTAACCAAATCTTGTAATACTAGTTGTAGTGCTTCCGTAATTATCTTTGTCCAATTTTAGTAAAGGATGACCAATAAAAGAATAAAATAACAATATTAAAAAAGTATTGAATATTTTACACTAAAATGATTTTTTTTAATGAACATAATTGGATCTATAATTGTTTACAAACATAAATTGCAAAATTTAGATGTAATTTTAACGTATTAATTTTTATATATATAAAAGTAGTATGTATCGTAAGCGAAGTATTTTAAAAAGATGTCCTAATAATGCGGAGTAAAATGAAGTGAAACATGTCGATATGACTTTTTCTTTTTTAAAAAGGTGTATGAATTTAATTGTATGCTTTAATAATTGATTAAAATTAGTACCTAAAATAATTTTAATTTTTTCAAATTATAAATAAATAAAGATATGTATTCAATTTTAAATATAAGTATTATATAAACTAATATAAATATTTAATATTTAATTTTGTATTAAATGCAACAAAATTTTGGAGGTTGATAGCAATGCTAAACTTGAATCTTCTACTCTCTTTTATGTTGTGGCAATGTGGCTGACGGGAGCAAGTGATGGCTGAGAAATTAAATAGAACTAAGGCAAGGATTTTGAAGGACTAATATTTTTTTTTTAATTTTTTTTTTTTAATTTAATAAAATAAATAATTAAAAAATATATATATATATATATTGATACTTGTAAAATTTTTGACTTTGAATTGATCCGATGGATCAATTGTGCAAATTTTAAATTAAAACTAGTCCAATTACAGTTAGCAAATCGTGTAAGAGTTGGGTTGAATTATTCGGGTTGGATACGATCGGTTTTAAGCACCACTAACCTAAACGGCTTGACCTTGAATGTTAATTTTTATTTTTTTATATTCGCTAAATTCAAAGTTTCTGATTATCTTATCTTAAAACCCCAATGCTTCGAGTATTGAGTAGAAGTAAAACCCTAGTCTCTTTATACAGCTAACTGCGCCTCCAACAATGGTACTTCATCTGTTTCTTGGTCTCCCCCTTCCGGATAGTAATAATGCTTCTATTTTATGGAGTATTTGAACTTGATTAAACTGTTTGTGTAATTTTGCAGACCGGAGAGTCTGTGAATCCCAAGGCTTACCCATTGGCGGACGCTCAACTTACTATTACAATTCTGGACCTTGTTCAGCAAGCTGCCAATTACAAACAGCTTAAGAAAGGCGCTAATGAAGGTTTGTTTCTAGACCTTTGACATATTCACAATCGCAGATACACGTATATACTTCTTTTGAAGTTGTTCTTTTTATCCGTTCATAGATTTTTTCTGTATCATTCTTATAGCAGTTATTTCTGTATGGATTATGTATAATGCTTTTATTTTTCATGGGATTCCAGCGACTAAGACCCTGAATAGGGGTATCTCTGAGTTCGTTGTTATGGCAGCAGATACAGAGCCTCTCGAGATTCTACTTCATCTTCCACTTCTAGCTGAGGATAAGGTATGCCTCATGATTTTTTTGCTATTGCGAGGGGTTTGGTTTATGGTTGAACTTTTTTCTACTGTATTGATCATGGACTATAGCCATTGTTTTTGTTAATTTGGATCTCGTAAACTACCAAAATGTAATGCTTTGCTAATAAATAAACGTTTGTTGTTGATGAGTCATTTTATTTTATACATATTTATATGCAATACTTAACTTGGTATTTGTCTGATGGAAAGTGTTGATTGTAGATAAGATAATACTGCACATGTAACTAAATTTGTAGATAATGAAGTATAATCATCATTGTCGATTGAATGCTATTTAAATTTTTTGGAGGAAAAGTGGTCATCGTAATGCTTTATGTGCTATTCTAAAATTATAGATGGTTTAGTTTAAGTCGGTAAAACAGCCAACTTGTTTCCTGTACAAGGCCTTGGGTACTTGTGAGTTTATGAGGGCGTTAGAGACATCGTTCTTATTTTCGGGTGGGCATGGGGCTTAAGGTTATCTTGATGTCGAAGATTAGGGATGGCATAGGAAAGAGAATAACAAGAGCGAAGGTTGGGATGAAATAGAGAACAATGATCTCAAAATTCATTATCATAGCAATTTTTCTTTTATGGCATAGTGAGTTCCTATTTATGTGCTAGAGATGTTCCAGAACAACTTATATGTTTTTTGCTGATAAACAGATTCATAAGCTATATCATCCTTCAATCTCTTTTCATTTTTCCTAAAAATTTGCAGAATGTGCCTTATGTATTTGTCCCTTCGAAGCAAGCGCTTGGTCGAGCATGTGGTGTCACAAGGCCCGTCATTGCCTGTTCTGTGACAACTAATGAGGGAAGTCAATTGAAGTCCCAAATACAACAACTCAAGGTACTTTACCTGCAAGTAGCAACTATTGTTTCATCATTATCTTCTTTGTTTTATCGTATCTGTTCTGAGTTCTGACTACTTTCTCGGTCCCATATTATGTGTAGGATGCTATTGACAAGCTTTTGATCTGAAGGATTATGGTTTGCATATTGGGTGTGATAGGCCCTTAGCCTCTTTCTTGTATTCGTTCTAAGAATTTGTTAAATCCCCTAGGCCTTGAGTTCCAATTTGTCATTTAACTTGGGGAAGTCTGATTTGCTTATATTTGGATGAATCCTTCTTTTGTGTCCTTTATTTGTCACTCCTTTAATATCAATCTGAAGCCACACTAATATTATTATAATTAGAAAACCCAAGACATTTTTTACTCGCTAACAAAACAGCGTGAAAAGAAACCATCGACTTGTGTTACACACACCTCGCAACTCGAGCGGATTATATGGCGAAGTAGCCAAAATTGTTGTTCTATAGAAGACATGAATCGTAAACCAGACCGTGTATTTTCGTAATCATTTGTCAACAAATCGAATTATCAATATTAATGAGCAAATTACTACCAAGAAAGTCATATCAACAAAATTGAGATGGTTGAGTCTACCCCCACGAAGTAAAGACTAATAAAGCATCAAGCATGATTGAATTTCACCCATTTCTCTCCTTTTTAAAAGAAAGCCATATCTGTGCTTTGATATCAGCATGCTGGGTGTATCATATAAGATAGATTATTTATGTTCGTATTGGATTGTATTAAATTATATTATAATTATTTTGTATATTATTTGGTGATATTTTGTATAATATGTTTGATAAAATTGATGATTTTAATAAATTAATCTATGTTTAAAATAATATGTAATTTGTTTATGTAGTTAACATAAAATTAATTTTATTTAAATCAATATTTAATTTAATTTATATTATATTTTTATTAAATTTAAAAAAATATATTATTTTTATTTAGATAAACTAAATAAAGTGTTTAGTACGACTTAAATTTACATATTTGATAGTACATATTTTTTAAATTATCATATTATTTTTATATTAAATAATATAAAATTAAATTAAGTATTTAATACGATTTAAATTCACATATTTAATAGTACATGTTTTTTAAATTATCATATTATTTTTATACTTAATAATATAACTTAACTTAATTTACCAATTAAACACATCGGTGTCAAGTCTTTAGTTGTAATGTTAGTGCTCTAGCCACAAATAAGGGAAAGATAGGTGTACGATTAACTCTCACACATCGAAATTTGTGTGTTCAGCATTTCTCTTATTTTCAAATAGGAGCAACAGAAGATGCTTTGTTCATTGCTATTTATTATGCCAATTGGGACAAAAATAACTTTCTCGCATATATGATCGAAGAAAAATAGGAAATTTAAGTTTTTTTTTTATTTTTTTTAAATAACATTACAAATTTTACATCAAATCTCTAACTTTGAATTTGGGTGCTTCACAAGGAAATTTTGGTAAAATCAGGATTCTAACCATTGGTAAAATGCCTTTCTAAATCTTAGAAAGATACAAAACACTGGGGAAGAGATACTATTGTAAAAGAAAAAAAGGAAAAAAAAAAAAAAACTGAACCCTAATTCCATACACATGCAGACATCTGCTAAGGAAATTATTTTATAATAAATAGAAAATTAGAAAGTATTACTAGAGACCAGACTTTAGTCGTATTAAGACTTATCAAACCAGCCCTTGAACTTGAAGGTACCCTTTGCAGAAGATCAACTTTAGTGGCTTTTGGTTTGGGTGTTTTAACTTGGAAGTCTCCATTCCCTCTTTCCTTTTATATTAACTTTAACTTCAATCAACATATTCTCTTTATAAGTTCATAATCCGCCACACTCGGTCAAAAATTAAAATAATAAAAAGTTTTTTTTTAGGTAAAAGAAGAAAAGAAACATTAAACATGGGCACTGAAAAAGTTGTAGATTTGACAAAATCTGAAGGAAGCCCATGTGCAGCATTGGAAAAAGAAAAAGAAAATAATAATAAAAAAAAGTTGTATAAAGTCTAGTAGATCCGTCCATATTGGGTGATGGCATTTAATAATAGACAACGCTAATACTATATTACAACTTCTCAGCCACACTATATTAAGAACTAAACTATATATACGAACAAATTCTTGAAAAGCATTGGTTGAATATAGAATTAAACCTCCTTCTATGACTTTTAGCCATGGGCTTCAAGCATCATAGTTCCAGAAATTCTCCTCCTAGCTACTTTCCATTACGACGTTCAACAGTCCTTACTCTGATTCTACTCTTTACCTCTTTTTTCCTCTTCTTAGCATCTCTTAGACACATAAGAGAACCATTCATTTACACTGAACAAGTCCAATTCTTTGGTGATCTAAGAGAAGCTAAATTTTCATGGAACAAACTTTGTTTTGGACCAACATTTGAGAAGCTCAAACTTGCTGTATTCTCAAAAACATGGCCAATTGGAGCTGACCCAGGTGGTATGGAGCGTCATGCATCAACTTTATATCATGCTCTTGCTTCTAAAGGTCATGAAATTCATGTTTTTACTGTACCTTCTAATAGAAAGCCTCATAAGGATCTACATCAAGGCAATCTTCATGTTTACTTTGCAGCAAATGATCATGGTTCTTTGAATTGTTCTTTGGCATTTGATATTTTCAATACTGTTAATTCGAATGGTTTGTTTGACTATGTGCATACAGAGAGTGTTTCTTTACCACATTGGCGTGCAAAATTGGTGACTAATGTGGCTGTGACTTGGCATGGAATTTGGTATGAAATTATGCACTCTAAGCTATTTCAAGAGCTTCTTTCAACTCCCAATAGGGAATTGCCTGAACCCATGACAGAGCTTCAAGAAGCAATGCCGAGACTAGTGGACGAAATTAGGTTTTTTTCAAGCTATACACAACACATATGTATAAGCAAGAGTGCAGGGGAAGTATTGGTTAACATTTATCAACTTCCCCAAAGAAATGTTCATGTTATACTTAATGGAGTTGATGAAACTAAATTTGTTGAAGACCCAAAAGCTGGTTTTAAATTCAGAGAAAAACATGGAATTCCGAAAAATGTAAGCCTAGTTATGGGAGTTGCAGGGAGGTTAGTTAGGGATAAAGGTCATCCTCTTCTCTTTGAAGCCTTTTCTTCAGTACTCAAACGCAATCCTTGTGTGTTTTTACTTGTAGCAGGGTCAGGTCCATGGGAAAGAAGGTATAGTGAATTAGGGTCAAATGTGAAGGTTTTAGGTGCATTGGAGTCCTCAGAGCTATCCAAATTTTATAATGCAATAGATGTGTTTGTGAATCCAACATTGAGGCCTCAAGGGCTTGATCTTACATTAATTGAAGCAATGCATTGTGGTAAACCAGTATTGACTCCAAATTATCCAAGTATAGTTGGGACAGTTGTTGTGAATGAAGCATTTGGTTACACATTTTCACCAAACTTGGAATCTTTAATAGAGGTATTGGAATTAGCAATAAGAGATGGACCTAAAGTTCTGAAGAGAAAAGGTATTGCTTGTAAAGATTATGCACTTTCTATGTTCACTGCAACTAAGATGGCTTCAGCTTATGAGCGATTTTTTCTCTGCATGAAGAATCCTAGATATTGCCACTACCCTCTTCCCACAGATTGTTAAATTGAAGTCTGTTTGTTTTCAATTCAAGTGTTACTCATGTATGTATTTTGTGTTAGTTACTTTATATCATGTACCTATTTTACCATATAGTTATTTTTTTTTGGATGGAAGCCAAACATCTTTATTATGTTTTCTTTAATAAAAAGCGCTTTTAGAAATAGAATAACATTCTATAATAAAGCATAAAATGTGCTGAGCTATACTTATAAATATTTTTCTATTTGGTCCAAAAGGGTTTTTCTTTTGTATCACAAGCACTTTTACTGAAACTTAAAAGTAGAAATAAACAAAACTCAAGGAATATGACAATCCAGATACATTTGCTCTGCCTTTGCTATTTATAAGTATAAATTGACTCATCTCTTAGATATTGATGCACTTCAAAGACAATCTTCACAAAATTAGATACACTGACTTGTACAGAATAAAGGCAACTACAAAGAAGAGTGTCCTACAATATGACTTTATAAATCTTGTTAACACAAAAACACACGAGGATTCAATTAGCAAGACGACATTCCTTGTAAAATGATTCTTACTAGATGATGCAGAGAAGCAAAAATCAATGAAGGAAATTACTTAAGGATTGGACCAAGGTGATCTTTACAAAGACACTCATATAACATGTCTATTCTAATAGGAATTGTTTTTCTTTTGAAACTAGTAAAATATCTCAAACCGCTCTATGAATATGTGACTAATCTGCTAGCTAGTGATGTTGAGGATTTGGTCCTCAAGGTGAGGAGGCTCTGTGTGTTCAAAATATATAACTAGAAGTCTAGAAGCAGACAATTGAGTTTTTTAGCATTGCTTTATACTTGTGTAGTTTTAAGACAAACAGTTATTGGAACATCTTATAAGCAGATGACTATTTTCCACTAGACAAATGCTACTTGTCTTAGCAGCTAGGGATTTTTCTATTCCCAATTGAATTTATACCACACTTGGCTTTTAATTTTCCCTTTTGCTAGTTGCCACAGTTTTGATTGTTTGTTAAAAATCTAGTCATCTTTCTTTTGTCTTGTATCTGATAAGTATGAAAGCATAAACTTTTTGATTAGCTGATAGGCTATATATTAGTGTAGATGATTGGCTTCATTCTCCTTCTATTAGCCACGCGCAAATGCACATGAGATTTATGATTTGTTTGTCACTTAGCATGATGATCATAAGAATCACTTGGCTTTTAATTTTCCCTTTTGTTAGTTGCCACAGTTTTGATTGTTTGTTAAAAATCTAGTCATCTTTCTTTTGTCTTGTATCTGATAAGCATGAAAGCATAAACTTTTTGATTAGCTGATAGGCTATATATTAGTGTAGATGATTGGCTTCATTCTCCTTCTATTAGCCACGCACAAATGCACATGAGATTTATGATTTGTTTGTCACTTAGCATGATGATCATAAGAATCACTTTGTCCTCAATCTACTTGTTTGTTTGTTTTGGATTTAGTTACTACTTTACACACGACTGACTAATCTTTTTGTCTTTATCTTCTTATGGCAAGCTTTTCGTCTTTTTCACTAAATTAAGTATACTTGTGACTAATATGACGAAATTAGAACTAACCAAGATAGAGATGAATGATCTGACCACAAAAACATAGAGGAAATGACAAAGATGCCAGGCTGGTCAAAACCACATCATAAATTTTAGTATCTTAGACTAATTAGCATAAAGTCAAACCCATTTAATTTAGTGCTCCAAATCTTCAAAGAAAAGGGAAGAGTATAAAGCCAAATATACATAAGCATGGGAACAAAACTTGGATCTGAGGTGCTAATATGTCATTAACTAATTTAACTCGGGTACTTTATATTAAAATTTTAGTTGCCAATTTATCATTTCCTTTTCAAATGTCTTAATTAGATAACACTTCTTTGGAAAAAAAAAAAAAGGTAAAATAATATCCTAAAACTTATGATTACAAAAATAACATCCAATAATATTGAATGAGATCTAATTAAATAGAGCATTTTGTAGTTTAATTTCAATGAAGTTAAATATGAAATGATGTGCTAAATTTTTTTTTTTAATAACAAAATATTTAAGCTAGATATAATGATATTATTTTTATAGCTATAAATTTTAAAAATATTATTTTATTATTTTCTTAAATTTTTATTATTAATTATTCACATGCTAGTAAGGATTCAAAATTAAAATCTTTTACACGCTAAAAAAAAAATTACATCCTTTAAGTTGCAACTTGTTAGACTTTTTGAAGATGGCGACAACCTTATCCATTAATTTTTGGATGGATAGTTTGAATTCTTTTAATTCAATCCATAAGCATTTTTAGTGTGGAAAGGGGATGTGATTGGTTTGAAAAAAAAGGATATTTATCAAAAATAACACCCCTAAAATTTATAATAATAAAATTAGCACCTCTAATAATTTTAAATGTTTAATTTGAATGTAAAATATTGAACGTTCAATATTATCGTCGTTCAATTCTAATTGAATGAATGTTCAAAGAAAAATAATATATTAATCATTTTTTTAATTGTAAAAATATAAGTTTGAATACAAGGAGTGTGTTAGTTTTGTTATTATAAATTTAAGGGTAGTTAGTTTTATTGTTTTTCCGGAAAAAAAAAAAAACTCAACTAACGCACTTATCACGTGATTCCCATACTTCAATTAAATTGAATCATGTTGATGGCCCATTACGTGTAATGTCAATATTCTTTTGAAATCTGATTATTATATTTGCCATAGCTTATTGGATGAGTCGTGAGTGTATTTCAATTGCAATAACACTAAAAAAACAAGCTGATGAAAACTCCCACGCTCTCTATAAAGTAACCTTTTTTTTCCCCTTTCATTATTGCGCTAAATGAAGTAACTTAACTTTCCACCTAATGGGAAGATGATTTTTTTAATATCACTTTATTGGACATCGAGGAAAATTATACAAATTTACCTTTATTAAAGCTTGAATTTTCAGTACATTCTCATTAACTACCCATATTAAAGGGTTGGGGCATTTTAACCTAACTATATTTCCACAAATAAATTAAGTGGAGGGAAAGAAAATATGAAATTGTAACTTTTCCCTCAAGATAAATTTAATTCTTCATGAACATATATTACAAAATAATAAAAACACAACTACCATTAAAGTCTTATTAGATATAATTTTATGAACCATATTATTCTATTTGATCATGCTCCACCTGCTCACTTGTGATATATCACATTTGTGACATTTTAATTGTTTATATGTTAGACAAGGCTCTAGTATATATTTTGCTTTTGATGAAGATATCTTTAAAAGACCATTCCTTATCTAATTAAGCGTTCATATGTCTTAATTGACATCTTGAATGTTTCATTGTATTGTGGCTTAATTTAGCACTCAATAACCCTTATATTCAATGTGAGACAATACACAGTATGAATTTATTTTTCAAAAAAAATGAAAAATATGCTGTCTTCTGTATATCATTTCAGTCATATATATTGAACAATGTCATAATTATCATATGACATTCAGTAAATCCGAATTGTTTATGAATCTATGATGTGGGAATTCTTCCTTTACAAGACGAGTAATGCAACACTTTCTATGTACATTTGCCTTAAAAGGACCATTTGAAGGTCAAGACTTTGCTTGGGGAGGAGAGGACTGTGTGGTTTTTTTCTTTTTTTTTATTTTATAACAGAGACCTCCAATCAGTTTTGACCGGTGATAGCCAGTTCCTGACATGGTCAAATTCAGGTATAAAAATGCGCAAAATAGTAGATATGGTCAAACTCTTGACAAAATAATTAAAGTTGAATATGATTTTTTTTTTTTTTTTTTGAGAAATAAGTTCGAATAGATCTTATTTAATATTTGTAATCTATGATGACTCTTTATTTATAATTTTTATTTAAAATTATATTTTTATTCTTAGTATATATTGTTATAGACTCTTGACTTCTCAATTGTTCAGTTTTTATTTCCAAATGTCCAATTTTGGGTATTTTAGTTGGACATGTGTCAAATTCAGCTTCGACTAATAAGGTCGTCGGCCTATCGAAATCTGGTCAGTTGGACAGCAGTCCAATTTTGGGCAGTCTAATTGAATATGTGTCCAACTCAGCTCCGACGAGTGGGGTTGTTGGCCGGTCAAAATTTGGTCAGTTGGATAACTGTTCAATTCTGAATAGTCTAGTTGAATATGCGTCTAATCAAAATTTATTACAATTAATTAATAAAATTAAAGACATTTTTGCCACAATATGTAAAAAAAATTAAGTAGAAAGAGTTGTATCTAAATTTTAATAAATATGAGATCATTTAAGTGTATAATCCTTTTTTCATTAAAATAACCGGTTTTGCGGACGCTTTTTACCAATACTCAATCGTAAGTCCCTTGGTGGTATTTGACATAAAAATGTTGGTAAAATAATATTTATAACATTTTTTTAACTTAAAATAACACATTTTTTTTATAAAAAATATATATGTTATTTATTTGATAAAAAAAATGATATTTTTTTTCTCCCGAAGAAATTAAAAGTGAAATTTCATATAAAAAGTGATATTATATTATGTAATTAAACTAAATTTATAACAATAAAAATAATATTCATACCTCCAACTTAAAAATTTCACATTAAAATTCGTTCAATTGGATGCTATTCAAGTTAAATTTTAATCAATTAGACTCATTTATTGTTAAATTTTGATGAATTAAAACTCGTTTAATGTCGTTACAATGCTATTTTTGTTGTTATAAATTTTAAGAATATTTTTAATATAATTTTCTTTATAAAAAAAAAGTTTTGAAAACAATAACTCCAATTGAAAATAGATAAGTATATTTCTTCTCGGATTCATGTCATTTGAACAAGGATACAAAAAAAAAAAAAAAAAACACTACTCTGTTACCGAATTAACTTCTGCCTTTTTATTTTTTTTCTTTGGTTCAGTCCATGTAAATTTCTTAGCACTTCGACTAAAGGGGTCCGATAACCTTGTTTAATTAATTAATGGCGAAGTTATTAAGGTTCAAAAATTGCATGAGACAATGTATGTAGACAGAGCTAAAAGCCTCCAAATTCCAGAACGCAAAGCCTGTCTAAGTCCACTGTCCTTGGATTTCATTATTCAATTCGTTTTTTTAAATATAAACGATAATGCACGCACATACTCTTTCTTTACAATTGATATATTTGAACAACATTATGATTGAAATTGAAAATTTGACTTATTAATAAAAAAAATAAAAAATAAAAAGTGTGCTTGTATTATCCAATTAAATTATTTATGTTATTTAATCTTTAAAAAAAAACATCAATAAAAAATAAAATATATAATTTTAATAATTTTTTAATTACAATATTATTTTTTAATAGGTCAATTAAAAATAAATTATATTATTTTAATATTTTTAATATTAAATATTAATTTAAAAAATAATTTAAATAATTAATTGGCCTTTTTTTTTTTTAATTAAGGATAAAAAAATAAACATCGTTTATAATTTTAAAAATTAAATGGCATTCCAAACATAATTTAAAAGATCTCTGTATCGTGCTTCCTAATACAAAAGAGTAAGAGGAATAGATAAAGGCCCTTTTCCTTGTGCCCATGGGGAAGAATCCTGACCCACCAAATATCTCTAATTCCACAAAGTAATTATTATAACTTTGATTGAAATCTGTAATAAAAAAAATAAAAAAAAACACAAAACTTTGATTGGAATCACTTGATGAGTAAAAATATATTATTCTTCATATTTTTCGTAATACAAAAAGTGCTATATGTTCTTAATTTAGTGCAATCCTGCTGGGTCAAACTCTTTTCAGCTCATTGGCCATGAGTACAGAACCCCCAGGGATTCCCAAAATTTATTAATGTAATTTAACTGCACCAGTTGGCTTGATATATAATTATTATTATTTTTTGTCGACAAAAAAGTTTTTTTTTCTTTTTTTTTAAAAGAGACGATATAATATCGATATTTTTTCATTCATATAGATCAATACCTATAATTTAAAGTATTGAATTAAACTAACATTAGAGATTATCGTCGATAAATTTTAATAACTATTACATATTATTTTATTGGTCTCAATCTCATAATTTTGTATATATAATTTAACTGTGTTACCAACTGAATCAATGACTTGATATATAATTATCGTTGGTTTCTTATAATGCGTTATATTATTTATCATAAATATACATTTTATTTGTAATAAGTATATAACAAGCATTTTTTACGTAACTCACCTATGATTTAAAATGAACTATAACAACTGATCACATTTCAGTGCTAAGTAACTAAAATTACATAGCAAAATCAACTTATTTAGTTCTCAAGTCTAGGCAAAAGATTTAGAGGGGAAGAAATAAAGTAACTGAAAAAAAAAAAGCAGCTCAACATTTCTCTACTTGTACAACTTCTTAATTGTGGCATCACCTAGTGATGCTGTTGATCAGGTCCCCCGGGACTTGATCTCTCCGACACGAGATATGTTCCGGCGTGTTGCTCAATATTATCCGTTAGAACTTGTCTGGCAGTCTTCATCATCATCATTTGGTTGCTACTCTTGGTTGAAGAAGAAGCAAGAGAACGAGTTTCAGAATTTGAAAAGGTAACAAAGATAAGAAGAAGAAACAAGCAGAGTTTGAGGCTACTCATTATCATATACTTGGATCCAATATAATAAGTGGTAATTAGATGGAGGGACTAAGAGCTAGGCTTATTGATTTATATAGAAAATCATTAGTTGACATTTTTAATTGCCGTATATTTATAATAATAAAAACTGAAGGTGCATTTTCAATATCAGTCCAAATCTCTGATACAACTTTTTGTATATTAATATGCAAAATACACATAAACAGGAACTGCTAAAATAGGAAGCAAATTGCTAAAAATGTATTAAAAAAAAATTTTGTCTATTTATTTTGTCATTTATTAATGTATATACATTAATAAACAAAAAATAATACAAATGATTTGGAGTATATTAATATAAGAAATGTATAAAAATTAAAGTGTGATTTTAGTGAGGGAAGAGATGACATTTCTTCAACAAGAAATTTCATTTTAAGTGATTTAGATTAACTGTATTATTTTAAATTTATCATTTTATATATTACTTATAATTAATAAATATGTGTATAAAAATTTAGGTTACAAAGACATATATTTTTTTATCACTTCTATTTACGTGTTTGTCGGCAGCACACTGGTATTAGAGGATTGACACATGTTTAAGATAGAAAAATCCACACCGACTTTCCCAAAATAGGATTTAAAATTATTAAAGACGGTACAAATTAAAAGGTGGCTATGTGTAATTAAAATGTAAAAAAATATACCAATTGTTACCGTGAAAACTTGTTCTCTAGTTGTATGCCAAGTCATATTCTTTAAAAAATTGATAGCCAAGTCACGTATCCTTTGGATTTTTGCAGCAAGCATCATCAATCCTGCTGTAAAAACTATTAGTTAAAGTTTATTCAAGCAATAGAAATCAACTTACTCTATATCCTGAGAGTGATTAATTACTTTTCCTATCTAAATAGATGTTGCGTCAATACGTCGAGTTTCTTTTATTGTTGGATAATATTCCATTAAATCCCAAAAAGCAATTAATCTTACTCAACAACAGTTAATTTTAGGTACGCAAATTGAACTGAAACACGAATACTAATTATTAAATTTTTTATTAAAAAGAGAAAATTTTTATTAATCATCAAGTTTTAAAAATTATATCAAGGAATAAGTTCAATTTTCAAGTACACATTAAAGTATTTAAAAGGTACCCAAAATAAATGCTACATTTTAAAAAGAAAAAATGTGACCTAAATCACTAACAAATGGCGTACATAAAGCTTCCCAACCTAGCTCGCACTGACAACCAAAAGTAACACTCAACCATGATTTAGTATTCTTCAAAACATGAATGCATAATACATCTAGAACTTTTTCAGACATTTGTACAAATATTTAGGCCTCAATAGGTAAATAACAACACCAAAATACCACCAAACATAACTCATAACAGATTCAGACAATAAAAACCTACAAACTCTAACCTAAATCAGAACTGCAGCACAATTACTAACAAACACAGCAAACAAACCCACACAAACAGGCTTATTGAAAGAGAAAAAAATTATAGGCAGCAAACAAAATTGCCGAACCACCACTAGTGCAGAACACCAAATCCCAACGCCAACCATCACCAGGGACGATTCACCACACTAGGCTAGAGAAGAGCAAGACGAAGGCGGAAGAGGAGTAGATTAGTGAACTAGAGATGCCATTCCCCACACAAAAGAGGATTAGCCAAACGCAGCCAAAAAATAGAACAAAACCAAACGGAACGATAGGGATGATCAAACGACAAGGCTGTTCCCTACAGCTGGCCAAACACCAAAAACATTTAAAATCCTAAAGAGAAAGTAGTGAAAAATAAAATAGTGAGTACTAATTATTGAAATTATCTCATCACGTATGATTATGTACTTTATATACTTCAATGTTGAAAATTAAAATCATTTGTACACCCTACAAATCTTTAATAACCCCCTTACATCTTTTAGATGGATGATTAAAAAAAGGTTAATTATTTCATAGTTTACAATGTTATCGAGGAAAAAATTAACTAACAAGGCCAAAAAAGTAATGTTAATACATAAATCCACAGTCCATAAGCACTTTAAGAAAACAACAAAAGCACTACTTCTATAGTTATAAGCACCAGTTTTCATTGTGTTAATGATACTGATGATGTAAGTGCTTGCGACAATACCCTTTATATGTTTTAATAAGCAATCCATTATGGCAAATGTACAACAGCGTAAAGGCCCATATTTTCCTAAATGCTATTTTTTGTGGATTCCCTGTTAAAAGTTTCGGTAGTTTTAGAATCTAGTTCAATCTTTCTTCTGCTCTCTCTCTTTTTCTTTATATATATATATATTATTATTATTTTTTAATTTTTTTTTTGGGGTCCAAAAAAGACTCTTTTAATTAGGTAATTTTATCATAATTTTATTTTTGATACTATTTTTTATGCATATTATTTAAATGATACTTTACGAATACTCCTATTTAAAAATTAGTATTAATTTCATGCAATTTTTTAATTTATTGGAATTTGTGCAAAACATGTGCGAGATGTTAAGACCTTAAGGGTATTTTGGTCTCTTAAAAAGATCTCATTAACGCATGCACGAACCACTTTCACTAATTTCTACTTGATCCAAAGTCCAACTCAATTATGACTGAAGTGGCCATCGAATGTATTGCTCTATGCCAATCTTAGACCAACATTATTTTTCTTCCTAATGGCACATTTGCTATCATATTTTTCATGCCTTTCCATATGAACTCCCTTCACTTTTTCTTTCAACTATACAACACCACATTTTCTTTCTTCTTTTCCTACTATAATTACAAATACTTCTCTTCTTAAAAGTAGAAGAAACCTAATAACAACTCCTATCAAACACATAAATTTGAATCTGCTCGTAATATCTATTCTAACAATACGAACAAAAAATCTCGTCCTGGGCACGCTTGGCGAGATCGGCGACGAAGTGAAACCTTCAGCTAGGGTTCTTGACGAGTGAGACTGCGGATCTCCATCTCTGTTGAAACTCAATAGAGACTTCACTCAAGAGCACTCTAGTGCTTCTCTTTGGGTCTCCCCTTCCAGCCTAAAGTGTTGTTCGCCTCCTCGTTTTTTAGTGTTTGTAATTTGTTTGTGATTTTCGTTCCTCGCTATTGTTTACTCTAGTTTTAGTGTTTGTTTGTTGTTATTGTTGATTATGGATTATTTGAGGAATCGTGTGGATCTGCTGGATTTGACAATTGATCTCGAAGATCAAACTGAAAAGGAGAAAGGGGAATCAGAGATTGCGATTGCTGCTAAACTCTTCTCGCAAAAGCCTATTAATCTAGAGGCGGTGATCCATGTTCATCGGAAGATTTGGACTAAACATGGTGGTTTAGATTTCAAAATGGTGGATCGTTGTGTCTTTATCTTCTATTTTGAAGATCTTGCTAAGATGGAGGCAGTGATTCAGAGAGCGCCTTGGAGCTTTGATAATAGTTTACTTGCTGCTCAAAAACTCCTTCCAAGTATGTCCCCATCTAATCTTGAGTTTGACTCGACTTCTATATGGGTTCAATTGCATGATCTTTCTATGGATTGGAGGAAGGAGGGTATTGTTAAAGGTATTATGTCGTTTGTTGGCCTGGTGTTAGAAGTTGATAAATTCTCACTTGCCAATGGTATGATGAGATCAGTTAGGGTTCGTATTAGATTTAATCTGTCACAAGCTTTAATTCCAGGTGCTTGGATACCTTTTAATTCTTCACATGTATGGGTGGAGTTAAAATATGAACGTCTTCCTGCTTTCTGCTATTATTGTGGGAGGATCACTCACCAATCCAAAAATTGTGAGAATTCGAGTGATGTTTGTATTGATTTTGGAGGTAAGTATGCACTATTTAGGGAGTGGATTTGATCGAATATGAATATGAAGGTCCCCACTCATGTGAAGAATGGGATTTGAAAAAGAACAGTGATTTTCCTTTTGGTGAGGGCTCGACTGTTAAGAAGAAGAAGGGTGTTGGACGTGCTAATTATAGAGGGAAAAAGAATTGTTCTTCTAATGCTGGGAAGGGTAAAATGATTGGTAAGAGCAATACGGAGCAGGTTGTGAAGTCTGGTAAAAGGCCTAGGAATGGCCTTGAGGATGTTACCTTTTTGGGCTCTATTATCGATGATTCTGCTCATGGTGTCATGAAGGATTCTTCTAATGCTAGTGCTAAGATTCGGGTGGATCTCGCTATTAGAGATTTTGTTGAGTAATGGTTTTGGTTGAAGGATGGATCTTCTGTTGAATATGAAGGCCCTTTAGGTTTTTATTCTTTTATGTTTTTTTGGCTGTTGGTGTCTCTACTGGTTTGTGTTTGTGTATTTGTTTTCAGTAAGGCTACAATGTCATGTTTGAGTTGTGAGTCTTTTATTTTGGTTGTTGGATATTTTTTGAGTCTGTTGAAGGTTTCATTTGTGTGTCTTTACCTTGTGTTGCTGAGTTTGTTGGCTTGCTATTGGAATATGAACCTTTCTTCTTAGCTATGCCGGATGGCACTGATGATGGATGGTTTCTGAGTATTTCTTTATGTTGTAAGACTTCGAATGTAAATCACAATTTGATCTTAAAGATTAACAACAACACTTCCAAAATTGCATTAAATTCTTTATTAACTTGTTTCAACTAATCTCTCTCAATCACAAGCTCTCCTAATACATCATCTGTTTTCGCACTACCAGAGAATAAAATCCTCACACCTCTCAGACTTATCACTTTGGTATACAAATGAATTCTATATCCTCTCAAGAGAGAGACTACACTATATATAAAGCATATATGTTCCTTACTATACAGTGTTTACAATTCACACTTAGCCACATAGTGATTGGTCCACGTGTTCACTAATTCCACATCATTCTTGGTGCCACATCTACAAATTCTCCACCTTGGAACCATGAATGAGCTCTTCTACTGCTTCTCTGTCTGTCCACTACTTTTAACTTCATTTTCTCCACTATGCTTACCAAGTTTTTACACAACAAAAACTTGTACAGAGGGACTACCTTGGTAAGCATGTCTGCTGGATTTTCTTGGGTGTGTATCTTCCTTAATTCCACCAGCTTCTCCTCAGTTACATCTCTAATGAAATGGAACTTCACATCAACATGTTTGGTGCGCTCATGATGCTGAGGGTTTCTTGACAAATGGATTGCTCCCTGATTGTCACAAAACACTACCACTTTGCCTTGCACAAACCCCAACTCCTCAATGATTCCTTTAAGCCACAACCCTTCCTTCAGAGCTTCTATAGCAGCTACATACTTTGCTTCTGTTGAGGATAAGGCCACTACCCTCTGCGAGTTTGATTTCCAGCTTACCAAGCCACTTCCAAACTCGAAAAGGTAGTCTGTCAATGATCTCCTTCTGTCTAAGTCTCTAGCAAAATCAGAGTCTACATATCCCACTACTTTAGGCACCTCTTCTTGCTTGCTAAACATTAAGCCAATGGCTACAAACCCTCTCAAGTATCTAAACACCCATTTGACTGCTTCCCAGTGCTTCCTTCCTGGCTTACTCGTGTACCTGCTTACCAAACTAGCACTGTGTGCTAAATCAGGTCTCATGCATACCATAAGGTACATTATGCACCCCACTGCACTGGCATATGGAACTTTCTCCATATAGCTTTCCTCCTCACTTGTCATTGGTCCACATGAGGCTGACAGTTTAAAGTGTGCAGCTAAAGGGGTTGACACTGGTTTGGCAACATGCATTCCAAACTTTTGCAGCAACTTCTCCACGTAATGAGTTTGAGATAAGAACAATCTCTTGGCATCTCTGTCCCTCCATATTTCCATGCCCAAAATTCTCTTGGCTTGGCCAAGTTCCTTCATATCAAACTCAGCTCCCAAAAGTCTTTTGATCCTCTCCACCTCTGTCTTACTTCTGCTTGCAACAAGCATATCATCTACATACAGCAGCAAGTACACTGTATCTCTGTTACCAGTGTTGCGCATGTACACACATGGGTCATGTTCACTTCTTTGAAAACCTACACTTATCACATACTTATTAAAGTGCCTATACCAGCACCTTGGGGACTGTTTTAGTCCATACAAGGACTTTTTCAGCAAACATATCAAGTGCTTCTTACCAGGTACCTCAAAACCTGTAGGCTGTTCCATGTAGATCTTCTCATCCAGTCTCCCATGTAAGAAGGATGTTTTTACATCAAGCTGTTCCAACACACCTAAATCAGGATCTTACTGTCAATTGTGACACAGTACAGCATGGAAAATATCTCGTTGAAATATACTCATTCCCTTTTAGTAAATCCCTTAGCTACCAGCCTTGACTTGTATCTTGGTAGCTCAACTCTAGGGACTCCATCCTTCCTCTTATACAACCACCCCATTCTGTTGGGGTGTATAAGTCACTATTCTGTGTCTGTTAATACCACAGTCCCTACAAAATTGACTGAACTCTTCATTGCAATATTCCAGCCCATTGTCAGCTCTGAGGTATTTCACCATCTTTCCTGGCTGCAGTTCCACTTGTAGTTTCCAAATTTTAAACTTTTTCAGGGTCTCATCTTTAGTCTTGAGAGTGTACACCCATGCTTTCTTGGAGAAATCATCTATAAAAGATATAAAGTACTTGGAACCACTCAGAGATGGGCTTTGAGTAAGACCCCATAAATCTGAGTGAAAGTAGGCTAACTTTTCACTAGTATTCTTCTCTGACCTTACAAATTTCACTCTTGTTGACTTCTCCAACACACACTGCTCACAAAAAGACAGCTTGCTAAGCCTCAGATTCCCAAGAACACCTTGCTTGTGAAGTTCCTGTAACCCCTTTTCACTTATATAGGCCAGCCTATGGTGCCACAGTTTGAGCTTTGCTTTACATTCATCCTCAGCCACTGTAACTGTGGGTGTAATGTCTCCACCTTTCAGTACATAAATTCCATTCTTTAACTCTCCTTTGATGCAGATCATAGATCTTCTAGTCACCTTCAAATCCATGCCATGTCCTTTGAACACATACCCTTCCTTCACTAACTCACCTAGTGAGATTAAGTTTCTCTTCAAATTGGGGACATGCCTTACATTTCCCAAACTCCTCTTAAAGCCATCTTCCAGTTTTAGAGTCACAACTCCCATTCCAACCACCTTGCACTTCTGGTCATTTACCATGTACACAACTCCATGTGACACTGGTTTATATAAAGTGAACCAATTTTTACAAGGTGTCATATGGTAAGAGCACCCAGAATCCAAGATCCATTCTTGATGGCAATAACTATCCACCACAATTAGAGCCTCTGCACTTTCATAACCATCATATGCAACTGATGCTTCTGCAAAGCCATTATCCCTCTCTTTATCTCTAAATCTTTTTCGTTTATCTGGACAGTCCCTCTTGAAATGGCCTTCTTTGTGGCAAATGAAACATCTAAGGGGTTTCTTGGTCTTTGACTTTGATATTTGATTTCCCCTGTGTGGTTTAAACTCCCTTTTGTCATTTCTCCCCCTCACAATTAATGCATCTCCACTACTACCAGCAAACATTGTCTTATTAGAGGCTTTCATATCCAGTTCCTTTGATCTTAAAGCAGCAACCACCACTCCTAATGTCAGATTCTCCTTGCCATACTCAAAGGCTGCCTATATGGCATCAAAGGTTTCAGGTAGTGAATTCAAAAGGATCACTGCCTCATTTTCATCACTGATTACCTCTCCAATGTTTGATAGTTCAATAGTGACCTTTTTAAAATCATCAAGATTTGCTTCCAGAGTCTTGGTGGTATCCATCTTATATCCAAAAAGCCTTTTCTTGAGGTAGATCTTGTTAGATAGAGTTTTCCTCAGATAGAGATCCTCCAGTTTGTTCCAAAGGCTGTGTGCAGTGGTTTCATCATTAACTTGTCTCAAAACTGTGTCAGATAGGTTCAAGATTATACTCGTGAAGGCTGTGTCTAGAATTTCTTGTTTCTTCTGGGCTGTTACTATTTCTGCAAATTGGGGGTTGTCATTGAGCGCGATGGAAACTTTATGTTGCACCATAACAACCTTCATCTTCTTCCTCCAGATTCCGAAATCTCCAATCTCATCGAACTTCTCTATGTCAAGTTTCAGTGTTCCCATTCTTGATTATCTTCCTCAGCCTTTCTTGCTTCGTGATCCGATCAAGAATATCTTCGATGATTTGCTCCCCACTTCCTGCCTTGCTTTGATACCAATTTGTTGTGAGACTTCGAATGTAAATCACAGTTTGATCTTAAAGATTAACAACAACACTTCCAGAATTGCATTAGATTCTTTATTAACTTGTTTCAACTGATCTCTCTCAATTACAAGCTCTCCTAATACATCATCTGTTTTCGCACTACTAGAGAATACAATCCTCACACCTCTCAAACTTATCACTTTGGTATACAAATGAATTCTATATCCTCTCGAGAGAGAGACTACACTATATATAAAGCATATATGTTCCTCACTATACAGTGTTTACAATTCACATTTAGCCACATAGTGATTGGTCCACGTGTTCACTAATTCCATGGTGCTACATCTACACTTTAGTTTACTTCCTAGTATGTTTACTAAAATGATGTTTGTTTCTTAGTTCCTTTTATATGCTGTCATGCAGAAAAGTGTGGAGCTAATTTGGTGTAGATGGTTGTGTCTATGATTGGTTTAGTCATGTTTATTGGTTGTTCTGTTTTGAGTCAAGTTTTTTCTTATCAGTTTGTATGCTTGTGCTCTATTAATGAAGCTTTACTTCTCTTGTGACCACATAAAAAAAAACAATACGAACAAAAAGAATAATAACATGATGGTGATAAACATACGAATTGGGTTCTTGTTATTATATATAGATTTCAATCAAATCTTTTATTTAGGAAGTATAGGTAATCATTGAAGAGAGCGAATAGATGTTGAAGAGAGCGAACTTTAAATAAGTTGAGTAGTTCATTTAACATCTTTAATCATATATATTTATGATAAATAAATTATTCATTGATTTTATATATTATTGATATGATATTCTAATGTAATAATATTTATATTCAGTGGTAACACTTTCTTGAAAAGTGTTATATTTTGTATAAAAAAAATAAAGAATCTCACAGCTAATGTTATACGAATCACTTAATTAAAGGAATAATTCATTAGTACAGATAAGCTTAATTGCTCAAGTAAATAATTAATAGATCCCTCAATCAAAGAATTGTTTGTATGATCAGAAATAAATAATGTGACTTCTATTGAGTTTGAAAATCATGATAATCATCATTCAAGTTAAGTATAAGTCCACCTTCTAATGATATAATCCATCTAAGCCACATAAACCGCCCGCCCAAGCACATTAAATGCAGTACAAAATTAGTTAATTTATTCATAATAACCGAAAGGCATGCCTATTTTATTTATAATATATGAATTAAATTATTGAAGTTATAAAATTAAAAAGGTGTGTGAAGAAGGATATGGTCGACCCTACTTTTAGGAATAATTTATATTTATTATTGATATAATATAGTATGTGATGTAATAATAATAATAATAATAAGAAGAAGAAGGATAAATTATCATTTGAGATCTCCAAATTAAATATATATATTTTTTAATTTCATTTTTAGAGGTTAATTATAATAAGATATTAGATTGACATATATCTCAATTTTAAGTTAAAAATAAAAAGCTATTGTATAATTGGCAATTTTGTATATAAATACGTGTTACGTAATTGATTAATTTTTAAGGCTATTTTATTTATAATGGGACTTCAGTTATTCATATTGTGTATGAGAAATTTGTGAGATTTTTTAATCTAAGACTATTTAATTAATTTCAAAGTAGAGGATAATGGTTTTTTTTTTACATTTGACTTTTTAAAGCAGCACAATGTAGCTATACCTCACTTTTAGTATTAAGTTAATTTCATTATATTCCAATCCTTCCTCATTAAAGTTTAAAACTTGAAAACTGTTTTCCCCCTGCCCTTAAGAATATTTGATGAAGACACTGGAGACTTATTGCTTTAAGCGAATGAATGAGGACCGGACTTTATTTCGATCCAAATGTGATGCAGGATCATAACTACACCAACATTTCTGTTTTATCTCAAACTACTTTACTTAAATACCGTTTAATTTAGTGTTATAGTTTAATTAACTTTTTGGAGTATTTTAGATTTTTGCTTTAAGGACCGAATAATTAGTTATTTGTACAACCCGGACAGTGGACGCTCAGTTTTTACAATCATTTGTTTGTGAGTTGGTACGGTTTTTCTTTGCCAATACAATCTGAGTTTCAGTCACACAATTCAGCTAAGTTTGAGTCATGTTGATTCAAGCAATTTTCCAAGACTTGCTGCATTAGAATGTAGAAAATAACATAGAAATTATAAGAGTTTCATGTCTATGATTAGAAAGAGACAAACCCCACCATTAGAAAAAGAACCGGAAAAAGAAAAAAATATTTCCAACCCATTATAATTCGTGATATATATATATATATATATATTATTGGAAACGACTCAATTAATGGGATTTTTACTAATTATATAAATATTCTGGCGATAAAGCATTAAATTAGTATCTATACCAACGTGGCCAAATACATGATCTAAGGGTATCAGAGTTGAGCTATATTAAATTAATTTCACTTTAGCATAATTTAAATTTTATTTGAGCTAGTAAAATTAGCTCGAATAGAAACTAAATATAAATAAACTAATTTAAATTAATTTAAATTATTAATTATATATATTTTTTAGTTAATATAATTAATATTTTTTTATAAAAAAAAATATGTTTAATGATTAAAGCTCAAGTATCATTACATAAAATAAAAAATAAATAAATATAAGAAAAAAAATTAATTATTAAAACAAGAAATTAATTTTTAAATTAATTAAGCAATGAGTAAATGTCATTAAACTCCACTCATACAAAAGCTAGAACCTTTCATGCACTCATGAAAACTCACATTTAAAATAAAGAGTTCTCAAGTCCAAATAATTTTTTTCTCTAACTATTAAACAAAATAAATACAGATGACTAGATTAAATAAAGATACTTGCTAAAAAATGAAGATATAAAGTAACTTAAAATGTCACACGATAATATAATTTTTTTTATATATACACGAGAATATAACTTTGACTATTACATAATACATAATTCATAAGGCAATGAACAAGTGGAAAAGAGAATAGCCTAACATAGGTTAATAAAATGTTTGAAATTTTTACTTTAAAATCTAATATTTAATCAATTTAAAAATAGAAACTTTATAATACTAATTAGAATTAAATATAAATATTATTTTTTTTGTTTAAAGAATTAGGTAGATTTAAAAGCTAAATACATTAATATCAAAGAATATAACATAATTTTGAATAAATTATAACTATTTATTCATTATCAGCTTATTTTTCAAAAGAAAAAAGAAGAAAAATAATTAATATATCATCAAAGAGAAGTATCGAAAGAGTTGAAAGATTATTTTAATTTTAATATAATCTTTTTTTTTTTTAAATTTTTTATTTAAAATTTAATTTAATTTTATTTCACTTCGAGTTAATGGACTGACTTTAATCTAATCCTAATTTTTTTTATTATTTAAATTAGATCGAAATAAATTTTAATTTAATTTATTTTGTATTTGATTTAAATTCAATTCAGTTGATGAAACTATAGAATAAATTTTCACCCCTTATTATCATGCTAGTTTTACGTAACTTTTAGTTCATGGGTTCTGCTCTGTCATCTACTCTCTGTTCCCTTTAGCGTTCGTAAATCGGAAATATTTCATTAGATTACCCTAGTTCAAAGATTTTTTTTATTTTTAATCTTCTCATTATTTCAAATATGTTTAAAAGTATTTTATTTATATACATACATTCAAAGCACAAAAGTTATTACAACTGCACTAGCACTCGCAAACTATCTCATGTTTTTAAGAAAAGTTTTATTTTTGAGTAGAAAGTTTAAAATAAAAAAAGCAGTATAAAAATGTACTTGTAGTAACGTACTGAATAATAGACAATCTTATTACTTTCTACCCAAAATGAAAGTTACATCTCAGTAAGTGAATGGGAACCATCACATTAACTCTAGATATATCTCTGTTTTTTTTTTTTTTCCTTTCTTAATCACTCTGTTAAGTCTTGAAATGAAGTAAAATAAGGAAGCTCTAATTAAATTTTGAACAACAAAGTACGTCAAATACTGTTTGATCAAAAAAGAAAAAGAAAATCAATGATGGCGAGAATCAGGTCCACCAGGGCTCAATCGTTTGGAATCAAATGGCTTGTCACCATTTCTTTGAATGCTAGCTTGGAGTGCTTGCTTGGCAGTCTCCATGAGTGCCCTATTTCTCGTGTTTGGCAACACCAACATGCCACTTGGTACTGAACGAGTTTCTGAAACTGGAAATGAAACAGCTGAGATTAGCAATAAAACACAAAACCAAAACTTCAACTCCGCCATATATATAATATATATATATAACAAATGCAAGCTAGCGAGCTCTTGCTTAATGTGGAAAGAAAAATAAGGCGCTTTAGCAATGAAGATAATCTTAGATGGGACTTGTTTGACAATATTGGGAATTAACGAAAGAATCAAGTACACATTTATTTCGTTTGGGAGGGCTGGCTATATATAGGCAATGTAGGTCAATCTATGGAACCTCTTTTCTTGTCATTGGAAAGAAAATATTAGGCGACTACTTGGTCTTGGCCTCTTGGATGATGATTATAGTGGAATATGTGTGTTCCTATGTTAATTCAAAGTGGGAAATTTTCCTTTTAAAATATGGCCTCAAAAGCTAATTGCAGTACTCTATACTGAAAATTAAATATTATTTGACCATTTAGATTATGTTTAACTCATCTCGAATGCCTTTTAATTTGTTTATCATGTATATAGGGTGGTAATGTGGACTATAATTAAGATCACAATTTCTACCCACTTTATACAAATTCTTTTTAGTTTAAATTAATTATTAATTATTTTATACTTATAAAAATATTAAATTTTTTGTATCACTATAAGAATATTTTAATTTTTTTTTCAAAATATTAAAAAATTAATACGTGAATTTGAATCGAAAAATATGAAAATCAACATACAAACATAAACAAACATGCATAAATTATCATTCATGTATGTATATATATAATTTTTTTTTACTATATTTTGAAAGAAATAAATTTGAAGGAGATTTTTTTCCTATAAAGATAGTATATATAACATGGAAGAGATAAGAGACATACAATTGATTAATGTGTGTGAAAAAAAGTGTGAAAACCTTAAAAAAAAAAAATGGGGATCTAAAGGATTTGAGTTTATTTCTTGATATATACTTATTATTCTCTTTGTACTACTGTCTTTTCCTATTAGAGAGGCTTATAAATTAAGTTTATATTAATGCCGACATGGGTTTGTGGGATGGTTAATTTTATAATTTGTGGCTATATAGTCCGAAGTGTAATAATGTTCTGTGTGAGCTTTCTTGCCGTCCTTTAATTTTTTTTGGGTATAGCCCGTGTAGCCTTTCGGAACAAACTACCCACTTAGAACTTCGATTACAACTCTTACTGTATTTTTCAACAGCTGGAGACTTAGAATAAAGGATTTATTATTAACGCCTGTTACTTAAATAATTTAATTATTTAATTAATTTTATTTTTAATAATATATATATATATATATATATATATATATATATATATATATATGTGTGTGTTTATTTTCGTTAAAAATATATATATTTATTAAGAAATTAAAAATATAACTTTATAAAAAAATTTGTACAGTACAATTAAGCCTTATTATTATTATTATTTAAAAGAGATGTATTTTATTAATGACAGTAGAGTTACGCACAATACCTCTAAATAAAACTGGCACAAGATACACCTCTATAAAACTTACAATTTTTAATTAATTAAATTGCTTTACAAAGTGATCAAATTCTTATTGTCAGAAATGTCGGAGATGGGCGTAAAAAACCAAAATAAAAAACAAAATTCTTAAAAAGTTGACTATTTATTAAGATTTTTTTTCTTTTTTTACCAAAAGCCTAGAACAATCATCCATCAAACACACATATCCTATAATTAAAAAAAATAAAAATAAAAAATAATTAATATTTAATTAAAAAAATAATTAATTTTTTTTCCAAATTTAAACAAAATTTTAATAAAATTTTCATTATCTAATATATAAAGTTATAAATTAAACAATAAAAATTTTATTTAAATTTAAATAAATAAAAAACTATTAACAATTAGAGTAATTTTTTAATTAAAAATTATTTTATTAAATATTTATCTATCAAAAAATATAAATAATTAAATCAATAAAATAAAAATATATTAAATTATTATAAAAGCTAATAAAAAAAATTATATCATACTTTTTTTTGTTAGCTTGTAATTGTTTGGTACATTACATGTTGCTGGAGATGGAAAAATTTGAATTAATATTATGATAATTAATTTGATGTATTTTTGTTTATTTATTTATTTATAGGTTACTTGTTCGTATATTTCTGATTTAAATGGAAAGAATCATTTGATCTTTATAAAAAAGCAAAGCAAGCATTCCTAATTTACTCCCATTAATATTTAAAAAAGGGTGGACTTTGTTAATTTTCCAACTAATTAATGGGTGGTGCTTTAAGATCGTAAAATCATTTTCACTTAATAAATTAATCTTAACATGCACACTAAAGCATGATATGAATTTTAAACTAGGATGTTTCCAGTTTTCACTAATCAATTTGTTTTCTTTCCGAACAAAATATACTTTCTTTATCTTCTTTTGAATTTAATTACCAGAAAAATAGTACACACTTTCCAAGTGGATATTAACATCCTTACAATGAATTGGACTAATTGCAATTTTTAAATTATTGAACAATTGTTTAAAAATTAGCTATAAAAGTTGTCTTTTAGTTGTCATAGTTAGTGAATTTTTCAATTTAAGAACATAAATCATATTTTGACCCATGACCAAGACTACTTAGAAAAAATAATATTGTATTGTTGCGTGACTCACTTTAAGGAATAAATGTGATTGACAGTCTTACTAAGGGTCTGTTTTGTTATTAATTTTATTTCCAAGATATAATTTTTTAAAATTAATTTCATTTTAAAGTTCAAAATTAACTTGAAAATCAATTCTATTTTTGCACACACTTTTATTATTTTTAAAAATCATATTTTAAGTTTATTTTTCTTTTCATCTGTTACATTTATTTTTTTCATTGTTTTGACTTAAGAAATAATAAAATATGAAAACATAACTTTTTTATCAAATGAGATTTTGTTTTTTTCTTTGAAAATTTTTTTTGGAAAACATAAAACTAATTTTAAATTAAAAAAAAAATTAGAACTTGAAAACAGAACTTGATACAATAAGATATAAGGATTTAATTTTAATCTTATTTTGTTTCTTAAAAATGAATCATCTTATTTTGCTTAACGATAATACAAACATTTACTGAGGCAGTTCAAAACTTAAGACTAATTATATATTACATATTACAAATATTTTGTTTATTAAAAAATAAATATAATAAATTTGGAGTTAGATTTCAAATTGTAGCAATTGTTAAATTCCTTTTTTTTCACTTTTATAATCGCGAAAATAATCATTATTTTTATATATTTTTACAAAAAATAATAATTTAGTCATAAAATTTTTGTAGTCTAGACTTATTGAATTTAAATGTAAATTTAAACAAAACATTTAACATTTTTACAAAAAAAAAATAAAGAAAGAAAATAGGGATCAAGATTGAGGAATATACAAAACAGTCTCTTTCTTCTATTAAAAAAAAAAAAAATCACGAAACATGGAGTTTAGTCGGACCCTAGGAGCATCTTTAACCTCTTAACAATAATTACATTAAATCAATTAATTATATATTACTATTAGTTATTAATAATAATAAATTTAAAAATTAGTATTCAAATTTGATCATATAAAGCGCATTCTTAAAGATAGTGAGAAATTTATAAATAATATTGACAATATGCAATATCTAAATTTTAAAGACAGTAATAACTTTGCTTCATCTCAATCAAAATCTCCCACATCAGAATCTTCTGGTTTATCTTCATTTTCTCTTGACATAAATAAAGGAAAAATAAGTGTTACTTCAAGTTAATGGCCTATAGGGGTGAAAAAAGCAAAATTAAAAAGAAAAAGTGATGAATAAATTACAAAAATTATTGATCAAAATTGAAAACTTGTTTAAATTTTAAAAAAGAACAGCTCAAATAAGCAACAAGTTATCAACTCCAAATGCGAAAGATAGATGTTGGTGGGTTTATTCGAAGTGAACAAGTAAAAATTATGCAAAATATATCTATAAAAAAAAAATGATCTCAAGTTAAAGACCAAAGATCCCAAAATAGTGCATATATTTTTTGTCAATATTTTAATAATTTTGGAGGATTTGAAAATAATTTACCTAATTATTAAATTGTTGTTTTAGTTCATATTATATTTTTAGCTTTATGTTGTATTTAGTAATATTTTTATCAATTTTGTATCATATTACATATGTTTAATTTTAAGTTATTATATGTAATAAAAAAACTAAACAATATTTTTTTAAAAAAATATAGTACTTGAATATTGTCACACTATAATAAATTTGGTACAATATTGCCCATCACACTATACTTGATGCAATATTTGTCGTTAAGTTGGTGCAACTTTTTCACATAAAGTTAACAATTTTGGTGTGATAGTGCCGGATCGGGGACGCTCTAATGCAGCCATTTTGACATATGTCGACTCCCACTAAGCGTATTGACTTCCCTAGTTAAAATATTGAAGTGAGTGAACTTTTAATCATCAAATATTATCTATAGGCCGTCGACTCTGCCGTATATGAATAAATAAACAAACATTCATTCTAATACCTGTCTTAGTCATAATAGCCGTGCTTATCTATTTAAGTAAACAATAATTAAAATTATATCCAAGTTCCGTACAAAAAAAGCTCTTTGTTTTTTAAGTTTAAAATAGAAATATAATTGAGGGGAGCCACTTGTTAAATTATATTGTATAATTCGAGCCCATAAACTTTTTCTTTTTTTTTTTCCTTGTAATCTTTTTTGTTTTATCCAAAACTATATGACTCCTTTTTCAATTTGAGTGGAATGTCAGTTCTTTTATGAGTGGTCATCAGGCCTAGCCACAGAATGGATATGATATTCTTATTTATTTTGAGAATAAAAACTCATCAAGTTTGGAATTTACTAAATTATATGCATATTAAACTCTAAATAGTAATGCGTCATGTCTGGCTTCCACACCCAAAATACAAGCGATTGGTACTTAAAACTACAATCCTTGGGTAAAGTTTCTCACGCCCTCAAATCTAATTATGCTTTTGGTTGTCCATGCATATCACCTTTCAGATTTAAAGGGCATAATAAATTGCTTAAAGAGAGTTTATTAACATCAATACTTCTATAGTTTTATTATTTCTTGCGTGTACTAAGGTATCTGTGTAGATTGTAAAGTTTTCCGGTGTTTTTCTTAAATTATAGTGTTTTAACAAATAGAATTGCAACCTAAGGGTAATTGTGTTAGCTTAGTTCATAATATTCCTTTGATGCATAAATGATCTAGCTAATCAACTTGTTTCATTTTTAATCATTTCTATTACGCAAAAAAAAAAAACATATGTTTATTTTCTTCTAATATTAAAAAACATATGTTCATTTATGTTATATAAAAAACGAATATGTATTATATAAATAAAATTCTATATATAAAGTTAGTTATGCTATAAAATTAAACTTCATAATATTACACTTCGGTGCATGCTTGCCTTTGTTTAAAAAAATTAATATTTGTTCCCATTGGAGACAATATAAATTAATAATGCACAAAACCAAAGCTATGGGCCAAGTCGCTCAAAAGAAGGCCTGCTCTGTTTTGTTTTTGGGCTTTTCCAACAAACCAGTTACGGCATAAAAAAAAAAAACATGTGTGTTTTGTTTACTTTCCGCAATATTACGTAGTTGTTCATTTCCTATAAATCAAAGTGAGACTATATCACTTATCAGGCATGTCTGGAACGGAAGGAGATCTCATCTATACTATTGGTAGTATGTCACTTTGTCTGTAGTTAGTAAATATTTTATGTAATAATGACCGTAATTATTTTTATATAAGTATTTGTCGTATATTAATAGCATATATAACAGCATATCAAAAATCACATGGAATTTAACTAATTGCACAGCCTCATAAAAAATTTCTTCTACTTTCCTTGCTCCATGAATAACAAGTGTCATTTCTTTTTCATATTATATTTTACTTAAAATGAAAAATGCTTGTAAAATGATATATAATATACGTCCATTGAGGAAGAGAGTGCACAAAGAAGTGTCTTTAGCAATTTTCATGTATATATATTGTTTTGTTTAATTTATATTAGTGTTAATTTGCAATGTTTAACATGTTATTTTTTGGTTTTTTTTTATTTGCTATATAAATAATATATTAATCGATTACTCCCTCGTTTAATATATGATGAAATACTCATTAAAGAGGGAATTACAAAAAGAAAAAGAAAAGGGAAAGAATAAATAAATAAGAGAGTTTTACCGTGGTTACAAACTTTTCTAATTTATTTATTGTAAATATGTGACTAAAAACCATCTCAATCAATATATATATATATATATATTTTTAACAGAATAAAGTTCTTAAGGAGAGACGAAGTAATGCTCGCTAATTTCCATTAATTCAAATCAACACTTTATTTTGAGAATATCAACAGTAGCACTTAAACTTGTTGTCAGATAAGTCTTTATATTCAATTACGATTTTTTCATCTTTTAAATTCCTGAACTATCCCGTGTCGGTTTCTCAATCAGTATAATTGGTTACAAAGTTTTTTTTTTTTTTTTTTTGGAAGATTCAATAGCAGTCTAGTTGTATTAACAAATACCTAGATAAAATGAAACTACAGTGAAGAGAACAGATTTCTTTTCATCCAGACAAGTTACAGGATAGTAATATTATATTCTTTTAAGATTGAATTTTGTAACGAGAATTAATCAAAATAAAAAATAAATATTTATTAAAAAAAAAAATTTGTATTGGAATTAAGAAAAAAAGAGAGAATATAAATCTCATTTATTTTCTTTGTATTTATTAAATAATTGTAAAAAAATGAATGAAATTATTAATTAGTTTAAATGTTCTAAAAGCAATAATAAAAAATATCAAGTAAAATAAAATATTAAAATAAATATTTTTTTATATAATTATATTTTGTAAACTTAGGAAAGATAATGAATACAAAGAGAATGTAGAAAATAATCAATAAAAATATTTGGGAAATTTATTAACTTTTCATCATGTTTTTAAAAAATAAATAATGAAATAAAAATAATTTTCTTTTTCTCATGTTTCTTATCTGAATATTATATGTTAATTTATATATTTTTATATTTATGTTACGAGTTAATAATTAATATTATCTGAATTATCTATCGAACTTATAAATAATTTTAATATGTAGCATGATATATGTAATCAAAATGTTTGTATTATTTCAACTCACATAAGGGCAATTCTACTAACATATCCCTAATTTTTTAAACACATACCCCTCAATAAATGTAGGATGTTAAGAGATGCATTAAGGGGTATGTGTTTAAGAGAATGAGGGTATGTGTTTAGAACTTGCCCTCACATAATTGGTGTATTACTGTTGTAGTCTATCCCAATTTCCCAATTCGCAACCCAGTTAACTATAGTGGACCTCACTCTCATGGGCCTCACATGCTTTAGTCTGAAAGCCTCTTCTTTCTCTCTTTTTTTTCTTTCTTTGCTTTCCCACAAAAGCCATAGTGCACTTTCGAACGATAAATTCGTTAAAAGAAAACATAAATTCAATTCCATCAAAATGGTTGGTTTAAAAAAAAAAAATAATAACTATGGCGATTTTAGATTTAAAAATAGTATGTATGTATATATTATGCATAATTAAATAATTTTAAATGTATTAGTTTAAAGATACATACATATTTACAGTTAAATATTTACTAATATATTGTCATTCCTTTAAACAATATTTATCTTAGTTGCATGTATAACATGTACATCTTATAATATTTAATTTTAAAATTAATTTAATTATATACTACTTATATATATTATTTACAATTATAATCACAATTGTTGCTCTTAATTTTCCTTTTTTAATTTACTGTTACTACAATATATAAACCCAAAGTTAAACTAACTTCAAAGAAGTATCTAAAATGGAAGAAAAAAAAACTATAATGATAATCCATAAACATAAACCAAGTTTTGGGTCGTAGAAGTTTTGTATTTATGAGTTTAATATATTTTAGTAATTTGAGCCATAATTATATAATTTAAAAAAATATTAATTAAATTTAATTTTTTAAAATTAATTATTTTTCTAGATGTAAAATTGAAATTATGTAATTTTTTTATTAAAAATAATTTTAAAAAAATAGAGACTGGTTTGCTCCATCTCCTTCCCATCCCCCCCCCCCCCATTCTATCTTCTCCATTTCTCTTTCTTTCTCTGTGTTTCTCTTTCTTTTTGCTACCATTGTTGGATCATCTACTTGCCTCGCTAGAACAGGAACTACAGGCGTAGAATCGCTGATCAATTAGCCCAGGCATGGCTCTAATTTCAATTTTTTTAAATTAAGATAAATAAAAAAAAGAGAATTTTAAAATAGTAAGACGAAGAGAGAGATGGAGGAGAGAGACTATATACAGGAAAAAAATCTTCTATATAATTGTTATATGTGGTAAAACGAATAAATTTTGACCATTAATTTTTAAAAATTGAGAATTAATATTAGAAACCTAAATTATATCAAGAATTTGGAAAGAAGAAGATAAGGAAGAGAGAGAGTGAGAAAAGGGTGGAGAGAGAAGGGGGAGAAAATGGGAATACATTTTTTTCTCTTTCTAATTTTTCTAATTTTTTATTGTTTTTAAATAAAAAAAATAAAGAAATTAAATTTTATCCCATAAAAATACTCAATTTGAAAAAAAAAAAAATTAATTAACTATATTTTTAAATTTAAAATTAAAGGAACTCGCCCAAATCAATTGAACCCATGGTTAGAGAGCTTTTACGATCAAACCCAAACCCCATAAAACAGGTATCAATAAAAAAAAAAAAAAGAAGCATAATATCAGATATCTATTTAAAAAAAAATTGGTATAATAGTATTGAACAATTGATCTACAGCTATAGAAGTTAATAACAGCACAGCACATATAGTGTTTTACAGCTGAAACATGAAGGTTATTGTGATGGCACTCATTGTAATAGCTGGTTGTGTCTGTGGGTTGTAAAAATATATCTAATTTAAACCCAAAGAGGGTGATAGGTCAAGAGAGTGACAGGTCAAACATCTTTTATTTTCTCTCTCTAATTAGAAATCAATGTCTTCATAGGTCAAGAGAGCTATGGATTTGTACATAGAGTACTATAGTTCAAACTTCAAAGACGGTGATCGTCACTCTAATTTATTTATTTTACTTTCACAGTTTTACCCTGCTATTGAAAAGATGAAAGAGCACGAGCACTAAACCTGAACAAACGACTTTGCTCAAAGAATGGGTATTAATTTTTAGCTCAATGACGCCAATTGCATGGTGACATATGCTCAAGCAACACTTAAAATTATAGGATTGAATTACATCCAATCCAGTGTATATAGGCTTATCAGTTTGTTATATTGTTCATGATTACACAATTATTATTTTTTTAACATATGGTTATATTATAAAATCATTTAAAAAATAAAAAGTACTAAGAAACATTTTCGTTATTTTACTCCAAGTTTTTCTTTTTTAAATAATTTTTAAACCGGATAAAACTATATACTTCATTAGGGTTATTAATTTTTGTTAGAGCCAGCACAATATGAAATATTATTATGTACATATATATAACTCTAGCATAGTGATTTCATATTATTTTGGATTTTGTAAATAAAAAAAGTAGTGTTCAAAAATTGAACCAAATTAAATAAAATTAAAAAATCAAACCGAATCAAATCAAATAGTATTAATAAGTCGATCCGATTTAAAATAATTTTTAAACGGTTTAATTCGAATAAACAAATTTCTAAATCACCCAAACCAGACCGGACTATTATTTATAATATATAAAAAATTATTTTTAAAATTACATTATATTATTATTATTATTTCAAAATCATATAGAAAAATTATATATTTCACACTCATTAAATAGAATTGTCTATAGGTTGTGAAATATACAATTTTTAACATATTTATTTTGCCTATATGTTGTGCAGTTTCATATTTTTATTGTATGAGTGTGAATTTAAGCTAAAATTTAGTTTTAGTTATATTAAATAGACTATTTTAATTTGATTTCAATCAAATTGCATGAAAATGTTTATAATTATTAATTTAAAAAATACAATGTATAATATGGGATGTTATATGATTTATATTTTTAGTATATATTAATTAATTTAGTTGGATTCAAAAGTTTTTTTTTTTCCTTATATTAATTTCAAATTTTAAGATGTTTGGAAAAAAAAATTAAATAAAGAATCGTTAATCAAACCGAATCGAATCGGATCAAATCGTTTGATTATAACAGTTTTATTAATCAAACAGTTTGATCTAATTTAATTAATGTAATATGTTCGATATGATATAATTAAAAAATTTTGACTAAAATTGGACTCAACAAGACTATGAACACTCCTACATGAAAGTGAAGGTTTTCACTTTTCACTACTGCACAACACACACGTATATATAAAATATTAACCAATACAACGTAGTAGCACATAAAAAAAAAAAAACTCAATTTAAAATATTGTAATTAATCATAATATAATATAAATAATTTTAATGACATATAAAAATTTAATTAAAAAATTTATAGAATTTTATAAAAGTTTATTTGATTTTTTTAATGTCTTATATTTATGAGATTTTATTTCTCTTAATTTACGACATTATCAACATAAAAAATAAAAAATGAGTAAAAACGAAAAATCTAAAATCAATACAAAAATGAGTTAAAACTTAAAAGTAAATTAAAAAATGTAGTACGATCAATCTTATACTAAGGAATATGAAACCACCAATACTAATAATAAAATTTGATGATTTTGGCAACTTTAAATTTCTTAATTAAATAAACTTTATTTATCACTCGTAACATTTAAATTTTATATTTATTAAAACAAATATATACTTTGATACATGACTAGGTATACATTTTAAACTAAAATATAAGAGAAATAATTATATTTATATCATTTTGATTGTTTGCAAGATATATATTGCATTTAAGTAACATTTAAAATTAAGAGAAAAAAATGTAAAAAAAAATATTAAATTCTCAAAATAATGGACATATTATGAAATTATATAATCAAATAAAAGAAAACTGTCAATTTTTTTATCACATTTTGTGAACTTTAGTTCTTTAAATATACTAATTTAGTACACATTTATGAGATTTTTAATTTTTTCTTTTAATTATGAAATAATGAAAATTTATTAAAATGTTCACAAGTCTTTGAATTTTCTTTATAATTATCATTTTAATTAACTTTTTTTTTTACATAGAATCAAATATTTGTGAATCTTTTGGTTTTTTCTTTTAATTATTCCAATAAAAAATAGTTAATGCACGTGATTAATTATTTTTACACTAAATAGAATTTAAAAAATATATTACAATTTAACATATATTTATATATTTTTGAGACTTTTAATTTTTTTTAATCATGATGTAATAAATAATTAATATAAAGATCATAAGTCTTGACTTTTTTCTTTTAAGATTTTCCGTATGAGAAAATTTATAAATTTTAAATGTATTCATAAGTAAACAATTAATTTAAAAGTCTTTTAGCTTTCTTTTTTAATTCTCTTATAAAAAATAATTAATATATATAATTAATTATTTTTACATTAAATATAATTTAAAATATAAATATGGTTGAATTAAAGTATATAAGGGGCGTAAATGTAAATATCACTAATAAAAATATGGGGAAAAAAATAATTATTTCATATTAAAGTGCAAACTAATATGTATTTCGCTTAAAAGGTCTAATTCGGTAGGAATGGTTATAACTCGTAAAAAATTGGATCGGAGTGGTTAACATCAGAAAATCGTGATTTAATTTCCTGAATTGATACATATATAATAAAAATTGACTTTTTATTTAATATAGCAAAACGACTATATTTTGATAAGATATAAATAACACTTTTAACCCTCAAATTCATCATCATCGCCATTGTTGCAATAAACTGTTCTTCTTGCAACAAAGAACAAGGAACAAAAATTGAAAGAGAAGCAAAGCACCTTCTTTCGCTATGTCAGAAAAACAAGACTCTCTAACTGAATCAGAGGATGCAACTTTATTAAAGAGTATTTTAATTTCTGATTAAGTTTGATTTTTAAGTAGTTATCAAACTGAGGTTCCTTTTATTTATTTGCAATATCACTTGGGTTTTGTTCTCAAGCTTTCGACTATATCTGCAAAGAAGCATTTAGTTTAATTCCAATCACCCACTGGAAGAAGAAGAAGAACAGCTTATGGAACTTGTACATTCACATTTTGTATGTACAAGTTACATACACATTTATTTTGTATGTACAAGTTACATACACATTTATTTTGTATGTAACATGTACATTGTGAATGTACAGGTTACATACAAATTTATTTTGTATATAATTTTTTTTTTCATGTAGATATATTCAAAGCGGTACATGTGAATGTACAGGTTACATACAAATTTGTATGTAACCTGTACATTTACATTTTGTATGTAACCTGTACATTTACATTTTGTAAGCTGTTCAAAACAACAATAACATACAAACAATACAATGCATTTCATGTGAATGTATAGGTTACATGCAAAATAAATTTGTATGTAACCTGTACATTCACATGACCTGTATATACAAAATGTGAATGTACAAGTTCCATAAGCTGTTCTTCTTCTTCCGGTGGGTGATTGGAATTAAACTAAATACTTCTTTGCAGACATAGTCGAAAGTAACTAACTTCATTACCATTCCACTGAACCAACAATTCTTCTTCAATACAATATTGCTAAAATATCATTCGTAGATCAAAGAATTGCAGTGGAGCAGATATCAGAAATCAAATGACTAAATAAAAGAACATTTTGATAAAAATTATATTTACTATCTAAATGAAACGGTGAGTTTTACTAACTAAATTTGCTATTTAGGTAAAATTAATATTTTTTGTTATATCTTTGCTATATAGGTAATTCACTGAAAAATCGTCCAAACCATTCTACACCGGCCCATTTAAATTTGGTTCCATTTTCTGGTAAATTTTTTATTTAATATCTACATATTATATCAAAATAGTATATGTTAATAAGCTACATATACTATGGACGATTTTCTTTTCTTTAAAAACTCTTAATGTTAGTATGTTACTGATTCAAAGCTTTGATATTAAAAAAAAGGAAGAAAGAAAGAAGTATTTGGTCAAAATTATTTTGATGAAATCAAGTAAAGGAAAAGCTTTAATTTCTCCATGTTTTCCTTTCTCAATGCTTCATAGAAATACTCAATAATCCTATTCATAGTATTAACAAATGAAGGGCAAAGAGTAGACAAGAACCAATCCAATGTCTTTATTAATGGGAAAAAATGTCTCCTCTATGGCTATCAAAATCACACTCCATTAAGCAGCAGGAATTATTTCAAAGAAAACACAGTGCTCAATATTTATCAAATTTGTCTGCTCCAAGCAATTCATGTGAATGACTGTTGTACCACATGTTTGTAAATTTTTACGTCTAAATAAATTATTAGTTATTCGTATATTCCTATAAAGTATAATCCTTCTTCTAAATTTCAAACACTCAGAATAATTTTGGAATTTCGAGGAAAAATAATTTAAAAATTGAAAACGTAATCTCAAAATATAATACAAATTTTCTAATAATTTATGAGTGCATTACTGTTTTAGAACATGTTATTAAATTGACCAATTTCATAGATATAAAATTCTTATTTACGCATATCGATCCTCTCCCTTCAAACAATCTTGATAATTAATTTTCTATATTGCACAACCACGTTTAACTCTCATTATTACTGTTTTCTAAAAAAGATTATCTTTTCGTTAATAAATATGTACATATATATTATTTGTGTATGTATTATACCATAATAATAATAATAAATATGCGAAACTATTAGCAACGGGGATGAAGATCAGAGAGCACACCCAGAAGAAGAAGAAAACTGAGAATGAGATGCACAGCATGCGATGTACATCGACTAGTTCTAGTTTTTGTTACAACTTAGAGCTAAGTACGCATAACAACCTGAGCTGACATGGTTCATTGCTTTGGATACTCTACACTATTAGCATACTAGAAACATTGCACTCTCACAGTAATCAATCACAGTTTATCAAATTACCCTTAAAAAATAGAGAAAAACTTCACAAATTTCTTTTAGATTATATTGTTTGTGCCATTTATTTGTTATATTAGAAATTATGTTATTTAATTTCTTAGCTTTAAAAAAAGGTCAATTACAGATAAATTATATTATTTTAATGATTTTTATATTGAAATATTTTTTTTTGTAAAGTGATTAAACGCGATTAACAATCTTTAACAATATTAAAGTGAAAATTAATATGAAAAATTTTCAAAAAATATTTGTTTTAATATTTGTTCATTTTCATTATTTTATTTTATTTTTTATTTTTTTAATTTTATAAAAAAATTAAAATATATATTTAAATAACGTAACTCTTTGTTTGAATATTATTATTATTGATTTTTTTCTTAAACAATTTCATATTAAATTTCAATTTTACCGTTATTAAATACTCGTATTTTAATCTTGTTTTAATCATATAACAAAAAATAATATTATTTTAATAAAAATTAATAATTAAAATAATATAATTTATCCTTAATTAATCATTTTTATAAAGATAAGAGATTAAATGAAAGTATTTTTAATTTAAAAAATTAAATGATACAAATAATTTAATTTAAAAATTTTATGTCGCATTTTATCTTAAAAAATAATCCTTATGACAAGTGTTTGTTTATTTAATGAAGAATTTGACTTTTTTAGTAAATTATTACTTAGTGACCAAAACTTAAAATTATTATACCAATTAAACATATCTTAATAATTTCAAGATTAAATTAAAATTAGCACAATTAAATTAACTCAAAACTCAACTTTGAAAATATCGGCCTTTCTTTTTTTAAGATTTAAAAATAAAATACTTAAATTTGTATAATACGGTGTTTTTGAAATAAATTTTTTTCCTCACATACAAATTTTTGAGATTAAGAAAAAAATATATCTCAAGATACAACAATTAATAATAATCTATGAATACCAACATAAACTATTCTGACGAATTAAAGTATGCTCGCTTTCTATCACACTGAACTTAGCTCTAAATTATAAATGTTTATGGAAGAGGAAGGAGTTCGTTGCAGTAAAAATATTGAGGGAATAGTATTTTTGTCAGTTCTACTTTTCCCTCAGCTCGAAACCAATTTATATTCATTTAAATATAGCTGTTGGAAACCAAATGAAATCTCTGCAATTAAATGCCATGAAACTGTTATAATTAATTTTCAAGAAACTACTGAAATTAATTTACATAAAACTACTAAAATTAATTCACTTGTTGTAGCTTTCATAACTCTCCAACGATTACATGAAATTTCAGCAATTATTTTTTATTCTGAGAATAAAAATAAAAAATTACACGTAGTAGAAATTGGACCGCGCAAGGCCCATCAAATTTGGATAATATTTATGTATATACTTAGAAAGCCTTTTTTGCTACACAAGATACACCGATCAATAATAATCTATGAACACTAACATAAACTATTGAACCTAGCTCTAAATTATAAATGTTTCTGAAAACTGGACCCCGCAAGGCACATTAAATTTGGATAACATTTATGTCCGTACTTAAAAAACTTTTTTTCTACACAAACTTACATATCGTAGGAAAGCAAATGCTTTATTAAGCATTCCATGTGTTTTTTTTTTTCCATGTGGAACAAATACAAAATACTAGATTTTTTCTTCTCAATGAGTGAACTTTAAGACTTAATTTTTCATTCATTCTAATATTATTTTAAGTATGTAAATATACTATTTTTTAACCCTCACGGAAGAGAACTCAAATTAATTATGACCATATATTTATACTAAATGGGTCTACTCAAAATGACATTTAAACTTTGTTTAAAAACCCATTTTTTTATCAGTATTTACAAAATTTCGTTTTTGATATGTTGTGTAAACTTTATAATCTACGATGTAAACTGTTTTGTTATTACGAAAAAATAAAAATAAAAAACTATTTTTTTTCAACAAATACTTTTTATTACGAATAAATGAACAAAATATATAGAAATCCAAAGTCATAGAAAAAAAAAAAAAAGAGAGAGAAAGTATATGAGTTCAATATTTGTACGGGCAGCTTCATCTCAGACTTTGGTATTTCCTACAATTTATGGAGCAATAAAAATTTAGTTTTGGTTATAAAAAAAAAAAAAAAATTAAAACAGTTTTTTTTTTTTATCAGTTTTTAAAACAGTTTAAATTTATTTTTATTCTGAAAAACAGGATAGATAGATTTTCTGAGATTTGGACCATTTATTTAATCTATGTTGATTTCTTCAGTCAGGAGGTAAGAAATGGAACCCTACCTTATAAATAAAAGGAATTATTCCGTCTATTTAAAATCTTAACCCATTAAAGTCATATTTATTTTTGTTTGAGAGAGTGTTCGTACAATAATAAAAAATAATAGGTTTCAACCCCATATATATATATATATATATATATAAACAGGTGTAATATTTTAATTAAAATAGTATAAATTTTTTATCATTTTATTTTTATAAATTAAATATATTAATCACTTATTTTAAAAAAAGTTGATACACATTAACAACTTAATTATTACAAATATAAATATTTTAGTCATTTTTAATAAGATCGTCGGTGGTAGCTGTCGAAGATATTATGTATAAGGGGTAATTTATGGGTGAATAGAGTAGATGAATAATAATGAGTATTTTGATAAAATGCTTGTTATTATGAAAATAAAATTGATAAATTACAAAAGATATATCCTTAAAATTTATAATAATAAAACTAACATCCTAATAATATTAAACGTTTAATTTGAACATGTAATATTGAATGTTTAACATTAACGGGTCTAAATTGCTGTCATTTAATTACAATTAAATGAATGTTCAAAGAAAAATGAAATATCAATCATTTTTTTAATTGTGAAAATATAAGTTTGAATACAAAGAGTACTATTTTTATTATTATAAATTTTGAAATATATTATTTTTGTTATTTTTTTAATAAAATTATAAATTTTAGAAATTAAATTATTAATTTAAAAAAATTATAAAACTAAATTATTTAAGTCAAAAACTAATTTAATGCCTATTCAAATAATTTTAGTAATTACACAACAATATATTAATACGATGAAAAAATTAACACAAATTTATTACTTTTAATGAAAATGTATTTATTTAAAGAGATATTATAAATTTATTATTTTTAAAAAATAATCGCAATAAATTTATACTATTTTTTTAAAAATAAATTCGAGTTTAAAAAAAACTTTCTTAAAAAAACAACAAACTTTATTATCCCCTCATCCTTACTTTGAATATGGATTGATGTAACTTAGAAAAGTAAGTTAGAATTTTGGTTTATACATACGAGTCATATATTTTTAATTTTTAATAAATATAAATAATATTTTATTATTATCTATAATGTTGAACAAAATATATAAACTAGATTATATAAAAAGTCTATAATGTGTGCAAATTGTCACCATACGGTTTATTTATCAACATCAAATTCAATAATTATTTAATTATAGAATTTTGTATGTATAGCAGTCCAATCCAAAACATGACGATCTCATTTATAATATATTTTAAATAAACTAATAATGTAAAACAAAATACTATGCTAGTTTTCATTATATAAAAAAAAAAACTTTGTTAATTGAAAATTTTAAAAAAGTACCAACATTCTGATAAACAATTTATGCTACAACCTTATTATCCATGTCTTGATCTACCTTTAGATGTACACCAATAATTCTGCATAATTAATATACTATATTATCGGTTGTCATTAACAGCTTCTTTTTCTTAATGATAGTTTGTGGAATATTATGGCTAGCTGGCTTTTCATTCAATGTATAATATTCTCTTAAATAAGTACTAATCAATATGTATGTTTAGATTTTTATTATCACAAGGTACGTTTACAATTTTGATCACTTCTAAAACAGTAATGCTGACTTTTTAGTGATTTATTTTTATTTTTATTTCTAAGCATTCCAACATAATTGATGTTTTTCTAAATAAAAAAAATTACTCTTATAATTTAGTTCGTTTACCTTTTAATTTTTACATTTTAATTTTTAATTTTTTTAATATTAAAATTAAATTTAAATTGATCTCAAATTTTTCACTGAAAACCCCAAAATAATATCATGTATATCTTATACATATATTATATAATTTGCATATATCTACTTATTTAATTTATGTAAACTTTATACATAAATAATATAATATTTCAAAAATTTTAAAATAATATTAATTATTAAAAATAAGAAGTTATTTGAGAATAAGTTATAATTTTAAATTAAAATTATAAGTGTAAATAAACTCTCTAAAAATAAAGCAAAAAGTAAGTCTAGATTTACTGTCTATAATATATTAAACTCTTATTTAATTAAAAGATGTTTGATATATCATGTGCGGATAAGCTCCACACACAAAAAAATAATGCATTTAAGATTTTATTTATTTAATAATAATAATAATAATAATAATAATAGAAATAATAATGATAATAATAAGATAATAGGTTATATTAAAAAAAAAGTATTGTATTAAGTTCTAACTAGACAACGTAAGAATTATTGGGTTTCATAACTGAAATATAATACTTTTTTTTTTTAATATAATCTATTATGTTATTAATATCATTATTATCTCTATTATTATTATTATTATTAAATAAATAAAATCTTAAATACTTTTTTTTTTTGTGAAGCTTATCCGTACATGATATATCAAATCTCTTTTAATTAAATAAGAGTCTAATATATCATAGACAATAAATCTAGACTTACTTTTTGCTTTATTTTTAGAAAGTTTATTTACACTTATAATTTTATTTTAAAATTATAACATATTCTTAAATAACTTATTAATTTTAATAATTAATGTTATTTTAAAATTTTTGGGATACTACAAATAAATTTACATTATGCATTATTTTATATATATATATATATAATTAACATATTATCTTATATTAATTTAATTATATACAATTAATACATGTAATTTAAGATTGAACTCAAATTTTTTATATTAAATATGTGAAAATTAAAAGAAAACAAACAAGGAAATAAAGGTAAGAGATCAATTTTAAAAAAGATAACGAATGTTGTCTAGTTCATCTTGCTATAAAACTAACCGCAATATACAACCATCAATTATTTTTTTATTTTATTTTTTTCCTTTCAGGAATCGTGATTATGGTTTTGACATTATAAATTAGTTACTTTATATTAATTGACAAGATCTTCCTTATTGAATAAAAGATAAGTACATGAAAACAAGTTGTGTTGTCCTCAACTTGAAAGTTGAAACTATAGACAACTACAAAGAAAAATTAATGTACTTAAAAAAGTTAAAACAACTTGTTTTGTGGGCAGCCAATGTTATATAGTCTATCATAATGACTAGTATTATACTCTATAATGTCTATCCTCTATAATACTCTATCTTCTAAGAAAATCATTCACTTCCTCCTTGTCTGAGAATAGAAAACCAATGTGTAATCATCATCTTTAATTTATAAAAATGGTGCACGTGTGTTGTTACTTTAAAGCAACAATTGTTTTTTTTTTTTTTATATTAATTTTAACAAGATAATTAAGGAAGGAATATATATATATATATATATATATATATATATATGAAATTGTAATATGTATGAGTGATATATCAGTTATTAATTAGATATAGAATTGTGAATGTAGTATGAAAAAATGATAATATTATCCTTATTTATAGAGAGCTAATTAAATTATGTTATGTGAATTATTGTTATGAATAATAAAAAAAGGTTTTATGAATAAAAAAAATTGTTGTATGAATTGTTGTACGAATAAAAAACCTTTTTTTTTGTTACAAAATGGGGAAGGGATGTCTGAATTAATAATTGTTAAGGTTGATCCATCTATTATTTTAAGATTGGATGGGGTTAATTTTTATGACAAACGAACAAGATATTATGGCTACCAAAAAAATTACAAAAAATAATACTTTTAAAATTTATAGTAATAAAATTAGCATTTTAATAATATTTAACGTTCAAATTTGAACGTAAAATATTGAATATGTCTAAATTGTCGTCGTTCAATTTTAATTGAACCAGCGCTCAAAGAAAAATAACATATTAGTCATTTTTTTAATTGTGAAAATATAAGTTTGAACACAAGATATATTATTTTTATTATTATAAATTTTAAGAGGTGTTATTTTTATTATTTTTTCTATATTTTTTTGTTGCTGCTAATCTAAAAATTTATTGAATTTGAAAAGTAAAAGCATATAAAAAAGGGAAAAGTGTATATGAACAAATTAAGAAAATTATTAAAAATAATAACTCTAAAATTTATAATAATAAAATTAATTCTTTAATAATATTGAACGTAAAATATTAAATGTATTTAAATTACTACAATTTAATTTAAAATGCGTTCAAAGAAAAATTATATAAAAATCATTTTTAATTGTAAAAACATATGGATTGAACATAAGGGTACTATTTTTGTTAGTATGATGTGTATTATTTTTTTAAAAAATTATTATTATTGTTTGATAAAAAGAAATTAACCATTAAAAAATGTGATCAATGCATAAATTGATGCATAACACTTCATAATTATTCTATTATTTATAGGGTGGCGATGTAGCGATAACTATATTTTTTATTGTTATCATAATCTTTTATTAATGATAAAATTATTTAATAATAATAATATTGAAGTGTGATTAATTTTATGATATAATATATAATTGATATATTATTGTTGTAAAAATAATAGAAACTATTAAGGTAAAATTATTATCTTACTTATTTGTTATTATTTTAATGATATAATATACTGTTGATATATTTTATTATAAAAACAATAAAAATTATTAAGGTAAAATTATTATCTTATTTATTTGTTTTTGTTTGTAATAGCGTGCGCAAGTTGGATTACTTCCAATTACTTTTTAATTAGGGCGCACAAGATAGTTCAATCTTACGCAGTTACGCTCGTACACTTGAGGACTAAAAAACAAAGAAACAAAACTTGGGTCTTTGCACGTGAGATTTACAAATCTAGTCAATATACCAAATCTAGTTGGTACTTATTTACCAATAATCTTTTATCATAAAACGGAATAAAATATCATAAGTCATAACTAACTATAAATTAATTAATAGATAAAGTATGGTTTCGTCAGCGTGATAATCACTTTATTTATTTATTTTCCCTTCAGCAAACTTGCTCCAAAAAAAAGAAAAAACTAACCCGTATGATAACAATATGTTGTAGCTGATACTTCCCCATTGCTGCACATACTCATGAATTTTATTTCATGTTATTATGTGAAAATAAATATTTTAATTACATAATTTTTAAGTTAAATACCTATAATTTTTTTAATTATAAAAGTTAGGTATTATAAATTCTCAATTTTAATATTTTGCTCATTTAAAAAAAAATATGACTAAAATTACTTACTTTTCATAATAAATTTATAATACTTAACTTATAAGTTATAGAATTAAAATATTTATTTTAAAAAATTATAAAATTTTTAATACTTAATTTAATAATTATAAAATTAATGTACTTATTTTTATATTTATTTTTAATAGAGCAAATTTTATTAATTTTCTTCGCACAAAAAGAAAAAAAGAAAAAAAAAAATATATATATATATATATATATATTATATATAAATGACTTAGTCATACTAAATTGCTAGTGGAATATATTGTGTTGATAGTCAATGTCATGAGATATATATATACACACACACGATACATTCCACAAGCAATTTCGTATGATTAAGTCATATATATATATATATATATATATATATATATATATATATAATTAATTATATTTTTTTTTTGAAAAAATTAATAAAATTTTCTTTATTATAAATGAATAATAAAATAAATATGAATAATTTTTTAATAAAAATACGATAAATAATATGCAAATAAATTCACAATTAAAAAGTATAAAAGTGGGTTCATCATCAAAGTCAAAATGTTTTAAGTATAAAGTTTCTGTATTGAAAAAGTTTTAGGAAACATTGTTACTATTTATTATTATTTTTAAGTAATTATATTATTATTATGTTTGCTTTGAATATTTAATTAGTAATGTGGATAAATTAAAAGATAGATTATTTTTGAAATAATGTAAAACTGAAATATAACTTTTATTGTAATTGAGAAGAAAAAATACAAATAAGAAAAACATAACATTTTAATGCATTCCACTTTAGCATTGAGGAAATTAATTTATTTCTTCTGGTTACTATATAGTAAAAAAAAAAATTCAAAATTCCATTCTATTATAACTTCCATTACAAGAATCAAACATAAACAAGCAACAATTAGTTTGAAATAATCATTACAAATAAATAAATAAATAAATAAAATTAAACAACAAAAATGTATCAAATTCATCCTAAAATATAATGTTAATAATATATAATATATGAATAAGTTATAAAAAATATATAAATTAAATATATATATTTTATGTATAAATTAATATATTTTTTTAAAGAAATAAAAAAAAAATTGAGATAGTTTTTTTTTCCATGAGTTTATTTGTAAGAAAAAGTTGATGTTTACTTCAATGTTTATTTTGAAAAACAGAAAAAGTTGTATCATTAGCTTTTTTGACCCGCGAAAATGAAACATCGAGAAGTTGTTAGCTGACGAAAAGTAATATATATGAAATTTAGAAGAAGAATAGTTTTCTATCTCATTTCTTATAAATTTCAATTATTAATATTACATAATATAAAAAATTGTACAATAAATTATAATTATAAATTTTTTATATATATAAAAAATTAGGCACTAAAAATTTCGTCATTATTTAATTTAAATAATTTAGTATCGTAATTATTACATTTAGTACCAAAAATCTAATAATTTTTAAAAAATGTCATAATATTCATGTTATTATGTACAAATAAATACTTTAGTTACATAATTTTTAAGTTATGTACTATAAGTCCTCAATTTTAATATTTTTACTCATTTTAAAAAAATATATGAATAAAATTACTTACTTTTTATAATAGACTTATAATATTTAACTTATAAGTTGTGAAATTAAAATATTCATTTTAAAAAATTATAAATTTTTTAATATTTAATTCAATAATTATAAAATTAATGTATTTTTTTTATATTTATTTTTAATAGAGCAAATTTTATTAATTTTTTTCAAATATATATATATATATATATAATTAAAAAAATATATAATGACTTAGTCATACTAAATTACTAGTGGAATATATTGTGTTGATAGTCAATGTCATGAGATATATATATATATATATACACACAATACATTTCACTAGAAATTTGGTACGATTAAGACATTTATATATATATATATTTAATTATTTTTTTTTTTTGAGAAAATTAATGAAAATTTTCTTATTATAAATGGATAATAAAATAAATATAAATAAATTTTTAATAAAAATATGATAAATAATATGCAAATAAATTCACAATTAAAAAGTATGAAAGTGGGTTCATCATCAAAGTCAACATGTTTTAAGTATGACGTTTCTGTATTGAAAAAGGTTTAGGAAACATTGTTACTATTTATTATTATTTTTAAGTAATTATATTATTATTATGTTTGCTTTCAATATTTAATTAGTAATGTAGATAAATTACAAGATCGATTATTTTTGAATTAATGTAAAACTGAAATATAAATTTTATTGTAATTGAGAAGAAAAAATACAAATAAGAAAAACATAACATTTTAATGCATTCCACTTTAGCATTGATGAAATTTATTTATTTCTTTCGGTTACTATATAGTAAAAAAAAAAAAAATCAAAATTCCATTCTATTATAACTTCAATTACAAGAATCAAACATAAACAAGCAACAATTAATTTAAAATAATCATTACGAATAAATAAATAAAATTAAACAACAAAAATGTATCTAATTCATCCCAAAATATAATATTAATAATATATAATATATAAATAAGTTATAATATATATATAAATTAAATATATATATTTTATGTATAAATTAATATGTTTTAAAAAAAAAAAAAACTTGAGATAGTTTTTTTTTTTTTCCATAAGTTTATTTGTAAGAAAAAGTTGATGTTTACTCCATTGTTTATTTGTAAAAACAGAAAAAGTTGTATCATTAGCCTTCTTTGACCCGCGAAAATGAAACATCGAGAAGTTGTTAGCTGACAATAAGTAATATATATGGTTTGAGAATCTTATGAGTATAATACGATTGTGACTACAAGCAAAATGGTGGGCCCGCAACGATGGAGAAAAAAAAAAAAAAAAAGAAGCTAACAAAGGACCATGAAACTCATGGCATAATGCCATAATATGGTAATGTATTGTGGTGAGCAATTTTTTTCAAAAATTAACTAATTTGTGTTTAAGTTTAAATTAAGTCTATTTTTTTTAATTTAATTAGTCTAATAAATTTAAAATATTATAACATTAACTTTATTAATTAGGTCAATTTAATTATGGATCTATTAAAAATAAAAATCAATAAAATTAAATCGACTTATACTTTTATATATATTAATATTTTTTAAAAAATAGATAATATATGTTAGAAAAATTAAATAAAATAAAGTATTAATTAATATTATACAAATATATAGTGTAAAAATTCTAAACAAATATACAGTGTATAAAATCATAATTTTGAATTTATAAAGGTAAGTATTGGAGTATTAAACATGAAAAATGTTAATAATAAAATATCAGGTATTGGATATGAGCATAGATAGTAATTTTTATAACTTATAGTAACACACTTATGAGCATGGATAGTAATTTTTATAACTTATAGTATCACACTTATATGCTTTAAAAAAAAGTTTTTGTAAGAGTAAAATATTATTTGCATTATAGCTTGAAAACAAGCAAACCAATATCTCCTAAATTGATATTTAAGATTGGCTTAAAAGTTAATTTTTTAAAAATTATAGATTGACTAGAGTTTTAAGTTTTTTTAAATTATCAAGATAAAATTAACTTATAAAATAATTTAATAATTAATTAATAAACTTATACTTATTCGTATTTAAAATTATTATATAGTTACTTGTATATTTAAAATATTTTGTTGAATAACAATGTATTATAAACAAAAGGCAAATGTAAAGTAATTTACATAATCTAACAAGAATATGTGTTGGATTGTATACATGATAATTAAAGGTATAAGGTGCCAATTAGTTCCTTGTCTTGAACCTAAATTTTTTTTTTTTTTTTTAGAATATTTCTAGATTTGGACCTAGGTTTAAATAATCAAAATCTAATTCTAATTTTTATAATTTTTTTTATTTTATAAAAAAATGTCAATTTAATACATTATTTTATTAAATAAAAATATTATTTCATTATATTTTATTATTGGTTGATATGTCTTTTTTAGTTTAAAAAAAAAACGAAAAGCATCAGTTCAAAACAAAACGACCTACCAACTAAAAATATAAGAACAATGAAACTATTTAGAGAATTCATTCTAAATTTATTTTTCACTTGTGAGTGTACAAAATTAAAATAGCTAACAGCTGTAAGCCAATCTAAATTAAAGACCCCAACATCTTTCAAAGCTTCCAGTTGTGAACTAAAAAAAAAAAAAAAAATCAATCGGCCTAATTATGTTTTTGAGATCTTATTTTTAATTCACTAATATTAAATAATACTTATATAATTATGAATTACTTATAAAATAATAATCGAATAAAATAAAATTTAAATAATAAATATGATATAAAATTTAATGATATATATTTAATCAAATTTTATCAGTGATAAAGATATAATTCTGATAAGTAGTATTTTTTTTTATATAAAAATACATGTTTTTAATTTTAATGAATAGGAGAACTCACGTGCTAATTAGGCGAAGTAAAAAAAATGTTAAATCTTAATCTTAACGCTCTTTTAGATGGATTAGAAAAGGTGGGAAAGAAAAGGTAAGAATTTATTTTAGATGAGTTGAGAGGGAAGTTATTTGAACAATCGACTTCAATCATTAAGTAACATCAATTTCATTCATATCCACCAAAATCTTTTGAAGGACTTGTCTTAATTAATGCTTAGTTAATGTAACCCTTACCCTGCAGTTGGGGCCAAACAATTCAATAGTGGTTGATATTTGTGATAACGCATAGGTCTGCTTTGAACGTAACGGAAGTACAATAATCTGACTTTACAAACATCATAAAATTACTGAGATTTGGATGCATGATATTTCTTGAGCCAAAGGTAAAAATTGTCACACTAATTAAATATAATAATATAATAAAATTTATAAAAATTATGTTTATTTAATCCATTAAATTAACATTTGAATTAAGCAAAAAAAAAAAAAAAAACATTTTGGGACTCTGCAAAAAAAAAAAAAAGAATTGGGCATTGCAAAAATAAAAGACAAAGTAATTTAATAATGTAATAAAATATATTAAAAATACAAAATAATAAGTTTTATAAAATAAAGTTGCACAAAAATTTTATAGTAGAGTTTGTAAAAAATAGGAGTCTTTTTTACCTATTAAAATTAATATTTTAAGATTAAAAATTTGATATGCTAGATTAAATATGACAAAAGTTTTGATAATATAAATAAGATAAGATGGTAAAATTAAACATTAATTTAGTAGCATAAAATTAGGTCAGTTCATTTGTGATAAAATAAAATTCGTGATACATATTATTTTTCTTGGTGTAAGATTGTTGTACTTATTAATTAAATTGATTTAACATTCTGGTTTTATAAGAAGAGAATAATAACGTTGATATGAAGCATGAGCACCAGCATTATAACTAACACTTAAGAGTTGTACAACTCATCGTCATTATAGAACCTACAAAATTTACAAGTACTCCACTAACATTAATCCGCTAATTAGAAGTATTTTTTATAATATTAAAAACATATTTAGAGTTTAAAATATATCATTAAAACCTTTCATAAAGTCGACATCAAAACTAAAAGCATAGTTTTTTCTATTCTAAATACCATGATGATTAGAGCATTTATTTATTCTTCGCTTTCTCATATATATAATATGTTTTTTTTTATAGTAAAAATATTCTATTTAAAATTCTTAGCAAAATGAAGAAAATGAATCAGTTGAGTTTATGCTTTAAAAGAAAAATAACAAATTGTTTTTTTTTTTTTACAATGTGAGGTTAAAACGAAGCAAAATAATCAACATAAATTAAATAATGGGGTGATTTTCTTAAAAATAAAAAAAATTACTTAATGTAAATTTCTGATATGATTTTAGAAAGATTTGTAATAATTAAGTAAACACTACGAATGTGTTCGATAATTAACAAAATGCTTGTATCTTTATAGTGAAGCAAGAGAAAAAGATAAAGTTGTGAAGGCTGTCCCTTTCAGAATGGACGGTGGTGTGTTATCTGTGGCAAATGATTTAATTTTATAAATTTTTTAATGTTTTAAATCGAATTAGACCACCATATATTATATATAAAAAAAAATTAAATATAATATATTAGTACTGAATAAAAATATATTTTATATTATTATTAAAAATTAAATATTATATTTAAATTATTTTTTTACAATTTTTGTTATTTAACATACAATTTATAATTTTTAGTTGTATATATATTATAATAATTTTATCTTTTATAAATTTTATTAACTTAATTATTAGTTTATGTTAAATATTATATAATTTATATTCTTAACATATTTAAAATAATTTTATTAGATTTAATTTTTTAATATTAATTTTAAGTTTTAATAGAAAAAAAAAATTGTGTTAAATTGGATCGATTCGTTTAATTTTAACAATTTTATAAATTAGATGGTCTGATTTTATTTAGTGAAACTCATATAATGATCTAATTTAATTATTATTTTTTTGTTTGTTAAAAATTAGACTTAGTCGGATCATCTAATTTTATCATGAAGTATAAATAAATTGATTAAATATTTTAAATACGAAAACAAACAAACGAATAGAGTTTGAAAACTCATCTGATAATTTGAAAAGAGCTTGGATTGTTATTAAAATATTAAATAGTAAACATTTTGTTTTTAAGCATATTAAATAGTAAATGTAAATATCATTACTTTTTGTAAGAGTGAACTTTTTTTTTTTGTTCATAACAAATTTTTTTTTTTTTTGATAATATTCTTTGATTCTTTTAGTTTTAAAATGACTTTAATTGAGCCGGTGGCCTTGTAGCCCAATGGCAAAACATCCCTCCCAATAAAAAGGGAGGTCACAAGTTCAACACTTGTTGGTGGACAAAAGTCCATTTAGCAAAAAAATGACTTTAATTGAGATTTAAATTTCCAATTAATTTTATGTTAAAAAAATATAGTATTTGGTATTATTTTTCAGTAATTATCCTTGTGTTGTTATTGAACTTTTTATTAAATTTGAGTCATCCCCTAAAGTAAACGAGTCAAGAAAATAATATTTTTTAGTTTGAGGAGTTGATTTTTTTTTTTTTTTGGAGAGAGAGTTTGAGGAGTTGATTAAATGTTGAGATTTTAATTGTTGTTTACTTTGAATAGAAAAAAAAATGTAACATATTGAAATTCAAAGAGAAAAAAAAAATTACAATTTTAAAAGTGTGTATAAAATAGTAAAGAACAGCAGCAGTAATGTAGTGACAGAGATCTTTAATCCCCTATCTGATGAAGCAAAGCCACCCTTATCACTGGCAACACCAAGCGCTCCTATAGGCTGAGAAAGCATTTCTCTTCCCTACTTCAATTATTTACTCTTCTACCACCACCTCCCCCCAAATAATACCTTCCTTCCTCTTATCAGTCTATTTATTTCTCAACCTCTTTGTGCAAACCGGAGGAATTTTTTCCAAGTAAACAAGCCCCTTACTAAAGTTGAGCCCTTTTGGTTTTGTTTGGTAAGTGGGTACTAGTTATTTCCCCACAAAACTAGTTGGGTTGGCTAGTACTCTACAAAGACATCAAAAGGTGGGAAAGTTAGTGGTTTGGAGATGAGAGAAATTAAGGAGATGGGTTAGGCTGGCAATATTGGAATTGGTGTAGTAATGTGGATTTGAGTGGTTTTTTGGATTTGGAGATGGAAAAATTGAATGGCAGTAACTTTTGGGAGAAGCAGAAATATCAGGTTTCAGAATTGTGGCAGTTGCACGAGCAACAAGGTGAGGAGGAAAGAAGGAAACAAAGAGAGAGTAGTAAAGAATCAACAACAACCCATTTGTAAAAAGTGTGCTGTTCTATTAAAAGCTGGAAGAGGAAAAGCACAAGGGGCTGAGTCTGGATCCTCAAAGGAATCATCATCTTCATCAAAACCAAGACCAAGTTCTAAATTTAAGGTATGTAGTAGAAGAACAAAGAGTAGGAGGTGGAGGTTTAGAAGAAGATGATGATGAAGAATTTCAAGATTCTCCATCCCAAAAAGAACAACATTTTCATCTTTATCAGTATCAGAACAATCATCAACAAGCTTTTCAAGTTCATCAGCAATTTCCTTATCTTCAAAACTTGCAAAACCAACAAGACCAAAATCATCAGGAATACTTTTTTACTGGTTTAGAAACAGAGCTTCATCATCCACAAACCCCAAAGAAACGCTCTTATTTCCCTTCGTCTACTACTACTTTAACTTTTGGCGAACCAAGCATCGAACATGCAAGAAAAATGGGGGAGAGTCACATTCAAGTCGCAAAATCGTCTAGATTGGGGATAAAAAACACAGGAGGAGAGATCGTAGAGGTCCAAGGTGGCCACATTGTTCGGTCTACTGGTCGAAAAGACCGTCACAGCAAAGTATGTACTGCAAAAGGTCCCAGAGACCGACGAGTCCGTCTCTCTGCTAACACCGCCATTCAATTCTACGATGTTCAAGATCGACTTGGCTACGACCGACCCAGTAAGGCTGTAGATTGGCTCATCAAGAAGGCCAAAGCTTCCATAGACGAGCTCGAGAAGCTACCAGCATGGAAACCAACTGCTACTTTCAACGCTACAATAGCTCCACACTCTTCTTCCCATCAACGCGTAAACGAGGAAAACGATAACGCAATTGGTATTCACCGCTCTTTGCCGGTGAATACTGTTTCTTCTTCTGTTAGTAGGAGAAGGAAAGTAGCTGTGGTGGGTACTGTTGCTAGAAATGATAGAGTCTCTGAAAGCACATGTGAGCTAAATTTTCAGCAGCAAATGGTTGAACAACCTAGCAACAGCTCTGGTTTTCTACCACCGTCGTTGGACTCGGACGCCATAGCAGACACTATCAAGTCCTTCTTTCCTATAGGTGCTTCAAGCGAGGCTCCACCATCAACAATACAGTTTCATCAGAGTTACCCACCAGATTTGCTGTCCAGAACTAGCAGTCATAGCCAAGATCTACGTCTTTCATTGCAGTCCTTTCAGGACCCAATTATTCTTCAACACCACCAAGCTCAACAACATCAATCAGCAGCTCAGACCCATCAAAACGAGCAAGCTCTTTTCTGTGGAACAGCAGCAACACAAATGGGTTTTGATGGGTCTTCTTCAGGGTGGTCCGAACACCACCATCAGCAGGCTGAGATGAACCGATTTCAGAGAATGGTAGCTTGGATTGGTGGTGATACTGGTAGTGGCGGTGGAGAAAGTGGTGGGTTCATGCTGAACTCGCTGCCCACACCTTCACAATCTCTGCAACAACTGCCGTTGCAGACTTTCTTCGGCCGAAACCAGTTTTTTTCACAGAGGGGTCCCCTTCAGTCCAGTTACTCACCCTCGATTCGTGCTTGGGTAGACCCATCTTTTCCTGACCATCAATTTTCTTCTGGTATTGATCAATCTTCCATTTCGGGAATGGGATTCGCTTCAGGCGGATTCTCTGGGTTTCGTATTCCTGCACGAATTCAAGGTGAAGAGGAACACGACGGCATCTCCGATAAGCCGTCCTCTGCTTCCTCTGATTCTCGCCATTGATTGAGCTTCGATTTAAAAGAACCGAAATTCTCTCTTAAAAGGTGTTTCCTTGAAAACCCACCTTTCAATTATATCCAATTATAATCTTGTAATTCATCGATTTCTCATTTCTATCTGTGGATCGAATTGCTTTGCAGGGCTTGTCATGATTATGACGGAGATCAAAAGTACGTTCTTCATTTCAGATCAGATCGAGCCAGCGAGAAGATTTTAGGTTCATCACAGCTCAGTGGCATTTACCTTGGGAAGAAGAAAATCTGAGTGCATTTCAGGTTCTTCGATCCCTCGGATTGTTGTTAAGCTCTTGTTTAGTTTTGTATCAGTTGCTTATGTTGCAACCGTCTTTTAGTTTTTCGTTTGAGTTGGGCTATCATAATGCTCTCACTTTTGTCAAGTTTCTTTGTTGGATTTGCTCTGTGTTTCTGAATTTGTATTGGATTGGATGCTCCTTGCATTACTTTAAGTTCTAAGAGTTAAATTAAATGAAACTTTGCATGCAATTGTTAGTTTGTTGTGCTTAGAATCTTGCATTTTTTTGTTGTTGCAAATATTGTTCCTTCAAGGGAACTCGGATCAACAAATATGGGAAGTGTTACATCTTTTAAATGCTTGATTGTGAATGTAAGCTTATGTCTGAACTGTTGTTGCTTTCTCATTCCCAAAATGAGAAACACACCAAATCTTTTTTCTCTGTTTATTGTGATTTTATTTGTTTTGTTGCTTTACTGCTTTCTTCATGCCTTTCATAAACTTCCTTAAATCTGCAAAAAGAAATTGAAAGGATAAATGTTGTTTTACATCTATGTCATTGTTCTGGTTTTGGGAGCATCAAGAAAAGTCATTATCCATCAACAGTGAAATTTGTTTGGAATTTGGAAAGGAATGAGATTCCAGTTAACTGATTGCAAAATTCTATGAGTTTCTAAAATTGTAGCTTCCATGAATAATCCACTCTCTTGCTCTGTTATCTTCTTCTTCTTCTTCTTCTTTATAATATAACTCTAATGTGATAGGGAAGGCAAGAAAAGGATGAATGTTGAGGACCCATTAAAACCCAATTTGTACAAGTTGAAGAATCACCCTCAAAATCCCATTTTAGCCTAATGCTCTAAGAGACTTGTTGGTTCCTATTTAGAACACAATTTCTCCTTTTCTCTTAATGACAAGCGATTTGAATGTTCAAGTAGAGTTCTTAAAACTAGCTTTAATATTAAGTCAGATCCTGGAAGAATCTGAATGAGGTGATGTTGTGTTATTTATCAAAATATTTAGGATAAATACATGTTATAAATACAATAGCTGCTGCTGGAATATCAAATCAATCAAAGTGGGACTTCAAATTCTGCAAGAACCGTGAAAAGAGAATTGGATCATAAGCAGAAAGAAGCAAATCTCAATAATAGATGAAGAATACGTAGATGGTGCCAAAATGGAGGTACTTGACCCTCTGTGAATTGGTCCCCCTACCCTGCAAATATCAATGTCTAATATTAATGTGTAGCTGGAGAGTTTCATCTTTTCATCAATTGAGAATACCCTTTTCATCTATCATGATCGTGACATTTGTCTATAATTAGCATTGATACTTCTTTATGTCGGAAAATAATGTACTTCTCAAGGATTCGTCATTTTTCACTAATAACAACTATTCATGACTCATTAGTTTGTAAAGAAAAATAATCTTATCTTAATAAGACTTTAGTTTAAGGTTATGTTACGAACTAAACTATTAATACATAGAATCTAAGTGGCTCTTTTTTCCAAATCCCCACTTGAGTCTTATCTATCAAAAAGTTTTCTTTTAGTTTAACAAAGGGAGAGGATAAATCAACTAAGGAAAAGTTTATTGCTACGCACGTTTAATTTTTTTTTTTGAGATATTTTTAGCTATGTTTTTTGAACTTTGAGACTCATTCTCATTCTCTTTCTTTGTTGCGTTTGAACCATTATGAAATTACCAATTCTCTAAATTTAACAAAATTCGAATTTGATACTTTACTCCTGTGAAATTGGAGTCATATGATTCATTCCTTTGTATGGATTTTTATTGATTGGTTGCTTGTAGTTCTAGACTTAAAGTTTCTTTCCAGTCTTCCATTTGTTTGGCATAATTATTAAAAGAAGAATTGTCTCATTTTATTTAAATATAATACTATTATAAAATTTATAAGTAATTATTAGACTTAATAACTTAGGTTATTATTTTAAAAATGGACTAATGTTTCTTATATATTATATAAACATAAAAGGTTTCACAACTTCTCTAATTTACTATCAAGGGCATGAGAAAAATATGAATTATAGCTATCAAAGACTATAGGGCTAGGTTTCATGATCATGGTACTTGTAAGCGCAGTCCCTACCCACTACTTTAGTCTCTAGTCATTATTAAATGGAGACAATTTCAATAGGAAATGAGATGTCTTTAAAATTTCGTTGGAGATATAAACTGTTAGAAGAATATGTATGTTCTAACTGTTGTACATTATATTATAATTGTCATATAAAAACTGTTAAAATTCTTCATCTGACTTCATGATAAATGACTTTATTATATATAATAAGGAAAAGAAATTAAAAAAAAAAAAAAAAGGAAGAAGGAAAAGAATACAATTGGCATACATTAAAATTCCTGAAACACAAAAGAGGAACAAAGAAGCAGAAGTATTGACAGCATCAAAATTCATACATAATTTAATAGGAGCGTGGTAGCAACTATCTTGGTCGTGGATTTATCCTCACCCGTTCATAAATAGTGCTTTCAAAATTTTAAAGAAAAAACACTTGTTTTAAAGATTTCTAAATGAACTATTAACTTTGCCCCCATTTCATCCAAGTTAGCCCACCTTCAAGTTGATATGTAATATGGGCTTACTTAATAAAAATGTGGGTGTAAGTAAAGCCTGTGAAGGAAAAAAAGAAGTTCGCAATCAGACAAAAGTTATACTTTCATTTCTGCAAACAGTAAGCAAAACTAATGAAGCTTTAAAACATAAAATGATAATACCATTATGGTCCCGGCGGGGCTCGAACCCGCGACCTTCGGCTCATAAGACCAACGCTCTAACCAACTGAGCTACGGGACCTTGACTCTACGAATCTTATTAGCGTTATCGATACTAATATTTGGTCAATTATGAAGCAAAAACACAACGTTGCTGAAAATGGAAAGAAATAAAAACATATATGCTGCAACTCTGCTACACGTGTAGTATTGAATTTATTATTATTATTTTTTTTTTCCAACTAATTGTATTAACTACAACTGTTTTTTTTTTTAATACCAAAATATATTGTAACTGCAGTAGTAGGAGAATTGTTTTCACTGCGAGCATTGCATATATCTATTACATTATAGCTTGTATTTTTGGTTACCCTACTAATCGACCCTTAAAAATTATCATTTATTCTAATATACTGTCTAGTGTCTACTAACTTATTTTTTTGGGGGTTAAGAATCTACATAAAACATTAAGCTAAGACATATACAATATCAATATTCATAGTTTGCCTTCAGACATAGTCGGATTTGAACTTTCTACGTTCCTTTGTTTTGGGCTAGACAGTTTTACAAATTGTCTTCTGTTTTCGTTAGGAAAAAAAGAACAAAAATCAATGGAGCATCATTTCAGTTTTTAGTAGAGAAGCATCCAATAATTCTCTCGGTTACGTAAACTGCCAAACTGGTGGTGATTCGAACATAATTTGAGTGGGGCCTAATGTTGGGCCCTAAATAAAGGTTACCAAGCCACAGCTTGAGATACCCCAGAAGAAGACAACCATGCCAAACTTGACCTCGCTCAACTATTACTTCTCGTTGCTTCTTTTGGAATTTCTCTAAGAAAAAATCCCGGTTGGGTTGGCTTTTCACACTGAGAAAAGAGAAACAAATAGAGAGAGAATGTTTTATTTTACTTGACTTTCATGAGAGTCGGTCTAGGAAGAAAACTAGGAGTGGAGCGAGGATTTGGGCTACAAATGAGAGAGAAAAATATTATTCTTAGTGTTTGAAGATTTGCATGGGTATGATGGGTTTGAATTTTGAAAAACTTTGTTGATTTTTTGTTTTTTTGTTTTTCCCCATGATTTTATTATGATTTTGTTACAAAGCTTTCAGTGATCTGTTCTGTCTCTAAGACAAGGGGTTTTTGTCTAAAATAGGTAAAATCTTTAAGATAGTTTAAAAAAGGACAACCTTGTGTAAAAGTTTAGAAATAGGCAAAATTCTATTTACTTTCCCAGTAGCCGGTTTGGTTGGGTCATTTAGTTTCCCACCAAAATAATTTTCTTTCTTCTTCTCCCTCCAACTACACACCCTCTCTTTTTCTCTTCACTGATCTTCTCACCATTGTTGCGTGTCATCGTGGAAAAATTATAAAAATGAGGTTAGTAATATCTACCAACAATATTTGCACTTTTTATTAGGATGTAAATGTTGAAATTTGTACCAGGATTTTTAAATAATAACTACCAGAAAAATGCGATTGGGACTGATATATTTTCGAAAAATTTCCAACAATTTGCTTCATACTTTCGCGAGGAACTGATATGGGTATTATTTAAACAGATTTTTGGTTGAAAAACCGTATTAAACTGTTACCCCAATTCAATAATAATTAATAGAAACATGTATTTTTGGCCGCGTGTAATCGAAACATTTATGAAATGCTATATTCAGTTTTTTATATGTGGGGGTATATGTGGTATATGTGGTATATCTGAGGGTATATCTGGTATATCCGGTATATCTGGGGGTATATTTGGTATATCCGATATTTCTGGGGGTATATCCGGTATATCTGGTATATCTCAGGGTATATCTGGTATATCTCATGGTATATCTGGTATATCTCAGGGTATATCTGGTATATCTCATGGTATATCTGGTACATCTGGGGGTATATCTTGTATATCTTCGTAAATCTTGGTATATCTCTTTATAAATCTGGTATATCTCGGTATATCTATGTATATGTTGGTATATCTCCATCTATTACACATTTAATCAGGTATATATGTTATATACTAATAACGCAGTTCAATATGTTGTATATTATTTGATATATCAATTAAACTTTACGTATTTTTGAATGAGATAGACCTAATTATTTTTAAACATTTTACAGAATGGATAGCCTTAGTATTCTAATCATTCACAATGGTAAGTGGTCATTGAAGGATGATAAAAAAGTATATCAAGGAGGTGAAGGTTTGGTGATGAAGATAAAAAAAGGATGGTTGTATAATGAACTTAAAGAAAAGTTGTTTCTCAAGTTAAAGATGGATAAGTTCAAGTATGAACTTGAAGTGAGATACTTCTATAAGAATGATTTGACATTACCTACTGTTTTAATAGGTGATGATGAAGACTTGGAAGAGTTTTTTGACCTTCACGTTGAAGATAATGAAAGGAAGGCTGTTCTATATGTCACAAAAAATGAGATAAGATCTGTAGGTACAAGTCATTCTATTTGCCATGAGCAACTTTTTAATACCGGAGGCCGTAATGTAAATTTCTTGAGCGATAAAAAAGGATCTCAAAATCCAAATGGTGGTTGCGATAATGTACTTGATAGTATTCGTGATGATGTAGATCACAATTTAGTTCCGCCGCAAATGGGTGATGATGGAGATATTGATATGATTAGAGAATATGAATTACCAGATATACCTGTCAACGAAAACGTTGATCATGATATGTCCTCAATGGGAGGTTTGCATGCAATTGATAATGAAAGGACACAAGTTGAACCAGAAAGGGTCATTGTTAGAAATCATGAGAATTATGGTTTATCCCAGTCTGAAGGAAGAACTGTAATTGGAAACAATAATGAATTACGTATCGGTCCATCCAGTACACCCACAGAGATTATTTCTAATGGTGACGTTTCGTCGTCTGTGGCACATGTTGAGCTTGATTTGAAAGTTGATCAAGTGTTTGACAATAAGATAGATTTCACAACACATGTCGGTTTTTATGCCATAAGAAACAGATTTGAGACGAGGACACTGACTAGTAGGAAAGACCGTGTTCTAATACGTTGCATTCAATCTACTTGTAGTTGGATGATTAGATGTAATAGGATCACTGGATCTGATAGGTTCAGGGTAAAAGAATACGAATCAAGACATACTTGTGATCCTAACAATTACATGAGGAAGAATAGGACTGCAACCTCAAGAGTGATAGGAAATGCCATAAAAATGAAGTTGGTCCGACCAGGAAGAATTTATAAGCCCAAAGATATTATTGATGATTGTCAAAATGAGTTTGGGATTGAGATTGGTTACACCACAGCATACAGATCTAAAAAGAAGGCTCTTTATTTGCTACGTGGCAGTGAAGAGGAATCTTTCCTGAAGCTTCCTTCCTACTGTCATGTTTTGAAGGAAAGAAATCCTGGTAGTGTCACACATATTGAAGTTGACCAGTCCGGAAGATTTAAGTACTTTTTTATGGCACTAGGTCCATGTATCAGAGGATTTTTATCTTGTATAAGACATGTAATTACAGTCGACGGTGCATTCCTATCAGGTAGGTATGCTGGGACATTATTCGTAGCAAATGCTTCAGATGGAAATAACAATATATATCCATTGGCCATTGGTGTTGGAGATTCTGAGAATAATGAAGCCTGTGAATGGTTTTTGTTAAAACTATCCGGTATATTTGGGCACATTGATGATCTTGTTATTGTTTCAGATAGACACCAAAGTATTATACAATTTGTTCCGAGGGCCTTCCCCAATGCTTTGCATGGATATTGTGCATTTCACATGGAGATGAATTTAAACCACAAATTTAAGAATCCTGATATCACACCTTTGTTCAGATGTTGCGCAAGGGCATATACGAAGCGTGAATTTGACAAATATATGGGGGATTTGAGACTGATCGATCCAGATATAGAGAAGTACTTATTGGAAGCAGGTAAAGAGAAGTGGTCAAGATTTCATTTTCCTGGAAACAGATACGGTATAATGACCACAAATGGTTCAGAATCATTTAATAATGTCATGAAATCTGCTCGTGAGTTGCCTATAACCATGCTTGCTGAGTACTACCATAGCAAAATACAACATTGGTTTGTCGAACGTAGGGAGGTTGGGATGAGATGGGGAACTCGATTCCTTACCGATGAGGTTGAATCAATTATGCGTGTAAATCACAATAAGTCCTTAAGGTACAGGGTTTTCAGAATTAATGCACATGTTTTTCAGGTATGGGATTCGTACATCATTATATTGTTATTGAATTTTTAAATATGTAAATTTAACAGCATATATATTGTTGTATCTCTTGTAAGCCTATAAACCATAATGTAACTATTTCATTCATATGAAAATATAGGTTGTACATGGTGATACTAGTGAAGATGTTGATCTACTGAACAGAAGTTGTAGCTGCAGGGAATTTGATGTTCACAAAATCCCCTGTTGTCATGCCATTGCAGCCGCCCGTTTTCAAGATGTTGATGTCCAGTCCTTTGTTGACCGATTATACACAGTCAATTGTTATATTATCGCATATGCGGAGGCAATATTTCCAGCAACTGACAATGGTCAGTGGGACATTCCACCAGAAATCATAAACCTAGTTGAACTTCCTCCTAACACAAAAAAAAAATCTGGCAGACCACGGAAGCGACGCATACGTTCACGTGGGGAAGTAATAAAGAAGTTAATATTGTGCAGTCGTTGTGGAATTAGTGGTCATAACAGGAGGACTTGTAATGTTTTTCGTCAGATGATTGTAGAACCTTCCCTAGCTTCTCAAGAATGAACATTTTTATGTACCCTGTAATCTTTTATTATGATTTCAAGTATTATATTATCTGTATCTGAATTTTGTATTAATGATAGTTTTATATTATGCCCTGTCTCTGAATTTTCATGTATCACGTATATACATGTGTTGTTATATTATTTTAGAAGATATACTATATATACCATGAGATATACCAGATATACCATGAGATATACCAGATATACCGTGAGATATACCATAATAACACTGAGATATACCAGATATACCATGAGATATACCAGATATACCGTGAGATATACCATAATAACACTGAGATATACCAGATATACCATGAGATATACCAGATATACCATGAGATATACCAGATATACCCTGAGATATACCAGATATACCATGAGATATACCAGATATACCAGATATACCCTGAGATATACCAGATATACCCTGAGATATACCAGATATACCAGATATACCCTGAGATATACCAGATATACCATGAGATATACCAGATATACCCTGAGATATACCAGATATACCATGAGATATACCAGATATACCCTGAGATATACCATGAGATATACCAGATATACCAGATATACCAAATATACCCTGAGATATACCAGATATACCCTGAGATATACCAGATATACCCTGAGATATACCCTGAGATATACCAGATATACCCTGAGATATACCAGATATACCATGAGATATACCAGATATACCAGATATACCCTGAGATATACCAGATATATCCTGAGATATACCAGATATACCAGATGATATACTACAAATGAGTTCCAGAATATGAAAAAATTATACCATAATACCAGATATTACAATTTCAGTAACAGATGGATTAAATCATAACCAAAACCGATTTCCTTCATTTCATAGATATACCAAAGTAATGTATCAGTACAATTTGTTGTAAATTAACCACGACATTAATTACTTCTGCAACAATGCAGGAATATGAATATAATTCCACCAGATATTTACAAACATTACATAAATGTTCTCATAACCATTACTTTTACAGTTGTATAAGTTTTACAATATTAAAAGCACGTAATCCATCATACTAAGCCTAAATAAGAAGCATAAAGTTTATCTCCAAAGCACTCCAGACATGAGTTCAAGATAAAGCCTTAGTAGGCATTGTTGTAGCCTCTGCTAACTGATATACCCCAAGCCTTCATATTACGACAACAACATGAGATACCATTTGGAAGTTGATTACAACCTACCAAAAAAATGTTACCCCAGTCAGATAAAGCACCAGAAATATAACCAGATAAAAAATTACCAAATATGTAGAATAAAAAATATAACTCATATACCAGATATACCATGTAATAGGGTATAAACATCAAATGAGTAAAAATTCAGCATTGGTTTCCCAGGTGTGGCACCCATTAATGTTCACTGTTAATATACCAGATATATGCCATACCCGTTCAGTTGTAACATGCACAAAAATACCATAAGACATAAAGTCCAGAGGCAATAATACATAAATGTTCTGCAACACACAAGAAGAATCTGATAGCTGTTCACTTATATAAAAATATACCAGATTAAACAATTATGTAATCATCGTCCGCAAAGAATAGTTCACAACAAAGTTTCTTTCTGAAGAAACCAATTGCCTCGTCTTTGATGTCAGTCAGTGGCTTCTCATTTACTAAATACTCAATGAACTTGAGCGCATATATGCCACAGTCACCCCTGTGTAATAAATTGAAGTAAACAATAAGTCCTTATTCGTAACGCAATATAACTTAATATTAATCTATATTAAATCTCAAAGCCTCTTACTGAATCATAAAATATACTTACACTTCAACCTGCTGTGGAACAGCTATCGCATTACGGTAAATGGGCCACTTCTCTGTTATGTCATGTTCAACCACTTCCAAGTTTTTAATCAAGTTTGGGATCATAATACATAAATTATGTAACCTTTTCTTCAGATTTCCATCTCTTATGTGTTTAGGAAGTGAATCATAGACGTCAATTTGTTGTTCTCTGATGTCAAATCTGAAAGCGATCCAATGACCCTTCTCCAATATAACACCATATATATTGCTGACACGAGTCCATGGTTTACCACAATCAGGGCGGACACCTGTTTGAAAACATACCAGATATTTATATTATTATATGAAGCGATAAAATCTAATAGTTGCCAGATATACTATACGAGTCATAAGTTTACAAGGATTTTACCAGTCACGTAATCCAACCACTTCTTATCTGCTGACCAAAATTGAAATTGGTCATTCTTCTTCACCTTCTTCCATTCACTTGCACTTGCATCGATGTAAGCCTACATTTTCAAATATAGTAATTTATGGAAAATTGTTACATCATCTACAAATTTGGGATATATGACATGGAAAATTATCAGATATACAAGATATTTTTAAATAAACACTAAAGTACTAAGTAAAAGTCTTACACAAAACGATGAGTCTACAGTTGTCCAACTGTTATTTAGGAACAAGTGCGGATGAAGTTCCTCTTTCTTCCTCAACAGCCATAGTCCGCAATCTATGTGCTGAAGTTATTTTGCCAATTGAGGTACGCATCGTTGTGAACATATATGAGATATATGTGTTGTTAGTTTATTTTAGAATACCAAATATATTGAATAACAATCCATAAACCAAATCACAACATATAACCATTATTATCCAGAAATTAACATACGAAAAACATGTACCTCATTGAGTAAAAATGATTGTGGTTTCAATATACGATGAAACCAAGAAGAGTTAGCCATACCCTTACTTGGGCAACCAACATTAATACTTTCCCTACATTTTGGCAATAAGAAAGAAATGAGTAATTAACCATATTACGTGGGTAAAAAAAAAGTTAAATTAGATGAATAAATAAGACAATAAGTAGTAGGAAATACATACTGGTTGTCGTTGTAATGTTTATATAACCATTCCAAGAAGTAGGTATATCTGGATTCATCAAAGCCTCTCATCGGATCATAGAGGCCAGGTTGTTGTGCTTCGTCCGATTGCTGGGACTTTATTGATATACCAGATTTCCTCTTGGGCTGCACATATGGAGATTTTAGGGAGGGACCAACTTTTCTCTTCCTCCTACTATATGTGGTACCAAAGGGTGCGGACGTGTCAGTGGACCTAACGCCCTTTGATGTTATCGATCCTAATCGCACTGAGGTGGTACCGGTCATGATAGGGGCAGCCTCTAAAATAGCTTCCAAAGTAGAAAAATCCAGACCTATCAACTTATCATCTACTTCGGTTCCATGGACTGGCTGCTTTCCAAGGTTCACTTCAGTGGGACATTCTTCAGTCACACCCACTGATGCTTCATCATGATCAGATTGAACCTTGGTTGTTTCCTCCTCAATTTCTTCTGTGGTGAACAGAATCATTTCTTTGCAATTATTCGTAGCCACTACTGGCTCTTCTTCCGTGGACGTCACAACATCTTCGTCCACTGGTATATGTACAGAGTCGACCTTACGTCGGTCAAAACGTGGAACACTTTTTTTCCTGGACGAGTTCCCACCAGGTTTCACTGCTTCTTTCCCTGTTGAAGTATTTTGTTGTTATCTCAACAACTTCTTCAACACATCCTTCATCCAAATTTGGTTTTCTTTTATTGAGATGACCTCCTTCTTCAAATCTCGAAGCTCTTGCAACACCTAAAATTACAAAGTATAAAAATTTATTCGTACAGGGTTGCAATGACATAAACTAATTACCAAATAAGGGTTTTATATGTGCCATATTATATTACCTCCATAATGGAAGTTGATGAATGAGATGGAGGTTCATCTTTTTGGACTTCCGGGATAGGGTCACTTTCATCACTGTGACCAGATGTATGTTGATCTTCATCGCCTTTGGAAGGCAACTCATCATTCAATCCACTAACGTTTGGCACACCACCACCTTGCTGACTCGCATATTGTTGTGCCGAAATGAAGTATGGACTCTTTCTCTCCGACTCATTAGGAGTGAGTCTCGTCAGCATATGAAACTGTATCATATACAATGGAAGGATATACCAGTTAGTTAAGTACAATCGAAAATAAAAATAAAATAAAATTAATAACAAAAACATATAGGCAACAAACTTACATCTGAATCCTGGAATATTTTATGGTTTAGGTCCCAGAACTTCAAATAGTGCCCCTTCTTTTCATTCTCCCAGCGTAGTATCCTGGGCAATGCATCCGGAGATGTACAAGTGGCAACATCAGTAACAGGCACTTGTATGGCCTCGTAGGCCCAAACTTGCAGTGCCCAAGAAAAACCATAGACACTGTAAGTTGAAGCGACCCCTTCAACCTTTTGGAGATTAACATTCTTCAACCTCCTAACGGTGAAGTCATATACTATCTTACCCCAGGGGTAGATATTAAATTTGTCAAGGTCTTCAACTAAATCCAAGTATTGATCATTAATGGCCCTCAGATTATGATCGGCCAAAAGTATTATTTTCAGAGTATATATGAGAGCCAACCTCAACACATCCTCAGGCTCGGTAGATAGAGGAAGGTTTGCAAATAGCTTCTCCAAATCGACTTTCTTTATTGGCCTGTCGGTCTTGAAGTAATTTTTACGCAACCGACCACTTTGCGCTGGACTTCCTTCCTCACCGATAAACATCATACCGGTGATTAGGCTAAATTCTTCATATCCAAAGAGGTGGGGTGTACCTTTTACAATAATTCGGAGCTCTTTCCCCGATTGATCTCTATCTTGCATCAATAATATATGATGCAACAATCCAGCTGTAAACTCTATATGTTTCATCCTTGTGATGAAACCAAAACATAAGCCCTCAAACCTATGAAGCAACCCAAACCCTTCTAGGGTCGTCTTCAATGTTGCAAAATTTTGAAGACGTGATATGTTGGTTATTTTACCAACATAGTTTCTCGGATGGGGAGACATAAGGAACGAAGGTTGATTTTCCAGCCATTTCCTGCATATTTAACATTTACGGAAAATAATTTCATTAATACTTGTGAACAGGTATACCAAAATTACAATATATATGCGAAAAACATCAATCACATTAAAGCAACATAAAAATACATCAAATTTATGTTCATATAAATGAAAGTTATAGAAATAGACCAATATACGTAGATATACCGAGATATACCCAAAATATACCAACATATACCAAGATATATAGACATATACCCCATATATACCGACATATACACAGATATACCGAGATATACCGTGAGATATACCAGATATACCGTGAGATATACCAGATATACCCTGAGATATACCAGATATACCGTGAGATATACCAGATATACCCTGAGATATACCAGATATACCATGAGATATACCAGATATACCCTGAGATATACCAGATATACCGTGAGATATACCAGATATACCAGATATACCGTGAGATATACCAGATATACCCTGAGATATACCCTGAGATATACCAGATATACCGTGAGATATACCAGATATACCGTGAGATATACCAGATATATCCTGAGATATACCAGATATACCGTGAGATATACCAGATATACCCTGAGATATACCAGATATACCGTGAGATATACCAGATATACCCTGAGATATACCAGATATACCCTGAGATATACCAGATATACCGTGAGATATACCAGATATACCCTGAGATATAGGGGATATACCCTGAGATATACCAGATATACCCTGAGATATAGATATACCGTGAGATATACCAGATATACCCTGAGATATACCAGATATACCCTCAGATATACCATGACCCTGAGATATACCATGAGATATACCAGATATACCAGATATACCCTGAGATATACCAGATATACCGTGAGATATACCAGATATACCCTGAGATATACGAGATATACCCAGAGATATACCAGATATACCCCCAGATATACCCTGAGATATACCAGATATACCCCCCGATATACCGGATATACCCCCAGATATACCAGATATACCGAGATATACCAGATATACCACTGATATACCCCCAGATAATGTTATTCATGAATAACAACCACATATACCAGAAATCAGATTATCGATCCATAATTACAAAATCCCAATATTACAAAACCTATATTTTACATAAACATTTAACCTTAAACCAACATTTTACAAAAAACTATACAAAAATAAGGGGTTTTCGTTGAGTTTCAACGAAAACCCAATTAAAAACCAAACTGCATAGCTTTTCAAGATATACCCTGGAGAGTAATGGTCGAGTGTTTTCGTGCAAAGAAGACAAATTTGTTTAAAAAACTTACCGAATAATGCAGAGCTTCAAAAAGTGATAGTAATGGTCGAGTGTTTTCTACGTTGATACTGTTCGTCTTCTTCCTCAACAAAAAATGTGGGAGCTTCGCTAATAGAGAGTGACGAGGGAGAGGGAGAGGTAGAGTAATGCTCAGAATTGTGGGTTTGTTTGAATTGTTCGAATTCTTTCAAACGGTTTAAATGACTTACCGGCTAGCAAATGGAGCTTTGGGTGGCCGGTTAAAAAAAGCCCATTTTTACACTTTTACACAAGGTTGCCCTTTTTTAAACTATCTTAAGAATTTTGCCTATTTTAGACAAAAACTCCTCGGACAAGTCTGTTTGAGAAAAATCCGAAACTTTTCCGATACTTTCTCTTCCTGGTCTTTGCTCTCTCTCACGCCCCCTTCAAATTTCTTGCTGAAAACTTGGATACCCTTTTGGTTTTGTTCCTTCCTCTGCGAGATTTTGTTTTATATATTTTCTGTTTGTTTATTTTTTTAGCTTGGATTCTTAAAATTCCTTTAGATTTTACGCCCGAAATTTGATTTGGGCTCCTGAAAATCAAAGATCTTCGTCTCACTCTCTCTTTCTCCCTCTCACCATCGTATTTGGGTTCACTTCAACTTCTATTAGGAAATCGGAATTAAGATTTAGTAATAGAACCCTGAAAAACAGATCTGTCCTTACCTCTAAGTTATCTGTTTTGCTATCTGGATTTGCTTTAGAATTGTTGTCTATGATCTTTTTATTAGTAAAATTAGATGGAAGATAACGAGAATGGCTCAAGAAAACCAAACTCCAAAGTGCAGTAATAGCAGTGGGTGTTGGGCTGGAGGTGAAGGTGATGGTGATGGTAATGATAATATTAATGGAAATGGAAATTGGGGTAATGGAAATATTAGCAGATCATTGAAAAAGCAAAAGCAAAAGAAAGTTCCACAAAGAGGATTGGGAGTGGCTCAGCTTGAAAAGATTAGATTGGAAGAACAGCAAATGAAAGACGCAGCAGCTTCAGCTACAGTATTGTCATCTCCTTTGTCACTGAATGAATCCTCTTATCTTTCTTTTCCAATCCCACAATACCATCACTCTAATCAATCATTCTCTTCAATCCCATTTTCTTCTCCACCATCAGTGGATCTCTCTCCAGTCAATTCCATATTTAGGCCACCTTTCTTGACCCAAAACATTAATGTTAGAAAACTAAACACTGTTTCATTGCCAAACAATGATGGGTTTGAGATTCCAGGACATGCCCATGTTCCCAAATTGTGGAATCCTTATGATTATAATCTTGAAAAGGAGTATCATTGTGGGTTGGATCCTGGATTGGCTTTTCGTTGTTCCCGTTTGAATATTCCTAATGAATCTAACCCCATTTGGCCTCTTAATATTCAAAGAACCCAACAATATCAGCAACTCTGCCCTTCAATGGTATTCTTATTCTCTGTTTAATTTGTTCTTGTTCGTTTATTTTGGATATTATAATTTCTCCTCTCTCCCTCCTTTTTTTTTTTCCTGAATCATGTTGAGGATTAATTTTGGTGTATCAAATGTGTAGGTGAATTTCCCGTCATCAACTTCATCATCTGGCTATCAGATGGAGCCCCCTTCAAACCAAAATTATTATGGCGTACCACTGTGGCCAGAGGAAGAAGAAGTATGTTCATTTTACTTAATTATTTTGCTTTCTTTTTCTTGTCATATTCCTGGAAAGTCAGTACATACTCAATCATACAAATGTATATCATTGGCATCAATTGAGAACCCTTTCTTAGAGCAAGTCAGAAATATCTCAAATTGAAAACTTTATGGTGGAAAGTTCCGATTTTTTTGATTAGTAGTAGTATAAGCTTGTTCTTCTAGTTATAGAACCTGTATTTTCTATAAATTTGAGTATTTAGATCCTTGTCATTGTAATTGCATAAGCTTGATTTAAGGATACATGGAACAAAGAATACTGCAATGGATAACAAAGTAAAGCTACATATTACAAATTTATCACAATCTCAACTGATGTTATAGTTTTTCATTAAATACAGTTTTGTGGATTCGATTGTACTTACCAATAATACTGTGAAACATCATTTGTGATTTATCTAAAACTTAAAATAAATAGCATTTTTCAAACACAATAGGATTTTTTTTCTTGTTTCTTTGTCTGTCTTGGTCAAGATATATATTATACCTTGCATTTGTGAAAAGGTTTATTGGGTTTGATTGCTGAGTTTTATGTTGTATTGGTGGTTGGCATGAAGAGGCTATGTCCCTTCACAATCCCTGCCTTTGCTTCCGTTCCTCTAAGAGCAGATGCCTTGCGTTCACATAGAAGTATCAAAGGCACGTCTGATTTAGAGCCTAGTAACCAAATGTTGAGGTAAGATTATTTATGGCTTTTGGCAATTCCATTGTATTTTTTTTTTATGTTTGTTCACAAGGTTTTCTTTTCATCATGTATTCTCAGAAAAGCTCCTTCTTGCTCTCTGTCCGTAGTCTCCGAATCGAATTCAAAAAGCAATAAAGAGAAACACCATCCAAATGGAGATTTTCTCACACTATCCCCTCCTACAAGTAGGACATGTCCTCTGAGCTCAGAATTGAGCAACCCCTCCACTTATCCAACACTCCACAACCTTGAATGGCCGGAATTCAATACACTTCCGTGCCAGGTGAGATTAAACTTAACCCATTTTTTTCCCATTTCAGAAATTTTATGTTCTATATCTCAACATGATTCTCATACCTAAATTTCTCTGTTTATTGTTAATCTGCTAAAGGGAAGTGAGAAAAGTTTTAAGCCTGCATCAAGTCGGTCAAGGGAACAACATGCTTTCTACAACTTCTTCGCTCAAGGAAAGGAACAAAATGGCAAAATAGGAACAAGTTTGCAGCATGATTGGAATGAAGATGAGGAAGAAAGTATTGATCTCAACTTGAAATTATAACAGGACTAAAGTCATAAATTGGCTTGTCTTTGGCAGGCCAGTTGTTGCTTTCGATGGAACTAAACTAGGAATTTTTTTTTGTCTTTATAGCAATGTTCAGAAGTGGGTCGGTTTTATATCTAAATTTGCATGTGTAAGCTGGAGTAGGAAAGGGACTTTAAGATCTTGGCCATGTGAAGCTGATTAAATAGAAAGATATGGAGATCTACATGGACGTTTTCTTTCTTGTGATTGTAGATTTATGTTTTTGTAATTGATTAGATTTGGATTGATTTGATTTGGTTGGTTGGTTGATGATGGATAAGTGAGGCATTGGACTAGTAACAAACTTTAGCATCTGGATTGTATTGTGCTTTGTCTCCTCTTTGATCAAATTGAGGTCGTCAAATCTGACTCTTTATATGGTTTCAGAATCGCACTGCGAGTAATTTGTGTAAGCAGGGCCCTTTTTGCGCTTTAACCTAGAACGATAGCGACAAACAGCAAATTTGGAGAACCAAAACATGGAGTACGCCGATACAGAAGAAAACAATAGTGGTAATTCCAGAAAATAAGACAAAGCAAGTTACACAGAGCCATTATTACTTGATCATTCAACCTCATGTCTAGTTCATTCTCACTTGGTTTCTGAAGATTTTGAAAAAACTGTGCATAAATGGAGCAATCAAAACCTGGCCACATCAATCAAGAAGAAAATTAACAAAATAGGTAAACAAAGTTCAGCACTTAGCGCTTCAAGTTACAACAATACACGAAAAGTTCTCCACTGAACATAGTCTAAAGAAACTGAATAACTCTCTTATTTATTATGACTTTCTTCATGAGCCTATGACCAACCAAATACATAATCGAGAACGTAGACCAAAGCAAGGGAGAAGGGGTAAAGCAAGTAAGCCACCGCACAAGTCCAAATAGGGAAAGTGGTTCGGAAGCTAGCAAAAGCACCCATGACGATGCAAACAATAAGAATAACAAGTACTTCTGATGAGAAGTCCCACGTTAATCCCCTGACATAAACAATGGCTAAGAACACTGATAGGCACAACACATTATTCATAGTTACTGCCCCATACAGCTGCAACAACAAACTTGTGATCAGATTATTGCAATCTAAAATAATGAATATCACAGCAAAAAGTATTTAGGATCCCAACCTCAGAAAATGTTAATGATGAAGTTCTTAGTTTCTTTCGGCTAGAAAAGATTATTGCAGATACAGCCTCACTTGAGTTAGTAGCCAGAGGGAGTGCAATGAATGAGATGAAGAAAGTTGGGATACTCGTGGCATCCGAAAAATTGTCAACTGCATCCACCAGGGGATCTGCAAATACAGCTGCAATGACAGTTCCAATCAACAGCATTAGCACTGCCTTGAAGGATGTCCACTTGAGATCTGCAACACCCTCAACAACCTCGTCACTTTGATCGCCCACACCAAGAAGATCATGCTCTTGCTTTGTCCTCTGTACATTAATAACTAACAAGTTGTTAAGAAGACTATTAGAACATAGTTGCAAGTTCATGCAAGCAAAACTTACCAGGTGAAAGTCACTTAAGATGTTCATAGTGCGAGAGCCATTATCAACAGACATGTCCCCATTATGCTTTGCCTCAAGAATCCATCTAGAAATACCTTGAAAAAATTCTTGTGCATCAATTTGCCTATTATTAGAAGCATCAAATTCTCTCATCAACTTTTCAACAGCATCATCCTTGTCAAATTCTATCTCATAAAACCGAATCCCAATAATGAGTGCTCTTAGTTCAGTAGCTGAGAGTTCTCCATCATTGTTTGAATCGATTGTTTTAAACAACCTGACATTATATCCATTAGAAGAATGTTAACTAAGTGTAAGCAAATTCAAGTGCAAAAAGGTAGCAAAAAAGAAAAGATATATAATATTTATAATAAACAAAACTAACTTTCTTATAACTTCTTCATTAGGATCCCCATTTTCATTAAGAAGGTTTCCTAGTGAACGCTGCTTTAGATGTTGTAGTATTCCTGACATAACATGCTTGTGCTTTGCAAAAGCTATTCGTCTACTCTGAATCCAAGGCTGAAAAACCTGTAACAAAATCAACAAGACAAGTCAAGAATCAACCTAAATAACTACGAATATTTAAAGATGTAAATCAGACATTACAATCCATCCGCCGCCAATAAAATAAAGTTCCCAACAAATCTTAGCCTAAAAGTTTACGAAAAGGTAAAAACTATGCTTAATGGTATGATTATGTATTTTGTGTACTTTCAAAAGCTGTAGTTTTTAACTTTCACTGAGCAAGAATTAAAAAAAACCTTTTCAGCAACACTCATAGAATTATTGAAAAATTAATTAAGAAACCAATTATAAATTCATACATTTGTCTAATAAAAAAAACTGCATCAGACACATGACATACATTAATTATTATCACAAGAAATAATCCTACCTGATAAAGACAATAAGAAGCGAGTAACAAAACAGAGACAATAAAAGCAATCAAAACTGCTAAATGTCTTCCAGAGTTTGAATGGAGAATTTGAGGTAGTTGAACAATAACAAATGGGAGAATAGATATAGCCATTATTCTTGCAGCATAGCTAGTCCAAATATCAGTGCTAACTCCAGAACCTGCATTTACGAGTGGTTCGTTTATACTAAGAAAACAAACATTTCCAAATCTTATTCCGAACAATTCCCAAATTTGTTTGAAAATCATCTCTCTTAATGATTATTAATGAACTTCCAAAAAATAGAAGTACCCGTCAGGCTAAATCCTCTTGTATCCTTTGAATCAACTGCAATGGAGCCTTCAATATCAGTCTTCCCAACAAGCACACAGGATCCCCAAATTACAGTAATAAGCATGACAGTTGAACCAGCTAGCAATCCCATTCCAACAGATACCTGACTTTGAGCTGTTTCCTTGCTTCCAGAAAGTCCAGACACTACAGGGATAATTCAAAAGCGCTATCAAAGGTCAGAGAAAGCACTAATGAGTTGGTGGTTTACTGAAACATTGCATCCTATATCCTTTCAACATTTGTCTTGCATCCATTTGAATGCAATGAAATTCGTCATTAAGAACATTTCCAGTCAAGTATTCCTATAAGAAACTGTGATTATATGTATAAAATATTCTATTTTGGAAAGAAAGGAAATAAAAACATTTAATCATTGTGTATTCATTCTATTCTTTTTTATTTTATTTTTTCCAATAAATTATTCATTATATTCAATGCACGAGAGATTGACGCAAAGTCAGTATGAAATGTTTTTCATGCAAAGCAGAAGATCTAAATTGTACGAATAATTAATAATGTTATAAAATAGTATTTAGTTAACTCCCGATCCTAGCTGTTTACTATTTTCTATAAAGGTATATTTTATAAAGGGCATGGACTTGAATGGTCTTTTTTTCATTTATTTATTTATGAAAAGAGATATTTTAGTCCCTTATTTATATTTTACATTATTTTAGTTCTTCTTTTATAAAAGTGCTACCATTAATTCTTTTTTTACTATATAAAATTTTACAAATTTTTGTTAGTTATTTATAAGGTTTTATAAAAATAGCTAATTATTTATAACATTTATTAGTTTAATTATAATTTTTTTTAATTGTTGGATTCATTTTGCATGTTCTATATTAATTTTTTTTTTTTTTAACTAGAGTATTAATTTTATTAATCCCTTATTTATATTTTACATAACTGTAGTCCTTTTCTTTTATTAAAGTAATATCATTAGCTATTTTTTTACTATGTTAGACTTTACAAATTTTTGTTAGGTAATTGTAAGGTTTTTATTATTTATAACATTTTATTAGTTCAATTATAATTTTTTTTAATTGTTGAATTCATTTTACATGTTCCATATTAATTCTTTTGTTTTTTCCTTAACTAGAATATTAATTTTATTAATTCTTCTTTATAATATTTTAGATAATTTACTTATGTTGTTATATTAGGTTAGATAAATATAATTTTAAAATTTATTTAATTTCCTTACTGGCTCTGATACCAAAATTTCTTGCAACATTTTGATTTTAATAATTTTCAATATTTAAGCAAATAAATTTTTCATAATAATTTTTTTCTTTTTGAACTTGTATTGAAATAAAATTTCTATTATGCACAAATAAATTTTTATAATTAATAGACAAAATCTAGAGACATTTTTTATGTTTTCTTAAAAAAGTAAACTTATGCTGTCATTTTTTTATTTTTCATAAGAAGAGGACTTAAGTGTTATAAAAAATAAGTATAGGACTAAACTGTTCTTTTTCAAAAAAGTAAAAGACTTCTAGGATATTTTTTCTTCTATAAATCATTTTACAATTGTTATAAACTTTTTTTTTCACTATTTTTGTGAATGAACTGTAAAATAATAAAATAAAGGAAAATAGGATAGCGATAACACGAGAGAAATAGGAAAGCATAAAATCTTGAGCAAAAGAGATTCAAAGCATAAAGCTTTGTAATATTTCTTTGAAGAATTGAAATAAAGAAAACTTAGCACACCAAAAGTAATAAGATTTAAATAAAGAGAACAAAAGAAAACGCACAACACCAAAAGTATTTAACTTTAAAAAAATTTATAAATAAGCTAATAGACAGATTTTTTTTAAAGGCAAAAACCGGGCTATACTTCGTGTACATTTGAATGCACTGTTAAAAAGCATATACGCAATCTATTTTTATACCTTTGTCAAAAAAATAAAAGTCATTTTTAATATTTACGGTGCGTACCCGTATGATGATAAACATATAAGGACATTTCTCAAAGTATTTAGCTTTACTTTTAGAAAAACAATATTTTTTAAATTAGTTCCATTAAAAACATTTTGCATCCAAAAGAACCCTCATTATAGTTGTCCGACGCCCTTTCTAGTTTGAAAGCAGTGCCGCCAACACTGATTTCACAGCAAATATGAAATATTTAAACAAAAATGCAAGTAAAAAAGCAAACCATTATATGTAATAACGTTTTATTGCTATATAACATAGTTTAATAAAAACTATTCATTAATTTTAAAATGAATGATAATATAGTACTTCGTATTAAGGATGATAATTTGTGCTGTAGTAAAATTGTTCAAAATGAACATGAATTGAAAAATACGAACGAATTAAATTTAGGTCCAATTTAAGCCGGCCCGAATAACATAAAAATTAAAAGTTAGATTAGGGCCAATCCGATAACACAAAAATAAAAGATAATTATAATTATTATTATATATTATTATTATTATTATTTTACAAGTTGAATCTCTTAATTCATGTTATAAAAAACTTGCTACATTTTTCTTACTAATAATGTACAAATATATTATGATATCACTAATAACAATTATATGAAGTTTAAATATAAAATATTCATTTATTTTAATTTTAGGTAGTGATTCATTAAATTATTTTGTAAAAACTTGTAACAAAATTTTTATTTGTATATTTAATGTTATTATAATACATTAAATTTGGTTCAAATTTTTTATTATTCTAATTAAATTAAAAATTATAAGAAAATTTATAATATTTTCAATTAATATCGGATTAAACAAGATAAAAAAAAAAAAAGCTAATTAATACATGTAAATAAAAATTTGGGTCAATTTAGGCTGATTTGGATTGGCCCAAATTTTTTTTAGTTTCGGTTAGAATTTGCAGTACATGACATGAATTAAATTCGGTTTGAGTTAGAGTTAACAGTTCATGATACGAATTAAATTCGGGTCAGTTCAAACTAACCAAACACTCACGAATTATCACCCCTACTTCACACTAATGAAATTTAAGATTAGTGCAACAAAAAATATTTGTAAAAAAATACAAATATTCAATAAATGATAAAGAGAGAAAATAATATCATTAATGGGATTTTGGGAGCAATAAATAATACCAGTCTAGCTCATATTTTATCTTATTCATTGAAATTATAAGGAAAAAAATTAAAAAATCAAATATGTAAATTATAGGTAAAAATAAAATCATAACCAAATATGACTCAAAAATCACGCTTTCAAACATTTTCAACCTGATATAGTTAAACAAATATAATATATTGATACAATAATTTTCTCAATACTATGATAAAAGTTTATGAATTAACTTTTTTAACCCATTCATATGCATGTTTGCATCGATAAAATTGTAAAAAAAAAATTATCCATTTAAGTTGCCATGCACCCTTAAAAATTGAATATTATAATATTATTATATAAACAATCATATAATTGTAATTCTTGGGTCAAAAACCCACGTAATTAAAAAAGCAAATGAATTATAAAATTCTATTCATTCTCATTTTCTGATTTTTTTTAAAAAAATAATTTGTTAAATAAAAAAAAACAATTACCGAGAATGAGCATGGCATCAGGAAGAGCACCGAGCATAGGAAGAAACAAACCGCCGATAATACCAGGACCGAGAATCTCAAGCAAGAGCTCGCTGCCATTGGAGAGATAGGTAGCGGCCAAGAACATGAGAGAGCCATAGACCAGGATCAAGAAAAGATTGCCAATCGTCGTTTTAGTACAAGGCATAAAGCCGTAAGTCTCCTCACAGGTAGCCGAAAATGAGTAGTGATTGAGACGCAGGTATGGTGGGTCCCAGAGATCGTGGACACCATCCGATATCAGATCAGATGAAGACGATGAATGATGGGAGATCAAGCGACTTTGGGCTTGACCGAATGAGATTAGAAGGAGGAGGAAGAAGGTGTGATATTGAGCGTTAAACATGGCTGTATATATTTATATGTAATAATCAAATTGTGACTCTTCCAGTTGGGAGAGAGAGAGGATGAGGGAAGTATATTACAGATTTTGTGAATTTATAAGTGAGTGTGTAACCAGTGTGTGTGGTGGGGGGCGTGTGCGAGTTAGAGCAATTCAGCGTCTGAAACGTGTTGCCGGAAAGAATGGGATGATTATGCATATCAACTTGTACACGTATGCTACTATTATATTATTATTGCATTTAATTAAATGATCATTTATTAACAAAATGTCAAAATGACTTGTAAATATATATATTTTGCCATACAAATTATTTTTCTAATTATCAAGTGTACTACAAGTGTGTAATACAAACAACTGTTTGACTACTACATTCATATAAATGTATAGGTAATTATTTTGTGTCAACGCAACAAAAATGCTAATTTAACTCAATTTTCTCCTATTTTTATATAAACTATTTATTCATGCAATTTAATTTTTAATTTTTTTAAAAATAAATATATTTTTTACAAATATATATATATATATATATATAAATATATATAATATATATACACACACAACCGCTTTTTTAAACCTACAAAAAAAAAATTATGTTATATAAAAAGAAAGATATGCGCATCGCATTGGAAGAGAAAAAAAAAATTTTATAAAAAAAAATTTTATTATACAATTAAACTAAAAAAAAAATTCAATAAATTAATTATGTATATAAAAATATTGTGAAAAAGGTATAATATATTTCTGCTTTCTATTTTTGGCTTAATCCATCCAGAAATGGCATCAAATCCCACTGATGAAAACAAAGAAACCCATAAACAATCACGTATTCAAAATATATCCTTTCTGTCCCCAACAAAATTAAAACATGGTTATATAAAATAAAAAGTTAATGGTTCATTTTTCTATTTTTTCTATAGTAGGCATAATATTGAACTTAATACAATATTATTGTATATTTGCACGTAGGAAGAGGAATAAAGGGTGAGAAGATTTAACAATATAGGTAAAATAAAAGAAAATTTGTATAAATAAAATAACTTAGTTAGGGAAAGTTTGCGAATAATGATGGTCAATAACAAAATTGAACCAGGGTAATATAAGATAATTAAAAAATGCATCATTTTCATTATAGTCCTTCGAGAAAAAAGTAAAAATGATTAAGAAAGTTAGTTTATTCTTGTTAATGGTCCCTAACTTTTCACAATTAACAGTCTCTTACTTTTTTTATATATATAATTTGGTACCTTTATTCTTTAGTTTTCACACTTTGAACTCTTAATTATTATTATTTTTAATAATTTTATCCATTATTTTTAACTTTCACATTTTGGTCCCTTTTTTTTTTTTTTTTGAAAAATCAATTGACCATTAAAGTTCAATTTTAAATTGATCTAAAATTTTAAACTAATTGTGGAATAAATAAAAAATTAATATTCATTAATAATAATTTTATCAAATAATAATAACATTAAATGTTATTAATTATCGGTATAAATAGACAATAATGTATTATTGTTGTTTTAATAACAAATTATGTTAAGTTGTGATGATAATGGATGTATATGGTGGCCATTGAATCCACTATCTGGGATCGACAAGAAAAGGCAAACACTAAGACGAGGACAATTAGTTTTCATAAAATTATGAACATGTCAGTCAATACTCTCTTAGAATTTCATTTTTAACTCATTTTAAGAAGGAAAAAAAAACATATTATTCATTTTTGTTAATAACATAAAATCAATTAAATAATTAGATAATTTAATTCTTCTCAATAATCGCATTAAACAAATAAATAAATAAAGCAAGCCATACAACCGTCCACAGTCGGCAAATACGCTGCCTCAACATTAAGACTTAAATTGTATGTTTGGTATGCCATATGTATTTGACTAAATTATTATTTTTAAATGGAATAAATTAAAGACTATAATTAGTGGGTTGTAAGTATGACCGCTTCAGTTCACTAAGTAAGGGTAGTTATTTAAAGGGACCAACTAGGTTAAAACATCAGTTGGGTCAATTTGAATGATTTTTAACATATTACAACCAGTTCTAAAATATTGAAGTTTATAGAATCATATATTATTTTCATTAGTTAGTATTATTAGTCATAGTTCAAACTTGGCTTGCTTGGAACAGAAACAAGTAATGTGATTTCCAAAGGTAACGCCCATAGAAGCACTTGAGAACTGTCTAAAACAGACTGACAAGGAGTAATCTTTAAAAATTGAACTCCTCGTGCGTTTTTATTAAAAACGTCCCTAGGAAATCAGTCAATCTTAGTCCAATTTGAATAATTTTGATTTAAGTTGATGGCCTTCAGTTGAATTGGTTAAATTTGAACATATTTGATCAATATGGACCATTTTTTTCCCCCTAAAACATATTAACACAGATTCCTCAAAAATAAAAAAACTTACATTGAAAGTTGCAAAGAGATCAACTATCGACTCCTCTCGCTCCTTGAAGAAGCCTTGCACCTCTTATCGAGAATTGCATGAGTAGTTTCTGTCATGGTATAATAGGTGCTTGTAAGGTTCTTGCACTGACTAACTACAGCAAATTAACACCACCATTACCGTCATTCAACATTGGGTAGGGCTTTACTTGGAGGAGGCCTTTAAAGGCCTGAATCAAGTTTCATAATTTATCATCAAATTGCTCCACAGAGGAAACAACAACATCACTGCTCCTCTCAGTTGAATTTTCACCATTCAAATTCTCTAACAAAGGAATAACCCAGTCTCCATCTCTTTTGCTATCACCATTTACTCTGCAATCTATATTCTGACGGAGCACTTCAGTGTTTTTCGGAATACGCAATTCTCTAGTATTTTGTTTACCGAGTAATATATCATCTCCTTTGCTATCACCATTTACTCTGCAATCTAAATTCTGAGGGAGCACTTCAGTGTTCTTTGGAACATGCAATTCTCTAGTATTTCGTTTACTGAGTAATATAAGGTCCAACATCTTCCTTCGAACTTCGTATATAGGATTGGATACGAGCAAACATCCCTTGCTATAAGCTTCTCTGAGAAAAACCGTCTGAGTATTCCCTTTGATGGATATGTAAAATATTCCAGGGTGCTTTAAGAGCAGTTCACGCAAATTAACTAGTATAGCAAAATCTTTACGGAAATGGGCTAATTTGTCAACCGCAACCATTTTTTCCACAGTCAAACTCAACAATTCATGTAGAATTCCTACTGCACGCTTCTCATACCTTTCAATCCCTCCACAAGTACGGACTCGTAAAACTTCTTTCCTCTCATAAGGCTTTATATAAGGAAGTCTTTGCCAGTTCTTCAACTTCTCCCTAAACCCTCTTTCGATCTTATGTCCTGTTGGGAAATTGATAGGGAAGGCATATTTTGTCTCAAGCTCACTTAGCCACTTCTCTCTAAACTCTTTCTCTCTCCATTTCTCAATTTCAGCCACCTCTACGTTCACGTCTCTATCAACCAATTCTACAACCTCTAAGTCCACTAACTTGAACTCATTTGAATACTTACTAATGATAGAGTCCCTAAAATCCTCAGGAAGACCCAATTCTCTCCTAATCAGTCTCAGAGCATGTACATGTAGACTGCCATTCCGGGACATCTTCAACAGTCTCTTCACACGGTACACTGCCTCTGATTCCCATTGTTTCGTACAACTTGCTTCTTCTTTTATTAAACCCAACATTTTCTTAGTCATTCTACAGCATAAATTGTGCCTTACAGGAGAATTAAATATCTCAAATATATGTGGATACTTGCGAAGAAAGGTACCAATGCCCACATTAATACCCACGAAGTTCCTCCACCGGGACATCATTTGTGTGGATACAAAAGGACCATGTTTTCTATGGGTCATAAGTTCATGGAGATGGAGGATGGTGTTGAGTCTTCTAAGGAAATATACAAGCTTGTCAAATTGGGTGTCTCTTATCCTGTCTTCTAAGCGAGTCCGTGCTGAGATCACTGGTTTTTTCCACCTCTTTTGTATGAACAAACTGAAAGGGCCAAATGGGATTCTCAAGGAGCTTACCTTAGAAATCTGAGAAGATAAGTTTTGCTGGAGAAGGCTTAGCTTCAAACACTGTAATATCCTCATAAGTGTGGTTCAGAGAATAAGAACGTTAAGATTCTAAGTTTCAGTGTTTCAAAGATAGAAAAGGTTTTTAGCTTCTGGTAGAGCGACAAACTCCCTACCTGGCCATAGATGAGTATCACTGTATCAGTAACACAATCAATAGAAGATAAAAATCACATAAAGTTCTGAGAGACAAGTAAGATTTTTAAGGACATAAGAAACATGGCTTGATGAAACTCCAGCCCCTTCTTGGTTGGGCTTTGGAAGTGAAATGTAACCAGAGGGACAAGCAAGTTATGGGTGCTGAAATGAGAAGAGAATGGAATGAGGAGAGGTATATAATGGACAAGAACAAACGAAAATGCAAAGTGGACAGTTAAAACAGATTTACCATCAGAATCTAGACCATCTAGAAGGATGGAAAAAGAACCGAGGGAATAAAACGATAATAAAAGAGCCAAACAATAAAAACCATTTACAAAATAAATCCCCTTAATTTAACAAACCAAATCCAAATATGCATAGAACTGCAGACAATTGAGAGATGAAGAAAATGGAAATGTCAATCGACCTGCACAACGGAAAAATTCCCTTGTTGGGAATTAGATGGAGACGGACTATTTGATTTCCAATCAATAGCAACTTCGATTAATAGTAAAATAACCCATAGCAACTTTGATTAATGGCATATATAACAAAGATTTAAAGTAAAATGAGGAAATAAATTAAATTTACGTGCTCCTTCATACTCTTCCATTTTTTCTCCCATCAACCCCTCTACTTTCTCATCTGCCAAACAGAAGTTAAGGGAAAGAATTCAATGCGAACATGTATGTTTGATCAATTCTAATTTATACGAGGCTGCAGTTTAACAGTGCATTCAAATTTCAATGAGGAACCACGAATATTAATTCCAATAAATCCCACTAGCATTGTACTGAGGAGAACTAAAGGGTCAAACGAATATCTCAGGCATCCATAATACGAAACAGAGAGAGAGTCCTTACAAAAAAGGCTCTCAATGCTTATTATTCTCGTCTTTATATCTAATAGCAATTTTTTTGTGGTGACCTTAAAACTTGAACAAACTAACCAGCTTTCGATTTCTCCTAAATTTTTAAGCATATGGGAAGAAAATAACTTACCTGAATGTGGTGTACTTGACGATTCGACGCACTGGGTTCGCTCTGGGAGAAGAGAAGAAAGCGCAAGGCGTCAGCTAAACTCGGATTCGCTCCCTTGAGGTTTGGCCTATGGTATCTTGGTTTTCGGTAGTCTACGACAATCTAAACGACGTCCTATGGCCTTTTAATTCAAAAGAATTTCGTTCTCAAATTTGACGAGATTTAAATTTAAATATTTGAATTAAAAATTAAGCTTAAAAAATTCATCTCTTATTCAACTCGTTTATTTTTAACATTTTAAAAAAAAAAAAAAACATATGTTTTATGTGTTGTAAAAATTTGAATAATGTGTAAAAATATTTTTTTTATGTTATTAAAAAACTATATATGTATAGTGTGAAGAAGTTAAAAATGAAAAAAAATTATGTGTGCAATTATTTAACTTTAAAAAATCAAAATATTTATTTATTAATTAATAAATTGAGAGTGAAGTTTTAAAAGTTGAAAACTAAAGTCACGATATTTAGAACTTTAAAGACTTGAGGTCCTGATTAAAAGTTTGGGTTGATTTTTTTTTTTTTTTTTTTTTCAAATCTAAGACAACAACTTAAAAAAAATTATCGACTATTGACGCATAAAAATGGTACCTAAGACTAGGGGTGTCAATCGTGTCGTGTTGGTCGTGTTCGTGTCGTGTTTGTTCGTGTTCTGTGTCGTGTTTGTTCGTGTTTTTCGTGTCGTGTTTTCGTGTTAGTTGACACATTAAAAATAAAAATTACTTGAATTTTTTTTGTGTTATTTATTTATAATAGTAAGAAATAACAAAATCTTTAAGAACAAAAAAAAATTATTGATCAATTCTTATTAAAAAAATTTCGTGTCGTGTCGTGTTCGGATCGTGCTATCGTGTCGTGTCAGAAATTGCCACCCCTACCTAAGACCTTAAGTTTATGAGTTGAAGTATAAATAAAGTTTTATTTTAATTAAGAAAATACTAAATGTTTCGTGTTAAAGGTAATTGGGCACATTTTGAGTGCTTTCTTAAAATTAAGTCATGAGCACGTTTTGGAAATTACATTAATAGATAAAAGTAATTGCAATTGTAAATTTACGATTCAGACTGGAAAAAGCGTTTATAGCTGATCATTAATTGTTTTGTAGGGGACAATGGTTCCTGTTTTCCATTATTAGTGAACCGAGCTAGCAAAGTAAATTTAAGAAACAAAAAAGCAAGAGAAAAAATATTAAAAAAAAAAAAAACCAGAGAGAGAGAAGAGAAAAGCATGAAACTATTCTTTAGCAGATTGCCTAAACATGGCCAATGACATAAGCTGGCAAACTAAATGTAGCATATTAAATAAAAAGTCCTATTAGCAAAAGGAAAAAAAAAAAAACTTCCCGAGCATGGACCAATACTAAAAATTATTGAATACTCTACGATATGTACCAACACTTAAAATGAACAGTAAATACTGGTAGTTTATCACATGAACCATTGATGAGAAAATAAAATAAAATTCTATACAATTTGAATAAATACAAGACGAAGATTCGAGAAACCAAGAAATAAATGAGCTAAACACATGTCTCTTGGTCATTAATATATGCAAATTCTTGCTCCAACTTCCCCATTTCTATACACCGTCCCTTGCGGTTCACAATGCTGGAGACTTGCATATGGGGCATACATTCTTCAGAAGCAACCACTCCTTTAAGCATTCTACATGGTACTCATGCCCACAATTGAGAGTTCCAATCTTTTCAAGGTGCTTATAATTCTCCTGTAGAATCCAAAAGAGCAAGTGTTAGTAATTAAGACAAAATAATTGTTGCAACTTGCAAGTTATTTATTTTCTTAAATTACACAAGAACATAATCCTAATGGTATGACACAAATGAGTCAATGCTGAATGCTTATATTCATACTAAAAAAAAAAATTATTCTCGTACCTGGCATATGATGCAGAGATCAGTTTCCTTTTCTGAAGATTGGCGGCCCTCTTCTACATTTGTGGTAATTGCTGATGATAAATGAGTTTTTGTCTTTAACTTATTCATAATGGTCTCCTCTGATAGCCCAATGCTCACATGACCAATCCTCTCCTCTAATGAAAGAAGTTCCTGCATTTGAGATTTATGATAAAAAATCAGTATTTCCACACCATCAGAACAATTTTAAACATTTCAAAAAAATCAAATTTTCATATTACTACCTCCCAATTGAACTAAGTGCATATTATCATATATATTATCTGCATAAGCAAGATACTACTGTTAAGATCAAACTTCTTTAACTCACCTCATAAGACATGTCCTCAATATCCAAGCGCATATCTCTGTTGTGGTCGACAAGGCTCCCTACCTCATAGAAGTCTGAAATCTCTAGCATGGCAACCTCCTGACAAATCAACCCAAAAAGTTCAGTCGACATAAAATTAACGTTCATAGTTGCTAGACAAGTCAATATTTCCTAAATTAAAGCATATAATAGTGAGCAAAAGGAGAAAATACAATACAAACATACGCATGGCAGAGATGAAAAAGTTATCTTACATCAGCTGGCAGAAATCTCATGTGGGGAAGGTTCTGGTGCCTTAGAGAACTCTCAGGATTTACTCCCTGGTGAGGGCGGAATATCCTAAAGCCAGTTGGAGGAATCCTTACTGGTTGCTGACGATCCCCCATTTCAAAACCAACATTCTGAGATGGATTAATATTGCGACGTGACAACACATTTGAGGGAATTCTATATGAATCTGTGGTTGCCTGAGGGTAGACGTTCATATTGTGCCCTCTAAATCCTTGTGTGGGTAGTGATGAGTGATAATTTTGCTGCCAGTGGTTGATCGGAGGAGGATGCCAGTGACTTCGGGAACTTGTACTGCCACTTGTTTCATGATATCTTGGCAAACCTGATTCATGATATCTTGGCAAACCAACACTTGCAGCTTCTACAGAACATAAAACGACATTGGCCCTTCAAGTTAGAGATAGAGATAGATAGATATAAATAGAGAGGGGGAGAGAGAGAGAGAGAAAGTAACTGCCAAACTATCAAGTATCACAATATGAAAGGTTGATCATCACAACAGTATCACTTAAAGTCTTATAAATGCCATACTAATAAAAAATGATTTAAAAGAATATCTGAGAACAACTGGTAAAGCAACAAAGAAAAAAATATACATGTTTTGGCAACAAAATGAAAGCACACTGAAAATTTTAAATCTTGTGTTTGCAATTATAGGGGTATTAGTCTACAACCTATTGCCTTTTTAAAAAAAATTAAATTAAATTGAGGATGGGGAAAATTGAATCTTGAACCATTTAATCAGGGGTGAGGTGCCTCTAAACAGATCACCTCTAGGGTTCTCTTTGCCAGACTTTTGAAACACAATTTTTTTTTAACGACTATTTAACTAAGAATATAAAAGGGACATACCATGCATGAAAGTTATTCCAGGTGATTGATTCCAGGCTGAAACATTTCCAGAAGCAGAGCCGTTGTTTAATTGTTCGAACCCAAGGGCACCGGCTGGCTGGAATGGCGGACCCATATAGTTCTGTTGAGAAATATGGTTATGATCATGCCTCAGAAAAGAATCCAGGCCAGAAGCAACCGGCCTGTCCCTCCCAACACTTTGAGGTCCTACTTCCATAACTTGATTTCCATTTCCAATGTACTGTGGCAGGTAAAAAGATGCAACATTAGGTGCAGCAACCCCTTCAGGATGTCTTGTGTTTAAATGAGCAACAGAAGAGCACGGGCATGCACAAGGATTATAGTGTGGGCAATTTCCTAAGACATCTTCAGGAGTTTTTCTCTTGCAAGGACCCCTTACATCATCAATGAAGTGGTTGTTCCTCCCATTCTCAAATGTAGGAACTCCAACTCCATAACTGCTAGAAGATGGAAACTGATTGGAGGCCCCATGATGTAAAGGAACAGGTAAAGCAACAGCACTAGATGAAGGGGTCGTATAAGAAGAATAAAAGTTGGCTGGAATTGGAACACCTAATTCAAGACTACGATGATGTTGAACACTGTTATACTGTGGCATCCCGTATAACATTGAGTTGTCATAATGATCAGTCATATAATGGGTTTCAAAGGTACTGGAGCTTCCTGAAGCTGTTACAATGGCACGGACATTAGGCTGTGGGAAGTTTGCTGTGCCCCCAAAATGGATGGAGAGATCAGAATAGACATAATCTTGGCCTTGTTGCTCCATGTCTGAGTAGATTATCCGACTATTGCAGAGCATCTTTCTATGCTCCATGTTAAAGGATAACTTACTGCTGCAAAACGCCCCTGGTAAATTAATACCATGAATAGAAATCAATGAGACCAATGGCAAATGGGATGATAAAACTATCAAGCAAGTTGACAGCAAAATTAAAGACGAAACTAGCAGTGTGCAATTCCCATTCAACAATCACATGATAGCATGTAGCAGCAGAGAGGATAATTCAAAAAAATCAAATGTAAGATAATGTCCGCTCTTAATTCATAAATAAAACATCACAACCCAGTAATGCCCTAAAACAAATACTCGATGTGAGATAAGTTATATAATGAGACCAGACAATCGTTTTTTCTAGTTTTACGAATACTATGTAAGACCTAACAAGTCAACATTCATTCCACTTAAATAACTCGGGTACAATTGCGGAGCAGCACCTTTTTGCTTTCTTTTCCTTATTTCAATTTCCAATGTTGCATTATAAAGTCGAACAAATGTGAAGCAACAGCAGGCATAATATGATCTAATAATTGTAGAATTATTATTGACAGAAAAAACTATACCACGTGCCTCAAAGGGATATAATATGACTTCCTTTAAAAACAAAAGGAAATCAGCACCAGGCAAAAAAACTTGATCTGAAAAATCATAACCGCAGAAGCAAAACGACAAAAATGAATGCAGACATGATGGTAGATCCAAACAAAATAATAATTCATTCAAAAGTTCATGAACTGGAGCCCTCCCATGCGCGGATATTGTAAGGGAAGAGAACTTTGAAAGATAATTTGTACCCTTGACCCAAATTTCTAACTTCACAATCAACCACTCTAAAATAATTTGAAAAAAGAAAACTAAGGCACCATTATTATATCAATTAATGAAGTAATGCCAGATGACCAATATATACTTTTGCCCGTGAAATTAAAAACAGCTCCCCCCCCCAAAAGGAGGAATTTTGAAAACAAAACAACTTTAAGCTTACTAAGTTATTCTGAGAACTTATATCTCAAGTTATAAATTTTTCTTTTTCAATTAAAAAGACCCGGACATAAAACTATGATAATTCAAAAGGTTCATTCCAATATCTGTCTCTCTCAGGTCCCAGGTAATAACCCGCATGGGTCATGAAACCTAACAATTACTTAAACAGAAAAACGATGTACTTAATAACAACTAAAAATTATTTACCTTATTATCACGAACTGCATTCAACAGACGGCTACGAGCTTATGACCACCCAATGAATTTAAAAGCGCCTGTAAAAATAAAAAATAAAAACCCTAATTTTACGATCAAAAATAGATAGCCGAAAAATCGAGTACATAAAATCTAAGCATTGAAATTAACGGCCAAAGCAAACAAATTTTGACAGGGCCAAAACCCATTAAACATTACGGGAAGGAAAGAAAAAGAACAAAGAAAAAAAAAATTACCTTCGAAGGGATTGATCAGAATCAGATAAAGAATTTTTATCTCCGAGAGAAATAGAAAGACGTAAAATTTGGGGTTGGACTTGAATGAAGAATCAGAGAAAAGGAGTGAGATTGAAATTCTGGTTGGGTTGTCTCCGTTTCTTTTTATATAGAAAATATATCTTTCCTTTTTTACTTTCTATCTACTCTGGCGGTTTATTGGTTCGGAGTTTCCTAATTATGGCCGTTATAGAATTTTATTATACTTGGGACATTTATGATTTACCCAAATAAATGAATAATCTTTAAGTTTTTATTTTCTCAAAAAAAAATTATTATCTATTTATAACAAAAAAATAATAATAATCTTTATCATCTAATTGAGAAGGAATTTTTTATGCTAAAATTTTCATTTTATATACCTAATTATATGCATTAAAGATCAATTTTTATGGATAAACAATTATACTTATTTAAGGAATCTTTAATATTTACATCCTTATAAGTTAAAAAAAAAAAAAAAAAATCATATCCATTATATGTTTTAACATTAAATTACATATTTTTTTATTGCTTCTTCTAAGAGAGGCAACCACAATTTAGTTGCTCCTTTCGTTTTTTTTTTTTTTTTCAACAAATAAAATATAGATTTACTAAGCATGCAGTTATAATTATGGTCATTAATTTCATTAGCAAAAATAAAAAGTAATTTTAATTACTTTTCCTTTTTAATAATTGTAGACTCATGGGAAGCCTCGGAAGTTGTAACTTGCAACTCAACTACTACTGTTAAAAGGTCATCTAAATTCTAATCTAAATCAATATATGGCCATGAATAAAAATAACTTTTACTACATGATCTTTCCTCAATTCCTCCTAATCAAAATTAGAATAACTTAAACAATTACATGGGAAGCTATATCATCATAAGCAATTGTCATTTAAGTTTTGATTATAGAAAAATATTACATCTACAAGTTTATTACCGTAACAAAAAATAATAGTTGAAAAGTTGATTCTCCCCTGTTCATTTTTGAAGTTGAAGACCCACAGCAAATGTTTTAGAATATTTTCTAAATAATCTTAACTGTTTTAACAATTTTGCTGTTAAAATCAATTATCAAATGTCCGAATATGATTGTAAAACATAAATTATTAGTTTATTACACAAGGAAGTTTTCTTTTTTACATAGCAAAAGAAAATGATACGATGTAATTATACGAAAAGTGATTCTCATAATATTCGAATATTTGCATTTTATCGTTAACCTAATAATTAATAAACTAGTGTATTCTTCTCTCAACCAAAAAAAAAAAATTGTATTTCAAGTATCAACAACTTCCAATTTTTTAATTCTTTGACAGGTGATTTAATGAAAAATAATTTTTTTTATCAATTTACATGACAAAATTTAATTTACAAATAGTCTATAATTACTTTATCATTACACATCTTCAATATTACATCTAATCAAAAAGTAAAACGTTATTTAAATATACAACAATTTGATACATATAACATTATTATAACAAATACCCACTTTTAAAATATAATTCAGAATGACAAAGCATGTACAAAAGAACAAGAAAGAGCTAGGAAACACAGTTTCTTCTTAAACCAAACCATATTAAAGGGTCGAGATTCAAAGTTGGTCACTCGAAAAAATGCTTAGAAATTTGACCAAAATGATAATAATCAATATGCAAGCGAAAGAAAAGTTTTTCTTGTGTGTTTTCTTTATCACGGTTCACTTATTAAAGCAATCGTTTACCCTTTGGTCAGAAATTCTAGGCTCTCTAAATAATTTTTATATTTCTCTTTACACCACATTATTTTTTGTTGTTAATTTTGTCTTTTAAATATCCTTTCTAAAACACACCTTTCATAAGTCTGTTAATTGGGAAAACTTATAGGTGATTGTTGTTTTCTGAGCAAAATTGTTTACTATTGGCCACAAATTTGGGGTCCATTTCACCCAATAGATAGAGCAAAGAAAATTAATGCATGTAGAGGCTTTATTTGTATTTTATATTTTGGCTTGAAATCTGGACAGAGGATGTGTATTATTTCTATGGGTTCTCTTTATATTATAATTGAACATGATAATAGACCACATGACAATAATGAATAATCCTGCTCTTCCTCTAACCTTTAAACACCTATGCCCAAATAACTGTGTTATTATATTTCGTATGTAAGGAAATAACAAACAAACAAACAAATTGATTTTATTAATCAACTCATTTAAGCCTTATAACATATATATTTTACCTTTATTCCTAATGTCACCAACTGTCATGCAAAAGGCTTAGTGGCCGTCCATCTTACAAAAACAAAGGCAATTATCAAGGCATAAGTTTAATTGACTGTTAGGCTGTAAGTTGCCCCAATAGTGGGTAGAGACAAGATCCTTTCCTCCTAATACTTTTTTTTTTCCTTACATGTCTACTTTAATTTATGTTATAACAACTTCACTAATTTATGTCCCAAGTTCCTAACTTTGAAAGATTCTCTGCTCGTTTGTTTTTCAGAAACAAATGACTAAAGACTTGCACTCTGTTTAGCTTAACCAAAATGAATGAGAATTGTGCATATGTTTGTGTCATAATTGTTATTCTAACCCATAATCACAAATTTTTTTTTTTTAACATTATAGAAAATAAAATTATTTTTAATTCTAATTAATAATAAACATTCATGTCAAGTCAAGTTTGTGTTGTTCCCATAATAGACCATAAAGATGGGGAAAAAAGAGCATTATTTGTAAAGTAGAGCCAGATTTAAGAACATTCTTAAATTGAAGCTAGGACATGTGAATCAGTTCACACGAGAAAAGCAATGCATCTAATCACCACCAAGCTTTCTTTGATACAATAACATTATTAGATGTCGTAAAATATATCACTGCTAGGTTGATAAACAAGCCATATAGTTTTGTCACCATCTGAATTATTTTAGAATAAAGTGTAAAGATAAAACACTAATTATATCATTTAAAGAAAAGAAAAAATCAGATAATCATCTCGGCTTTTCCCACGACCTATTCTCATTTGCAGGTCTCTACCTTTTTCTGCACCCTCGCTGAAAAAATTTGAAAAAAGTTGTCGGTTTAAGTCTAGAGGTTATTAAGATGCATATGCTACACACGTACACAGATAAACACAAATCTTTACGACATGAAGCAGTAAAATGTGGATCAAACAGCCAACTGAAGGAATGAGAAAACATGCTACGAGAATCATACCAGCCCTTTCTTCATCACGCTTCTTTGCAGCCTCTGCCCTCTGTTGCCTTATTAGAGCTAACCGTTCTGGAAGATAAATACACAATTACACATAGTGAGACTTGCACAAACAGGGATGTCTTCCAAAAGGGAACCAACTTTCAGTACATTGCTATTGACTTGACAGTTGACACAAGCATAAATGGAGAAAGAACACAACGAGTGCTAATCTAATATGCAGTGAAGCCAGTTAACCAGTTTTCTTAAATGATTCCTCTGATCCATCATGTTTCATTGCTTCAATTTGGACTTCGTGTATATTAGTGGAACTACTTAAGATACCATCCGTGTTATGGTGTCGCAAAATTATCACTGACTGGAATCTATCTATTACATAAGAGTTATCTTTCCCGAAACAATGACAAGAATTAGTTCACTTTTAGGGTTTAGTTTTCACAATTTAAGGTTCAAGTTTATATACCTAAATCTTTTCTTGCTTGATCTGTTTTCCCTTGTTCCTGTAGCCTCATGTATCTCTCATGAGCTTTTTGCTTCTCTATCACCTCCCTGTAAAAAGTATAATGACGTTAAAAGAATTATTAACAAGAATTGTAAATCAAAGTTGCACAGCACTCTACATTTTAAACAAAGTTTTTAATATGATCAAGCTTCTAAGTGGCAGAGCTTTATAACATCACTGTGCTAAGACTTTGAAGTCTGAACAACTAAAGCCTGACTCCTCTTTATCAGGCTTAAGCATCCATGCAACCCAATTTTTCAATCTAAACATGTCACCAATGATAAAACAATTTCCTACAATCATAGCCAGAAAATTAACTAGTTTGGCATTCCCCAAAACAACCGAGGAAAAATTAGAAGTGTGTTTACTAATTCATAATGAAATGAATCAGAATCAGAACCAGAACGAAAATGTATCGGAACCGGAATGAAAATGAATCGCATTGAGTAGGAAAGGAAATGAAAAGTCTATTTTCCTTTCTATGCGTTTTCTAAAACCTGTAATAAATCGAGAGAGCAATATTATTTTACTTAAATGTCTTTTTTGAAACGATGATAACTAATATAATATAAAATAAAATGTTAAAATAGGTATAATTTTGAAATTATATACTGTAAATTTGAGAAAGAGGATCAATACTAAGTGGGTGATGGGAAACACTTAATGAGAGTGATTCTTGAATTTTTGGGACTCTTATTCCCTTTCTACCATACTTTTAGAAAATACATAAAGACATGTGAATTACTCCTTTTTTCTGTTTATTTGTCAGTAAACATTATGTTTTTTTAGCTTCCTATGACATTAGACAACTCAAGTATCGTCATCTAAGCAAACAACTTGGGGCGTCCACTTGCTGCATAAAAACCCAGAAGTAACATCCAATACAAAACATGTGCACTCCTACAAATAAAGGTAATGGCATTCATTGGCATACCTTTCACGCCTTGAGAGTTCATTTGTTTTTTCAATCTACAAGAATGAAAAATAAATTATTCAGAGAATGTGCCATGAATTAGTGACAACTAATGAACATAATAGCAAAGTAGGTCTTAACTTACATCTACTTTTTTAGCCTTCAAATTCTTTGATTTCACTAAATTGGGATTTTCAATCTCAATGAGTCCCTGAATGCCTTTTCGCTTCTGCCAGGATTTGGCAACAGAAGAGAAAAAACAAGGAAACTATTAAGTAATGCATGCAGATGTTACAAAAAAATTAAACAAAAGCATAAAATGGCCTACTAACATCAGCTTCTTTGTCACTGTCTTCTTCCTCCTTTTCTTCAAACTCTGCTTCCTTCTCTACAGCTTCTTCCTAGCAATAGCAAAGAAATGAGATATGACACTTCTAGTTCTAGATAATGGTATTGCTGAGCATACAGAAATAAGAAGGGTGAAATGAAACTTTTTTCTTTTTTGCTAAGTAAAACAAAATTTTGCAAAACAAAAGATCATTATTGTTAGATAACCATTCTAATAAATTAAGGTCATTAGAGAGTGGTTAGTACAAAAGCACAGCAGTTGCAGAACATGAACCTAGTTTCCATCAAGGCAATAACAAATATTACATATTAAGTAACAACGTTTACTTATAACAGGCAAGGAGAGAGACATTTATAAAACCAAAGTGAACTATAAACGGAGAGCAGGAGCTATACCCTTCTAAAAGTGCTCGGGCGAGCTGAGGTACCAGCAACTGCAACAATATCAACATTAAAACATACACAGTAGCAACCCATGACGGTAAAAGCATCATTGGTAAATAATAATTAAACTAGCAAGTATTCACTGAATAATGTTACAGTCTCCACTCTTTGAAATTATACATGGCAACAGAGACTAGTATACTGTCGTTCGACTTACTCTACAAAATTTCAAATTCACCCACGACCAAATAAATGGCAAAAGATGGTCACATGTTCAAACATCCAAAACCACGTAGGCAATAAAGATTAGTTCAATGAAGATGGTGTCCACTGTCCACTAAATCTTCTCCAAATATAAAATATCCAAAAAACCAAAATGGGTCCAAATTCAATCCCAACTTACGAATTAGGTAGAAGCAGCTATTGACTATTTTAGCTTCTCCGAATAACGGCCCAAATCTGAATTGATTCTATTATAAATATTTTATAAAAAAATAATAATTATATGTATACTTTAAAATTAAATAAATATTTTATTTGTAGCAATATATTATTTTTTGTATGAATATTTTGACATGCTTCAACAATATTTAATAACTACAATGATAAAAATAAAGTAGTTAAATATATATTTTTATTTATATATTTGGTAAATATTAGTAGCACAAATAGAATTATAATTTTATATTATATAAAAATACTTCTTAAATTAATATGCAATAATACAAAAAAATTCAAATATTTAGCTATTTTTTTTAAAATAACTACACAACTAACATACTCGTAGCTAAGACTTGAATCTCAGATTTCCTATATGCCTAAATAGACTACATATCGTTAAATTACAAGTTTATTGGCTCAAATATTTAACTTTAGACTAAACATTATAAAACTAAAAATTAAAAAGAAATGCACATGAGAAGCTTTGGACTAAATTTTAAAATTTTTATAATTCATATAGTCAAATTTCTCATATTTTGTTTCATTAATTTTAATTTTATCTAATTAATGTTATTTTATATTTTATTTTAATTCATTTGAAATTTTTGATACTTTTTTTCTCATAATTTTTCATTTATTTTTATTATTCAATCTCATATTATTTATCAACATATATTTTTAAATATAGTATTAAGCCTAAAATTTTAAATTTTAAATTATATCTTATTTTTTTTATGTTTTTATATTTTTTTTTAGTTTTAATTTTGACACTTGTTTGATGTTTTTATTGAGATTTCTTTTCGCTGAGATTTTTTTCAGATAATAAATTTATTTTATATTTTTATCATATTAATACTTATTATATCTTATGATGTATTCTTTGTTGGATGCAGCTCTATAGTATTAGTGCTTATTGCTGGAGTTCATTGTTATTCAAGGAGTTTAATGTCATTTCTTTATTTTAGTTTCTTATTTTTTTATGTTAATTGTTGAAAAGTGGATATAATTGAACCAAGCATTAGTGGAATGTGGTTGGTGAAAATTAGTGGAATGTGGTTGGTGAAAATTAGTGGAATTGGTTGGTGAACATCTATGGCTCAAATTGAACCAAGCATTAGTGGAATGTGGTTGGTGAAAATCTATGGCTCTAATTGAACCAAAGAACAACCACTCTTTGAAATGTTGCACACAAACTCTTCTATAAATAGAGAGCTCATTTGCTCTTCTAAATCATCCCTAGCAATTCACAACAAGAGTTGCATTTGAGAGAAAGAGAGAGCAAAATTAGGAAGTTCATTTTGGTAGCTTCAAAGTGTTGGAATTAACACATTTGGTAGTTGCTCTTCTTTTGTTTGTTAGAGAAAAATCTCTAAATTTGGTATATTGGGATCTTGGGGTATTTGAGAGTTTGTACCCACTTTGTAAACACCATTTGAATAGTGAATTATTCTCCTCGTCTTTGCCCGTGGATTAGGCCTTACGCTGAACCACGTAAAATTTGTGTGTCCACTTTATTATTTATCTTCTCTACGTTTGGTTACCGCAGTTGTTTGTTACTCAATTGAGTGCTTACTATTTAGGAAAGTTCTGTCTAAGGAGATTGGAATTTAAGTGGCTCCGGTGTGACCCTCCAGTCTTTCCTGGGATCTTTCTTATAATAGTGGTATTCAAGTGGGTCTCGCACAACAAGTGGTATCAGAGCCGATTCGATCCATATTTTACAAATTGTGTTGTTGCGAATTTGTGAGTAAAAGGAAGTATGTCGAAGTTTTCAGATATTGTGGCACCAACATCTACATCTTCTTCGTCAGCACCAGTTAGAACTACGGTGACAAATGCAAAATTTGAGGTGGAGAAATTTGATGGTACCAATAATTTTGGTATGTGGCAATGTGAAGTACTTGATGTATTGTACCAACAAGAGTTGGATCATGCTCTTGAGGATAAACCTGAAGACATGGATGAGAAAGATTGGGCAAAATTCAATCGTCAGGCATGCGGTACTATTAGGCTGTGTCTCGCCAAAGATCAAAAATATTTTGTCATGAAGGAGACATCAGCAAAGAAGTTATGGAAGACATTGGAGGAGAAGTATATGTCGAAAAGACCTCTTAATCGTCTTTTCTTGAAGAAAAAACTCTACAAGTTCACGTACACACCTGGTACGTCATTGAATGATCATGTTAACTCATTCAATAAGCTGTTGGCCGATTTGTTCAATTTAGATGAGCAATTTGGCGATGAAGATAAAGCCTTAATGCTGTTAAATTCACTTCCTGATAATTATGAGCAACTCAGCATCACGTTGCTGCATGGGAAGGATAAAGTTTCTTTCGATGAAATTTGTACAGCTTTGCATAGCTATGAAATCATGAAAAATGACAAAGTTGTTCATAGAGATGCAAAAGCAGAAGTATTGACAGCAAGAGGTCGCTCTGTAAGCCGTAAACCTGGAAGAAGAGGCAAGTCACAGTCAAAAGCAAGACTTGCTAAAGATGAATGTGCCTTTTGTCGAGAGAAAGGGCATTGGAAAAATAATTGTCCTAAGTTGCAAAAGAAAAATAAGGGCAAAGCAATTTCTAATGCTTGCGCAGTTGATCAAGGAGATAATGAGTCTGATTATTCCTTGGTGGGCATGTCTATTATATGTCACGTTGATGAGTGGATAATGGATTCGGGTTGCACCTATCATATGTGTCCAAACAGAGAATGGTTTTCAAGTTACAAAGAGCTTGATGGTGGAGTTGTTTATATGGGTAATGATAACACCTGTAAAACAACAGGGATAGGTACTGTCCATTTGAAAACTCATGATGGATCAACCAAAGTGCTGAAAGATGTTCGGTATGTACCGAGCATGAAAAAGAATCTCATATCACTTGGAGCCTTAGAATCAAAAGGTCTCACAGTGACTATGAGAGGTGGAGTCCTGAAGGTTGTATCTGGCGCACTTGTGTTGATGAAAGGCATAAGAAGAAACAACTTGTACTATTTACAAGGAAGTACACTTGTTGGAGCAGCTGCTACTGTTTCTACAGAAGATGCAGATTCAAAAACAACCAGATTATGGCATATGCGTCTGGGGCACGCTGGTGAGAAAGCTTTGCACAATTTGATAAAGCAAGGCTTATTGAAGGGAGCAAAAGCAAGCAAATTTGACTTTTGCAAACATTGTGTTTTGGGAAAACAAACTAGGGTGAAATTTGATTCAACAATCCACCGTACTAAAGGGATTTTGGATTATGTTCACACTGATGTCTGGGGTCCTACCAAAACAGCTTCATTTGGAGGGATGCATTACTTTGTCTCTTTCATTGATGATTTTTCCAGAAGAGTCTGGACATATGTAATGAAGGAGAAAAGTGAAGTCCTAGATGTTTTCTTAAAATGGAAGAAAATGATTGAAACTCAAACTGGCAAGAAGATCAAACGACTCAGATCAGATAATGGTGGTGAATACAAAAGTGATCCGTTCTTGAAAGTTTGTCAAGATGAGGGAATTGTACGACACTTTACAGTCAGAAATACTCCACAACAAAATGGGGTGGCAGAACGCATGAACCGAACAATACTGGAGAAAGTTCGGTGTATGTTGTCCAATGCTGGGTTGGGCAAGATCTTTTGGGCTGAGGCAGTGACTTATGCATGCCATCTTATTAATCGTTTGCCATCAAATGCACTTGATGGCAAAACTCCCATGGAGGTATGGTCTGGAAAGCCTGCTGCAGATTATGATTCCTTACATGTCTTTGGTTCCGCTGCTTATTATCATGTAAGGGAGTCTAAGTTAGACCCAAGAGCTAAAAATGCTTTGTTCATGGGTATAACATCTGGGGTGAAAGGATATCGTCTTTGGTGTCTAGAGACAAAGAAGATAGTTTTTAGCAGGGATGTAACTTTTGATGAGTCTTCTATGTTGTTACAAGAAGAAAAGAAAGAGTCTCAAAAGGAGAATCAGACCAATGGTACTCCGCAGCAGGTGGAGTTAAAGAAAGTGTCAGTTGATCCAGTTGAAGTCATGGAGGAAGACAATAATTCTCTAATGACAGAAGATGATGAAGAGGTTCCCACCCAAGAACCTACACAGCAACAAGATCCAATTGCAACTAGAAAAGAGAAGAGACAAACTCGTCTACCTGCTCGACTAGCTGATTATGACTTGGGAGCATATGCACTTTCAATAGTAAATGATGGTGTTCCGGCCACTTACAAAGAGGTCATTGACAATGTTGAACACCAACAATGGAAACGTGCAATGGAGGAAGAGATGCAATCTCTTCATAAGAATGAAACTTGGAAGTTAGCTCGACTTCCTAAAGGCAAGAAGGCAATTGGATGCAAATGGATATTTGCAAAGAAAGAAGGATTTCCTAATAAGAATAATGTGCGCTTCAAGGCAAGGTTGGTAGCAAAGGGTTATGCTCAAAAAGAGGGCATTGACTACAATGAAGTATTTTCTCCAGTTGTGAGACATACTACTATTCGAATTTTGTTGGCCTTGGTTGCGCAATATGATTTGGAACTAGTTCAACTTGATGTCAAAACCGCGTTTTTACACGGTAATTTGGAAGAGGAAATCTATATGACTCAGCCTGATGGGTTTAAAGTTGCTGGAAAAGAAAATTGGGTTTGCAAGCTGAACAAATCGCTATATGGTTTGAAGCAATCACCCAGACAGTGGTACAAGCGATTTGATCAGTTCATGATGGAGCATAAGTACACAAGAAGTAAATTTGACCATTGTGCATACTTTCGCAAGCTGAATGATGGATCTTTCATTTATTTGCTTTTATATGTTGATGATATGCTGATAGCTTCTACAAATAAAGATGAGATTAGATTGTTGAAGCTACAGCTGAATCAAGAATTTGAAATGAAAGATCTTGGTGAAGCTAGCAAGATTTTGGGTATGGAGATTTATAGAGACAGAAGAAGAGATAGAATTTGTTTATCTCAAAAACAATATTTGAAGAAGGTACTACAACGTTTTGGCTTGAATGAACAATCAAAACCTGTTAGTACACCACTTGCCTCTCATTTCAAGCTTAGTGCTTCTTTGTCTCCTACCACAGATGAAGAACAAAAGTATATGTTGCATGTTCCTTATTCAAATGCAATTGGCAGCTTGATGTATGCTATGGTATGTACTAGGCCCGATATTTCACAAGCTGTTAGTATTGTGAGCAGATATATGCACAATCCTGAAAAAGGGCATTGGCAAGCTGTGAAATGGATTCTTCGGTATATTCTAGGTACCATAAATGTTGGTTTGGTGTTCCAGCAGGATGAAAAGTTAGTAGTCAGTTATGTTGATTCTGACTATGCTGGTGATATGGATAAGCGTCGGTCAACTACTGGCTATGTGTTTACTTTTGGTGGAGGACCTGTAAGTTGGAAGTCTACATTACAACCCACGGTAGCTTTGTCAACTACAGAGGCAGAGTATATGGCAGTCGCTGAGGCTGTTAAAGAAGCTATATGGCTACAAGGGTTGATTGAAGAACTTGGAATTGCACAGGAACATCTCAATGTTTACTGTGATAGTCAAAGTGCTATTCATTTAGCAAAGAATCAGGTCTATCACGCAAGAACAAAACACATAGACGTTCGCTTCCATTTTGTGCGGGAAATTATTAACGATGGAAAGATACATCTTCTAAAGATTGGAACAGCTAATAATCCCGCAGATATGTTGACCAAGGTAGTGACATCAGTCAAGTTCAAACATTGTTTGAATTTGATAAACATCCTACAAGTTTGAGCAATGACGAATGTGGGGCAAAGATCGAGAGAATAATTATTTGAAGTTATTGGCTCAATTTAATCCAAGGTGGAGATTGTTGGAAAGTGGATATAATTGAACCAAGCATTAGTGGAATGTGGTTGGTGAAAATTAGTGGAATTGGTTGGTGAACATCTATGGCTCAAATTGAACCAAGCATTAGTGGAATGTGGTTGGTGAAAATCTATGGCTCTAATTGAACCAAAGAACAACCACTCTTTGAAATGTTGCACACAAACTCTTCTATAAATAGAGAGCTCATTTGCTCTTCTAAATCATCCCTAGCAATTCACAACAAGAGTTGCATTTGAGAGAAAGAGAGAGCAAAATTAGGAAGTTCATTTTGGTAGCTTCAAAGTGTTGGAATTAACACATTTGGTAGTTGCTCTTCTTTTGTTTGTTAGAGAAAAATCTCTAAATTTGGTATATTGGGATCTTGGGGTATTTGAGAGTTTGTACCCACTTTGTAAACACCATTTGAATAGTGAATTATTCTCCTCGTCTTTGCCCGTGGATTAGGCCTTACGCTGAACCACGTAAAATTTGTGTGTCCACTTTATTATTTATCTTCTCTACGTTTGGTTACCGCAGTCCTCCAGTCTTTCCTGGGATCTTTCTTATAATAGTGGTATTCAAGTGGGTCTCGCACAACATTAATTACCAGCTTGTTATTTTATTTGTCATGTAGTGTTGTGTTAGCAAAGTATTTGTTTATAAAAACGACTCTTTGCTAGTCCTTATAGTTTGCGTTTTGGTACCTTAGTCGAGTATATAGCCACAACTCATACTTATTTTTAGTCGTTTGTTAATTTTGTCCCTCTGTAACTGTTTTTCTTCAATATTGAAGTGGGCCGACGATCTCCTTTTTATTTACATTTCTTGTTTGCTTCTTCCTATGTTCTTTAAAATTTAAATACAATTCTCTAATTTATATATTAAAAAAAATTAAATTTTATCCATCAAAAAATATAACTAGCTCCGCTCTGTAAACCACCACTGCTAAAGTCAACTTTACCATATGCAGTTTCACAATCAGAGGGAGCTTCAACGAGTATACTTTCCATACATCTCAAATACCAGTAACAGACATATGAAGCATACATTCATACAAGAATATAAGCATACACCTAAAATCAGTATGTGTGTGTTAATAGAGAGAGAGAGAGAAATATATATTACGAAGCTCTTCGTGAGTAGAGAAGTTGCGGTGGCCGGTGGGCTTGCCCTTGAACTTCCCTCTTCCCATCTTCTTCAAAACCAGCACCCAAGAGAGAGAGAGAGAAATTGGCGAGGAAGAATATTAAGTGAGGGCTCAGTTATTATTCGAATGGCACGGACTGACACGGCTTTTTGGGCATTTATAGTTGCGTTTTATTTATTTTTATTTTTAGTTATTTGTGTCCAAAAAAAAATAAACATGGTGCCAAACTCTTTTTTTTTTAAATGACAAAACTAACCACTTTTAAAACTAATAAATAAAATAACATTTCGGTATTAATTTGTGCCTTTTTCAATTCAATTTTTTGTTTGGGGTGATTTTTACTGTTATAAATTTTGAATGTTATTTGAAGTAATTTTTTTACTTTTATTTGTTTATTTTTGTGTGATTTCAATTTTATTATCAAAATTTGTAATATTATCTCAACGTTTTTCCTCGTAACTTATATTACCCAAATTATTCTTCTCTTTTTTTCTATTTTTACTAAATGATAATTGGTATGAAATTATAAAATATAGTATTGTCCACTAATTTATCTTTAAAACAATCACACATCAAATATTTCACTAATTTATAAATTTCTATGAAAAAAATAATTTATAAATTCCTAAAAAATTAGATCATGTAATTATAAACTTTAATTAAGGAAATAGAATTTCATTCACGTGGTGCAAAATTTTAAAATTTGAGTTACAATACAATATGAAACCATAGCAGCTCCTATATAGGCCCATAAATCATAGTTTTGTTCACTCTTTTTTTTCAAACCTACAACTTATATAATTGAAAACGTACTTTTGTTTTTCGGTTATAAATTATGAGATAATAGCGACAAGGCAATGTCCTTACTAAGCATTATAAAACTGTACACTTTCAAAAGAAAAATTGCAAATTGTTATTACATAAAACATAAAAATAAATATTATTATATATTTGGCTTTAAAACTTCATGTTGAATCCTAATTAAATTAAGATTTGTGATAATGAGGACTCCTTAGTAATCCAGGTGACCTAGTCTATCAAAGTCCTTTTCTCTTTAAATTACATTTAAGACATATATATTAAAATTTCTTATCCATTTAAAACTCTTCTTTTATTTGTATATATAGATATATTAATTAGTACATAAACTTTTCGTTAACCTAATCCAATATTCAACTTTAACGAGTGATAGATATCTTTTAGAGTTATTATCGTATCACATTTGATACTTTTAGCCATTAAGAGTTAACAAATAGTATATTTTTAGTACTTTTTTTTTCTACTAAATAGTTAATACATTGAGTACATATGGATTCAAATGGTTGTTAACAAATAAAAAAAATATTTATTTATTCTATTGAGTACATATAAATTATATATATATACCACTCGAATGAATCCATTTAATATTAAAATTATTTAAATTATATAGTTATTTTTTTGAATATCCCGTTTTATTAGAATTCGTTATTCAATTTTTTTTAATATTTGCTCTCTATTTATTTTAGTATTCTTTGTCTTTTTAAGTCAAGGTTTGTTTCATATATTTATTTTTGTATTACCAATTATTTGTAAGAGATATTTATGTATAATTGGAGGTTTGCCAGTATTTTCTTTTTTAATTTTAGTGTTTGTACTCTTCATTTAATTATTAGTGAGTTTTACTTGTTATGTCGTTGCCAATAAAATATATTTTTTACATTGAAATATTGATCAACTTAATCTTTATGTGTCATCTATTTTTTTATTGATTCTTATTTTGTTGGAACCCATAATTATTTATTTGTGCGATCTAAATTAATTTTTGCCTTTCACTTCCACGTTGCTAAATTTTATAAAAAGTGGTATCAAAGCTCAATTTGTATTGTGTAGGTGTACATAAGATAGATACGAATGGTGGGCCTCCTGTTTAATAGCATTAGAAATTATACAATATTATTTTAGATTTATTTAGACTCTTAAAATTTGGCGTGGATTCTTTAACTATTTCTTAGCACACTTTTGAACCTAATGGAACATGAATGCCCGTTCAATGAAGTATGAATACTCATTTGCAGCTTCATAGTTGTTCTTTGATATTGTAGCTTGTTTGGAGTCTATAAGTCAAATGTTTTCTCGTTAGAAGGAAATTGTTACTTGTGCAAATAAATTTTATATTGAAAAAATATAAATAATAAATTAAGTATATATTTGAAATAGACTACTCTTTTTAATAAATTTTTGAGTTAAAATTAAGTCCAACAAATTAAGCAAGAATAAAATCATGACCTTCAATACTATACCTGCATTACAAGTTGGGGTATAATTTAGATGGACATGGTCACATGTTAGTAACTTGTGAGCTTTACAAGTTGGGGTATAATTTAGATGGACATAGTCACCTGTTAGTAACTTGTGAGCATCTTAGCTTGGGAGCACTCGACTGAACTAAATAAATAAGAAAAATTCAAGAAGAAGGAAAAAGGAACTAAGGAAGTGGGCATCGAATGTGTGCTAAAAAGAACTAAGGAAGTGGGCATCGAATGTGTGCTAAAAACATTAAAATCTTGCCACGACCCACGAACGTTATTCTCTAAGAATCTAAGAGATTTAAAAAGTTTTGTTTTTTTTTTTGTTAGCACATTATTCTCTATGTGATATTGTTGTTGATAACGATTTTTGATCGAAAATTGACTTTTATTGATACCATTCAGGCATTCCTCAGCCAAGAAAGAAAAAATTATTTTTAGAAAACAGGAAAAGCTTCTGGTGGATGGTACTACTATTATAATACTATTCTTTTACTGAAAAAGGTTCATAAAATAGTGAGTTTTTCTCTTTTTGCTAGTGAGTTTTTATTTATTTATTATTTACACATTTGATGAGATAAAATTGTTTGACGAATATATGACACAACACACTTATATTAACTAGTAAATATGTCATGTTATACTTTTATTTTCTCCTTTGTGCTTTAAAATGACGTAATGTGTTGTGCTTTGCCCTATTCCTTTATGTAAGTGACTGTTATAAGTGCTTGGACGGTCACTCTCATTTAAGTGATTTTTTTGGTTCGAAAATAGAAAGTTCCATTAAATTAAAATTCATATTAGCAGACTCAACAAACAAAACAAATAGCTTCTAAAACACCTAATCCAAAGATAAAACATAATAAAGAAAGTCTCCATCTTCATCTATTACAAGTAAACTTATAAGCCTTACAACAAAAAATTCTAGCGTACAGGAAGCTAATTAGCAAACTTCCGATCAATTCGCTCACCAAAAATACTTGTAAACTCCAACACTGCATCAAGGACTCGAGCACGTAAACTAGAAAACCAACAAGTTGAACACAAAAACAAGACAGAGAAACACTTAAACATAAACCTAAATAGACACACCAGAAACCAACACTCAAAAAAGAAAAACTAATTTCAATAACAATTGATGCACATATAAATTTATTTATTGCTTTTGCGTGTAACAAAAACCAATTCAAAATTTTAAATTAGGTTTTCTTTAAGAGCCGAGCTCAACTTAGATCGATCCATACTATAAGTAGTTGTGTAGTGGTATTATATTTTAGGATGAAGCGTCAAAAGTGATCATTTTATTTATACAATAGATGTCATTTAGTTCTTTAGTATATAAAATGTGTTTTTAAGTTCATTTGCTTATGAAAAAGATGTTTTGAAGTTCATTTACTTGTAAAAAATGTATGACAAAATTAATTTTTCATCTAATTTTTCATTAAATCTAACAAAATAGTATATGTATTATATGCATGTTTATATTTTTTGATAGATATATATCAAATTAAATAATTTTTAATTAAAAAATTACTATCATTTTTTATAATTTCTTTCTATTAAACTTAAATAAAATTTTCATTATCTAGTTTGTAATTTTAGATATTAAATAATGAAAATTTTATTGAATTCGATCAAACTTAAATAAAAATTTAATTATATAAGTTGTGAATAAATATTAGACAATACAAAATTTTATTTAAATTTTATTGAAAATTATATTTAAATTACATTGAAATTTTTTTTATTAAATATTAATTTTTTTTACATATATATATATCAAAAAATATAAATATGCATGTAATATACCTATTATTTCGTTAGATTTAAAAAAAAAATTTAACTCTTATCCTTACTTGAAATATTTTTTACAAGTAGAGGGACTAAAAAATATATTTTTTATAAGTTGAAAGAATTTAAAAATACTTTTTATAACTTAGAGGACTAAATGACATATTTTATAAAAATAAAATATCTTTTTATGATACTTTTTTTTTATTTTTTATTTTATCAATTGTGTTGTGTGCATTGCTTATTTTTTTTTAAATGGACCTTGTTTTATTGGACCAAATGACTGATATAACAAGTTATTAAGGATAACCAATTGACATCTCTTGTAATAAACATTATTTTGTTTTTATATTTTATTTATTTTATTTTATGTAATTAATTTATATAATCACTTTTTTTTAACAGTATCACAATTTTCATATACAAATAGTTTTTCTGATCAAAAGAAAACAAAACTACAAACTATTTTACTTCCAAATTTGAATTTATACCAAATATCTCAATAATTTTAAATATACTAAGGACTATGTTTATAATTTTGTAAGTATAATATGTATGTTTGTAATAATTAATATTTGGAAATAAAATATAATAAATAAAATGCATTTATTTAATACGTGTTATATTTTATTTTTATATTTTAATTTATTATTATTATTTTTGTTATGTGTGTGTGTATATATATATATTATTTTTTAATAAATAAAATATTACAAATTAAACATAAATAAATTATAAAAAATGTCTTTTTGAAGCGCAGTTGTATGATGAAACATCATGAGAAACTCAAAATAAAAAGATAAATAATAATTATCATAAAATAAAAATTATTCAGAGCATAAAAAATTTGTATTAGAAACATAAAAATGTAAGTTTTAATCACTAGTCGCTTTATAATATAGCTAATAAATGCTTAACATTTACAAGATAATGTCTTGACTCAAATCATCTATCCTTAAATATCATTTGAATTTTTTTTTAATATAAAATAATCAATATTCATATAATAGTTAAGGTAAATTCTTATAAAAAAAATTAAATTATAAGATAATGTAATTTTTATTATTAAATAAATAAAATTAATAATAATAATAATAACAAATTTTTTAAATAAAAATTTAACGAGTTTGTCCATTCTTTTATTATGAGTATTATAATTATTTTAAAGGATAAATATGTGTTTTAGCTTATTTAAGAATTTGTCTAAAAAAGAATATTAAAATAATGACAATAAATAATAAAAAAATCAATTATTTTAAAAAATAAATATATATTTTAATTTATTTAGAATTTTTTCTAAAAAAAATTAAATCATAAATAAAACTTTCATAATTTTATTTTTATAATAAAATAATATAATTATTATTATTAAATAAAATTAATGATAATGATAATTTTATAATTAAAGTAAATTATAAATGAAAACTTTTATAATCTTATTTTTATCGTAAGATAATATAATTATTATTATTAAATAAAATTAATAATAATAATAATTTTGTATTTAAAATAAAAATTTAAAAATAAAATTATATTACAAATGGATGGTGTATGGATAAACATACAATAATAACATAATAAGATTAACTTAGAAATATTTCACTTCAATATTTTGTTTCATAAAGGGTTTTTTTGGTAATTATAAAAAATAATATTTTTAAAATTTATAATATAAAATTAATATTTTAATAATATTGAATATTTAATATTAAAAAAATTTAAATTATTGTTATTGAATAAATGTAAAAAAAAATATTATAAAAAATGTTATTTTTATTATTATATATTTTAATATTGTATTTTTGTTGTTTTTTCGAGGGTCTTTCAGTTCCCTCGCATTTGTTTGCGGTTTGGAAGCTACGACTGGGAGGAGAAAGAAGATGGGAAGTCAGCAAAAAGGGAACCCTAATCCTTCACAGCTCAACCCCAACTGGGCTCAACTCCCACAAGTAGCTATGCTCAATTTTTTTTTTAAATCTATCTCTGTTCCCCTTTCAAATTTCTATGTTATCTTGAACTTTGTGCTCTGCAGAGGTTAAAGAGCAATGGCTCGAAGCCTTCAAGACCCCCAAACATGTCAGAATCACAAAACCCGTATACCATGTTAGGTAACAATATATTTATCGAAATATAATATGTTACCATGTTAGGTAACAATATGTTATCTCTGCCGTTTGCTTATTTCAATGGTTCTGGATGCAAAAAGATGCAATTTTTGTTTGTAGTAGTTATGGGTTAGAATAAAACGCGGATTTTAGCTGTCGCTTAGATAGTTCAGTGATCTCAATTTGTATTCGACTTGCTAAGTTTGGTTCTTTTTGGAGGTTTTTGTTTATAGGGAAGCGCAAAGAGAGATCCAAAGATGAATCGGTGATTCTCCGGGAAGGACCAATCCTTTGATTCCGTTTAATGATGATGCTAGGTAACTATTGGTTTATTTGTACTATGAATACCTTTTTATTATATTTTTGTGAAATTGTAGTTGAACGAAAGGTGTGGGGCGGGTGACTTTCGAGGTTACCTTCTTTTGGACTCTGAGGAAGTGCAATTTTTTTTAATCAAACTATGAGAAGTTAGCTAATCGAAATGTATCATAAATTTTTTTGCCAGGGCAACATGGAGCATGCTTAAAAATTAAAATATGAAAGGAAGTTGTTATGATTCCTACACATTAATCAAAAAAAAGTTTTCAATCAATATGTTTGATGCTTCGGATTCTTTGCCTCCTTTTCCTCTCTTTATTTGTTTGCTCTCGTCAGCAAGGAACTCAAAATCAGTATTTTTGCATGCCTCAACTCCAATTCATGAATGATGAATCATATTTTGTAGTGTCTGGGATGTTATGACTCAACCTAAGAAATTTGACAGTCTGACAGATGCTGTAGCCATGGACTGTGAAATGGTTGGCGTTGGTCAAGGAAACAAAAGTGCTCTTGTACGAGTTACACTGGTATTGTTATTCTTTTTCAATGCACCTCCTATTTCTGTGCTAAACTGTGATTTTTGTTGCGTTTTATGCATCTTTTAGGCTTTCATACTAATAAAGATCAAGCAAGCTATTGAATGATGTTAAAATAATCGATCATAGACAGTAGAATAATAATAAACTCGTTTCAATAATATAACATGTAATTAAATGTAAAATACATATTTGTATATAGGATCGTTTAAGAAGCCATTGATCTTCACATAAATGCTCCAATAGTATACTTGTAAGTTTAGTGTGTAGGAACTGCCGCATTCAAGATATTTGGTGGCTTGATGACTCTAGTTTATAAGCGTTCTATTTATAATAGAACCAAATACATAACCCTAAACTAATGGTTGGTTCTCAAGTTAATTCCAAGCACAACTTTCCCAAAATATTTCACTGCATGCTGAGGCTTAATCTCATACACTTTTCAGAAATTTCGCTTAAACCCCAAAAATAATTTTTCAAATTTCCAAATTGGGGCCTAATTCCTTTATCCAAAATTCCCAACTATTTTTTGAATCCACAATGTGGCCAAATTTTCACACCAACACAAATTTAGAGTGCTTGTTGGAGATACTTGATGGTCTTGAGTTGAAGAAGATGTGGAGTGCTTGAGGGTTTTGAGTCCCTTAACCTTGAAATCTTGCTCCAAAGCGTCTACAAAGGCTCCAACAATTGCTTGATTAGTGATGGAGATGTAATAATAAGTGAGAAATTTTTGTATTTTGTGTAAAAAAAAAATTGAGATTTTTGTGATGTGTGTGAGAGTGGGGTGAAGAGAGAATAGGGTTAGGAATGGTAGAAATTTGAAAAATTGATTTTGATCCAAAATCACAGGTGGGTGAGGGATTTTTATTGTTAAAAATGCATATGGGTTGTAGCTCTAGGTTATTTGAGTCATGGCACAAGCCTGTGTGTGATTCCCAGTGCCAAATCCGAGAGTGCCACATTGCAGCCTAGGAGAGTTTATGCTGCGACTTTTGTTGATTTTGTAATTACCAGTCCCAACCCGAGAGCTTCAAGATGCAACCCATAAATAGGAATGGGAATGGGACGGTTTTTGCCATATCTGTCCCCGAAACCGAACAATTAACTGTATAATCGAAATTGCTGCAGTTCGGGTACGGTTATAACCGTGCAGGATCGGACGGGGACAGGTATAACAAAAAAATTCGCCCCAATACCTGATTATTATAAATAAATAAAAAATCAGAATCAGGACTTCTACAGTGTAGAACACTATTAACCTGTTTCACTATCAAGCCCTGGCATCACACACCCCACATGTTGTAAACATTAGAAAAATAAGACAAAAATAAAAAGAATGCTCTTGCAAGAAAACATGATAAAAACATTATGATTGAGAACTTAGATCTCATGGGTGACATGTAATACGTACCTTAAAATACTGATTATAGTGGATCATCAACACGTAGAGTATAAAGTAAATAGAAAAAGAAATAAAGAAACTCAATTTACATATATTTATGTACGTGTGAGACAATGTAACAATATCATAAAGATGGCTTTCAATCAATGGATCTAACAGCGCCATAATGTTTACCCTTACAAGAGCAACATAAACTATATACCCATTATATAAGGACCCATCACAGATTAAAAAAAAAATTAATCGCCCTGACCCTCCACTTTTTGCAGTATTTAGCCTAACTATGCCTATTAATCTCAAGAAGCCATATTTTTAAACCAGCACCTAGCCCACATATCTAATAGCAGTTAGCGTCTAGTGACTAGTCATTAATACAAGACCTAAGTAAAGGGTAAAGTCGATCGAACTTTAACAATGCAAAAAAAAAAAAGGCAGTAAAAAGCAAAAAAGAACCTGTTAACTGAGATATCGACAAACCTAAGTCTTTCACCACATCTCAACTGCTCAAGAAGTGTCCCGATCAACCTATTGAATGCCAAATTCAAATAACTGATTGTTGGCAAAGAGAAGAGAGAAGAGGGAGGTGTTCCACTTATCATTGAATGATAAGTCAAGATGCTGAAGTTGACCAAAATTGCCCAGGAATCTTGCTCAAGAATGAGACCGTGTGGGGGAGGCGGAAAGGCAATCACTTTCGGAGAAGAGGATCGCGGGTTTGAGAGTGCGGTCACTGAGGAATGGCGCCGTTGTTGTTGGTGTGGCCGTGTAGGAGAGGCGGAGATCCGGCGGAGAAGCAGACCTTTTCGGAGGTCACTCCGCGAGCTAGAGCTGGAGAGTAGAAACTGGAAAAAATAGTAAAAAAGAAAAATGATTTAGGGTTATTTAACCTGTTTTCTATGTATTTAACTAATAACAAATTTTAGTATACAAATACATTTAAATCATACAATAGATATAAAACAAAAATGATCTGGTGGACAAGGGAGTTGGTGATGATATCCCAGTCCCCAGGTTCGAGTCCCCCCACCCCCGGGTAATAATTTTAAAATTTTATGAATAAATTTATATATATATTTAAATTAAATTTGTAAAATATATTTCAGGTACGGGCGGATACGATTTTAAGTATATTCGTCCCCTCCCTGTCCCGTCCCCAACAATTAATATTCGAGTATTACCCGTCCCCGCTCTTGATTTTAGCGGATATTAACCGTTTCAACGGATCGGTTAATCGTGGTTGTCCAAACCTGCGGATAAAATGCCCATTCTTACCCATAAATGTTTACGTTGTGATGCTGTATCATGTTCTTCCAGCTTCTTTTTAGCTAGAATTTCTTATGAAACTTCAGGTATGAATGTATTTTCTTGATGGCATTTATGAGTGAGACATTAATATTCAACTCCTTAAACACATCCAAATTTTTAGACTGTTGGACATCCAATGTGTGTTTAACAAAACGTTGAGGAAAAGGACATCCAATTTCTTGACTCTCCATTCACTTCCTCATTCTCCGATGCAACTTTCTTATCCTTCGTCTCCACTTTTAGCTCTACTTTTTCACTGTTTTTTTTCTTTTCAACTTCCTCCAAATCATCATTCATCAAAAGTCCACGCTTTGTTGTAATTGCATTGTATTGCTCCTTAGTGGGTCCTTTGGGATTTGACTTATGTATCACTAGGTAGAGTACCTTGGCATCTTTAGTTAAAAGCTTGAACTAGTTGCCCTATTTGCACATTCAAATTGTGAATGAAAGACTCATGATTATATTATAACTGACCCATTTTTGTATTCACTGAATGGATGAGGTCCTTCATCATACCCATTAAAGCATTTATATTGTCTTCATTAGTAGGCTTCTTATCTAGGGATTATTATTGTTGAGATGGTAGTTGTTGTTGGAATCTAGGTAGGAATTGAGGACGACTGTATTGATTACCACCTTGATAACAGTTCAATGAGAAATTGGAGTGATTCCTCCAACTAGAGCTGTATGTGTTGGAGTATGGATTCTTTTAAGGTGATTCCTCCATCCACAAAAATATGAATAGATAAAATAATCACCGACACGAACTCATACGTCACACTTTCCTCATATCTACGTTCCAAACAAAAAGAGAAGAAATAGTGATTAGAAATAACATTCAAAAACAGAAGGTGATACGTTGCTCATTTCTTGCAGTAAATAAAATGGTCCTGGTTGCATCTCCGATGAGGTACTCAGCGATTATGGTCTGTCGGAGGTTTTGAGACACCGAACAGTCTTTCTGTAGCACTGTGTTGGAGTTGACGACCTTGACGGTTAGGTTGTGGCCGCTAGTGCTAGGCTTGAGCTGATCAACCTTGATGAATATAGGCTTTCTTAGCCCTTGTTTTAAATCGCTCTGTTGTGATTGGGTTTTCACGTTGTAGTCTTTGAAGTAGTCGTCATTGTTCAAAATTAAAAAAAAAAAAAAACCTAACCCTAAACTCGCTGCAATGGTATCAAGATCAATTGTAGTTTCTCTCTTTGACCTGTGTGAATATTTACTTATTCACGCACTCATTCAATTCAAGTGTATAACGTTTTGCATTTTTATTAATTTATTACGGTGGTAATATTCACACAATATCTTTTATAACATACATGATATGTTATTTTAAATTAATAAAATACAATCACTCAATGCTTAATAAATAAAATAATTAATAGAATTAATTCGGAGTATATTTCAAGAATAATAAATAATCCTTTTTTTTTTAAGTTAAAATAAAAATATATAAATTGTTTATTATATCATTACTATTAATTATATTTTAATATAATTATTATTATATAAAATTGTTATTAATGAAAAATTATTATGGTAATAATAAATTTAATTGTGATAGTATTGTTACTATTTATTATTCTTAATTATTGCAATAATTGCTTCTTCTTTTTAATGGTGTAGACCCTTCTCGTTCCTCTGTCATTAAATAACTATATTAATATCTACAACTAAAATTAATTTAAGACTTTCTACGTGTTTAGTTATTGAAATAAATTACTTGTCTTTAAATTACCCCCAATTAAAAAAGAATTAAAAAAAAAAGTCAGCATTACAATTAAAAGCAACATTACTGCAATTATATTATACTAATTACAGTATAAAATAATTTAAAATTTGAAAAATTATTTATTTTTTAAACAATTGTGTCATATGTTACATCATAATTAATATAATTATAATACGTGCATAAAAAATAATAAATAAATACAAATTTTCATTCACACAATATGTCAAAATAATTTTGAAAATGAGAAAGTTTTTGATAAAAAAATTTGCTACTTGACACAATATAATTTAGGGCTAAGCAGCAGATCGAAATCGTCTATTTTTTATCAATTTGAATCTAATCCGATCTGAAGCAAATTTGAAAATATACAATCTAAATCTGATCTGATAATTTACTCAATCTGAACCAATATGAATTCAAGCAGATTAAATACGAATAAGGTCGGATTGCGATTATAACTTATTTTTAAATTATTGTTATATACAAAACACAATATATATTAACATTTAAATTTTAAATTGGTACATCATTAAGTAAATTTATTTATTTGTAATTATAAATAAGATAATCAAAATAATAAAAAATATGTTATTAAATATTATTAAATTATTATAGAAGATTTAACATTTATTTTTAAGCTAAAATAACATTTTGTTGTAATCGTAATAGTATAATATTTAAATATAACATATTAAAAATAAAATATGTATTTATAATTTTAATAATAATTCGGATTGGATTGGATTGTAGCGGATTATAAAATCTGTCAATTTGAATCTGATCACAATTCGAACGAATTGTATACTTTACAATCTAAATATGAGTTAAGTATAAAATCTGTCAATCAAATTCGATCTAAATTCGACGGATTGAATCGAATTTTTTAATTTAAACGGATTGATCGGATTATTTATTCACTTCTATTGTAATTAGTGCGACTTCAAATTAAAGCGTAAATTTGTGTGCTTTTAGTATTTGAGGAATGATATGATCACATAAATTTGTATATATTTTTTCAATTACATCAATAATATCATGACATGTTGCAAAATTATCTAAAAAATTGAATCACTTTTTTATTTTTTAAAATAATTTTATTGTGTGTCACAATATAATTTATATGAATGCAAAAATGGATGTAAATTTATATATTTTTAACATTTTTTATTAGTATTTTTCTTGTGTCCATTTTGAATTTGTCAAGCATCCTAATTACAATACTTGAATTGGAGTTATTAAAAATATAATAGAGGTTGCAAAACACCAACAAAAATAAAAATATGTCGAAAGGTTAATTCAAACCAATCAAATTACTAAAAAAATGTTGATGGAATGGAAAATAAATTAAATTTAACTTTTTGGTTATCGATAATTAAATTAAATTTAACTTGATAAAATAAGTTTCTAAACTTTCTGCCAATATAGAATTCATTCTGAACTTATTCTTTTTTGCTCTATTGCAAGTTTGCAACAACCTTAATTTAAGTGAATTCTGATTAAAATAATTACAACGAACAAATTAATTTTTTATTTATCAATATCTGCTTTTTTAAAAATTAGAAATTATCAGTTACTTTAAAATTTAAAACTAAAAAAGCTGATTTTTAGTCATCTCCATTAGAAGTCCAAAAGTTCGTTGGCATTTTATACAGAAAGTGACATTCAATGAATACTTGTTGCAAATTGTATAAAAGGTTTTTAGCTTTCTTAAAAGTGGATATTATATGTAAAGTGTGGACTCACAAATTCACAATCACATTTGTTACGGTTGTTGTTATTACACAACAATAATGTAAAAAGCGCTGGTACGAAGTATATACATTTCTTTAGTCTTAGCTTTGAATGTATCTTAAGTTTAAAAAAAAACAATTAATTAGATTAGGCATTGTTTTAACAAAAGAGTAATTAAAGTAAAAAATTAATGAAAAAACATGTACCAAATTTCTGTATCTTTGTGATCGTTCCTAACGGTCGTTAATGATATTATACAACCAGTGTTCTTGTATCTTAAAAATACTTTTCTAATCACGGGACTCTAATAATCTAATAGTTAAAACAAAAGTACCTCTAAAGTACTTTTTGAAAGACAAGTGTGAAGCCATTTTCAACTTCTTAAACAATGTCAAGAGGGATGGCTTAATTGATGGAATATTATTGCAATTTCAAAAGGATGAGCTAAGCGCTTGCATCATCAAAGTGATGAGCTAAGCGCTTGCATCATCAAAGTGATGAGCTAAGCGCTTGCATCATCAAAATGATGAGCTAAGCGCATGTGTCATCTCTCCAAATAGTAACATTTTTCTCTCTATAAATAGAGAGCTCATTTGCTCATTTCCATCATCCCAAAATCTCAAACATCCTAAGCATTCCAAGCTTCTCCACTTAGAAAAGTTCTTTCCTCATTGTGAGAGAGAGGTTAATTGTATTCTCCTAGTATAAGAGAGAGAGGTATCTTGTTCTCTCCTTGTATTTAGAGAGAGGTTGTAAATCTTTCAGTATAGTGAATTCCTTCTGACCTTTGCCCGTGGAGTAGCCCGTAATCATTTTGGGTGAACCACGTAAATACTTGTGTTCGTTTTTATCTTCATTCTCTCAACTTTACTTTGATTGTGTGTTAGCTTCAATCCCTAAATTTCCTAACAGTGGTATCAGAGCTTTGGTTGTGGGTACTGTTCACGGTTCACGTATATAGTTACTATTCAAGTATACGATTACTGTTCACGTATACGATTACTGTTCACAAATACAATTATTGTTCACTTGTAATAGTGGGAGCCGGTTCAAGTAAGAAGCATATCAAAAATGACGACAACAACAAAGTTCGATGTTGAGAAGTTCAACGGAAGTAATTTTTCGTTGTGGAAAATGAAGATTAAAGCAATTTTGAGGAAGGATAATTGCTTGGAAGCAATTGGAGAAAGGCCAGCTGAGATCATTGATGATCAAAAATGGAATGAAAAGGATGGCAATGCAATTGCTGATCTACACTTAGCACTAGCCGATGGAGTTTTATCCAGTGTGGCAGAAAAGAAGACAGCAAAGGAGATTTGGGATACTCTAACAAGACTGTACGAGGCCAAATCACTTCACAACAAGATCTTCTTAAAAAGGAGACTTTACACTCTTCGAATGGCGGAATCCACATCGGTGACCGACCACATCAACACCTTGAATACTCTATTTTCGCAACTTACATCAATGGGTTACAAAATAGAGACAACTGAACGTGCGGAGCTTCTACTTCAAAGTCTACCTGACTCGTATGATCAACTCATCATCAACCTGACGAACAACATCCTTTCGGATTATCTAGTCTTTGACGAAATTACAGCTGCTGTTTTGGAAGAAGAAACTCGGCGTAAAAACAAAGAAGATAGACAAGTAAGTTCGCAGCAAGCGGAAGCTTTGACGGTGATGAGAGGAAGATCAATAGAACGTGGCTCTAGTGGGAGTCAAAATCATGGTAGATCGAAATCAAGAAGTAAGAAGAATTTCAAGTGCTACAATTGTGGCAAGAAAGGGCATGTCAAAAAGGATTGTTGGAGCAAAAGAAAGAATGGAGACCCTGAGCCACCAAATGCTCAAGGGAATATAGCAAGTATCCCTGATGATGGTGAAGTCTTATACAGCGAGGCTACAGCAGCAGTTGAAGGTAGAAAGCAGTTTTCTGACGTCTGGTTAATAGACTCAGGAGCAACATGGCACATGACATCTCGAAAAGAATGGTTCCACAAATATGAACCAATCTCAGGAGGTTATGTACACATGGGGGACGATCATGCCTTGGAAATCGCTGGTATTGGTACTATCAAAATAAAAATGTTTGATGGTACAGTTCGCACTATTCAGGAGGTACGACATGTGAAGGGCTTAAGGAAGAATCTACTATCTTTGGGGCAAATAGATAGTCTTGGATGCAGGACCCATGTAGAGAATGGGATCATGAAAATTATCAAAGGTGCGCTTGTGGTTTTGAAGGCAGAAAAGATTGCAGCGAATCTATTCATGCTTAAGGGAGAAACACTACAGGAAGCTGATGCATGTGTCGCGTCAACCAGTAAGGGAGAAGAATCAACGATGATGTGGCATCTCAAATTAGGCCATATGTCAGAACGAGGTTTGAAGATTCTCTCCGACAGAAACCTGCTTCCAGGGCTCAAATCGGTAAATCTACCTTTTTTGTGAGCATTGTGTTACAAGTAAGCAGCATAGATTGAAGTTTAGCAGATCTGATGCAATGAGTAAATACATTCTTGACTTGATTCATTCTGATGTATGGGAATCACCAGAGATGTCCCTAGGAGGTGCAAAGTACTTAGTGTCTTTCATTGATGACTACTCTAGGAGATGTTGGGTATATCCAATTAAGAAGAAGTCAGATGTGTTTCAAGTGTTCAAAGACTTCAAAGCGCAGGTGGAACTTGAATCTGGGAAGAAGATCAAGTGCTTGAGGACAGATAATGGAGGAGAGTATATAGATGGCGAGTTTCTTACATTTTGTAAGCAAGAAGGTATCAAAAGACAGTTCACAGTCGCATACACACCTCAACAAAATGGAGTGGCAGAGCGGATGAACAGAACTCTTACAGAAAAGATAAGAGCTATGTTAAGGTCTGCAGGTCAATCCAACTCCTTTTGGGCAGAAGCAGCTAAAACTGCCTGTTATGTGATAAATCGGTCGCCATCAACGGCAATTGAGTTCAAGACACCGATGGAGATGTGGACTGGTAAGCCAGCAGATTACTCTACTTTACATTCATTTGGATGTCCTGTGTACGTAATGTACAACGCTCAAGAAAGATCGAAGTTGGATCCAAAATCTAGAAGGTGTATCTTCTTGGGATATGCTGATGGTGTCAAGGGGTATCGCTTGTGGGATCCCACTACCCGCAAGCTCATAATCAGCAGGGATGTGATCTTTGCAGAAGATCAATTACAAAGAAAAGATGGAGTCGATAGCACATCAAATGAGAATTCAGAGACTACAATAGTTCAAGTGGAAAATAATTCAATACAAGAAATTCAAGATTCTACTGAAGCAGCACCACAACACGATGTACAAGAACCAGTTGAGTCTGAGGCTCCAGAAGTTCGTCGGTCAACTCGTGAAAGAAGGCCGCCAACTTGGCACTCGGAGTATGTTACTGAAAGTAATATTGCATACTGTCTTTTAACGGAGGATGGAGAGCCATCAACTTTCCATGAAGCTACAAGTAGTTCAGATGCATCTCTGTGGATGACAGCAATGCAGGAAGAAATTGAAGCTTTACATAAGAACACGACTTGGAAACTAGTACCATTACCACATGGAAGAAAAGCCATTGGTAACAAATGGGTCTACAAGATCAAGCGAGATAGCAATGATCAAGTGGAACGGTATCGTGCAAGATTGGTGGTAAAAGGATATGCTCAGAAAGAAGGTATTGATTTCAATGAAATATTTTCCCCAGTAGTACGACTTACAACAGTCAGAGTAGTCTTGGCAATGTGTGCAACGTTTGACTTACATCTAGAGCAGTTGGATGTAAAAACTGCATTTCTTCATGGAGAACTTGAAGAAGAAATTTATATGCTTCAACCAGAAGGTTTTGCTGAAACAGGCAAGGAGGACTTGGTTTGCAGGTTGAACAAATCTCTGTACGGTCTCAAACAGGCGCCGAGATGTTGGTATAAGAGATTTGATTCCTTCATTATTAGCCTTGGATACAACAGACTTAGTTCAGACCATTGTACATACTACAAAAGGTTTGATGGTGATAATGACTTTATTATCTTGTTGTTGTATGTGGACGACATGTTGGTAGCAGGACCCAACAAAGATCAAATCCAAGAATTAAAGGCTCAATTGGCTAAGGAGTTTGATATGAAGGACTTGGGACCAGCAAACAAGATTCTAGGGATGCAGATTCACCGAGACAGAAATAACAGGAAGATTTGGCTTTCTCAGAAGAACTACTTCAACAAGATCTTACGACGCTTCAACATGCAAGATTGTAAGCCAATATCTACCCCACTTCCTGTTAATTTCAAGTTATCCTCAAGTATGTCTCCTAGCAATGAAGCAGAGAGGAGGGAGATGTCTCGAGTACCGTATGCATCAGCAGTGGGAAGTTTGATGTTCGCTATGATATGTACAAGACCAGACATTGCACAAGCAGTGGGAGCGGTCAGTAGATTTATGGCGAATCCTGGTGGAGAGCATTGGAACACTGTAAAGAGGATCCTTAGATACATCAAAGGAACCTCAAGTGCTGCATTATGTTTTGGAGGATCAGAATTAACTGTCAGAGGTTATGTGGATTCAGATTTTGCAGGAGATCTCGACAAAAGTAAATCCACTACGGGCTATGTGTTTACACTTGCAGGAGGAGCTGTAAGCTGGGTTTCTAAATTGCAAACTGTTGTGGCTTTATCTACAACGGAATCAGAATACATGGCAGCTACACAAGCTTGCAAGGAAGCAATCTGGATTCAAAGGTTATTGGAGGAACTCGAGCACAAGCAGGAGAAGATTGTTTTGTTTTGTGACAGTCAGAGTGCCTTGCACATTGCAAGAAATCCAGCCTTTCATTCCCGGACAAAGCACATAAGGGTTCAATACCACTTCGTTCGAGAAGTAGTAGAGGAAGGAAGTGTGGATATGCAAAAGATTCACACAGATGAGAACCTAGCAGATGTAATGACAAAACCAATCAACCCTGACAAGTTTGTATGGTGTCGATCCTCATATGGTCTAGCAGAGACGTAAGCAGCAGGGTTTGAGCAAAGGCTAGTTGGAAGAGATATTCGTGAAAGATGACTTCAAGTGGGAGATTGAAAGACAAGTGTGAAGCCATTTTCAACTTCTTAAACAATGTCAAGAGGGATGGCTTAATTGATGGAATATTATTGCAATTTCAAAAGGATGACCTAAGCGCTTGCATCATCAAAGTGATGAGCTAAGCGCTTGCATCATCAAAGTGATGAGCTAAGCGCTTGCATCATCAAAATGATGAGCTAAGCGCATGTGTCATCTCTCCAAATAGTAACATTTTTCTCTCTATAAATAGAGAGCTCATTTGCTCATTTCCATCATCCCAAAATCTCAAACATCCTAAGCATTCCAAGCTTCTCCACTTAGAAAAGTTCTTTCCTCATTGTGAGAGAGAGGTTAATTGTATTCTCCTAGTATAAGAGAGAGAGGTATCTTGTTCTCTCCTTGTATTTAGAGAGAGGTTGTAAATCTTTCAGTATAGTGAATTCCTTCTGGCCTTTGCCCGTGGAGTAGCCCGTAATCATTTTGGGTGAACCACGTAAATACTTGTGTTCGTTTTTATCTTCATTCTCTCAACTTTACTTTGATTGTGTGTTAGCTTCAATCCCTAAATTTCCTAACACTTTTCTAGCCAGGTTGCTTTCTTCTTGAACACGATAAATCATAGATTGAAGTTTAATGATATGAGTAAAGCTCAAAAACAAGAACATCAGATTAATCAAATTTACTCAAGAACCATTGCTGCGTAAGTTTTGAGAACCAATCAGCTTATTCTTCATAAGCAAACTCGACTAAGAACTCTTATTTATAATTCAGAAAATGTAGTGGATCTTAAACTAAAGACAACATATAACGAAGCTAAATGCAAGATGAAGCATCTCTTTCAAGCATCTTGATTTCATTGATTTAAGTTCTACTCTTTGTAGGGGACAGGTATCCTTTGCATTTCTGGGCCCCCCACCATATCATCCCAAAGCAGGTCAGAGAGCGCCATTGTCAACCCTCCCACCATTCCTGTTAATGGTAATAAACAAATATAACAAGAGTCACTTCTAAGATCAACTTACATTATCACCATTAACTTCATGCATCATACATGGATAATACAACAGGAACAACAAAAGGAGTCATTAGGCTTTAACTTTCCAGAATTGGTGAAGTTAAGGGTGTGATGTTCCTCCAAATCCAAACAAAAACAACTTTTTGGATTGTTTGCTTCTACTTTTAAGATCATGTAAGAAAACAATTTTAACAGAAAATTCGTTCTTTTATAGTAAATGGAAAAAATCAGGATTAGAAATTATGTGGTTTCTAGTGGAACTGCTTTTGTTATAACCACTGAAGCAAAATCAAAATCACACAGGCTAGTAGTGCTGACCGTCTCCAATAGGCTGATTATCCCACATGATGATTGGCAACAGAGGAAGGGTGCTTCCTACAAACATCATTTCAACTGTATTTTTTGCTTCTTCTACTGTAATGTTTGCAATTCTTACCTCTTTCAGCTTCCCCTGCTCTACTAATTGTGGTGCCAGGTCAAGAAGCCTTTTTGCAGTACACCCACTAAGGATCTTGTCAAAACATGGCACTACGAGCTCTTTATCTTGTGTTATAAAAGCAACATTTCCATTTGGACCTTCTGCAATATAACCTTCCTCATCAACCCATATAGAGCCAGATGCTCCTTTCTCTTCAGCTTCCATCACTGAAAGGACATTGGGAAGGTAATTGACATTCTTCATTGTAGCAAAGTATGGTGGCGTCATTGGAATGGTTGATGTTATTACTTTCACCCCTTTTTTGCGTTGGGAAAAGTCATCATCAATGACTATTGCATAGAATGCAGATGTTGGGCACCTTGCAGGCGATAACGAGAAGTTTCCTGGACCTGAACTTAACCAATATTTTAGGGTTCCTTTCTTACACTTTGATGCTACCACAAGTTGCACAAGAATGCTTCGAAGAGTTGATCGAGGTAATGGAGAGGAGACCTTTGCTTTTGAAGCTGATCTTAGGAAGCGATCGAGATGAACATCCAGTTCATATAGGTATCTACCAGGATCATGTTAAGAAACAACCAAAGGGACATAATTAACAAAGCTGATGATAAACACAAAGATTAACGTGTATTGATGCAAATGTTAAAGAACCAAAAGGAGGGAAAAAGGCCTCACCCGTTGAAGATAATTGCTGTATCGAAAACCCCATGGCCTCGATGAACCATGTGATCATCAATTGGAATCACCATCATCGCAGGATCAAGGATGATTCCACCATATATGCTGGAATACATTGCTGGATAAGGTTGCTTTTTGACTGAGTTCCACTTCTCGTGAAGCTTTTCGAGCAACTAATTAGATAACAGGATGAGCAATGTAGTAATGGGATTTACGAAAGCTAGAGTGATCCTTGTACTAGGAATCAATAATTGATGTCTATCAATGTTCACTAGAATAGCATTGTGCCAAATGGGCTGTAGAAAGTAGAAAAATTTAGGAAAAACAATAAAAAATGTATTATTGTGTTCAAATTATATATTTTTATAATTAAAAAAAATGATTTAACATTCATTTTTTTTAATGTCGCTCAAATTGAATTGTAACAATTTAAATCTGTTCAATGAATTTCGTTCAATTAGATATCTTCAATGTTATTGGGTGATATTTTTTTTATTATAGGTTTTTTAGTATTATTTTTGGTAATTTCAAAAAAAAAAAAAAAAAAAAATTTTACTAGTCCGTACAAGCAAAGCCTATAACACTCGTTAATCTACTGAAAACCCTTGTGTTAAAAGTGGGGGGATTTTAGTTATCACCTCTGATGATGATGTGTATACATGAGCTTTGAAATCATTGATATTTCCAATCTCCAATGCATCTTCAAAACAATAAGTACAAAACAGAGCCAATAAGGGTTATACAGATGAGATCTCCATAATAGTAATCCCAATACCAAAAGGCAAATATAGACAATAGAGGTTACCTGATTTCTGCTCAGAAGAAGAGAAGCTGCAACTTTCCATGGAGTGAAATATTCAAAAAGCAATAAAGCCTTGCAATGGAGTCAGGAACAGAGGAGTTAGAGGCGTAATAACAAGGCAGGTAGCTACTTAATTTATGTGCTTTGTACATTAGGCACTTAATCATTTTCTTTAAATACAATAAAAACGAATCTACTTTTATCATAACAATTGACAATTTCTGGCGTTGTGTATTAGAGAAATTATTCTTTGTTTTCTAAATGATATGATATTTTAATTTAATTAAATTTAAGATTGGTGTAATCTTTTTTTTAAGAAAATACAGTCATTTAATACTTAATAAAAATAACAATTAATAAAATTATTAAAAAATATACTAGGAGCAATAAAAAGAGCATTTGAAATCGTCTATTGACTAAACAATAAAAAATAAAAAGAAGTATTAAGTGTTTAGTATAATTTTTTCAAAAATAAAATTTATTTTTAATTTATTTTCATTTTGAAAAATATATATTTAATATATATGTGTGTGTGTTAGATGTGCGAAGAAGTTTCATATTGATCAGTTTTACATTGAGCTCTAATTTAGTAGGTTTTATATGAGTTATTAAATTTTTAAAAGGTTAATTTCAATGATAATGATTCTCATGGTTATTAAGTATGGTATTTATCTATTGCAAAATTAATTATTTTGTATTTTTAACTTATTACATTATATTTTGATTTTTTTTTTTTTTTTTTGCAAGGCTCATTTTTTTTTTAGATGTGTTCCAAGGTCTTTGGTCCATTGTTCTTCTAATACCATATTAAAGTTATCATATATAAATAATGTGGAACAATATATTTAATAGATTTATAGTGTTATTTTGTTTCTACAATCAAAATATAAAATTAAAGTTGTAATTTGACTCATTTTTGAGTTGATTAATAAGTCCATATATTAAAGAGGAAAATAAACATATAGTTGAGATAAATTGCTCATTTTAATAATTTATTTCAAGTTGAAATCTAAGTCCAACAATGCCTTATAATTTTTAGAAGTTAAAATTAAAATAAAACAATTAAAATAATTAGTTCATTTAAAATTTGAAAGGAAAGAAGGTTAATAATTTGAAAAATTATAAAAAATAATATCCTTAAAATTTATAATAAAAAACTAACATTTAAATAATTTTGAACGTTTAATATTAAATGTATAATATTAAACATAATTAAATTACAGCAATTTAACTTGAAGCATGTTCAATTGAATGGTAGTTAAAAAAAATGATATAAAAATTATTTTTTAATTATAAAAATATATTATTTAAATATAATAAATATTATTTTTGTTATTATAAATTTTAAAAATTATTTTTTTTCCTAATAATTTCTCAAAGTAGAAACACAGGAAAATTTCCTTTTATAGTCCTATCACAACATATATATGGGAATTAATTTTATAGTTAACTTCAAAATATTGGTACTCATGGTTACTAAGTAACCTCACATTAATTTAACTATCGCTTTGCATTTTTAATTTATTTTATTTTATTTTTGTTACTTGCCTTTTCTTTTCTTTTCTTTTCTTTTTCTGCTGCAAGATCCATTAATTTTTTTTTTAGGTGAATCCAATGTTCTTTGGCACACTAGTTTTCTAATACTATACCCATTATTTTGTTTTGACAACCAAATTATAAAAGCAAAGTTGCGATTTAACTCATTTTTCAGTGATGAACCACATCAATACTATCTTGAAGAAAAATTCTCAGCACTTTGTTTCATTTCAAGCAGTGATATTTAGATTTGAAAAACACAAAACAAGTAAAAATCTTATTCACGGATGAAAGAATTTAATAAATACAAGGTTCAACAGCGTAGGATTATGTTAGACAAGTTATAAATGTGAACATTTTTATAACGAAAGGAATTTCATCATCAAGTTTACAATAAAGGTTTCTAGCCAACTATGATTGCGAAAATTTGGCATGCCTTCTCTCAGTGCCTCTTCGAGAGAGGAGGGATCAACAGCAAAAGTAATACGAAGCCAACCTGCAAAATAGAGATTTGTTTATAAGTAATTTCCTAACTTATCATTTTTTATTTTGGGAACAAGCTGAGTGTTCAAAACTGTACAAGACAAACGTCTTTTTTATTTTATTTTATGAAGTCTTTAAGTTCATGTTAACGGTTTCATATTTGTCTTTTGAGAACATTCATTCTCATTAAATCACTTTCAAAATTTGATTGTAGAAAGAAAAATATAACTTAATTGCATTGAATGTGTTTGAATTTCCATTTTCTACCTGGAAGAATGATAACAGACTCCTCTTTGGCCAGCTTGAAACAAAAATCAATGTCATCACTAATATCTTCTAGTAGTGAGAGGTTCAGTTTCACCTGTGTTTAGTAATGTTTTTATTATTATAGAAAAGTAAACAAAATTTCATTAAATGTGAGTCACTATTGTAAGTTTATACAACAATTACTTTCTATTGGGTGCACAATAAATACGTGAGTAGACATATTTGAATGTTATATCTCATAATATTAATACTTGATTGTATGACTTAAGTTAATGATACACTAATAAAAACCGAAAGTAGTAAATTATCATATAAATAAAAACATGACAAACAACATCTGTATCTTTCAAAATACGCCAGAAAAATGCAACAAACACATAATAACACAGTAAAAAAAACACAACCTTCAAACCGGTACACCCAAACAACCACAATCCAAACTGAGAAAAAATTGTCACCGTTAAAAAGGAACACCACCACCCCTAAAAGTCCTATCCGGTGGAAAACACCAAACGCTGGTGAAAGCTTCACCCAAACGTTGATAGAATAAAACAACAGCAAGGACATAATAGCTGAAAAGGCACAGCAAATAGTACCGCCAGACCAGCCACACCAACATTGGGCATTGTCACTTCTAATAACCACCAACATCGAGGCATAAATGGTCCCAACACTAGTGAGAAATCGATAAATAACAGAGCAGAGGAGACGGTCGGACATACAAGTAGAATGATGTTGGACAGACTTGAAAACACGCCAACTTAGGTAGCCAGAAAAGCATCGTCGGCGGTAACAAAGAACATAAACAGATCACCAAAGATATATACAAAACTAGAAATAGAAATGTCAGAAAAAACAAAAAAAATCAAAAGGAACGACAGAGAAAGGACTTACCGTTAAAATGAAGAATTGGCCGACGGCTAGACAGCCCACCGTCAGCCAACCACTAGCATTGATTAAGAAACCCTTAGTTTAGCGAGATACGAGAGAATCAAACCCAAAAACTTTGACTATGTGGGTATGAGTGTTTATTAAAATTGAATTAGATATAGCATATAGTTGTATTTTATTTATTTTTATTTTTAGTTATTTGTCTCCAAAAAATTAATAAACATGGTGCCAAACTATTTTTTTAAATGACAAATCTAACATTTTTTAAAATTAATAAATAAGATAACATTATAGTATTAATTTATACCTTTATCGTTTCAAAAAAATTTTGTTATTTTACTGTGATAAATATTGAATGTTATTTGAAGTAATTTTTTTTACTTTTATTTTCCTTATTTTTGTAGGATTTTAATTTTATTATCAAAATTTATATATTATCTCAACTTTTTTTCTCGTAACTTGTATTACCTAAATTCACTTCTCTTCTTTCTATTTTCACTAAATGGTAATTGGTATGGAATTTGAAAATATAGTATTGTTCATTAATTTATCTCTAAAATATTCACACATCAAATTACCCAAACTACTATTATTATTATTATTATTGTTGTTGTTGTTGTTGTTGTTGTTGTATTAAACGATAATTTGTATGGAATAGGAAAATATAGTATTGTCCACCAATTTATCTTTAAAATAATTACACATCAAATATTGTTCTAATTTATAAATTTCTATGGAAAAAAAAAAATTCTAAATTCCTAAAAAATTAGATCATGTAATAATTAATGTAATTATAAACTATAACTAAGGAGAGTAGCAAAATTTTAAAATTTGAGTTACAATACAATATGAAAATATAAAAGCTCCTATATAGGCCCATAAATCATAATTTTAAAAAATTCCACAACTTATATAATTAAAAGCATAGTTTTGTTTTCTTTATCATAAATTATGAGATAATAGCGACACGATAATGTCTTACTAAGACAATGTCCTTACTAAGCATTAGGGGTTAAGGGTTAGAGGTAAACAACTGATTAAAACATCCATTTTTTTATCGATTTGAATCAAATTCAAAACTGATTTGAAAATTTTTAATTCAAATTCAAGAAGATCGATTTTTTTTAATTGAATAAGATTGAATTAAGGTTAATTTTTTTTATTGTCATATATAAAACACAATATATAATAACATTTAAATTTTAAATTAGTACATTTTTAGTAAATTAATTAATTTATAGTTACTACTAAGAGAATCAAAATAATAAAAAATATATTATTGAACATTATTAAATTATTATAGAAAATTTAACATTTATATTTATTTTTTAAATTAAAATAATAATTTAATGTAATTGTGGTATATATAATATTTAAATATAATACATTAAAAATAAAATATGAATTTATTTATAATTTTAATAGCAATTTGATCAGTATTGAATTTTAGTGGATTGTAAAATCTATTAATCTAAATCCAAACTGATTGTATATTTTTTAATCTGAATTCGATTTGATTATAAAATATGCCAAATTGATCCGAATATGACGAATTGGATCAAACTTTTCAATTTGGATGAATTAATCGAATTATTTACTCAACTTACTAAGCATTATAAAACTACACAATTTCAAAAGGAATATATATATATATATAACAATTATTCGGTACAAATTGTTATTACATAAAATAAATAAATATAAACTTGTCGAAATATGCTTAATAGAGAACTAAGATTCTTTAAGCAAGAAAAAAATCATGACCTTCAATACCAATCCTACACCTGCTTTACAAGTTGGGGTATAATTTAGATGAACATCGTTACATCACATGTATGATGTAAGTAAATTGTGAGCATCTTAGCTTGGGAGCACTCGATTGTACTATAAATAATAAAAATTCAAGAAGAAGGCAAAAGGAACTATGGAAGTGGGTATCGAATGTGTGCTAAAAACAATAAAAACTTGCCACGACCCGTGAGCATTATTCTCTAAGAATAATCTAAAGGATTTCAAACTTTTTTTAGTCATTATTCTCTATGTGATATTGTTTTTATTTTTATAATAACAATTGAATATTTCTTTCATAATGTTAAAGTGCTACAACCCAAAATCAATGTCCAAACTTCTAAATACACACATATTTAAAGAGTCAAAACTCGCAAGTTGTTGAACCCTCATTTTGAAGAAATAAACAATTTGAATAAATGATCTATTGAAACAATCTGAAGAAATGAATGATTTTTTCGATATATTTTCTTGAGTTAATACATTGTTTATATAAACAAATATTAATTAATATTACAACTACCACAATGAATGAATTAAATGATTTACAGCTGCTTGGTGTTGAGAAGTCATCTTTAGTAGGTGTCATGCCGTTTGAATGAATGTCGGTAGATGTCGGTGCAGTGTTTGTTAAATTTAACACTTCCTTTCAAGTTAGTGCATAGATGTCGTTCATGCCTAACTTGACTGAAACTTCTGTGAATTTTCGATATGAGATTACTTTAGTGAGAATGTCAGTCAATTAATCTTCTGACTTAATTTTTGGCAATTTCAAAGAATTTTTTTCTATTTTTTTCTTAATAAAGAATCTGTCTACTTCAACATGTTTTGTACGATCATGTTAGACTAGATTGCAAGCAATATTATATGTTGTTTTATTGTCACAAAATAACTTAATTAATTCTTTAGCAGGATATCCCAAATCTTTCAATATAGATTGTAACCACAGAGCCTCACAAAGCCCAAGTATCATGCCTCTGTATTTAGCCTCACAAAGCCCAAGTACCATACCTCTGTATAAAGCAACGACTTAGCTTTGATATTATGAAGAAATAAACAATTTGAAGAAACGATCTATCAAAATGATTGAAAGAAATGAATGGTTTCTTCGATATATTTTCTTGAATTAATACATTATTTATATATGCAAATATTAATTATTATTACAACTATTACAATGAATGAATCAAATGGTTTACAACTGCTTGGTATTGAGAAGTCATCTTTAGTAAGTGTCGTGCCATCTGAATGAATGTTAATAGGCATCGGTACAGTGTTTGTTGAATTCAACACATTTTATATGCAAAGGAATATTTTTTTAGCATTACTTATCTCGATATTGCTCTTTAGAGATGTTAATTTGGCCCAACAGTTCGAGTATTCGAGGATATTCAATCCGTTTGGATCAGATTGGTCGGGGCAAAACGGGTCAGAACATTATCCATTTTATTTAAAACAGTTCAATTCGAGACAAAAATTAGGTCAATTTGAGACACCATTCTAGTACACGCTTATTTACTAAAACTTTAATTTCATTTGAAAAAATAATAAAATGAGTTAACGGTTTAATTTTTTTGACCCACGAATATTATCCAAACTAAACAAATCCCGTTTTGAATGAAATAATTTAGTTCAATTTAAACTGCAGATTAAAATAAGTCGAATTGAATCTGAACAAAATTGACCCGTTGTCATCTCTATTGCTTTTTGTCGTCTTAATATTTGATTGTGATAGCAACTGAAAAAATGATAATTCTTCAAACGCAATGGAGCATCGTGCTTCATTTGCAAGCTTCGACACATTATACATGAAATCACAGAGGGCAAAAGTAAAATCCAACAAAATTAAAACCAGGCCCGCATAACAAAACTCCAACAAAAATTAACCCAAAATTTCAGAATCAAAACATAAACTCACGTCAATAACAACACAAACTCTTTCAAGAGCAACACAACGATATTAAAAGAAATTGGAACCGAGATCATTTACACCTTCAAACTTTTCAGCAAACTTGCCAATAACATGAACCTTTCTCTAATTTTGAGAAATATCACACATCTGGAACCATATAAGGGATAAAATAAAAGATTCAATAATTGAATGTATACCGGATCCAAATCCTTCCATCTTCAATAGGTTGTAGTTACAAAGTACAAGAGCTTTCCTTAGCATGAATTCTATCTCATCTACGATTCCAGAGTCGACATGAGCCATAAAGGCTAGACTAAGCAAGTACTGTTCCACTGAATTAGGGTCTCAAACATTAAGACTAGGCTTTAGGTGTTCTATGTTGACAGTAACAAAGCAATGCAAGCTGATGACAGAAACAAAACAACTCAAACTCAAGCTTCCTCAGGCGTGCCTTGCGCCAACAGCAATAGAGAAATGCAAGCTGCTTCACGTGTATCTTATGCAGAAGTGACAAAGCTTCCTAGGGTGCAGTTCAGTTACAGTGAAGTCGTTCACTGCTGATTATTGCTGTCTTAGTTTGTTACATAAATTTGTGTGAAAGAGTTGGTTGTAATCTGATGTAATCGTTTTATATTTTCCATGTACAAATAGCAGACTCATGTAATCTGTTCAAGTATTCGAACATTATGTTTTTCAGCAGTATCAAATGAACAAAAACATCAATATATTTTCTCTCTTCTTCTATCTGTTTTCTTCTTCACCAAACACTCTGTTTTTCGTTACAAAATTCTTTCATTCTATTGGTAGATGAAAGAAAGCTATTACCAAAATCCTTCTTAAATCACACCTAAAACATACAAGGGTGTTGAAACCAAAAGCCAACAAAACAGGGGCCTAAATGATTTGAAAGTTGGGGAGCTTGAAGTTTACAAAAATGGAGATTGTAGGTGTTGAAACAATTACGTAAATAATGATAAGAACGAGGTTACCAATTTACTGAAAATAATACTGCTTGGGTTGAGTCGCGGACTAGGTCGCTCTCTTTAAGACGTTTCGCGGCTCTGCCCAAATTTGTGCAAGCAAACACAGCCTCGTCGTCCCCAGGATAAAACAGCCCAGCAAAAAGATCTGTCTCGGAGTTACACTGCACTGATGAACTCCGGAATGCTACACCTGTAAAATGATTTGGTTGCTCGGAAACTAAAAATATATTTATTTTTGGTTTTTCTTTTCTGGATCTTTTCTGATGCTCAGTAGTTAGAGCGAGATAGAGAGAGAGAATTGGGAGAGAATTGTGAGCTGAAGGGATGATTTTAGAATGAAGCTTAGGCCCTCTATTTATAGGCTGAGGATGGCACGAAAAATGGAGCCAAAAAACGAAACGGACGCGGGTGGAGAACGTGCAACGTTCACACGTTCCGTAAGACTCGGTCTGAACGTTACGTTAAAACATTTATGTAACGGGACTGTTGGAAAATTTAATTTTAATAAATAAATTTTTATCAAAAAATAAAATGCCACCTCACACACGCACTCGGCTCGGCGCGGCCGGCCGGACGGCGGCGCGCGCGTGTGTGGTGGACCCACAATTGCCTAGGTCCTCCCCCTTCCACAAAAGTGGGTGCCCCTTGAGGCCCAATCCCATTAGCATTTCTTTTTCTATATATATGCTTTCAAGGTGGAGTGCAAAAGCAATGTGGGACAAAATTTTTAAGAGGAAGTTTTTTTGGCATCTTTTCCTTCTCTTTCTTTTTAATCAAATTCACTATTTCCAACAGTAGGCATAAAGCCTAAGAACGAAAATAAAGATGAGAAATGAGGGCACGAAGCCTCAGGAAAAATCCAAAGAGATTAAGCTCTCTTAGAGAGATTTAAGTCTAAAATCTAAACAAAACCCTAAAAGGATCTTGATCTTTATTAAACCAAACAAAACAAAATGCACAAAGTTGAAGGGATTAATAAGAGGAGGAGGAGAAAATGGGTGAAAGAATTGTGAAGATGAAGGAGTAGAAGGTTGAAAGGAGGCTAAGAAAATAGAAAAAAAAAAAGGGTATGAAACCCTTTGATAAAAAATTAACTTTTATTGATACCATTAACACATTAATTCCTCATACAAGAATGAAAAAAATTGTTTTTAGTAAATAGGAATTAATTTCCAGAGGAAAAGCTGTTGGCGGCTGGACGATACTATTATAATACTATGCCTTTACTACAAAACTTACATAAAATAGCGAGTTTTCCCCCCTTCTTACTGGTGAGTTTTTATTTATTTGTTATGTACACTACAGAGTTGTTGAGGTAAAATTGTCTGATATGAGATGACACACCCTCATTAACTAGTATGTTGTATGAATCTAGGTCACTGACACTCCCATTCCAGTAGTAAATTTTTTTTTTTTTTGGGTTAAAAAAGATGCAAGTTCCATTAAACTAAAATTCATATAAGCAGGCAGACTCAACAAACAAAACAATACTAGATAAAACTATATAACTTTAGTTTCTAAAGCACCTAATCCAAAGAGCACAAAACAAAGAAAGTCTCTTTCTTCATCTACTACAAGTAGGGTGGCAAGTTTTGACACAATACGATAGCACGATCCGAACACGACACGACACGAATTTTTTTTTAATAAGAATTGATCAATAATTTTTTTTATGTTTTTAAAGGTTTTGTTATTTCTTACTCTTATAAATAAGTAACATAAAAAAAATTCAAGTAAATTTTTTAATGTGTCAACCAACACGACAATACGACACGAATAACACGAACAAACACGACATGAATAACACGACATGAACACGATTAACACGATACGATTGACACCCCTAACTACAAGCTTAGGAGCCTTACAACAAAAATTTATAGCATATAGGGAGCTAATTAGCAAACTTCTAGTCAATTCTTTCACCAAAAATGCTTGTAAACTCCAACACTGCATCAAGGACTCGAGCACATAAACTAAAAATCCAACAAGTTGAACACAAAAACAAAACATAGACAATTACACTAGAACATAAACCAAAACAGATACACCGAAAACCAACACTAAAAAAAAAGAAACTAATTTCAATAATAATTGATGCATTGATAAATTCATTTATTACTTTTGCGTGTAACAAAATCACTTCAAAATTTTAAATTAGATTTCCTTTAAGAGCCAAGCTCGACTTAGATCAATCTATACTATAGCTATTATTTTTTATGGATTTGAGGTTAAACTAGTACAATAATTTTAAAAAAAGTCTAATTTAATATTGTGATTTTTGTGTTAAGTAGTATAAGTACATTAATTTTAAACAAGTTCTAAATTGGAAAAAAATATACATATATCATATTTGGTCCATGTGATATACACATGATCATTTTAATTGGGGGTATTTTTGGAATATCAAAAACCATTTTCTTTTCCGTCCAAGAATCTCCCCACCACCGTTTCTCCCATTTTCAACCTTATAAGGAGTTGGCCTCCTCCATTTCCTTTTCCTTCCTTACTTTTTTCTCTCCACATTTTCATTTTTTTCTTTCAAAAATCCTCAACTTCCTCCTTCAACCTCAACCTGTTTTTTTTTTTTTCCCTTTCTGATTTGTTGGGTTTGGTACAAGGATGGGGCAAATTAAAGTGGGTGAATGTGAGATTGAAGAAATTAGGTGGTGGAATGGATTGGCTGAGTTTTAGGGTTCGATGATTGCTGGTAGAAGAAAGGGAAATGAAAGTTTACTGTTTAGTGGGGTTTGGGTATTGTACATACGATGGATTTTAAAATTTTTTCAAATTTTTTAAAAAACCCAAAATTACCCTTATGAAAGTGATCATGTGCTTATTATATGGTCTAAAAATACCATTTTGTATCACTTCTGAAATTTATTAAAATTAGTGTACCAATTTAACTTATTTTAATCAATATATTATTAAGTTGCACTTTTTTTTTTTAAAAATTATAGTAGGAATACTGCTATTATTTCTATTTTTTACTTTATCAATAGTGTTCTGCATTGCCTATTTTTTAAATGAATCTTGTTTTATTGGACCAAACACTGAGATTACAAGTTATTAATAGACTGGGCCAACCAATTGACATCCCTTGTAATATACATTATTTTGTTTTTATATTTTATTCATTTTATTACATGTAACTAATTTATATAATTATTTTTTTCTAATAATATCACAATTTTCATATGCAAATAGTTTTTCTGATGAAAAGAAAATAAAATTACAAACTAATTCATTTCTAAATTTTAATTTTTATCAAATATATCTATAATTTTAAAATTTTAAATATATTATGAATTGTGTTTATAATTTTATAAATATAATAAGTATGATTGTAATAATTAATATTGGAAAATAAAATGTAATTTTTAAAATGCATGTGCTTATCATGTATTATATTTTGTTTCATTGTATTATTATTTTTGTTTTATATATTTATACATATATTATTTTTAATAAATAAATTACTATAAATTCATCGTATATTTAATTATGAAAAACATTTTTTGAGGCACATTGACATCATTCTCATTAAAAAACAAAAATTATATAGTGCATACAAAATTTGCATTATAAACATGAAAATGTAAATTTTAATTATAAAATAATTGTTGGCTTCCTTATAATATAGCTAATAAAGGCTTGACATTCACTAAATAGTGCCTTGACTCAAATCCTACATCCCTAAATATCATTTGATAAAAAAAATTAATATAAAATAACCAATATTCATTTAATAGTAAAGATAAACTCTTATAATAAAAAATAAATAAATTATAAGATAATGTAATCGTTATTATTAAATAAATAATAATAATAATAATAATTTTTTTTTAATAAAATTTAATGAGTTTATCTTTTATTTATTTATTTATTATGAGTACTGCAATTATTTTAAAAAATAAATACGTGTATAAGCTTATTAAAGACTTTTTGTAAAAAAGAGTAATATATATATATATATATATATTAAGAAAATGACAATAAATAAGAAAAAAAATTAATTATTTTAAAAAATAAAGATTTATATTTATAATAAGATAATATAATTATTATCATTAAATAAATATAATAATAATGATAATTTATAATTAAAGTAAATCATAAATAAAAACTCTTAATCTTACTTTTATAGTAAAAAGTTGAAAAAAAATAAAATTTAATGGTAAATGATATATGAACAAATATATATAGTAATAAAATAATAAGATTAACATAGAACCATTTCACTTCAATATCTATTACTCTTATATAAAAAGTGGAGTTTGTCCCGTATTGTTTATTTAGTATTATTTTATTTTATTTATTTAATGTTGTATTGTTTCATGGTTTATTTCTTTCAATTTATTCATTTTATCTATTAAGTTTTATTTTTATCTTTACATAAAATTTTTGGTAGAATAACAAAACTAATACATTTCAAAATTTTCAATAATAAAATTAGCATTTTTTGTGTTCAAACTTATATTTTCACAATTAAAAAAAGATTAATATGTCATTTTTCTTTGAATACTTTTTCAATTAGAATTGAACGACGACAATTTAGACCCGTTCAATATTTTTGAACGTTCAATATTATTGAAATGCTAGTTTTGTTACTATAAATTTTAGGGTGTTATTTTTGATAATTTTTCGAAACTTTTTTTGTCTTGCAAAATAACCCCATCACCTCAACAGTTAGAATTTACACCCATTTTAGTTTTTTTCTCTCTATCTGTCTCATGTATTCTCTCTAATTTTTTTTGTCTCGTTGTTTTCATCTATTTTAATTTTTCATTAATAACTTGTTTACTTTGCATTTCACTTTTTGCGGTCAACCCTTTCCTTTCATTATTGCTTTTTGCATGCAACCCATTCCTTTCTTTTTTTTTTTTTTGGGTATTCAGTAGAGAGAAAAATTAAACTTTTGAGATGAAAAGGACAAAGAGACACAGAGGAGTGGTATTTAGCATAAATCATGGGATAAAGCTCTTAAGTTATAAAAAATTCAGCAAACATAAAAATCTTAAGATATCAAAAATTGAATAAAATATATATATATATATATATTGTGGATAAAGATGAATTTGTTCTTTTTCTTGAAAAAAAGAAAAAGAAAAAGAAAGAAAGAATAAAATTCTATGCACAAGAGATCTACAAAGTTTCCTCTAAATCTCAACCACGTTTTAGTAAGCATCTCTAGAATTTAATTAGGTCACTTGATCATTGGTAAGCACTACATTAGTTTGCTTCTGTCATATTGTCGGATTGATACTTTTTTTTAGGTTAAACGAAAGCATAAATTCAAATTTTTCTAAGATAAATTAAATTCATTTCTCTGTCACTATTTTATTCGCGTAATTTGAAATTTTGGGCTTACATTCTTTTCAACTGAGCTACAATGTATACTTACTAAGGAAGCAACATAACCAAAGAACTAAATGAATAGTTTCTTTGGCCTTACTGCAACAAATTAAACAAAACAAAAAAAAATTGCAACAAATAAAGTTGATCATGTTGATAAAAAAAATAGTAATTTGGGCTTACCGCAATTTGAGATATGTTCTATTACATTATTGTTTTTGCTTCTTCTTCTTTTTTTAATATTTTTTTAACTCATCCTTGTGGCCTTACATGTTTGATTTAAGGAAGAAACATTACTAAAAAACTAAATTTTTTGAGAGAAATTACTCCTAACAGTAAGAGTTTCTGAAAAAAAGTTTAAATTGTTGAAAAAGTCATGCCATGAATACTTCAACATAGTCCAACCGTGTAATAAACATTTATATTGGTTGATAAGGAGATAAAAAATTAAGAAATTATATAACTATGTCTAGCAAAGTTTTAACATTAGCTCGACCTATGTGCAAGAATGACAGGTAGAAATCGAAAAGATCAATTAAAAAGTTTTTTTTTTTTTTTTTTAAATCTTATTTCTTTTATTAGTTATTCTAATATATCACAATGATTTGATATAATTTGAAATATTTGTAATCATTTATATTAATAATTTTTGAAATTTTTAATGTGTTTTATATATAATAAATTATTTTAGAAGTACCTGAATTATTTAAAATTAAATTAATTGCTTTTAAGTTAGTTTTTTTTTTTTTACTTTTATAATTTTTTTTTCAAAATTATAGATTTTTTAAAAATTATTTACATGTATTTCGAAGCGTGACAATTAAAAGAACCATACTTTCCTTTATTATGTTACTTATATTCAAAAAAATTTGATGAAAGCATCAATTCAGCATATCAGATAATGAAAAATGAATATCAATAGACAATAAATGATCAAACAGTAATTAAGTTGAAGAAGATGATTAGCATGCATGTTGTAGATGTAATTGGTTATATTTTTGTATCATTTTGTAGAATACAAATACTTGGACTCTTAGCCTAGAGTTGCCTAGGTTGATGAGATTTATGACTTTGATTATATATGCTATTGTAATTACTTCATTAGCTAGGCTATGACTTGATTGTGTTTATTTTATTGCATGTAAATATCATTGCAATTGTGGATGATATTTTTCCCTATCCAGCTAGCATATAAAGTGGAGCTTTGATTGTTTTCAATTCCCTTTTCCTATTTTGTACATTAAAACACATTTGTCTCTATCTCATGTTTATGTAGATATCTGGGGTCATCAATTTACAAAATTGAATCCGAAACATATTTCAACAACCTTTTGGAAATCAATTCCATTATTATAGTAAGTGAAATTAATTTAGCTAATGTATTTTATTGTATAACATCAATATCTTAGTACTTTTTATTAAAATAAAAGGTTTCATAATAGATATAACAGTTATCAATCATATATTTTTTAAGATATGTATTTTATAAAGTATATTGTTAAAGAGAATATATAATTGTATAATTAATTTGTCCATTTTTCTCTCTTGTAACTAAGATTAAAAGTTTTAATTTAACTTGATTTAGTGAAGTGTATTAATTTATATTACATATAAAAATTTGAATCACATTAAATATTTTTTTAGATAAATTATCTCTATATTTTAAAGTAATTGTTATTTTAGGATAAAAAAAACTATAAATATGTTAATAAAATAAATATCATATTTAATAAAGACTTTAATCATACGATGATTATCGCATATATTAAGGATTCTAATCATAAATGATTATTACATCTAATAAGAATTCTAATCATATAATGATTACTATATTAAATAAGAATTATAAATATTATTTTACTTTCACAATTAATTTAAAAATGTAAGAAAATTAATTTTGTATTTATTTTACATATTGTAAAAATTAATAAAAAAAAATTACAAGTAACATATTTTTAAATAGAACTATTAAAATAATTTTAAATTAAAAAAAAATGATTATTATATCCACACTTCCACAGTATACCATGGAGCACGTGCCTTGCACGTTCTCAAAACTAATTTTGTTTCATAAAAAGGTTTTTCAGCTCCCTCGCATTTGTTTGAGGCTTGGAAGCTACGACTGTGATGAGAAAGAAGATGGGAAGTCAGCAAAAAGGGAACCCTAATCCTTCACAGCTCAACCCCAACTGGGCTCAACTCCAACAAGTAGCTAGACTCATTTTTTTTTTCTCTCTCTCTGTTCCCCTTTCAAATTCTTATGTTATCTTCAACTTTGTGCTCTGCAGAGGTTAAAGAGCAATGGCTCGAAGCCTTCAAGACCCCCAAACATGTCAGAATCACAAAACCCGAAAACGATGTTAGGTAACAAAATATTTATCAAAATATCTACTGCTGTTTGCTTAGTTCAATGGTTCTGGATGCAAAAAAATGCAATTTTTGTTTGTAGTAGCAGCAAATTTGTTATGGGTTAGAATACAACGTGGATTTTAGCCGTCGCTTAGATAGTTCAGTGATCACAATTTGTTTTCGACTTTTTAAGTTTGGTTCTTTTTGGAGGTTTTTGTTTATAGGGAAGCGCAAAGAGAGATCCAAAGATGAATCCGGTGATTCTCCGGGAAGGCCCAATCCTTTGATTCCGTTTAAAGATGATGCTAGGTAACTATTAGTTTATTTGTACTATGAATACCTTTTTATTATATTTTTGTGAAATTGTAGTTGAAAGAAAGGTGTGGGGCGGGTGAACTTTCGTGGTTACCTTCTTTTGGACTATGTAAAAAGTTCAATTTTTTTTAATCAAACTATGAGAAGTTAGCTAATCGAAATGTATCAGAAAAACTTGTGAATTTTTTTGCCAGGGTAACATGGAGCATGCTTAAAAATTAAAATATGATAGGAAGTTGTTATGATTCCTACACATTAATCAAGAAAAAGTTTTCAAACAATATGTTTGATGCTTCGGATTCTTTGCCTCCTTTTCCTCTCTTTATTTGTTTGCTGTGGTCAGCAAGGACCTCAAAACCAGCATTTTGCATGCCTCAACTCCAATTCATGAATGATTAATCATATTTTGTAATGTTATAACTCAACCTAAGAAATTTGACAGTCTGACAGATGCTGTAGCCATGGACTGTGAAATGGTTGGTGTTGGTCAAGGAAACAAAAGTGCTCTTGGACGAGTTACACTGGTATTGTTAATCTTTTTCATTGCACCTCCTATTTCTGTGCTAAACTGTGATTTTTGTTGCGTTTTATGCATCTTTGAGGCTTGTGTACTAATAAAGATCATGCAAGCTACTGAATGAATCATGCTTTTTGAACAATATATTTGGATTCTGTTTTTCAAATTTAAGCTGAAACCAGCTTTACATTGATCAAACTTCATCCTACTTTTCTTTGAGATATAATTTTAATACTTCATCATGATTTCTGTATGAAACAAATCTTACTGCAGAAGAGCTTAAAATAGAACATTCTCCCTTAGGGATGAGTATGTTCATGTGTATATGGTTTAGCATAATACGATAGAACTATAAGGTGATTGAGGTATGTTTATGCTAATTTGAATACATGGTTTGTTTAGTATTGCAACACTTAATGGACTAAGAGATCGTGATAATCAGTCAAAGTAATCAAGGGTCAACCCTAATACTTAGCTATTTTCAAATTTTAGCATGAAAGTAAGAGTTGAAGAAGATGAAGCTTTACAGTCACACTACTGTTTGTCATAAATATACTTTTTAGAAGGTTTTATATAATAAGATCGTTGTAAGTAGCTGAAATTATATAGGGGTGTATGCTAGCAAACTGAATGAAGATCCGACTCTCAAATTGATATATATTGATAATACGATAATAATGAACCAATTTCATCTCATTCAAATTTGGGTTTCTTGTGTTAGTTATTACCCTTACAGAGTTACAGTTGTATTTTCCTGTTGCTGAGGTCATAAATCATAATAATGCTTCAATTCATGACAGGTAAATAAATGGGGAAATGTTATTTATGACGAGTTTGTTCGCCCCATAGATCGAATTGTAGACTTCCGCACTCAGATTAGTGGCATTCGACCCCGAGACTTAAAGAAAGGTTGGCTGTATATCTTATGCATTTTTTAGGCTTTCTAAGACGTGTTAATGTGGAGGTTGTGTAACCATATGTTCGACCGTCATTTCTCTTGATTTTATGCCACCTGACTGCAAGAGCACTGATGCTGGCGTGCTCTAATTTTGAAGCCATTTTCATTCCATTTGTTACTTGGGAAATCATAATTATTTTCAACATCATTTCGTTGTCTCTTTATGTACCCACATTTCTTTGGTTCCATCATCTTATTTGTTCGACTCTTGATGTTTTTACTTTTTACTCTTATCAGTCCTCTTACTGCCCCATTTCCTTGCAATTTCTCTTTACTTAATAAATGCACATGTTCCTATTCTTCATAATACGAATTTGGTTCCTAATTTAGTTTTTCTTTTTATAATCATAGGCTTACAGTTGTGTAGGAGTTCCTGTTTTTTATCAATTTATTTTAATTTTATTGGAAAAGTATATCATATGTGCAAGTGATAATATATTGAATTTTCGTGTTAACTTGAAATATCCTTGTCTTATCAGTAAGTTTGATGTCTCACTATACACAATGTTTTTGCTTTCTTGGGATTATAAAACCAATTCATGCAATCTCAGAATTTTTAAATCAAACTTTGTTATGATGGGCATAAAATTTTAATGCCAATTTTTTAAATACATCTGCAGCTAAGGATTTTACCACAGTTCAGAAAAGAGTTGCGGAGTTAACTAAAGACAGGATTCTTGTGGGCCATGCCTTGCGAAATGATCTTAAGGTATCTGGTCTTGTAATATGGTTTTATTTTTCTGAAGTAAAGATGTTAAATTTTAACCTTAAATATAAACAGGTGTTGCTTCTAAGTCATCCTAAGCAGGATCTGCGGGATACTTTAGAGTATCAACCCTTTCAAAAGTAATTGACTACCTCTAAGCTACTTTTTATGGCATATTTTAGATCCTTGCTTATCATTTATATGATGACTTTCCTCACGGCTTTCTGCTTTGTTAAGTAGGGAAGGGGCCAGAAGGGCACTTCGACATCTAGCAGCTGAACATCTTAATGTTGAGATCCAAAATGGCGAACACTGCCCGGTTAGTACATTGAATAAGTTATGGTTGATTATATCCTTGTATGATTATTGATCAATTCCGAAACTATATTTAAGTCCTGTTTGGATTTGAATTTGTTTTTTTAGAAGTGATTTGAAATGAAGTAATTTGGTTAAAAGTTATTTTAAGATAAGCATTTAGGTGTTTGGGATGAAAATGTTATAAATGATTTTAAGTAGCATTTTGATAAAATTATTTTAAGATGGGTGTATGTATTCAAAACTACTTTTTTCGATAGTAGTTACTTATCTTAAATACATAAATAGTATTTTTAAATTTTTCAAAACACTTTTCATGGAGATTGCCAAACGCTCACAAAATACTTTAATAAAATTGAAGACACTTTCAACCGAAAAGAAAAACAGTACCAGATGGACGTTTAATCATCATTATTTTTGTATAAACTTTAGAATTTACAAAAGTCACCCAATATAGGTACTTTCGTTTACAACAATTTCAAAATATAGTAACATTTAAAAATTGTGAGAATGGTATAATCCTACGCATGTGACATATGTACTATTCTGTTAGATTTAACGAAAAATTGGATGGAAAATTAATTTTACCCTTACCTGACACATTTTTAACAAGTAAATGGACTTTAAAACACATTTTTCATAAGCAAATGGACTTAAAAGACGTTTTTTATAAGCTAAATGACACCTATTGTATAAGCAAAGGGACCATTTTGGCTCTTCACCCTAAAATTTATCATGGAAAACTAATAAGCCTTTTTTTCTTAGCTCAATTAGCCATGAATGCAAAATATTTCTATTATGTAGTTTTATGGTTAGCTTTGTACACTTGTCAAGCAAGCTTTGGTTTTTGCTTTATGTTCAATTTACACTTGATAATCTTATGTTTTTTATGGGCTTGGTAAAGTTCGTAAGTTTTATCGATAGTAGTTACTTATCTTAAATACACAAATAGTATTTTTAAACTTTTCAAAGCACTTTTCATGGAGATTGCCAAACACTCGTAAAATACTTTAATATAATTGAAGGCACTTTTAATTGAAAAGAAAAACAGTACCAAATGGACACTTATTCATCATTATTCTTGTATGACCTTTAGAATTTACAAAAGTCACCCAATATAGGTACTTTGGTTTACAACAATTTCAAAATATAGTAACATTGTAAAAATCGTGAAATTGGTATAATCCCAAGCATATATTATGAGTTTTCCCTAAAATTTATCATGGGAAACTAGTGAGCCTTTTTTTCTCGGCTCAATTAGCCATGAATGCAAAATATTTTTGTTCTGTAGTTTTACAGTTAGCTTTGTACACTTGTCAAGCAAGCTTTGGTCTTTGCTTTATATTCAATTTATACTTGATAATCTTATGTTTTTTATGGGCTTGATAAAGTACTTAAGTTTTATCAGAAGTACCTAAATTGACCATGTTTTTAAGTAGTTTTAATTTAATACTCGTATTTTCAAAATAGTTTTGTTTGTCTTTATGAACTGTAACAATCAGTTTTTTTACATTTAATCATGGGTATTTTCGTCAATTTACTCCTCTGCCTCTTTCAACGATTTTAGTTTTCTTGTCCGTCATTTTTGCAGCTTATAAAGAGGTTTCAGAATCAGAAAATGCTCCATGACCCAGATTTCTTTTTCACTTCTATGCTAAACTTGTTATTTTTCCCTTTTTTGCTAAAATTAAGAAATGTCTTTAAGTATTTTTTGGGTCATGGAGAAAACAAAAAAGCATGTCTAAGTCGATTGCTAGCAAAACTAACTAAATCATTACTTCGTTCAAATCTGAATGACTGCATGTGTAAATTTATGAAAAATAACTAGAATTATGTAGAAAATATTATTCCTTTTGCGAGTTTATTAAGAAATGTTATTCTTTTATTCTGCAAATCATGGTATAAATCAAACATTTTTTATAGACAAAATATTAAGGAAGTTCGAATTTTCTTTGTGAATAACCGATTGATTATATGAATGAAGAAAAAATTAAAACAAATTAAGGGATTAAAGGGAAAGAAGTAAACTAAGAAAAATACCCTTGTGCAGTTCAACCAGTTGTAAAAAATCTGCTTACTGTTAAATAGGATTAAAACAGAATTATTTTGATAGGTAAATGTGGTGTACTTTTGATATTAGTTGGGATAGTATCAAGCCCATGTTTTTTTTTTTCTTTTCCTTGATGATGCTGTGTGTTGCTTGTTTTGTCAGCTTCTTATGCATTGTATTCTATATATTCAAACCTTGCGTACGTGTAACATTGTTTCAGGTAGAGGATGCTCGTGCTGCAATGATGCTGTATCAGAAAAACCGAAAAGCATGGGAAAGAACAGTTAAAGATCAAATAAGGCTCAAACTTAAACAGAAGAAACGCAAGCCAAAAAAGAAAATTAAAGATGGAGTTCATGCTGTACCTGCATTTTCATAAACACCTTTTATATTGACATTTACTCTACTTTGTTCGAACAAGTGATCTAGAATTACAAACGTAGCAAAAGAAGAACATAGAGCTTGTGACTCCTGGCGATGGACATGTACAGGGACATGGAACTTGCATAAATGATATAGTATTTACCAGGTGTGGTAATTTTTGATACGATACGATAACACGATCTGAATACGAGATGACACGAATTTTTTTTAGTAAGAATTGATCAATAATTTTTTTATGTTCTTAAAAGTTTTGTTATTTCTTACTATTATAAATAAGTAGCATAAAAAAAATTCAAGTAAATTTTTTAATGTGCCAACCAACACGAAAACACGACACGAATAATATGAACAAACACGATACGAACACGAACAAATACGACACGATTGATACCCCTAATATTTACCACTGAGGGACACATATAACTGTTCATTGTAGCTGTTACCGGTTTTATTCATAGAAATTGGTATTCTTTCGATTTATGTTTTGTAACAATCTTTAAAAGAAATACATGTATCAAACAGGACCAGTTTTGTAACTTTCTCTTTGCTCAAGTTTTGTTTCTTTATCTGCATGAGCATTGAGTACTTGCTACGAAGTTGGGAAGTTTTCTTTTTTAATGCTTGCGGTGATAGATTGAATATGGACGTAAATATAGAAATTTTAATTTTATGAAAATATAAAAAATATTTGACGAAAACTGTTGAAAATTTTTTTAAATTTTTTATAACATTTTAGTAAATATTAAAATAAATAATAATATTTTAGTTTTAGTTAACTTAAAAAAACATATTTACAGCGTATAATACATAATGAACATGTAATAATAACAAAATATAAGTTCAGTGCTTATGTAATAAATATAAATATAAGTTATATAACATGAGCATAAAATTAAATTTTATGGAATATAAATATATATAAATATTTAATTAAAAATAGTTTTGTTTGGTTGGATAGTTGTGGAAGCATTAGTATCAATAGAGATACAATAATTATACTATAATACTAATACTAAGTATAATAATTTTACTTGTAATTATTAATATCTATATTATATATAAAAATTTAAATTAAACTTAATTTTTTATAAAATTATCCTTATATTTTAATCTATTGACATTATTGTCCCTTTAAAAATATTATTATATTAAATGAGAATTTTAAAAATGATAAAAAAATAAAAATTATATCTAATAAAACTCTAATCATATAATAATTGTTATATTAAATAAAAATTTAAATACATAATAATAAAATAAATATCACGTTTAATAATAATTTTAATTTTATGAAGAGATTATTTATCTTGGGTCCAACAACCACTCACCTCCGCTTGGCTGGGTGCCTCTGAGGGCCCTGATTTTGCCTATTAAAGTTCGAACTGTAATCTCCGTTTTACTTCTTTTTTTCTCTCTTTCTATTTTATTATTTTCAAAAATTAATTTTCGATTTAAAACTAGCCTAAATGTTAATTTTGTCTGCTTCGAACCTTCGACCAAAATAATAAAAATAAAATTAAAAAGAACTAATAATTTGTCTGTGTCTAAACTAACCGAGTCTTAAGTCTCTCTCAACGTTTTGGTTACGAAGCTGTCAAACCAAAAGAGCACTGTCTGTCTGATTACGAAGCACTTCTTTGCTTTCCTGAGTGAATCGAATAATAGAGAGCTGAAATGGGTAGGCCTCCTAGTAATGGAGGCCCTTCCTTCCGCTTCACACCCGCTGAGGTATGTTGCCTTATATCCTCCTTCTCTTCTATTTTCTGGTTCTTTATTTTCGATTTCAATGGGCATTCCATGTAGGAAATATGGCTTTCCCAATTTGAATAGAATTCTCGAATGGGTTTTCGAGTTATGACTATCATGCAGATCATTTTTGAATTTCGAGTTGAGATTCGTGAATTGGTTCTTGTAATTTGTAGTTCATGCGGAAGCCTCTTTGCCAAATTTCGATGTTGATTTGGATTTTAATTTGTGTTATTTTTATTTTTTTGAATTATGTTCTTAGATTTATGCATGCTTTCTAGTTGTGTTACTTCTGAGATTTGAGGAACTTGGACAGGATTTTTTTAAAAATCCTTTTGTTACATTTTGTTTTGCTTCCTATATTTTTTCCTCTTATTTGTCTTCGATATGGCCTAATAGTTTATCAGCTTATTATTGTGTTCATTTGTTTGAAAATGGATTCTGCTGGTATGGGTTTTTTAAATGTAATTGTTTGTAGAGTAGCTTGGTGCCTGTCTCTAGGGGTGGATTATGAATTCTTCTCAATCAGAATCATGAGTGGTTTTTGAGCTTGCAGATTTTCTTTTTTTGACTATGTTTCAACTCATAAGATGGCATTTGCAAAAATCTCTTTATGATCCGATGATAGTCTATGAATGAAAATTTAGATGATGACTTCAAGAGAAAGGACTCGATGAAACACATCTTACATTTCTTTTTTCCTGAAAAATGCTCTCATTCATAGTTGTCATTGATGCAGTTTTCTTTTCATTTTCCGTCCTTTTTTTGCTTTCACATAATTTCTACAGTTTAGGCTCTGTTTGCTTTATCAATTATCTCTACTTTATTGAAATCAATATGGATGGTAAAAAATAGTCACATACTCAGAAGTTAAATCATAACAAAATGGACATTTTGCCTGGTAAGAGCTTTATGTTTGTCTATTTTGGGGACAAAGCAACTTACTAGTAGTTTGGTCATTTATATTTGAAACTTTTCCACATATGAGAATTACTTGTTATTATAATCCATGGAAATTTTTTCAGCTACAATGGCTCTTTCATTTAATTTTGGATATTTCTTACCATTTGGCATAACCATGTCCTCATGCAAAATGCTTCATAACTTAGAAAGAAAATGAAGATAGCTGACACCATCCGAGTCTATCAATTTTATTTGATCTGTCAAAATTCTATCAAATATGTTTCTTTTTTTGTGTGTGTACGCACGCTAAAATCTATGAAATATGATTTGATTATGCAGTACAGATGACTATAAAGAATTTGCTGTATGTTTTAGTTTTCATCATGTAAAACCATGTTTTTTGATAAATTTATAGATATGAGTTAGCATGTTTGTGGTAGTGATTCCTTTCTTACGGAACTGAGAAAAACATTTGATGTTCTAAAACCATTAATAAATGTATTTGCTATGATGATTTTTAAGGTTTCGGAGATGGAAGCTATTCTGCAACAACACAATAATTCAATGCCTTCACGTGAAATTCTGGTGGGTCTTGCAGAGAAGTTTAGGTAATGTCTAATTGTATGAGAACTTGGGATATTGATCATGTTCTGCTTTTTTTTCAAATATTTCTTAACTTAAGTTGAGAATTTATCCACTCTTGCAGTGAATCAGCAGAACGAAAAGGCAAGATCACTGTACAAATGAAGCAAGTATGATTGATTTATCATATTAAATTATTCATGGCTGATAAAATATCATAAAGCTCCTTCCTTACTTGGCATCTTTTGTATAGGTTTGGAACTGGTTCCAAAATAAGCGATATGCTAATAGAGCAAAATCAAGTAAGAATCCTGCAAAATTAAATGTGTCAACTACACCTCGAGATGATTTGACTCCAGTCAGAAATGTTCCTCAACCTGTGACAGCCCCAATACCTGTTGTTCCTCCAGGTAGAATGGAACATGTTCAGTGCTTAAGTTTTAACTCCTCATTGTTTTTCTTACTATCAGCCACAACCAGCTTAAGTTTATCAAATCTTTTTTTTTTGCATTAATTATTTATTTATGCTTTTGCACAATTCTTTAAGCTTTATGTTCAAAATGTATGCAAGGGTATAGAGATGATAAACAGTCGGTAAATGTTTGGTTAACAACATTCGTATTCAGGTTGGTGTTATATTATTCAGTATATTTGATTTTGTTTTTTTTCCTAAAATACATTGGATTCATTTTAAACTTCAGCTTTTCCTCCTTTTCATATCTCCACTACTTAGTATTTTTCATCATTCTGTCTGTCACATATATATTTCCTTTTTAGCTACTATCTCCAATTAGCTCTAGCAAGGTGCCCGTTGCTGTGGTTGAATTTCTGCAGTTTTGTCTAAGTGTTTGCTTCATAATGTTGTAATTATTTGAATATATGTTTACTTCATAATATTGTCATATTTTGTAATTTATATTTCTATCCGTTATTGGTTTTAAACAGTTCCAGGCACAGGAAGGGGTGCTCCAGAAAACTCCGTGATGGAATTTGAAGCAAAATCTGGGAGGGATGGTGCATGGTTTGTATCTCTAGTCATTAAATTGTTTGGATTCTACTTGCTGACTTCTTGAAGGTTCTTTATCCTTTCAAAGGAGCATAATTTGTTTCAAATTGATGAAATTTATTGTCAATAGCTCCTTTGCAATGACATCAGCAATTGGGCTCTTAGCTGGTATTGCAAGACTTAAATGTTATATGAAATTTTTTTTTTAATGATGACTTAAAATAATTGCTGCAAGGTTTAGACATTAGAGTTATTAGTTCCAAATTACCCACTACAGAGTAACGATCAGTGGACTTGATTCCAAAATTGGGTTAAGGAAATCGTGACCGCCAAATACTATTGATTCTTAACTTATATCCGGAGTGTCTTGAGAAATAAAATGCTTTATCACCAAATTGGAATTTTCATCCAATAGTATAGGTCCATCTTAATTCCTAGTCTCCCATGCGCAGGTATGATGTTTCTGCCTTTTTATCACATCGACATTTGGAGAATGCTGATCCGGTAAATTTCCAAGTTTGTGCATTTTTTTGGACACTATCATGAAATAGTTTTTATGATTTACAGTTTCCTGCTTTTCATATTTATTGTGTTTCCTATAATAGAGATTTACTATATCTTTTACCATCGAAAACCAATAGTCATTTCATAATTAATGGGCTAGCTTTAATATTTATTCAGTAAAATGCTTTTACTTCATTCCAGTATTTTCAATGCTGAGTTTTAGTTTGTATTGGTTGGACATAGTGCTGGCTATTGAGTACAATTTACATATCGTTTCTTGGTCAAGAATTTAAGATGTGTTACTGAGAAGTAGATGGAAAGATATAGGCATTATTTCTGTTTGTGGGGGTGCAGTCATGGATAAGCTGGAGCCTGAGTTTGTGTATATCTATCCTCTTAACTTGCAAGTAATTGATCGTTATACGAGTTGAAGAGAAGATTAAGAAAGGGAAAACGAATCTAGCTTATTCCTTTGTTTTTGGTAAAATATATCTTTAATTTTTATGGAGTATAATTTGTATTACTTTATGGTTTGGTAGTATTCTTTTATCTACTTCTGTCTTGTTAGTTTTTCCTTTTCAAAGTTTTTACTTGCTGGAACTCTACTGATAGAATTATATTAGCTGTTTCAGGAGGTGTTGGTTCGGTTGGCTGGTTTTGGCCCTGAGGAGGATGAGTGGGTTAATGTAAAAAAGCATGTCAGGCCACGCTCTCTGCCATGTGAATCGTCAGAATGTGTTGCAGTTCTTCCTGGAGACCTCATACTCTGTTTTCAGGTGAGAAATCATTTTTAAGGACGCTCATGAAAGATCATCTTCATTATTTCTAATAACATACTACAGGAAGGGAAAGAGCAAGCTCTTTACTATGACGCCCATGTCCTTGATGCACAAAGGCGAAGGCATGACGTAAGGGGATGCCGCTGTAGGTTTCTGGTGCGCTATGACCATGATCAGTCTGAGGTATAACTATGTATATTTCTTATTATGATTAATCGCTTCCTGCAGACAACTGAATTTATGAATTCTTGCCTTTCATACTATCAGGAAATTGTACCGCTAAGGAAGGTGTGTCGTCGGCCAGAAACTGATTACCGTTTGCAACAGCTTCATGCAGATCAGCAGAAAAATAACATAGAAACCTTTACTGTCAGTGCTCCAAGGACCATTATTCCTGCTACTGAAACGATGCAAAAACCACTTAATGCAGTTGTAGCATCAGCAGCTCCAGTTTTGCATACTAATGTCTCATTAGGAACCCAAGCTTCAATCTTAGAACCGAAAAAAGCTGAAACTAGCACTGTCATCAATACAGGAAATGCTAATGTTCCTCCGGGCGTGACAGGTATGGCTCTTGGCGGTACCTGTGAGAATAAACCAGAAGCAAAATAGTAGGTTTATCTTGACAGTTTTGCCGTCCATGTGTCCAAAGTCTTTTGTGAGTATCTTTTTTCTCGCAAAAGATGAATTAATTACTAATTAGGATTTCGTTTCGTACTGCCCATCAAATTAAATTCAGCACCCTGTAAACTGAGACTAACTGATAAGGACAAACAGGCTGAAAGAAGAACGGAATCTTTCAATGGAATGAGTCTAGACACTGAAAAGCATGAAAATAATACTATATAAATAAGGTCTTCTAGGGAAGATGCTGACGAATAATGTCTTAGATAATAAGACACAAAACAAAACGATTTCAAAAATGAGGTTCAACAAATTGAATCCCCAACAAAAACACTTCGCCAAATAGTTCCAAACTTTAAGCATCACGCTCACGTACAGAATGACGGATATAGCAAAAATCTGGGAAGATTATTGTGGGAGTTCGACGGGACCCTCTTCTTTGGCAGCAGTAGGCACTAGCAGTGGTAATGGTGGCTGTGGTTGTGGGTTTTGCAATTTGACCTGATGGGTCGAAGCTCCGTAGGTACCTAACCTGTTTGGGTAATTGGGTGGAGAATCAGGTTGGAAACAAGATGCGATGTGGATTGGTTAAGGACACAATTTGGGTAACTTTTATTTTAAAATCATTTAATCAATTCTAATATTTAGCAATTATAAAGATACTACATATATACTAACATTTATCTTTAAAATTATTTACAAATTTTTTGAAAATTCTTAGGTTGGATTGTACTTGAAAGGAAAAATGACAATGTCTTCTAGCATGTAGCAATTCTGAATTTAAATATAGTATTATTATTTCATACGATTTATTACATATTTAAAAGAATTTTTATATTTTGCACAATTTTAATGTAGTTATGAATTGAAAAAATTTAAAAGGTTCGATAAAAAATAATTTGAAAATTAATTTAATTTTTGTTAATTAATATTGTTCCAAATAATTATGCAATCAATATTTTTAATTACATATTGGTTTAATGGTAGAATTCATTTCTCTTTAGTTTAAAGTCATGAATTCGAATTTGTTAAAAAAATTAAATTACATAAAAATATATTATTTTATTTTCATTTAAAAAAAATAGATCATATGAGTCAATGTGTCGGTTTCTTTTACCCTGTAGATATTACCAGACCCACAATTATTTGGTCTGAAAAGATTTAGATCTTGATCTGAACCTGTTGCCATCTCTAAGTAAGTTTAGAGGCTTGGGCTAGCCATGGCTCGGGTCTGGTCCATAACGGACTAGGACAGAAAAGGAAGTAATGGATCTGTGGATGAAATTATGAGGGGATAAAAAAATAAAATTTGGCTATCACTTGGTCATTAATTAGGAAATGGTAATCTTAATATCTCTATTCAATGAATAGATATCTGGTAAGATTTGCCATGCATTTCGGATTTACGATATTCTTTTTCTCTTTCTATTTGTTTAGGTCTTTTCATTTTTTTTATACTGTCGTAGCAAAATATGTTGGTACATCAAGAAAAATATAGACTCAATTAAATTTAGAAATAAGTAAAAAAATTGTAGACCACAAAATAATACAAGTGGGGGTCATGGAGTATTTGAGTTTATGTCGCATTTGAGTCTATATACCCACATACTTTATACTATGCAAGAAAAAAAAATTCCTTCTTGAGATAGAAGAATAAGATCAACGTCTTTTAGATTATATGCTTTGTCTGAATACAAAGCTTAGTTTCAGATTGTTTCCAAGAGTATTCCAGAGATTAAATTGGGTCACATCGCAAAGATATCATTAATTAAATGTTAAAAAATAATTGAAAAGAAAAGGAAAAAAAAAAGGACTTAACAATGCTAAAAAGGAGAATTTTATTATTGTTAGTGATCATCAGTACATCTCATATTGTTCAATCACAAATTGAACAGATTGAAGGATTGTGTTAGAACTGAAATCTCCAAATTATTTTATCTCATTGTTCCCTCTCCAGCTCTTTACAATTTTTTTTTAAGACTTTCATGCCTGTGATTATGGACAAATTCACACTCTCCCCTAATGAGAAGCTCCTTAGTTCCCATGTCACCCATGAGAAATAAAAAAAAATTTAAAAAACTCATTTTTTTACAATGGGGCCAAATGAGAAATAATTAACAGAGCAGACCATAGGAAGAACCATCAAGTCTCTCTGTAATATTCTTGGCAAAAAAAAAAAAAAAAGAGCTCTCTGCAATATGAAGAAAATGGTTTCTTAGCATTCCTGACGCACATTAGAGGCAACAGATCTAGCCCAAAACTTGATTTGAGCCTTTGTATCTTCATGTGACTTCCTTGTCAAAACCAAATTTGGAGCAGGAGGAGCACAGCTTTGTATTAACCATGCTTCAGAAAGATAAGGTCTCTGAACTTTTTCTGGGTTCAAATCTTCAGGCTTTTTTTCCTGCAAACCAGGCAGAATATTAACTACAGTAGTAGGGATTAAGTCTTTGTTTTCAAATGTGAATCCCAAGTCCTTAAACCCTTGCACTTCTTCAACTTCAAGATCACTTAGAGACTTCTTTGTCTTATTTTCATTAAGATATCTTCGTCTCATTTCCTTATAGCCTTCTGTATTGATACTTTCCATCTCTGTGATTCTTGGTGGTCGATATCTTGAAAGGCTCTGCAACCCATTTGTCACATAATATTGTTGAGTAAACTCAGTAAATTAACAAAACAAATATTACAAACCAATAGAGATAAGTGTGATCCTCAAAAGTTTAATTATATTCCAGTATTACCTTATGCCTATGAATAGTCGAAGTCTGATGAGGAAAGTGACTCATATTTGTATCACTTGATTCCATTCCAATATATGGTGGCAAAGATGGTGTCCTTTGCAATTTGCTTTGAATTGACTGTCCTGTGACTTTGCTCTGTCCGATGTCCCTTTCTCTTTCTTGGGTTCCTTCGTTTTTGCCTAGAGAAGGAGCCAATTGGGTTGAATGAAGCACTTTTTGATGTGAAAGTGAAAGTTGTCGAGTCAATTTGCTCATTCTGTTATGACTTTGTAGTTTCTCAGGGGTTCTTTCTTCTCTCCCTAAATTTGGTGGTAATGAAGGTGCTCGGATCAAACTAGAACGAGAGGAGGAGTTGTCTTTTGGGAGCTTAGAGATTTCTCTATCTGACTTTTTCACAAAGATGTCATGATCACTAATGTTCAACGAAGGAATAGGATCAGACTGACACCTTAACATCTTTGGTTTTAATTGAAGCAAGTTACCAAAGAACCAACACTCCTCTAAAAGATCCACGGTGTCTGCTCTGCCTTCATCCCTTATTGAATTTGTTGATTCAGAAGAAGGAAGATGAGGAATAGACACCATTTTTCCACAGTTTCTCAAATGCTTATGAACAAATAGTTAAAACAACATGCGCACGTTTGCCTTTCCGATTCACTTTAATATATTTTGTCTCTATTACAAGCTGTAGAACAGGTAACCAAAAACAAAAGAAGAAATTTGGCTGGCTAGAAAATAATGTGGCGGAAAGAAACCATGTGCTTTGAGCCAAGAAGCAATATTTTTATGTGAAAATAAGACATTGTGGAAGGTGTTTCATGATTTCTCAGAGAGACAGATAGAGAAATGGCATAAGATTTCAAGTGGGTAAGTATGAAATTTAATGCCAAACAAATTGGGAATATGAGGATGTGCTCTTAGGGGCTTATTACAGGGCATGCCAGCACAGTCCCCATGTGATTAGACTATTGTTTATGGGAGAGAAAGAGAAATAATGAAAATTATCTTTCAGAATTTTTTTTTCTTCTTCTTTGTAACCATCATGTGACAGCTAAGGTTGTTGGTGTTGATTTTGTAAGAAAAATGGCATTGCTATTTTTAATAGAATAAATGGTAGTAAAATTTATTTAACTTAACGCTCAAGTCTCTACCAATCCATTTGTTTAAATTGGTGTGAAATTAGAAAAATACTAACCAATGATCAAATTTAATAAATAATAATTTTTGTAATAAAATAATGGTTTTTACTTAAATATTTTTAGGGTTCATGATTTATTTTTCAAACATACAAAATTTTATTTAAAAAAAATATGTTTTTATTATTTTAATGATTTTTATAATATTTTGTCCTGGCTCTCTCTTTTTTTTTTATTATTATAAAAAGACAAATATATGATTACAAAATAAAATAACCAAATTAACCGATCAATCTCAAATGCACAAACAAAGGATAATTTCGGTATTTTATTGTTTATATTATTATTATATGAGGGGCTGATCAGGAATGCTTTGTGTTTTTAATTTTTTATTGCAAAAGGTTCATTGATCTTGCTAAGTTTTGAGGCACAGACACCAGATTTTTGCTCTGTTCATCCGGACGTTGAGCTCGAGACACCAAAAGATGGTGCAAAGCAGAAGAAACTAAACAACATAAATATGATGGTTGTTTTTTCTTATTGAAATTAAAGTAATTGTTAATTACTTGAGCATATCAATTATTATAATTAATCTAGGTTTTACAGCATATGTCGGCGTTGATTGGGAAGAATCAACATAATAATAATAATAATTTAGGTAACATAAATTTGGTAAAAAAATTTCAAGTAATGTAATTCTTTCAAAGATATATTTTAATAATGTATTTTTTAAAGTGTATTTTTAATGTTTTGGAATTCTCTAAAAATTTCAATCAAATTTAAATAATTTATTTTATAGAATAAATTCAAATTTTTAAAAAATAAAATATAAAAAGTAATTTTTTTAAATAATTACTAAAATTTTAATTTTTAAAATAATATAAGTAAATAAAAAATTAATTTAAAATGAATAAAATAAAATGGAAAAGATTAAATAATTAAAATTTTGAGTTTTTTTTTTTACTTTTTAAAATTTCGAATTTATCCTTAAAAAAAGATTATTTGAATTTGGTTGAAATTTTTGATTGATTACATGACCCTAGAGGTATAACTTAAAATATATGTGATTAAAGTGTAGATTTTAAAAAATTACAGAACTTTAAAAATATACTTTAAAAAATACAAAATTAAAATATACATTTTAAAGAATTACAAGATTTATATAAACATAAATCCACATAAATTTATGTTGGTGTAACACGTGACCACATTTTTTTGAAAAAATAATAATAATTTTTTATTTTAAAAATTATTTAATTACTTGTCACATCATATCAATTATGATAGTAAATTTATTATTTTTATAATTTATCTTTATAATATGCACTTAATAATAGCTTTTGGCCTAAGTATCAATATTTTTGATAAATTGATCAATTTTTTTAACTAGTAATAATTTATCAAAAAATTCATAATTTTATATCAAATTACTCAAAAATTGACCAAAATGTCATTATTTTATAATTTTGATAAAATTGGATCATTATAAAACTCAATCATATTTTTAGCGATCTTACTGGAGTTCTGGCCACCTACTAGAGCTATAACAACCATGTTGGCGACCTTGTTGGAGCCTTGAAGATAACCACCAACGAACTTGTCGAATGTGGATGTAACATGTTATATTCAAATATAAAGTTGTTACATCTTTACTAGAGCACTAACGACTCTATTAGAGACATATGTAACATATTATATTCAAATATAGAGTAGATATAATATGTTATATATAAAGGTAGAGTTAGATTTATTAATTAGAGAGTAACGTTGAATAGACCAACTTGTAAAGGTAGATGTAATATGTTATATACAAATATACATGTGGATATAACAGGTTACAAAAATACAAGTAAATATAATATATTACATACAAATATACATGTAAATATAATAGATTATAACTAATGATTTGCCAACAAATGTCTTCGGACCTCTAGTGGATTGCTAGCAACGATCGCTAGATCATTGAAGGGTCATCAACGACCATCTCCAAAGATCTTATAAGATCTACTATTATTTTCATTTTATTAAATTTATGTAATAAAAATATTTTGATATTTATAGGTATGAAATTATAAATTTTTGGTTAAATTTTTGCTAGTTTGAAAAAAAAAATACATTAAAAATAGAAAACATGCTAAATATAGGCAATATCCTTCACTTAGTTAAATTGCACGTGCAATTTAACCCAAAATGTGGCCCATTAATTAGTGTGTCAGTTATCTTCTATAATTTTATTCAAAAAAAAAAAAATTGGGATAATGAGTCAAACACTAAGTACTCTCGTACGAGAAATAGATTCAAATACTTCATGGCCTTTCAGTATTGTTGCATAATCTTTACTTTTCTCACTCCTCACTAATTTCAATCTCCATACTATAGTTGTACAAAAAAAAATATTGAGTTATGTTGCTCTTTTTGTGTTTATGTTCTAAAACTGGAGAGATTTTGTAGAGGATATTTGATACATGATGTAATAGATTTATTTTTATTTTTATTTTTTAAAAAAGAAAAATATGTTAGAGGTGTAAACGAAATCAACAATTAATATTAGAAAAAATAACAAAAATAATACTATTTAAAACTTGTAATAATAAAAATAGCACTCTTTGTGTTCAAATTTATATTTTTACAATTAAAAAACGATTAATATATAATTTTTCTTTAAACATCTATTTAAGTAGAATTAAACGACAATAATTTAGATCCGTTTAATATTGAACGTTCAATATTACGTGTTTAAATTAAATGTTTAATATTATTGAGATGCTAATTTTGTTATTATAAATTTTAGTAGTATTATTTTTGATAATTTTTCTTAATATAAATAGAAAACGTATAATATTTTATAAATAAAAAAAAATTTCTTAAACTTGTTGATCAATACACAAGTCTAAACTTAGCAAGTCTGGAACGTATGGGTAACTATTACTTTTCATGCATGTTTTCAAACTAACAGTATAATAATATGTACTCTTTGTAATAAATGAGCATGCATGAGTATACTACTAATATGTGAGTGTAACTGATTCAAATAAAGTGTTTAATTGCAGCTTAATTATGAACCACAAAATCCATTAATAGCATATCCGAACTTACAACCTTAACAGCCGCAAATATATTTGGCTCAGACGTTGAACTTGTCAACATTTATTTATTTATTTATCTTTTTACTAAATGAATTTTGTTCACGATAAATTTTAAATTTGTGATCTCTCTAAGGAGGGACATTATAGCATTGGAATACTAAGCCACCAGCAACTTGTCAACGTTATAATAAGCAACTAATGTCCATTCAGTCTGGAAAGGAAAAAAAAAAAAAGTAATGTCTATCGACTATTCTTCATCAATCATAACACTAAAAAACACCACTTTCCCGAAACACTGATTTAAAAAAAAAAAAAAAAACAATGGCAGCAAACTATCACATAGCTATGTATCCATGGTATGCAATGGGCCACATGACTCCATTCCTTCACCTTGCAAACGAACTCGCAGCCAAAGGCCACCGAATCTCAATCCTCCTGCCACAAAAAGGTCAGCTTAAAATTCAACATCTCTCTCAACACCCCAATCTCATTAGCTTTTTTCGTATCACTATCCCTCACATTAATGGCCTTCCAATTGGCACTGAGACTGCCTCTGAAATACCCTTAAGTCTCAACCATTTGCTAGCTGAAGCAATGGATCAAACTCGTGATCAAATACATGAGTTTCTTTCTAATATTAAACCAGATCTTATTTTCTTTGATTTTGCTCATTGGGTCCCAGATATTGCTAAGGAATTTGGCATCAGATCTATTTGTTACAATGTAGTTTCTGCTTCTTCTTTAGCAATTGTTCTTGTTCCTGCAAGAAATGTACCCAAAAACAGAGCAATAACAGAGGAAGAGCTTAAAAAAACACCTCCTGGCTACCCATCATCTACTATTGTGCTTCGTGGCCCTGAAGTTCGTTCTTTGTTATTTGTCAGTTTTCCATTTGGAAATGGGATTACTTTTTATGAAAGAATCACAACAGCTTTTTATAATTGTGATGCTCTGTCTATAAGAACATGCAGTGAAATAGAAGGTGATTTGTGTGACTACATGGGAGAACAATTTGGAAAGCCAATTTTGTTAACAGGGCCAGTTTTGAAAGATAATATTGATAACACATTGTTGGAAGGTAGATGGGGAGAGTGGTTAGTAAAATTTGAGGTTGGTTCAGTTGTGTTTTGTGCATTTGGGAGTCAATATATTTTCGAAAAAGACCAGTTTCAAGAGCTTGTATTGGGAATTGAGCTAACTGGGTTGCCATTTTTTATTGCCCTGATGCCACCAATGGGTTGCAAAACTGTTGAAGAGGCATTTCCAGATGGGTTTGAAGAGAGAATTGAAGGGAAAGGTATTGTTTGTGGAGACTGGGTTCAACAACCTTTGTTATTGAAACATCCTTCAATTGGGTGTTTTGTTAATCATTGTGGGTTTGGATCTATGTGGGAGTCATTGATGAGTGATAAGCAAATTGTATTGGTTCCACATTTGGGTGATCAAATCTTGAATACTAGGCTTTTGGTTGAAGAGCTTAAGGTTGGAGTTGAAGTGAAGAGGGAAGAAAATAGATGGTTTTCAAAGGAGAGCTTATGTGAAGCAATTAAAACTGTGATGGATAAAGATAGTGAGGTGGGTTTGGAGTTGAAGAAGAACCATGAAAAGTGGAGACAAATGTTGAATAAGCCAGGGTTCATGAGTGGCTACATAGATACGTTTGTGGACAGTCTGCATGAGATTGTTATTAAGCAGGAAGTAGAAGATAGCTAGCATTAATATTAGTAGGACTATTTGATGATTCTGTATGTTTTTTTTTAATTCGATTGGCATGTTAAATATTTCAATATTATAATAACCTCAAATTCTGATCCGAATCGAATGATGATGTTTGACGTTACAAATCTTGAATGATTTGTGCGACTTTTAACCCATTTATTGTCAAAGTGGTTTTATCATTTTATTTTTTATTTTTGATAAAAAAAAAAAAGTGGTTTTATCATTTGTTATTTAAAAAAGTTCTGAAACTGAACATGTTCTTCTCAATACATGTATTATTACACAGTCATAAAAATCCTCACCCTTTCTCAATTTCTAAAAGTAGGGAAGAAAAAGAAAAAAAACACATTCAAGTGTTCAAAACACACTTTTTCACCAGCAATGCCAACAAGCTCCAACATTATTATTACAAAAGATAAGACGACCCAATAAAGTTTTAGAGACGTAGTACTTGTCAATTTTTTCTGCTCAAGGTCGTAGTACTTCTTCAGCCACAAACAGAAGTCGTAGATTTTGTTCTCATGAGGAAGAGTTTTAGAGACGCTTTGCTTCAGCAGGCACCTCTTAACCCAGGCTATATGAGCTTTGGACACTCTGTCTCAATACTAAAGTTTCCGAAAGTCTCGTAGGTATAAAACCAACAATAGAATGTAATTAGAGACACATCTACCAAGCCAAAGGTTTCCCCTCCAAAGTAGACCTTCTCTCCAAGCTCTCCTTCTAATGTCTTTAATACTTCCAAGAAATCTTTCTTAGCTCTCTCCTGCTCTTCTCCTTTAGTGCTCCATATTTTCTTCCCCAAATCGTACACCTCCATATTTTCTGCCATTGCTGCACCAATCTTGTTGCTTCAGATTATCAAATTAATTCAACACTAAGCGAAGGGTTAGGGTAATTATGACTTGTAAAATAGGATGGGAACAAAGTAATCGGTCCACTTTGGTATTAGTTTATGCATGCGTAAAGCAAGGTGGTCATTTTTTTTTCTTTTCCAAAAATAAACAAGTCGGCCTTCTGAAAGGGTGGGTCGAACTAGACTTTTTCTTTAGCTTTTTTAACATGACACTTTTCTTGCTAAGGAAGTACTTATCCTTATTTTATTTGTTCTCTTTATTTGAAAAATAAAATAAATTATTTAAAAATAAAAATCATAATTTTAATAATTTTTAATTAAAATATTATTTATTAAATTAATATTTTAATATAAAAAATATTAAAATAATATAATTTTTTTAAATTAATTTCTTTAAAAATAATATTTTAATTAAAAAATTATTAAAATTATATATTTTGTCCTTAATTGATCATTTTTAAAAAAAATTAATAGACTAAATGACATTATTTATAATTTAAAAGATGAAATGACTCAGACGTCTACGAGACTTTTAAAGAGTTACTACAGTAATCTCCTTATGAAAGTAGACAAAAGAAAAGATACAAAATTAAGCTGATTCGAAATATTGTCGCAGATAAATCCTAATTATCTTGCCAGTGAGACTGCTTTTGCTTATTAATCTGAAAGTCATTCAGAATTAAGAACGTAAATATTACACTTACAAATTATTGTACGAGTCGCAAACAATGCCGGAGTTATTAGCCATCATATAATTCCTAAGAAATAGTCCAATCATCTTGTAAATTGAAGCACTGAACAAACTTGAAATTTTAACCATCACAACTACTATAAACTTAAGTTTTTTTTTTTCTTTTCAGAAATGTTATAAATAGTTTTAATTCTGTGACGATGCATAACTAGTTCCTGAATATCGCGCATAAATTCTGCTAGCAAACAATAAATCATTCAACACAACAATTGATCCCTCAAGCATAGTGGATACTAGATATAATAAACTTGTTTACAGATCCACCTTAGTAAAGGACCAGTATTGCCCTCGTCAATACCTTAAAAAACAGGTGATGCACAAATCAACTCATAATTTTAGTCATTATTTTAAAGTTAGAATCTTGGGTCCCATGATTATAAAAATGAACACTTCTGACTTGGTTTTTACATAACACTGACTAATGGGTACTCATATGCCACACTTCTCTTAATTACGCGACTAGAAGATCATAATTACTAGATTATAGCGACCATTTTCCCAACAAACAGAAAAATTAACTACACCATGGCACTAATATGAAATATATCTTGCTCGCATTTAACATATATCAGTGAGCCAATTCCATAGACAATATTTTGTCAATGATAAAGCATATCAGCAAAAACATATTACCAATTAAATATAACTCAGCCAACCATCTCATCTTTGTAAATACCTACCAAATCCCAACTGAAAAAACAAATTAGCAGCAGAGAGAATCAAGCCATTATTCCATCACATTCACCAGTTCATATTCAACCAATGAAAGATTGTTATCTTCCTTGACTACAAAATCTGCAGGCTCTGCAACTTCAATACGGCCCCATTTGTCAACTGATAGCCTCATAGATCCCTTAAACATATCAATCTTTGCATTGCGAAGAATTGCAGTTGCACCTGGCTTCAATAAATCCACTGCATACAGAATAAAGTAATCGTGAATAATGTGAAAAAAGAGCGATCAACTACCTTACAAATTGCAAAATTCATACAAATGAAACCGTTGGACTTGATTGAATGTAGTTAGTTATTCATTTAATGATATATCGATGTATCTACATAATTGGAAATCATTCCAGATACGAGTTTATTAAAACTTAGTACTCTAAAGAAGTATCACTAAAGAAATCAAGTACTAAAATTTGGAAAAGGCGTTCAAAAGAAACTACAAAGTTGCACCCAATTTTTTGTTACTTGAGAGCTTTAAAGGCAATAACTCAGCAGGATTAAAAAAAATACAGGAGAATAAATAACATTAAATGAACACATAAAGGGTCTGGCATATCGCCAATGTTATGAACTAGTTATAAATTGCCATACTGTGAAATGTTTCAATTCACATATGTCAACATAGTTTATAGCCAAATAAAGTAATAAGATCCACTAATCTGTAGTCAAATAAACGCTAAAAGTTCAACCTTTTGGAGTTTGGTATAATACTAACACTACGGATTTCTTCAAATTATGGAGGTAGACTCATTGTTGGTGATTGTCAAACTAGATTAATTTCTCAACCAAAGAATATACATGGTTTAATAATACAAAATGTTATCATAGTTATAAACGCTTAACCAAGTATGACATAAAGAAGAAAAAAAATTAGCTAAAAAGAAAGTATGATATAAAAAATTCCTGATAAACAAAAACTTCGCTACATGGCAAAGCTGTAGTATTTAACCTGTAGAGAAATAAGAAAAATTCTTCCTGCATTGCAAATTTGGAGATTCCTCATTCACAACCAAATTAACTTCAGACAGAGTTATAAAAAACAAACATTTTTTCCACAATTAAAATGTTAAAGAAAACACTAGCAAACACCATCAATATTCAAGAGATCACAGATCAAAGACAAAGTACTCCATTATGGGTTTCTGAGTAGTCAGGGGAACACAAATACAAAATCACCGACATTAGACATCAGTAGACACAAGAAATGCATCAAATGCCTATGCTACATCACGGTCCTCAAACCAATACGCGAAGTCTACTCGATCCGTTCATTTTTGTCTACTTATGCTTCTTACCTTTGTTTTTTGAATATATTGTAAACATAAAACAGACCAAAAGCTAATTCGTCTTTCATTTCATCTTCTACTGTCATTTTTCTAAACAACCACTCAGATCAAGAGATTAAAAATTTGTAATTGGAGCTTAACATTATTACGAAAACCACAGAAATTTTTGTTGTTGTTGCTCAATGAAAACCACAGAAATATGAACAGATAAAATAATCACCGACACAAACTCGTACTTCACACTTTCCTCCTCTCTACGTTCTCAACAAAAAAATCCAAAGAAAAAGAGATAACAAAAAGGAAACGGTGATAAGAATTAGCAATCAAAAACAGAAGATGATACCTTGCTCATTTCGTGCAGTAAATAAAATGGTCCCGGTCTCATCTCCGATGAGGCACTCAGCGATTCTGGTCTGTCGGAGGTTTTGAGACACCGAACGGCCTTTCTGTAGGACTGTGTTGGAGCTAACGACCTTGACAGTTAGGTTGTGGCCGCTAGTACCAGGCTTGAGCTGATCAACCTTGATGAATACAGGCTTTCTAAGCCCTGGTTTCGAATCGCTCTGCTGTGGTTGGGTTTTCGCATCTGTAGTCTTTGAAGTAGTCGTCGCCATTGCTCAAAATAAAAAACCCTAACCCTAAACGCGCTGCAATGGTATCAAAATCAAATGTAGTACACCTCTATCTCCGTGACTTGTGTGAGTATTTACTTATTAACGCACTCGATCCATTCAACTGATTCAAGTATATAACGTTTCGCATTATTATTATTATTAATTTATTATGGGTAACGATATTATACCAATACCTTTTATTATAAATTATTGTATAAAATTATTATTATAATAATAAATTTAATTGTAATTGCCACCATTGTTATTATTATTAATTATTGCAATAATTGCTTCTTCTTTTTTTCCAAAGAATATAGACCCTTCTCATTACTCTTCCAATAAATAATTATACTATTTACATATAATTAAATTTAAATTTAAGACTTTTTATATATCTAATTATTTAAATAATTTATTTATCATTAAATTATAAACTAGTTATTTTTCCCCCAATTTAAAAAAAAAAAAAAAAAAAGGAAAAAGTCATCAAAGCTTACAATTAATAGTTACCTGCATTCAAGGTTAAACATACACTCAATTATATTAATTACAGTATAAAATAATTTATAATATGAAAAGTTATTTATTTAAAAAAAAGTAGGTACATTACATTATAACTAATATAATTATAATTTTATGTAAGTGAAAAATATTAAGTACCTGTAAATTTACACTCACATTACTTATCAAAATAATTTTAAAAATGATAAAGTTATTTATAAAAAAATTTGCTAGTTGACAGTTAAAATTAATGCACTTTTAAATTAAAGTATAAATTTATGTACTTTTAATATTTTTTTTTATGTTCATTTAAAATTTTTCAAGCGGTTGAATTAAGAGTATTAAAAATAAAATAATGGTGGTAAAATACCAACAAAAATAAAAAATATGTTGAAAGGGTTATTCAAACCAATCAAATTTCAAAAAATTGTGGATAAAATGAAAAATAAATTTAATTTAATTTTTTTTTAGCAATAATTAAATTAAATTTAACTTGATAAAATAGCTTTATAAACTTTCTGAAAATATAGAATTCATTCTGAGCTTATCTTTTTTTGCTCTATGGCAAGTTTGCAACAACCTTAATTTAAGTTAATTCTGATTAAAATAGTTACAACGAACAAATTAATTTTTTATTTATCAATATCTGCTTTTTTAAAAATTAGAAATTATCTGTTACTTTAAAATTTAAAATTAAAAAAGTTGATTTTTAATCATCTGCATTAGACTTCCAAAAGTTCGTTGGCATTTTATACAGAAAGTGACATTCAATGAATAATTGTTGCAAATTGTATAAAATGTTTTTAGCTTTCTTAAAAGTGGATATTACATGTGTGGACTATCACAAATTCACAATCACATTGTTGTTACACAACAATAATGCAAAAAAAAAAAACGCTGGTACAAAGTATATACATTTCTTTAATCTTAGCTTTGAATGCAATTATCTTAAGTTAAAAAAAAAAAAATTAGTCATTGGTTTTAACAAAAAGGTAATTAAAGTAAAAACTAATGAAAAAATATGTACTAAATTTCTATATCTTTGTGATCGTTCCAAACGGTGTTTATGATATTATACAACTAATGTCCTTGAATCTTAAAAATACTTTTCTAATCACGGGACTCCAATAATCCAATAGTTAAAACAAAAGTACCTCTAAAGTACTTTTCTAGAAGAGGTTGCTTCCTTCTTGAACAAGAAAAATCATAGATTGAAGGTTAATGATATGGGTAAGGTGTTGAAATAGTGTGGCTATTGAGTCATTTAATAGAGAAATAGATGAGTTCATTGCTTATATCATCAAGCCCATAAAAGAAGAAATTAAAAAGAAGTGTTCATACATGAACTAGCTCTTAATAGTGAAATTTCTTATCTATAAATAGAGCAAGTATTTGCTCATTTGAAATCATCCCTAGCAATTCACAACAAGAGTTGCATTTGAGAGAAAGAGAGAGCAAAATTAAGAAGTCTATTCTAATAGCTCCATAGTGTTAAAGATAACACATTTGGTGATCTCTCTTATTTGTTAGAGAGAAATCTCTAAATTGGGTGTATTGGGATATTGGGGTATTTGAGAATTTGTATCCACTTTGTAAACACCATTTGAATAGTGAATTATTCTCCTCGTCTTTACCCGTGGATTAGGCCTTACGCTGAACTACGTAAAATTTGTGTGTCCACTTTGTTATTTATTTTCTCTACGTTTGGTTACCGCAATTGTTTGTTACTCAATTGAGTGTTTACTATTTAGGAAAGTTCTGTCAAAGAGATTGGAATTTAAGTGGCTCCGGTGTGACCCTCCAGTCTTTCTTGGGATCTTTCTTATAATAGTGGTATTCAAGTGGGTCTCGTACAACAAGTGGTATCAGAGCCAATTCGATCCATATTCGGCAAATTTTGTTGTTGCGAATTTGTGAGTAAAAGGAAGTATGTCAAAGTTTTTAGATATTGTGGCACCAACATCTGCATCTTTTTCGTCAACACCAGTTAGAACTACGGTGACAAATGCAAAATTTGAGGTGGAGAAAAATTTTGGTATGTGGCAATGTAAGGTACTAGATGTATTGTGTCAACAAGAGTTGGACCATGCTTTTGAGGACAAACCTGAAGACATGGATGAGAAAGATTGAGCAAAACTCAATCGTCAAGCATGTGGTACTATTAGGCTATGTCTCGCCAAAGATCAAAAATATTTTGTCATGAAGCAGACGTCAGGAAAGAAGTTGTGGAAGACATTGAAGGATAAGTATATGTTGAAAAGACTTCTTAATCGTCTTTTCTTGAAGAAAAAACTCTACAAGTTCATGTACACACCTGGTACGTCATTAAATGATCATGTTAACTCATTCAATAAGTTGTTGGCCGATTTGTTCAATTTAGATGAGCAATTTGGCGATGAAGATAAAGCCTTAATGCTGTTAAATTCACTTCCTGATAATTATGAGCAACTCAGCATCACGTTGCTGCATGGAAAGGATAAAGTTTCTTTTGATGAAATTTGTACAGCTTTGCATAGTTATGAAATCATTAAAAATGACAAAATTGTTCATAGAGATGCAAAAGCAGAAGTATTGACAGCAAGAGGTCGCTCTGTAAGCCATAAACCTGAAAGAAGAGGCAAGTCACAGTCAAAAGTAAGACTTGCTAAAGATGAATGTGCCTTTTGTCGATAGAAAGGGCATTGGAAAAATAATTGTCCTAAGTTGCAAAAGAAAAATAAGGGCAAAGCAATTTCTAATGCTTGCGCAATTGATCAAGGAGATAATGAGTCTGATTATTCCTTGGTTGGCATGTCTATGATATGTCATGTTGATGAGTGGATAATGGATTAGGGTTGCACCTATCATATGTGTCTAAACAGAGAATGGTTTTCAAGTTACAAAGAGCTTGATGGTGGAGTTGTTTATATGGGTAATGATAACACCTGTAAAACAACAAGGGATAGGTACTATCCATTTGAAAACTCATGATGGATCAACCAAAGTGCTGAAAGATGTTCGGTATGTGCCGAGCTTGAAAAAGAATTCATATCACTTAGAGCCTTAGAATCAAAAAGTCTCACAGTAATTATGAGAGGTGGAGTCCTGAAGGTTGTATCTGGCGCATTTATGTTGATGAAAGGCATAAAAAGAAACAACTTGTACTATTTACAAGAAAGTACAATTATTGGAGCAACTACTATTGTTTCTACAAAGATGCAGATTCAAAAGCAATCAGATTATGGCATATGCGTCTGGGGCACGCTGGTGAGAAAGCTTTGCACAATTTGATAAAGCAAGGCTTGTTGAAGGGAGCAAAAGCAAGCAAATTTGGCTTTTGCAAACATTGTGTTTTGGGAAAACAAATTAGGGTGAAATTTGATTCAACAATCCACCGTACTAAAGGGATTTTGGATTATGTTCACACTAATGTCTGGGGCCCTACCAAAACAACTTCATTTGGAGGGATGCATTACTTTGTCTCTTTCATTGATGATTTCTCCAGAAAAGTCTAGACATATGTAATGAAGGAGAAAAGTGAAGTTCTAGATGTTTTCTTAAGATTGACGAAAATGATTGAAACTCAAACTAGCAAGAAGATCAAACGACTCAGATCTAATAATGGTGGTGAATACAAAAGTGATCCATTCTTGAAAGTTTGTCAAGATAAGGGAATTGTACGATACTTTACAATCAGACATACTCCATAACAAAATGGAGTGGCAGAACGCATGAACCGAACAATACTAGAGAAAGTTCGTTGTATGTTGTCCAATGCTGGGTTGGGCAAAATCTTTGGGGCTGAGGCAGTGACTTATGCATGTCATCTCATCAATCATTTGACCTCAAATGCACTTGATAGCAAAACTCCTATGGAGGTATGGTCTGGAAAACCTATTGTAGATTATGATTCCTTACATGTCTTTGGTTTCGCTGCTTATTATCATGTAAGGGAGTCTAAGTTAGACCCAAGAGCTAAAAAGGCTTTGTTCATGGGTATAGCATCTGGAGTAAAAGGATATTGTCTTTGGTGTTTAGAGTCAAAGAAGATAGTTTTCAGCAAGGATGTAACTTTTGATGAGTCTTCTATGTTGTTACAAGAAGAAAAGAAAGAGTCTCCAAAAGAGAATCAGACCAATGGTACTCCACAGCAGGTGGAGTTAAAAAAAGTGTCAGTTGATCCAGTTGAAGTCATGGAGGAAGACAATAATTCTCTAATGACAAAAGATGATGAAGAGGTTTCCACCCAAGAACCTACACAGCAACAAGATCCAATTGCAACTAGAAAAGAGAAGAGACAAACTCGCTTACCTGCTCGACTTGCTGATTATGACTTGGGAGCATACGCACTTTCAATAGTAAATGATAGTGTTTCGGCCACTTACAAAGAGGTCATTGGCAATGTTGAACACCAAAAATGGAAACGTGCAATGGAGGAAGAGATGCAATCTCTTCATAAGAATGAATCTTGGAAGTTAACTCGACTTCCTAAAGGCAAAAAGGCAATTGGATGCAAATGAATATTTGTAAAGAAAGAAGGATTTCCTAATAAGAACAATGTACACTTCAAGGCAAGGTTGGTAGCAAAGGGTTATGCTCAAAAAGAAGGCATTGACTACAATGAAGTATTTTTTCCAGTTGTGAGACATACTACTATTCAAATTTTGTTGGCTTTGGTTGCGCAATACGATTTGGAACTAATTCAACTTGATGTCAAAACCACGTTTTTACACGATAATTTGGAGGAGGAAATCTATATGACTCAGCCTGATGGGTTTAAAGTTGCTGGAAAAGAAAATTGGGTTTACAAGCTGAACAAATCGCTATATGATTTGAAGCAATCACCTAGACAGTGGTACAAGCGATTTGATCAGTTCATGATGGAGCATAAGTACACAAGAAGTAAATTTGACCATTGTGCATACTTTCGCAAGCTGAATGATGGATCTTTCATTTATTTGCTTTTATATGTTGATGATATGATGATAGCTTCTACAAATAAAGATGAGATTAGATTGTTAAAACTACAGCTGAATCAAGAATTTGAAATGAAAGATCTTGGTGAAGCTAGCAAGATTTTAGGTATGGAGATTTATAAAGACAGAAGAAGAGGTAGAATTTGTTTATCTCAAAAACAATATTTGAAGAAGGTACTACAACGTTTTGGCTTGAATGGACAATTAAAACTTGTTAGTACACCACTTGCCTCTCATTTCAAGCTTAGTGCTTCTTTGTCTCCTACCACAGATGAAGAACAAAAGTATATGTTGCATGTTCCTTATTCAAATGCAATTGGCAGCTTGATGTATGTTATGGTATGTACTAGGCCCGATATTTCACAAGTTGTTAGTATTGTGAACAGATATATGCACAATCCTTGAAAAGGGCATTGGCAAGCTGTGAAATGGATTCTTCGATACATTATAAGTACCATAAATGTTGGTTTGGTGTTCCAACAGGATGAAAAGTTGGTGGTCGGTTATGTTAATTCCGACTATGCTAGTGATATGGATAAGCGTCGGTCAACTACTGGCTATGTGTTTATTTTTGGAGGAGGACCTGTAAGTAGGAAGTCTATATTACAACCCACTGTAGCTTTGTCAACTACAGAAGCAGAGTATATGGCAGTCGCTGAGGCCGTTAAAGAAGTTATATAGCTACAAGGGTTGATTGAAGAACTTGAAATTGCACAGAAACATCTCAATGTTTACTGTGATAGTCAAAATGATATTTATTTAGTAAAGAATCAGGTCTATCATGCAAGAACAAAACACATAAACGTTCGCTTCCATTTTGTGCGGGAAATTATCAACAATGTAAAGATACATCTTTCAAAGATTGAAACAGATGATAATCCTGCAGATATGTTGACCAAGGTAGTGACATCAGTCAAGTTCAAACATTGTTTGAACTTGATAAACATCTTGCAAGTTTGAGCAATGATAGGTGTGTGGCAAAGATTGAGAGAATCATCACTTGAAGTTCTTGGCTCAATTTGATCCAAGGTGAAAATTGTTGAAATAGTGTGACTCTAATTGAGCCATTTCATGGAGGAATAGATGAGCTCACTACTTATGTCATTCAAAAGGTGAGCTCATCCGTTATGTCATCAAGCCCACAAAAGAAGAAATTGCAAAGAAGTATTCATACATAAACTAGCTCTTAATAGTGAAATTTATTCTCTATAAATAGAGCAAGTATTTGCTCATTTGAAATCATCCCTAGCAATTCACAACAAGAGTTGCATTTAAAAGAAAGAGAGCAAAATTAGAAAATCTATTCTAATGGCTTCATAGTGTTAAAGATAGCACATTTGGTGATCTCTCTTATTTGTTAGAAAGAAATCTCTAAATTGGGTGTATTGGGATATTTGAGAGTTTGTACCCACTTTGAAAACACCATTTAAATAGTGAATTATTCTCCTCATCTTTGCCCTTGGATTAGGCCTTACGCTAAACCACGTAAAATTTGTGTGTCCACTTTGTTATTTATTTTCTCTACGTTTGGTTACCGCAGTTGTTTGTTACTCAATTGAGTGCTTACTATTTAAGAAAGTTCTGTCTAAAGATATTGAAATTTAAATGATTTCGGTATGACACTCCAGTCTTTCCTGAGATCTTTCTTATAATAGTGGTATTCAAGTGGGTCTCGCACAACATAAGACTCAAAAACAAGAAAATCAGATTAATCAAATTTACTCAAGAACCATTGCTGCGTAAGTTTCGAGAACCAATCAGCTTATTCTTCACAAGCAAACTCGACGAAGAACTCTTATTAATAATTCAGAAAATATAGTGGATCATAAACTAAAGACAAAACATATAACGAAGCTAAATGCAAGATGAAGCATCCCTTTCAAGCATCTTGATTTCATTGATTTAAGTTCTACTCTTTGTAGGGAACAGGTATCCTTTGCATTTCTGGGCCTCCCACCATATCATCCCAAAGCAGATCAGAGAGCGCCAATGTCAACCCTCCCACCATTCCTGTTAATGGTAATAATAAACAAATATAACAACAATCACTTCTAAGATAAACTTACATTATCACTATTGACTTCATACATCATACATGGACAATACAACCGGAACGCTTTTCCTTTGCAGAATTGGTGAAGTTATGGGTGCGATGTTCCTCCAAATCCAAACAAAAACAACTTTTAAGAAAACGATTTTAATAGAAAAACGTTCTTTTATAGTAAATGGAAAAAATCAGGATTATAAATTATGTTGTTTCTAATGGAACTGCTTTTGTTATAACCACTGAAGCAAAATCAAAATCACACAGGCTAGTAGTGTTTACCGTCTCCAATAGGCTGATTATCCCACATGATGATTGGCAAAAGAGGAAGGGTGCTTCCTACAAACATCATTTCAACTGTATTTTTTGCTTCTTCCACCGTAATGTTTGCAACTCTCACATCTTTCAGCCTCCCCTGCTCTACTAATTTTGGTGCCAGGTCAAGAAGCCTTTTTGCAGTACACCCACTAAGGATCTTGTCAAAAAATGGCATTACGAGCTCTTTATCATGTGTTATAAAAGCAACATTTACATTTGGACCTTCTGCAATATAACCTTCCTCATCAACCCATATAGAGCCAAATGCTCCCTTCTCTTCAGCTTCCATCACTGAAAGGACATTGGGAAGGTAATTGACATTCTTCATTGTAGCAAAGAGTGGTGGCTTCATTGGAATGGTTGATGTTATCACTTTAACCCCTTCTTTGCATTGGGAAAAGTCATCATCAATGACTATTGCATAGAATGCAGATGTTGGGCACCTTGCAGGTGATAGCAAGAAGTCTCCTGGACCTGAACTTAACCAATATCTTAGGGTTCCTTTCTTACACTTTGATGCTACAACAAGTTGCACAAGAATGCTTCGAAGAGTGGATCGAGGTAATGGAGAGGAGACCTTTGCATTCGAAGCTGATCTTAGGAAGCGATCCAGATGAACATCCAGTTCATATAGGTATCTATCAGGATCATATTAAGAAACGGGACATAATCAACAAAGCTGATGATAAACACAAAGATTAACGTGTATTGATGCAAATGTTAAAGAACCAAAAGAGTGAGGGAAAAAGGCCTCACCCGTTGAAGATAATTGCTGTATCGAAAACTCCGTGGCCACGATGAACCATGTGATCATCAATTGGAATCACCATCATGGCAGGATCAAGGATGATTCCACCAAATATGCTGGAATACATTGCTGGATATGGTTGCTTTTTGACTGAGTTCCACTTTTCGTGAAGCTTTTCGAGCAACTAATTTGATAACAGAACGAGCACTGTAGTTATGGGATTTACGAAAGCTACAGAGAGAACCATATACTAGGAAACAATAATTGATGTCTATCAATGTTCAATAGAATAGTACTGTGCCAAACGGGCTGTAGAAAGGAGAAAATTTTACTAGTCGATACAAGCAAAGCCTATAACACTCGTTAATCTACCGAAAACCCTTGTGGAAAAGGGGCGGCTTTCAGTTCTCACCTCAGATGATGAAGTGTAAACGTGAACTTTGAAATCATTGATATTTCCAATCTCCAAAGCATCTTCAAAACAATAAGAACAAAAAAGAGCCAATTAGGGTTGTACAGATGAGATCACCATAAGAGTAATCCCAATGCCAACAAGCAAACATAGACAATAGAGGTTACCTGATTTCTGTTCAGAAGAAGAGAAGCTGCAACTTTCCATGGAGTGAAAGATTCAAAATGCAAAAAAGTCTCTATCTGCAGTGGATTCAGGAACAGAGGAGTTGGAGGTGTAATAGCAAAGCAGGTAGCCACTTAATTTATGTGTTTTGCACATTAGGCACTTACAGATCATTCTCTTTAAATACAATAAAAATGAGCTACTTTTGTCTTAACAGTTGGCAATTTCTAGTGTCGTGCATTGGTGGATAGTAGTGTGTTACCAAGAGTTTTGTCTTTTTTTGGGGGGTTTCTCTTGTTTGTTCCGTTTATAATAATCAATAATGGCCTCTCTTTTTTTCTTTTTTCTTGTTTTTCAATAGCATCAATATTGACCATTTAACCTTGATAATCTTAGGATATGATCAAATTTATTTTCGGTCGATTTGGCTTTCTCAGTATCCAACTAAACAATAAAAATAAATAAAAAGTATTAAGTGTTTAGTATAATTCTTTTAAAAATAGACGTTTATTTTTAATTCATTTCAGGCAATAATATATATATATATATATATATATATATATTTAAATATATGAATAAATTTTATATTAAAAAAATACGAAGAATAAATTAAATATATACTTAAAATGAATCATTCTTAATAATTTCAGGTTGGAATCCAAGTCCAATAATATTTTAGATTTTTAAGAGTTAAAAAATTAAAATAAAACAATTAAAATAATTAATTCATTTAAAAATTAAAAGAAAAGAAGATAACAATTCAACTCATCACTTTATATTTTTAACTTATTTTATTATATTATATTTCATTGGTCATTCATCCCTTCTAATACTATGTTAAAGTTATAATGTTTAAACAATACAAGACAACATCTCTAACATGTTCATAGCATTATTTTGTTTTGATAACCAAAATAAAAAAGAAGAGTTGCGATTTGACTCATTTTTGAGTGATGAACCACATCCATACTATCTTGAAGAAAAATTCTCAACAATTTGTTTCATTTCAAGCAGTGATATTTAGTTTTGAAAAACACAAAACAAGTAAAAATCTTTTTCACGGATGAAAGAATTTAATAAATACAAGGTTCAAAAGTGTAGGATTGTCTTAGACAAGTTATAAATGTGAACATTTCTATAACGAAAGGAATTTCATCATCAAGTTTACAATAAAGGTTTTTAGCCAACTATGTTTGCAAAAGTTTGGCATGCCTTTGATAGAACAATTTAGTTCTTCTCAGTGCCTCCTCGAGAGAGGAGGGATCAGCAGCAAAAGTAATACGAAGCCAATTTTTCAGTCCCACAGCTGTACCTGCAAAATAGAGATTTGTTTATAAGTAATTTGCCAAACTTATCATTTTTTATTTTGAGAATGAGTTGAGTGTTCAAAACGATATAAGACAAACTTTTCTTTAATGAAGTCTAAGTTCATGTTAACGGTTTCATATTTGTCTTTTGAGAACATCCTTTTCATTAACTCACTTTCAAAATTTGATTGTAGAAAGAAAAATATAACTTAATTGCATAGAATGTGTTTGAATTTCTATTTTCTACCTGGAAGAATGATAATAGACTCCTCTTTGGCCAGCTTGAAACAAAAATCAATGTCATCACTAATATCTTCTAGTAGTGAGAGGTTCAGTTTCACCTGTGTTTATTAAAATTGAGTTAGCATAGCTATAGCAAAGCCATTAATATTGAAGCTGCGAGAAATTCAAGGTGTGCTGTATTCTCACCATTACAGCCATTGATCCCTCTGGCTTGTGTGGACAAGTAATGCAAGGGATGCCTTTCATCAAATCACAACAAATGTCTGAGGTTTGCTTCAGTAAATAATTTGTTCTTTTGAAGAAAATCTCTTCAGTTTGCTCAAGGATACGAGGAACCGCTGCCTAATAACCAGTTACATGAGAAACAAATTTGGAATGAGCAAGCTTTGCTTGCAAAATTTTCATTTTCTGCTCAAGTTTAAAGTATGTAGTCCACTAATAAGAAAAAAGTATGTTACAGACCTGAATGAATGTTGCAGGCCCCCCCAAAAGATCAAAATATTTCTTTATTCGCTCCACTACCTGAGAAGAGGAATTGAACGAATTTGAAGCATGAGCTAAATGATTTATATAATCAAAAGCAACGAATATTTGCTAATGATATATCAAAATGAAACATATTCATAAAATGAAGAAACCGGAGAGAAACAGTTATAAATTGGATTGAGAGATTCCTAGTATACAACTATATCTAGGAAGAACTTGGACATGTCCACAAATTACTACTGAACTCATGTCTCAGCAGGTTAACGTGACTAACATGACTTCTAATCCTCTTTCTTTAGAAGTTACAATTGGTGATAATTAAAAAAGAGTGAACTACAAAGAGGTTATATTATGCAAGAGCTGCATTTAAAATGGCTGTAGACAGAGAATACTCTGTCTTATTCAACATTGACAATGTCTTTAAATCATTGTTATTTATAGTCCCTTGTTTTCAAAGGAATGCCAAAGTGATTTACATGTGTCTTTTATCCTGTGAAAGAGAATAACAAACATACATACATACATATAAGAGCAGGACAGAGAAAGATAAGAACCTTGGGTTTTCTAAACATGCCACATGGGTCACTTGTCACAAACCAACCAAGTCGCCATCCGGGTACTATCCATCTCTTTGATAGAGATCCAAGAGTAAGAACGGGAACAATAGACCCGAAAACTCCCATAGGAACAAACGGTTTACCTCCAAAAGCAAGGTGGCCATAAACCTCATCAGCAATTACTAGAATTCTAAGCTTTTGGGCAGTTTCTGCAATCTAATTGAAAGGCATAAAAAAAAAGCAACCACTATTTCAGTCGATGCAAATTACAAGGAGACAGCATCTCAGAATACAGCAATGTTTGGAATTTCAAGGAAAGTTCTCGACCACTAACCTTCTGCAAATGCGGACGACTGTAAACATTCCCGCAAGGGTTACCAGGGTTTATAATCACCAAAGCAACTGTGTTGTTATCTGCAAGTGCTTCAACTGCATCAAGATCAACTTCCCAGCCTTTCTCAGGGAGGAGATCGAAATGCCGAACTTCAAGGTGTCTAAATGCAGCACAAAGTTCATAAATAGGGAAGCCTGGCCTTGGAAGCAAGATGTTTGCACCAGGCCGAGCAAGCATTGCCAATGCAACATCAATAGCTTGTGTACAACCAGACGTGATGAAAACATCATCAGATGTTAGTTTGTAGGGAAGATCATGAGACAAGTACTCGGCAATTGCTCTATAAAAGTGAAGGTATACAAAAATTTATCAGTACTCACATAACAAGATACTGGACTCTGCACAAATTTTAGCAATCAAATGAAATTTTCACTTTAAAAAGATAAATTAATTGTTCAAAATTTGAGTTACTCCATTTTCGAACCAGATATTGCTTCCAAACAACTTTTGACAGCAAACGGACTGCAGTGAATTGATAAGGAAACCGATTAAGCCAGATTAACTACAATTAGCCCACAAAATCTTGGAAACTGACCAACAGAAACTGTACATGCTGAAAATAGACTAAAATGAGGTCTTTCATTGAAGTGAACAAACCACATAAAGATAAAAGCTCAAGTTGTTCAGATGAAAATACAACCCAAATCAAAGATATTACATTTGAAGTGTCAATCTACTCTCAAGTGTAATTATTTAAAAATATTTAGACGATGACAACATAAATGATAACACATACCATGCTTCGATTTCTATTTTTTTTCTCTTGATATACCATGCATCTATAAAAACAGAAAGAAAATGAAAACTTGAAAAATATCGCAGTAACACCAAATCGTATAAGTGCTCAAAACATTCGAGGCTAAAACAAACCAAATTACATTTAATTGGTAGGGTCGTCATTCCAATTTCCAAGCCTTGAACTTTGCCATTTTAATTTAGTTTTAATCCCAAATGTATAAAATATTTGTTATTAAATTGGTGAGAGAAAAGACCCAAACGCTCAATTAAGTACCCCAACTTCATTAGAAATTAAACCGACGAAAATGAGAAATCAAAATTGTAAGGTAAAAATACCCAAAAAGGAAACAATTACCTTCTGGTTTGAGGAAGACCAACAGTGGGAGAATAACCATTGAACTTTTGAGATTGAAGAGCATCAACAACAGCATCTCCAGCAACAACTGGTGCGTTAAAACAAGAATAAGCAGTTGGGTCGCCCATACCCAGAGAAATGACTCTTCTCCTATCACTTTCATCATCAATTGTTTCCATTAACAAGCTAAGAATGCCTTTAATGGTAATAGTGGTTGAGGCTGTATCTCCTCCATGGTTCAAATTTCCATTTTCCATGGCTTCTTCTATTTCTTCTTAATAATTGGTCATAGCCTATTGAGGGTTCGGAATTGGGTTTTGGGCTTCTGTTAAGAGAAGTAAGAGAAAGAGACTCTGTTAAATAACGTGGTTTACTGGAGAAAGAGAACCACACGTTGAAGCCTCACTTCTCTGCATGGAATGGAATTAACCAAAAACATTTGGCAGTTTATTAAAAGAGAGTTCCGGTCCAATAATCAGAATACAACTCAAATACATAATCTGCTCTCCTTTCTGTCAACACATTTAGAGTTTGCAGAGAAAAAACAAAATGATGTATTGCCCTGCCGTTTCATATATAAACACGGTTAAAATTTCATTTCTAACACCCTTCTAAAAATTATATTTTTTTACATTACAAGATGCGTCCAAATCAATATATATTTTTTAAAATTTATTTCCAAATATAAATACATATTCTAAGAAACATTATACATTAAATTAATTATGAATGTGTTGTATCGATTTAGACTAATAATAATTTTAGATATAGATGCAATTGTGTAAAGAAAATAAAATAAGATCATTTTAAACTCTTATTATTCTTTCTCTTTTATAATAATAATAATAATAATAATATATTAGTATGGACCAATAATAAAAGATTAAAGAAAATTTTTCATATTCTAAAATATTGAAATTAAAGAGTTGTTAAGTCTATAAAATAAATAAAGAAATATTAAGATAACAGAAGCAGTGTGATTCCAAACTAAAGTTACATTTTACAAATAAAACTCCACCGCATACAAAATTAAACCTATAATAGTCGCATCCGGTTTTCTTATTTAAATAAAGATTGATATTTTAACTTTTAAGGAGCTAGATGACAACGGCTAACAAGGCTTGAAATGAAGACATTTCGAAAGCAATGGTTGTCCAACATTTTGGAAGTTCCTCAATTATATTTGATGGTAAGTGGGAACCAATCATAATTAACAATTTTGCTTCCGATCATAATAAAATATTAATTATTAATTAAATATAAAATCATAAAATAATTTTAAGATAATAAATAAATTAAATTTTATTATATAAATTAATATTATGATAAAAAAAAACTTTTTTGTAAATTAAAATTGTTCCCGAGAGGGGGATGTTATAGAGCAAATTTTATATTTTTTGCAACTGTTTAAGTGATAAATCGTCATGTAAAATTTAAAACTGCTTTAAATAAAATGATTTATGCTCCCTTACAATACCACATCACTCTTTCGATTTCGAAGCCAACTATAAATTTATCATTACCAAATACAAAAAATGCTAATAATCCCCAAATGTAGTAAAATCTTTTAGCATCATACATACGAATCTTGCATAACATTGCATATATTTTTGTTGTGTAATGCTACGTGATATTTTGGGTTTGGGAGCATTTAGTACGTGAAGGAGTTTTGAACTCATGTCTAACATGTACACCACAAGTCCACAATTAGGAATAAGTTGAACCACAAAAAAGCCTTCAGGGATTTCTATAATTACTGCAGCAAATAATTAAACGTTGTTTGCATATGTCATGTGTGCGACCTTTCTATATATTTTACTTATAATTTAGAACTATTCTAGATTTCTTAATTGGTTTGAGTCCGTGGCGTATGTAAGCTCTAAGCATTATACACCACTCAAAATAAATTTTCGAGGGTCCTGTCAAATTTTTGTAATCCAATATTTCCTCAACCCTTTTATTGTTATATTTTCAAGTGGGTATTAAGAACATAAGTTCAAATTATGTATAATATAAATAATATGTGAATTAATGTGTAATGATTCATTTTAATATATATATATTTTAACAATTTAACTGCATAAATTCAAAACTTAATAATAATACAAACATACTTTTTTTATTAGTAATAAAAATTTAATTATTGATAATAATTATAATTATATTATTTACTTATTAAATAAGATATTATGTAATTAGGATTAACACAAATATTAGTAATTGTTATAATTTGGATGTTAAATCTTAAATATGTTATGTCTATCTTATGTTTAGATTTATTTCAAATGAATATTTATCTATATTGTAAATTTGTATTTAATTGGAGATAATTAGATATTCAATATCTATCATATCTTATATTCAAAATTCATATTGTATCTTGTAAACCATATAAATAGGGTCTTTAGTAGTGTATTATGAATATAACAATAAATGAGAATTACTTCTGCTATTTGCTTTCTCTCTACTTTTTTCCTCTTAACATAAATCTTAATGATCAATTATACTATCTGCATGTTAACCTTAATATAAAAAAATTAGCTACAATTTTAACTATAAATCAGTTTAATCAATATCAATTTTCCCATAATTAAATTTTTCAAAATTAAAATTGTCAAAAACTAATATGCAATACAATTATACATGAAAATAAATTGGTCTTATACCTAATAATATAATATATGGTTAAAATATAAAATAAATACTTTGTAGGATCGTTATAAAAGTTATTGATCTCCATTAAATCTCAAATAGTATACATGTAGATCTCTATCTTTGAATAAAAAGATATAAGATTACAATATAAATATATATAAGTATTTGTATACAAACCAAACAACTTAATAAATATAAAAAGTAAATAAATCATAAAAATTATTGATTTATGATATCTAATTAAATCAATTAATAAATAAAAAATATTGATAGATTTTAAATGAAAATAAGATTAAGTTTAATAATAAAGAATATAAAAATTTAAGAACTTGTAAATTTTATAATATGGTATTATATTACAAAAATTTATGATATATTATGACTAAGGTTATTTTATATGTATAAAATTATAAAATTTAAATAAATAATTATATTGATAAGGTGTTATTATTATCTTATTTTGTTTTTGACTGACTTTTTATTATTATTTTATAATAATAATGTTTGACCGACTTTTGTGCCCACCAAGTATACATTTCAAAATTGGTATACAATTCTAAAGTAAAAACTTGGTAAAACTTGACACGTGTGATGATAAGTATGATGATAGGGTGCGGTGATGGCGGGAGGTTCTTTTAGACTTTCTTATTTGTGTTATTTAATTTATTAATTTTAAAAAAAGTTAATTAAAAATAAAATATATAAATTTTTAATTAAAATATTATTTTTTAAATTAATATTTTAATATTAAAAACTCGGTAAAACTTGACACGTGAAACTAGTGGCGGAATGAAGAAATATTTTTAAATAGAATTTGGACATACGTGATTAGTTACTAAATATAAGATCCACAAGTTAAAAATAATTAACTGTAATTTAATAATACAAAGTCTATTTAAATATATTAAAAAATTAAAGTTCGACATTCATTTATAAATATATCAATTAAGTTATATAAAAATCCTAAAACCTATTTTAGAAATAATTTTACTTCTTTAAAATCCAACCACAATAATATTTCATATAAAACAAATCATCACTATTATTTTATTCATCAATGTATATCTTATTGAATCTCCTAATATAACTATTCAATAAAATCATTATCTTTTTCATTAACAATAATATCATTAGATAAAATAATAGATAAATAAAATTAATATAATAATTAATAGTTAAGAAATTTTGTGAACTAAAATAATCTAAAAGAAAAATAGAATATATATTAAAAAATAAAATGAACCATCATTAATGTTATTAAAACAACATTTGGTTGTAAAAATTATTTTAATACCCGTCTTGTATTATAATTTAAATTATGAGTTATTTGTTAATTTTTAGAATGAATATAATTTAATAATAAAATTGTATTTAAAAAAATTAGTTTTGCTGCAAAATGAGAGTAGCCACTTCTTAATCCTCGAACACTATAGAATTAAGTTGTAGTTATTTCTTACACATTAATGAATTTAACAAAGTTTTATTAAAAACAAAGAAAAGAATAAGATTTATATGATTGTTATGATACAATAATACCAAATTTTCCTATGCACTCCGTGCCAATTATCGCAACAATCCACAACTCTGCTAATAATTAATCGATGAACGGATATGCTTTACACCCAAATTTTCCCTTTCTTCTTGATACTGATAGCGATAGGATAGTAGATAGTTGTTTTATGTTCATGGAGAGGAGTACTTTCCGTCTTTCTAAATAAAATTCATTGAAAGACGTTATCAGATAAGGTGGCCACTTGTACGTGTGGCATTTTAAGTCATAGACCATATCTATATTGTCTACTCAGAGACCATTTTTATCTCACTTCTTTTTTTTTTTTTTAAATATTGTACTGCTTTATTATCCATGTTCCAAAGCCTTTAGGCTTAGGATCCAGCTACTAAAGAATATTAAAACAAGCATTCCGAAGCTAGTGCTTGAGGAAAAAGAAATTATTCACCTCATATGCATGGATAAGTTTGATCGATAATTACAATCAATATATGAATTGTTTTTTTAACCAAATATATATTTTATTATTTTATAACAATATAGCATATTATTTTGAGACGCGATATTTTCGTAACTAGTCCAGATGGTAATAGCTTTTATGAACTTGGGTATTTAAAGACTAGGTCTGAGGTTTGAAGTTGGAGAAAAATAAAAAAAATTTGTTCCAATTTAGCCGTGAGTTACGAACTTTAAAAATTAGAGGATCCATAAAAATATCCTTACATATAGCAAGATTTATCTCAAAACACATATAATTACAAGTTCAATTATTCCTCTGCAACAATTATTCATCTCAAAACACATATAATTACAAGTTCAATTGTTCCTCTGCAACAATTAGTTTCATATAAAAGTGCTTCTTTTCTAATTTTGACTTTTAAAAAATCAGCGCTTCAACAAGTAAGCTTTGTTCGGAGATAAAATGATAACTGGACAAGTCTATAGAGCACAACAGAATGAGCAATACAACTCGATACGATCGAATGTGAGCGGTTATTTAATATTTGATATATTAGGTCCCACACCCTATTTGCACTATTCTTTTCCTAATCGTGCAACACAAATCCTGCTTCTTAGTATAATACGTGGGATAAAAATATGTAGAATATTTTTCTTGTGAAAAAACATGTAGCAGTTTAAGTAAATTAACAAACTTGTAAATGAGTTGCGTTCGTGTACAAAAAGCCATTAGAAATTTACTTTGCGAGTAAATTATTAATTGCTTTTCTTTTTATTTAATTTTAAAATATATTTAATTTTTTTTAAATATAATGACTATTAACTAAAGAGTACAAAAATTAATCATAATTTTGTAGTCAATTAAAAATTGATTATTGTAAAAATTCTTTAACCCATGCATATTTATATAAAAGTATTGATTCCTTAAATTTTGAAATTGTTTTTAATATGTTCCTACACTCTTTTCTAACAACTTCCAAAAATAAAGATAAAAAAATAATTTTAGAATTTTTTTAAAGGTTCTTTGCTTAAATTTTTCCTTTGTAAGCATACATAACCAACATATTTACATATTTTATTTTTAAGTTTATAGAAAAAATATGTTTTTTTTAAAACGTAAAATAACATACATTTTTCATTAAAAAATATGTTCTCATAAAAAATAACATTTTTTTTCTCATAATGAATTAAAAATGAAATTTCATGAATGATGGAAATTATATTATACAATTAAACTTAATTTTTTTTAAAAATTAAAATATTACATAAAAAACAAGATATATTATTATTCAAAAGTATAATTATATTTTTGTTTAATATATATGGGATAGAGACGGACCCAACTGTTGGCTACATCGGGCTTGAGCCCGGGTAGCTTTTTGAGATTTTTTTTTTTTAAATTTAATAAATATTACTAGTATTTTGTAAAGCACAATATATTATTTATCACAAAAATTTTATAAATAAACTTAAACTAATACACCATTTTTTGGTCTTATATTTTCTGCAACTCTGCTCCTTTTCTGTTATATAATTATGTTCTATGGTCTGTTGCTTGCTGCTCAATCAAGTTAAAGTTTGATATTTTTTTTAAAATCTATTAAAATTATCTATATGATTTTTTAAAAAATATTATATATTCAAAATATTTGTACTTAAACTTACAACCAAATCAATAAATGTATATTATATCTCTTAAAAATTGTAACTTTTAAACTTTTATCGATAAATATTGTATAATTATTAATTTGAGTGCCTATGTAAGTATAAATTTGTATATATTTAGCACTCTTATTTTTTCATAACAGTTGACTATTATTTTTTAAAATTTGTTGAACGTTATATGATAATTGATAAATTTTGTGAAGTGTCGTCGAAACAATTTAAATAAAATTTTTTATTTGCTTTTTAAGTTTATATATTTTTTTGTTTGCCTTTTAAGTTTATATATATTTTTTAAATTTTAGTTATAAATAATTTTTTTTTAATATATATTAGACCTCTTAGAATTTTTTTTTTTTGGTCCGTCCCTGTGGGATAGGATTATAATTTATACGACTCAATTTGTTATTTAATTTTTTACACCACTAGTTTTAAGGGATCGAGATTTAAGACAATAATTTTTTTTATTTTTTATTTTATACTCTTTTTAAATCATAATTGTCAAAAAATAATAATGTAATAAATTAGATAATAAATATTACTGATCTTATCTCTCTCTCTCCATATATATTTAAATTTCTATACTTTCATCTCAATAATTAATATTTATAAAAAAATAAATATATAAAATTATTTATTTAAATTTCAACATGTTACGAATGTCAATAGGCATCCAATATATGAACGATAAAATTTTCATTGAAACTTGATTAATTGTTAAGGCAAATAACACGTTATAATCACATAGAGATAGAAAAATAAAGAGTAAAGAGTGACTTGACTTGACTTTTTTTTTTTTCCCTCTCTTACCCATTTTAATTTATAATTTTTATTAGTCTAAATCAAAATATTAGTAATATTAATCTAAAATTAACGTAATTTTTTTCATACCAACATCAATTCTCGTCCACACTGGCACCAATCAACACATTTACATGTAATTGACAATCACAATCACAATCACCTTCTAGTCTAATTTAGTAAAAACTTGGTAATTCACCAAGCAATGTCCTCATTCAAATTCTCCAATTCTCAAATAACTTTAATAATAATAATAATAATTATTAGAGAAAAGTGTCATGGAGGTCCTTCAGATTATGTCATGTGTGTTATTTGGTCCCTTAGATTATAAGTGGTGTCATTTGGTCCCTTAGTTTTAGAAAAAGGGGCCAATTAAGGACAAAACACATGATTTTAATGATTTTTTAATTAAAATATTATTTTTTAAATTAATATTTTAATATCATAAACATTAAAATAATACAATTTTTCATTAATTGACCTCTTAAAAAATAATATTTTAATTAAAAAATCATTAAAATCATGTATTTTGTCCTTAATTGGCCCCTTTTTCTAAAACTAAGGGACCAAATGACACCACTTATAATCTAAGGAACTAAATGACACATATGACATAATCTAAGGGACTTCTATGGCCCCGCTCCCTAATTATTATTACTCAACTTACTCTGTTGTTTTCATCCCTTTAAAAATGGAAAAAAATATTTTATAACAAGAATTACATTGTTCACCAAACTCTTGCTTGTCACAAAAATTATTCATTAAAATTTAAAGCGTGTTAATTTTGTATATAATCAACTAATAATATTTTGGCGAAATATAAAGTAGTGATTTTGAAAGATAATTTTGCAAAATGCACTTAATATGTAAAGTTGAAATGATTTTTTAATAGGAAAAATATTTTTGCTCCTTTATATTTTCATTCAAGATCAAATCTTACTGTTTTTTTTTTTTTCAAGATTAAAATAGTTAAGTTGAGTCCCTTTCATCTTTCTCCTTTACATTGGCAATAAGTTTTGTTTCATCTTATTGGGATATTGTTAGATCATTCAAAATTTTAATATATCATATTATAGCAAAGTGAGAATTGTTTTATGAGTGATTCATATATCAATCTATTTTTTAAGTCAAAGTCAAAGACAAAGGAATCCCTTGGGCTCATTGTTTTATTTATTTAGCACCACATATACATATATAAATATATTATAATAACAATAAGATATTGATTTTTTCTGTTACAAAAGGAGGACCAGAGGACCAAAAAATTAGAAAAGATAAATAAATTTTTTAAATACGTACTGTATACTTTTTTCTAACAATAATTGTTGATATGATCTTTGTGGCGGACAATTTTTTTTTTTTTATAAAATAAAATGTTAAAGTTAAATTATTTCCTATGTATGAATAACACTGTTATATATAACAATAAAAAAATTTGTCAGAAAGGACATGTTGACAACTCGATATGACAAGATGGGCAAAATGTTGGATATTTATCTACATTGGGCCTTTTTAGAGGTCCATTGTCATCGTAAGTTGTAATACGAAATTATGTTTCTTTTCCTTTACTTTTCATAGCTCGATGGACCTATGATTGGAATCGTAGTTATTTATTCGTAATTTATAACTGGGTAGTAAGATGGTTATTATAAATTTAAAATTATAATTAATTTCAATTAAATATAAATTAATATTATATATTTTATATAAATATAATTATAAAAACATACAACACTTTTAATTAATTAGATTTAATTTATTGTTTTATATATTTATTTTATTTTACTTAAAAGAATATTTAATAAATTGTAAATAAAAAAAATAATGTTAACATTATAAAATTAACTTTAATTTAATGAAATAAGTATTACGTAGACTTTGTATTTTATTTTTATTATACGAAGTAAATTTGTGAATAAATATTAAAGTAGATAGTGGTTAAATTGTGCGAAAACATTATTTACAACTAACATTATTTATATATTTTTCGATTAAAAAAAATTATTTATATAATTTATAAATAAAAATAAACATTATTTCCGTAGAGGATATAAAATATTTCTAATTATTAGCATAATTATTTATATTCTTCACGCTGTGTTTGCAACTTGGAAGGATGAGCTTTTCGTTTTAAAAAGTGGTATGTGATACAAATTTTTGGAGCAATATTTCATATTATAAATTTACCATGATTTTTTATTTTATTTTCCTAATATTAACTATTTAAATCGAATAGTATTATATTATCCTTGATTTGATATAAAGCCTGCTCAGAGCTTCTCTCTTACTCAGAGCTTGATGTGTCAAAATCTGATTGCATCAATATCCTTCTGTTTCTTTGTGTTTTTGATAGTGATGGATTTTTTTTTTTTGCTGTAAGATTGTGATGGATGGATTGATGGGATTGCAGAATAGATTTATGCATGTTCTTTTAATAATTTCCTCGGTGTTTTTGTGTGTGTGTTTTATTTTATTATATAACAAGAACTATTTTTATCCCATAGTATAATTTAATTAATTTAATAAATAATTTTTAATTTTATATTTAATTTATAATTAATATATTATTTAATATATACAGCAATCTAATTTATAACAGTAATAACAATTTCGATCGGATGAAATATAAAGCCACCCTTGTGAAAATAAAACGAGAAACCAAGGAGCATATTATACACTTGTAAAAGTTGCCGATATCAAATAAATTTATGTATTAATTTATATTTAAATTAATTATATTTTATTACGTAACAAAAAATTTTAAAAAATAAATAATTTTATCATTTATAAAGTTATATTGACACATAAAATATCATAATTAATATAAATTTAACATTTTTCATACATTTATATTTTAGAATCTTTTAGTTTTCACCAATAATTTATTATTATTTTTTTATTTATGCTAGATCACTGTACATACTAGAGTTTATACATCTTTTAAGTCATAAACCAATTAACTTTGCTAAATTTAATCATTGGAAGTTGATTTGAGAAAGGCAAATGAAATTAATTTTTATTTTTTGTTAATGCAAAAATGGCATAACATTTTTTTTTGGAGCAAAAAGCTTTATAATTTCCATATAATCACAGGAATTATAATAAGAAGAACCATTAACAAAATAAAATAATTACATTGTAGATATATTATAAAGTGTAACTACTCTTTCGAAAAGAGTCATTCCTTTGGTTCTTTGACGGGCCCGAGAAGTGAGAACGGTAATAAGTGTGGAAAGTCTTTTTTTTTTTTTAGTTTTTAAGTTTTTCTTATTTTTTTTTTTAATAAAAAAAAAATACATACCCATATACTTAAAATAAGATTTGGTTCTTGATAGAATACTACCAGAACCAAAAAAAATTTCCCTATAAATTCTATGATCATTATCAATGTAAATAATTTTACTACCATTTTCAAGCAAAGTTTTTTTTTTTTTTTTTTATCGAAATTTTCTAGCAAAGTTAAAACGCACGGTTTTAGATTGTGTTATGTGCCTTTGTGACACGTTAATGCTTTGTACCAAATAAAATAAATATAAGTGTAATAGATTAAAATATATATATAGAATAATATTATAATTAATATATATTTTAATAATAAATTGTATAATATAATTATACAATTTTTTATATAATAATATTATTTTTAAATTATAAATTTAATTTTATAATTATATATTCAAGATTTTTAATATTGTGTTACTACGAAGCCAAAGTTACCTAAAAAAAGAAAAACTAGTTTCCCAGCGTTTCAATTTTTTATTCAATGACAGAGGAATAGCAGCACATTTCCTCACGCACGCACGTATACTCTAAACAGAACCTTATAGACCACTCCTCCTCTGAGACGCATACATCACCCTTCCTTTTCTCTCTCTACCATCCTTACACTCACACACCACACTGTACAAGTTTACATTTACTCTATATCTAGAGAGAGGAGCTATGGATATTATAAGTGCCTTGGCAGATAGTGATCAGAAGAAACAGAGTAGGACAGGGCATAGTAAAACACAAATGAGATTTTCCTCTCTCTGCCACTCAGATTCAGATTCATCAAATCCCCACGAAACCCACGTAATAACACTCTTTCCCTAAACTAAACCTCTACTCCTTTCTCTAACGTCACTTCACAATGAATTAAAGTTGTATACTTGAAGGCTGAAGCTTCATTATATATCATTTAGTCTTAATCTCAAAGTTCGTCTTGCTACATTTGCTTTTTGGGCTGTTAAGAGTTTTGCATACTTCGATGGATTTAAGTTACAGTAGGCATGTAGAGGAAAGTGAAACTCACTTGCCTCCCGGGTTTCGTTTTCACCCAACCGATGAGGAACTCGTAACTTATTACCTCTTCAAGAAGGTATTGGACAGTAATTTCACTGGTAGAGCCTTTGCTGAAGTAGACCTAAACAAGTGCGAACCTTGGGAGCTTCCTGGTAAGGTTTTAAAATACTCAATGTGCCCATTGTCGCATTTTCCCCACGTCTTTGGTTGTCCAAAATAAGTAGTATCAATTTCGAAATTTATTTTACTATCAAAAAATTTGAAATTTTGTTTTGAAACAGAGAAGGCGAAGATGGGAGAAAAAGAGTGGTATTTTTTTAGCCTGAGAGACAGAAAATACCCAACTGGGCTAAGAACCAACAGAGCAACTGATGCTGGTTACTGGAAAGCAACTGGTAAGGACAGAGAGATTTATAGCTCCAAGACTTGTTCACTTGTGGGAATGAAAAAGACTTTGGTTTTCTACAGAGGTAGAGCTCCGAAGGGAGAAAAGAGTAACTGGGTTATGCATGAGTATCGCCTTGAGGGAAAATTTGCTTACCATTACTTTTCCAACGCCTCCAGTGTAACTCCTTTCTTTATTTCTCTCGTTATTCACTTGTCAGATTATTTTGATCACTTTACGTCCATGATATATCGTCTTTTTGCAAATTACCGAAAGGCCATTACTACCAAGTAGTGCAATTTAAACTTATTTAAAAATGCATTGCAACAGGACGAGTGGGTAATATCAAGGGTTTTTCACAAACGTGGCTCAAGCAACGGTAGCACAATCGCTAATAGATCAAAGAAGACCCTAACGAACTCAGGAGCGGTTGGTAATGGTATCTGTCCAGAACCAAGCTCACCTTCCACAGTCTCTGATCTCCCACCACTTATGGATTCATCTCCATATCAGCCCAACCCAACTGCATTCACTGAGCGTGACAGCCAAACCCCGAGAGAGCACGTGCCCTGTTTCTCCACCGCCGCTGCCTCTGTAGCTGCGACTTCAGACTTTAACCCAAGTTTCGAGTTTGTTTTTCCTCCGCCACCACCACTCTATGAGCTTCCTTCTTCAAGCTTTTCTAGGAGCGTTGGGGTTTCTACCTTTCCAAGCCTTAGGTCTCTGCAGGAAAATCTTCAAATTCCTTTTTTATCATCGTGTCAGCCTTTTCAAAATGGGCCTTTTGGTTCGGTGGACCTGGGTGGTTGCTGTTCGGCTGCGAACTGGACACCGGTGACTCACGAAGAGCCCAGGGCTAATGGTCCTACTGCTGAGTTTGACCGCATGTGGACTTACTGAGATTTCAGGAGATGGAATAGGATACCTAGCTGTTTTGATATCATTATCGGATCTTTATCTGGACTTTTATGTGTGATTGGTATTAATATTATTAGTATTGTCTATGTTCTTACATTTGGATTTACTAAGCTATTCAGTTATCGTGGAAAGTGACTTGTGGTTTTCGGGACTTTTTTTTGGACCTTGGGGAATGCTTACCAGTTTGTGTTGTGTGACTTAATTTTCTATTTAATTTTAGGGTATTAATAGTAATTATTCTATGTAGTGTTGGTACTATTTTCTTTTGATTTTGACGTTGATGTTTTACTGCACGTTAAACGCATGATGAGAGTTGGGTACATTGCAGCATTTGATGAAGTGATTATTGATTTGTTATGATAATCATATATACTTGTATTATTTGGGTGGTAGTATTTGTGATAATTAATTGAATGAAATTGGATTTTGCCCTTTCGACTGGCATTACAGGAATGCGAGAACATGATCTCTTCGGTTCCGGATGATGCAACGTCGTCGTTATTGAGCTTTAGACTTGATGCTTTTATTTGTAGTTTTATGGTTGGTCACAGGTTTTATTTGTAAATTAAGATGGGGGTTAACGTCTTTTTGTTTTATATTAAGCATCCGCTAGACATTTTTTTTTTTTATATTAATGTTGTATGTGTTTTTTTATAAGAGTTAAAAAGTAAAATCAGGGGCTGGGGAACGAGAGGGAGTTATGGCATGATGAAAAAGATTTATACAGTATTGATTTCGACTTCATAGAGAGCTGAGGTGAGGTGAAGCGGTTGGGTTATATACAGTATTGAGTCTATTGACTTCGATTTCATAGACTGTTGAGGTGAAGCAGATTTCATTGACTTCGTTTTCATAAATAATTTTGAACTTATATTACATGCATTGATAATTTAATGAAAGGGGGTGAAATAGATATAAATATGGAGGAGTCCTTATGCTTATCAAATAAGCAGGAAATACTTTTTTTTGTTTGGAGAAATTTTTTTTTTTAAAACACAAAGATTTCATGAAATTAGTTGTCTGTGGTTATACATAATTTAGAGCAATAATTAGCTATTGAGTAATGTTGACTAGTAGTAAACTAGTTTTATTCGACCTTTGGTTGATGGTTGATAGTTGTTTAAATGATGGTTGATGTTGAGATTCATTTTGAAATAGGAAAGTAAATAAAATCATAATATGGTAAAGATTATTCATAATATGGTAGAAATCTTTGTACTTAATTATTATCCTTTTATGTCGTTTTGTTTCTATTATAAATTCATGTAATCTGTACAAAGCAATACAAGTCAGTGAAATATTCAGAACGAAATATCACTTTCTTCTTTTCTACATGGTATCAGAGCCAAGTTAGAATTCTGAATAAAAAAAATCCCACAAACACTACAGACAATCACCACCACCCAAACCAAACTTATCAAACTCGTCAAACCACCAATAGAAATCAAACAAAAACCCAACAAAAATCAAACCGAAATCAACCTCAAAAATCAAACCCAACAGAAATCAAAACCCAACTCGTAAAGCAAATCCATAGCCGCTATCAACCCAGAAACTCGATCACAACATTTTCAGTGATCTGAAACAGATAAACCACCGACATATTAACCATAAAAACAGATCCAATCATATCAACCATAAAAACAGATAAAAAAAAAAAAAAATCAGCGATATGAAAACTGGACCACCCCACCAAATCAGCGTCGCGCCACGCACCAGATCCACCAGACCGCATCCCAGATCCACCAAATCAGCGTCGCGCCACGCACCAGATCCACCAGACCGCATCCCAGATCCACCCAATCAGCGTTGCGCCGCGCCGCGTACCAAATCCACCAGACCGCATCCCAGATCCACCAGTCAGCTTCGCGCCCATCGCGCACCTCCCGCCGCGCCGTGCACAGCCCCTTCGTGGCCACTAACGCCCTGTCCCAGCTCAGCCTCATCGTATTTTAATTCCTTTTTTTGTTTTCTGTTTCTTTCTATTCCATATATATATATATCTATTTAAAAAAACAAAAAACAAAAAACAAAAAAAAGAAAAAAAAAAAAAGGAAAAAAAAAAAAGGAGTGATTCCATTGAATCATCTAAAACCAAATCAGTTTCTTTTTTTGTTCAGTCTGAAAGTCCCTTTAATGCTGGCATTTTACTTACTGAAAAAAATTATAATGTGTGATCTCAATTAAAGGAGATGCATGTTGTTGAACGAGAAAAGATTTCTTACATCAAAGGCACATTCCGTCGCGCCACCACAGACCATCACCAAAACAGATCCGCCAAAACAGATACCATGCGGACCACCACCAAAACAGTCCCACAGACCACCGCAAACCACCACCAAAACAGATCCCACAACCGCAGACCACAGACCAAAAAGATCCGCCAAAACATTGCAAATTACCGAAAGGCCATTACTACCAAGTAGTGCAATTTAAACTTATTTAAAAATGCATTGCAACAGGACGAGTGGGTAATATCAAGGGTTTTTCACAAACGTGGCTCAAGCAACGGTAGCACAATCGCTAATAGATCAAAGAAGACCCTAACGAACTCAGGAGCGGTTGGTAATGGTATCTGTCCAGAACCAAGCTCACCTTCCACAGTCTCTGATCTCCCACCACTTATGGATTCATCTCCATATCAGCCCAACCCAACTGCATTCACTGAGCGTGACAGCCAAACCCCGAGAGAGCACGTGCCCTGTTTCTCCACCGCCGCTGCCTCTGTAGCTGCGACTTCAGACTTTAACCCAAGTTTCGAGTTTGTTTTTCCTCCGCCACCACCACTCTATGAGCTTCCTTCTTCAAGCTTTTCTAGGAGCGTTGGGGTTTCTACCTTTCCAAGCCTTAGGTCTCTGCAGGAAAATCTTCAAATTCCTTTTTTATCATCGTGTCAGCCTTTTCAAAATGGGCCTTTTGGTTCGGTGGACCTGGGTGGTTGCTGTTCGGCTGCGAACTGGACACCGGTGACTCACGAAGAGCCCAGGGCTAATGGTCCTACTGCTGAGTTTGACCGCATGTGGACTTACTGAGATTTCAGGAGATGGAATAGGATACCTAGCTGTTTTGATATCATTATCGGATCTTTATCTGGACTTTTATGTGTGATTGGTATTAATATTATTAGTATTGTCTATGTTCTTACATTTGGATTTACTAAGCTATTCAGTTATCGTGGAAAGTGACTTGTGGTTTTCGGGACTTTTTTTTGGACCTTGGGGAATGCTTACCAGTTTGTGTTGTGTGACTTAATTTTCTATTTAATTTTAGGGTATTAATAGTAATTATTCTATGTAGTGTTGGTACTATTTTCTTTTGATTTTGACGTTGATGTTTTACTGCACGTTAAACGCATGATGAGAGTTGGGTACATTGCAGCATTTGATGAAGTGATTATTGATTTGTTATGATAATCATATATACTTGTATTATTTGGGTGGTAGTATTTGTGATAATTAATTGAATGAAATTGGATTTTGCCCTTTCGACTGGCATTACAGGAATGCGAGAACATGATCTCTTCGGTTCCGGATGATGCAACGTCGTCGTTATTGAGCTTTAGACTTGATGCTTTTATTTGTAGTTTTATGGTTGGTCACAGGTTTTATTTGTAAATTAAGATGGGGGTTAACGTCTTTTTGTTTTATATTAAGCATCCGCTAGACATTTTTTTTTTTTATATTAATGTTGTATGTGTTTTTTTATAAGAGTTAAAAAGTAAAATCAGGGGCTGGGGAACGAGAGGGAGTTATGGCATGATGAAAAAGATTTATACAGTATTGATTTCGACTTCATAGAGAGCTGAGGTGAGGTGAAGCGGTTGGGTTATATACAGTATTGAGTCTATTGACTTCGATTTCATAGACTGTTGAGGTGAAGCAGATTTCATTGACTTCGTTTTCATAAATAATTTTGAACTTATATTACATGCATTGATAATTTAATGAAAGGGGGTGAAATAGATATAAATATGGAGGAGTCCTTATGCTTATCAAATAAGCAGGAAATACTTTTTTTTGTTTGGAGAAATTTTTTTTTTTAAAACACAAAGATTTCATGAAATTAGTTGTCTGTGGTTATACATAATTTAGAGCAATAATTAGCTATTGAGTAATGTTGACTAGTAGTAAACTAGTTTTATTCGACCTTTGGTTGATGGTTGATAGTTGTTTAAATGATGGTTGATAATTATTAAATGAAATAAATAAATAAATATGTAAATTTTCCCATGAAATGGAGAAATTTCCCAGCCTGGTTACCATCTTTGAGAGTAAAATACACAGAAATCGAGACTGCAAAGCCAACCAAGAGGCTAAATTTATAAGAATGAACGATTTTAATTCGTATCGACAAGATTAACTATTCAATAAAGAGAATTGATCCAATCCTACTAATATTTACACACCATATTACTAATTTAACTCGTTTGAATGATCATCCATGCATTAATCGATTTTAGTTTTCCAACAAAAATTCAAAGCCGAAATCAACCTCAAAAATCAAACCCAACAGAAATCAAAACCCAACTCGTAAAGCAAATCCATACCGCTATCAAACCAGAAACTCGATCACAACATTTTCAGTGATCTGAAACAGATAAACCCCGACATATTACCATAAAAACAGATCCAATTTTATCAACCTAAAAACAATAAAAAAAAAAAAATCAGCGATATGAAAACGGACCACCCCACCAAATCAGCGTCGCCACGCACCAGATCCACCAGACCGCATCCCAGATCCACCAAATCAGCGTCGCGCCACGCACCAATCCACCAGACCGCATCCCAGATCCACCCAATCAGCGTTGCGCCGCGCCGCGTACCAAATCCACCAGACCGCATCCCAGATCCACCAGTCAGCTTCGCGCCCATCGCGCACCTCCCGCCGCGCCGTGCACAGCCCCTTCGTGGCCACTAACGCCCTGTCCCAGCTCAGCCTCATCGTATTTTAATTCCTTTTTTTTTTTTCTGTTTCTTTCTATTCCATATATATATATATCTATTTAAAAAAACAAAAAACAAAAAACAAAAAAAGAAAAAAAAAAAAAAGGAAAAAAAAAAAAGGAGTGATTCCATTGAATCATCTAAAACCAAATCAGTTTCTTTTTTTGTTCAGTCTGAAAGTCCCTTTAATGCTGGCATTTTTACTTACTGAAAAAATTATAATGTGTGATCTCAATTAAAGGAGATGCATGTTGTTGAACGAGAAAAGATTTCTTACATCAAAGGCACATTCCGTCGCGCCACCACAGACCATCACCAAAACAGATCCGCCAAAACAATCCCACAGACCACTGCGGACCACCACCAAAACAGATCCCACAGACCACCGCAAACCACCACCAAAACAGATCCCACAGACCGCAGACCACAGACCAAAACAGATCCGCCAAAACAGATCCCACAGACCACCACAGACACAGACCAAAACAAATCCCACAGACCAAAAAACAAATCCGCCAAAAACAGATCCGCCAAAGCAGATCCCACAGACCACCACAGACACAGACCAAAACAAATCCCACAGACCAAAAAACAGATCCGCCAAAACAGATCCGCCAAAGCAGATCCCACAGACCACCGCAGACACAGACCAAAACAGAAATCAGACCAAAATCACACCCACAAATCGCGCCACCCCTGAAAACCCAAAACCCACTTTTACAATAGCAAGCAAATTCACAAAGTCTATGAAAGAATTTGGCTATCAACAAAGCAATTCTCACCAAAGCATTTATCAAATCGAGTGTTCTTAAAGTTTTTAGACAAGTTGGGCATGTGGGACATGTATGCACCAACTTGAGGGGGAGTGTTGAGATTCATTTTGAAATAGGAAAGTAAATAAAATCATAATATGGTAAAGATTATTCATAATATGGTAGAAATCTTTGTACTTAATTATTATCCTTTTATGTCGTTTTGTTTCTATTATAAATTCATGTAATCTGTACAAAGCAATACAAGTCAGTGAAATATTCAGAACGAAATATCACTTTCTTCTTTTCTACAGTTGACAATATATATATATATATATATTTTCCCATGAATGCAGAGAATTTCCCAGCGCTGGTTACCATCTTTGAGAGAAAATACACAGAAACGAGACTGCAAAGCCAACCCAAGAGGCTTAATTTATAAGATGAACGATTTATAATTCGTATCGAAAGATTAACTATTCAATAAAGAGAATTGATCTCCTACTAATATTTAAATATTACTAATTTCTCGTTTGAATGATCATCCATGCATTAATCGATTTTAGTTTTCCAACTCGTCAATCTTAAAGTGTGTGATGGTTGACAGTATTTAATCGACCATTAATGAATCTTATTAAACGCAAATTCATTCAATTTCGTTACAAAGGCTGTTATCTGCTTATTTTTGAATTAAATAACAAAATTTTACATTTTTAGGTTTATATACGTGTGTATGTGTTTTTTTTTAAGCCTGAATATTAATAAAATAATTTTGAGGTACAAAAATAAGTGAGTTGTTTTGTTCAGGAACCTCGGGGCCTTTAATCATATCATTGTGCAATGTGCATATTTAATCATATATCTTTATTCTCAGCGAGTTACGTGTAATATAAATTTATATACCTATATTATTTATATTATTATACGTATTAATATTATATAAAAAAAATAAATTATTTTTTTAATTTTGAAAATAATTTTGACATATATCAATAACTAAAAGCTATTAGTAAAAAAGTAGTTACAAAAAATGTGTTATATTAGCATTTGTCTCGGCACAAATTAAACTGGAAAGTGAGTGTTCGGTGAATGATGTTGGCGCACAAGTCGATCTGGTTTGTGATTGGTGGCTTGAAATAAAAAAAAAAAAAATTCACGCATGCACGGTTGAATGAGTTTTACTCTTTTTATGTGCTAGGGTAGAAACGGGGGAAGGGTTCACTTAACTTTATTGAGTTTAGAAAAACAGTAGCCAACTACCCCCCAAAAGCTACAAGTTAAGCAATGAGAGAAGAAAATGAGCAAAGAGTACTGAGTTTCGAACATCAGAGGAAAGCAGCCATTAAAGGGAGAGGTGTTGTTAATGATGAATGTGCTCAGTAGCTGTAATATGCTTTGGAAAGCAATCAAGTACTTGAATGTACATTTACTCAAAGCTCTGTGTCTTTGAATCTGGGACCAACTAAATGGTGACATTTTATACATGCAAATATATTTAGTGCGTGATATCTTTTAGACTTTCTTTTATTCAATCTTTTCATTTTTGGTTATTTTGCAGTATTTTCCAAAATATTTATAAAAAAAGGGAAATGAATTCCATATCCAAACTGCAACGGCCAATTGTTAAATACCAAAACCTGGCCATTGGAATCTATGATAACTCTCAGTATTTGAATTTGTTTTAGAAAAAAAGAAAATGACAGGTCAGTAAAATTTTCTGGTGTTGGAATCTATGATATGAGAAGATAAATTCAGCCATTGGAAATTTGGAATCTATGAAAAATAATTGACACAACATTAAACGAAATTTCATTGAAAAAATAATGACTTTATGTTGTAATTAGTAACGTGAATAAAATAAATAATATAAAAAAATTTTGTTACCATAATATTATTACTTATTTAATTTTAAATAATAAACATACTATTCTTAAAATTTTTAACCACAAAAATAACGCTATTATATCTTGTTTATATATTTTTATTATTAATAACAAGTCTAAAACATTAAAGTATAATCAGTTAGACTCATTTAATATTAAATTTTATCAAATTAGATATCATTTAATTTTGTTGGAATGCAATTTTATATGTCATTAGTTTTAGGGATGTTATCTTTAAAAATATATAAAATATTTAGTATTAATTACATTTTATTACTATTTTAATTACTATTAATTATAATTATCACTAATAAAATAAGATATTCTGATAATAACAATGACCATTGCGCTAATATTAGCAATATATACATAAAAATATATAACATACTTAGTATTAATTACATTTTACTCCTACTATGATTACTATTAATTATAATTATCACTAATAAAATAAGATATTCTGATAATAACAATGTCCATTGTGTTAATATTAGCAATATATACATATACATATACATACATATACATATACATAGACATACAGATATATCATAAATATACATATACATAGACTGATAGACATACATACATATATACATATACATATACATATACATGAGTTGGTGATGTTATTATGCGTACTGTCGATTAGATGAGTAGATATAAATGGGCCAGGGTTCTATCCTTGATGGGTTTTGATAAAAAGCCTAGTCCACATAAGAAATACTAAAGACTGCCTTGGAGAGCACCGAAGGCCGTGATTTCGCTTTTGTTTGTATTTGTCCCACGTCCGACACGTACCAAGCCTTTAGCCACGTGCCCTTTTTCGCCTCTTCTCTACCTTCCCTCCTCTCTTTTCTCAAACTCACTAGCAGACGCTCAGACGGTGTGAGCGAGCTAATGGAGGAGTTCTTGGTGTACAAACCAAATCAGTTACTCGAAGCTGCTTCCGATTTCGCACACTATCCCGGTTTATATTTTTCGAACATTCTGTATTTTCATTCAATGTCTCTGATCGTTTGAATTTCCTTCAACTGCTTAATTTTCAAGCTATTTTCAGGTGTTCATAACGATGCTTTAGCGAAGAAGTTTCTAGATCACTTTCCTCTTCCCGTTGTTATCAAGTAAGATTTAAAATTTTTACATCCTATATCTGCTTTCGTTTTTTTAAAGTTGCACCTTAATATCGTATAACTGAGAATTGTATTGTCATATTGTGTGTTGTAACATGTAACAGAGGTGTAATTTTAGTATTAATTTAGTGATCTCCTCCGTTAAACTGGAATTTAATTGCCGGCCAGGTTAAATTGCGTGTAAATTTTATATAATGTCATCCACTCTTAAAAGTGAACCTCTAAGCATAATGATATTTAAACCTTACACGCAATGTGAAATAATTCATCTAACATTCTTCAAAGTATGAGTTTTTCTCTTTTAATGCTTATCACTTTATTTACATATGGTGTATAAGCAACATTGAATATTTACTTGTAATAGGTTAACTTCAAAAAAAGTTAATTCTAATGCTATATATAAACACTATACTAATATTATTGTATAGTAATGTGAGATATTTAATTTTTTTTAATATTCTTTCTCGAAGTGTGGATTGTTTGATAGTATACTTTTTATTTTCAACATATTTTTACTATAATATGATTCTTTTAGGTCATTTGTTTTTATTTTTATTTTTGCATGGCCTATGTATTTTTTTTTTTTTTTTTTGGTGAGAGAGACCATTAAGACAAGTAATCCAATAGAATTAGAATATAATAAAATAGATAAAAAAATATAAAGTGTTGGGACAAATGACTTATATTTTGAAAAAAATTGTTAGAGAAAAATGAATGTTTTACATTGCTAAAAGACAATATTATGAAATAGTTTTTTAAAAAATTAGTATCTTCACTTATTTTGGTTAACATTTTAGAATTAGAAGGCTCATGATACCTATAGACTTTGAAATGTTATCAGTGTTTCAGTAGATCAATAAGCTAAAAACCTTAGGTCTCATTTTGTCAAAAAAAAAAATGAATGATCCTTATTAAAAGAAAAGAAAAGACGAATGATCAAAATAGAATAACAAAATAGGTTAAAATATAAAAGGATTGGCTTTGTAAGAAACAAAAACACACACTTTAAGGATGGATGTTAGAGGTATGGTTTCACATTTTTAAGCATGATACTAATATAAAGTTTATAAGTAAGTATAAATATCACTATCATAGAAGTTAATTTTTTAGGAGCAAATTATTCATTATTCTTATATACTATATAAAATTTACATGATATTAAAACTTTAGTTGATTGATAGGGTAAGAGAAAAAAAACAAATTATCTCCCTCACTTAAAAAAATACATGGGCCAAGTGACCCAAAATAAATTAGAATATAATAAAAATAGGGTGAAAATACAAAGCATCGGTAAAACGACCCACACACTTTGAGGATGAATGTTAGAGAATAATAAATGTCTCATATTGCTAAACAATGATACTAGTGTAGTGCTTATATGTAGCATGAGACTTAACTTCCTTTGAAATTAACTTTTAGGATTGGACGACTCATATTGTTTATATATTATATAAAATTTACATTAAACTTATATATTGAGACAAGAGAGGGGAATTTGTTTTATTGTCACCATTTTTCTTGTTTACTATAAATGCGTGTATATAGGGATAATAATTATTTGTTTGTGAGTTTATAACATCTATGGTTTTCCCGTGGAAGATGGAGAGTGCTCAACTGGACTGCTTGTATTAGTTGAGATTTGTGATGTATTTTGAATCTAGGTAGATATAATTGTTGGCTCATTATGTTCAATCTAGTGATGAATACTTCTCTTCTAGAAGTTATAAGCATTAACTTCTCTTTGTACAAACTTCTAGTTTGTTTTATCGGAAATAAATGTTTATCGAGGAATTACTTATTACTCTCAGTCTCTCATCGTAAGATAGTTGGGTGGTACTCCTGCCAATCTCATTCATATTGCCCGATGGTTTGACAAATTAGGAGTGCACTACACTTATCATGCATGTAATTGGTCCAACTCCGACCAATCCGGAGTACTACATTGCATTACTCCCTCTCTAATCAATAATTTATCTTTGCTTATATATTCTCAGAGCAAGTAGTAACACATCTTATCTTTTAGTGCAGCTAACTCAAAAGTTATTGTTTAGGTTCCTGAAAGGTGTTACTGTTTCTTAATAATTAGCTTAACACTGAAAATATGCCGCAAATGATCTCTAGTTTTCTTTTTACAATTGTTTGTTTAGAATTGAGTATTATCTTTAGAAGTTGTATGCTTAGTTCTCTGCTTGTAAGACGTCTTTTAGTTGAATGAAATTTTTTATCCAAAATGTCTTTCTCACTTGCAGTGCTTTACAAACCAAAGCAGATGTGCCTGGACTAGAGAATACATTAGTTACTTGTTTGGAAAGGATATTCAAGACTAAATATGGTGCCTCTCTCATCCCACATTATATGGTAAATTTATAAGGCTTAATTGTTCTACTAGCCTGTCGGTTTCTTAAACTTGGTTTCGTGTTCAGAGTGCCAGACTATTATTTTTGGATATCAATTTTTCTTCCATATTGTAATACTTTTGGATATCATTTTTTCTTCCATAATGTAATACTTTTGGATATCAATTTTCCTTCCATATTGTAATACTTTACATTGTAATATGGTGTCAGATCCTTTTGTTAGATTTGGGTTCTCAATCATGTCAGCTTCTGCATTTTTCATCTCTTATCTTCTTGCTTTTTTGAATGAACAATTATCTTCATCTTTTTCAGGATTTTGTACTGGTTGGCCTTAAAGCAGATTCTCAATTAGTAAGATGCCTAGCTTGTAAAACGGTATGTATGTCCATCAATTATCCATCTTGCTTTCATTGATTGGAAATAACAGTGTAATAATTCATAATATCTGCTATTTAAGTTTTTGGGAGTTTTCAACTATTTTAGAATTTTTGCTTTGGAAAGGCTTTTTTATAACCTCACAACTAGATGACATCTTCTAGTTTTAATTTTGATAGTTTCCCTTTTTACTTTTGCTCGTGGTATGTGTCTATGTGACACTTGCCTCCTTTGTTGTGTTGAATCCTTTCGTTTTGTTTGATGTGATTATTAGCGTTGTTCTTTCATGTATACCTATTCGCTATTTGGTATTTGAACTTTTCATAAATTTAGGTGAGAATTGACTCCAATATTCCCAAGCAGATAATTTTGGAGTTTTTTTTTCCTGACCATGTATCAACTGTCCACAGGTTACTTGCCTTCTGGAGAATTTGAGGGAAGATTCTATTGCTGCAGTGCAGCTTATACTTGACAACGGTATATATCCGCACTTGCTTGATTGCCTCATAAATGGGTAAGGGCCTAATATTTTGTTACTTCAAAAGTGCCTCTACTTATTTTCTTCTATATTTATATTTGTTCGGTACAAACTATTGTAGTTCTTACATTTTGGGTTATTTAAATCTTAGAGGTCCTCGACCATAGAAATATGTGGATGGAAAGGGTAAGCTAGTTTTGGAACAGGATGAAATCCAACTTTTTTTAATTTTGTTTTCAAATATAGTTCAATGAAACGAATAAGCTGCTCTATTCTTTCTTATGTTCTATTTCTTTGTCTCCCTGGTTTACAGAAGTAGAATTTATTAAAAGGATTACTTCGTTCAAAATAGTGTAAAGATGAGTGGTATTCACTTAACGTTTCAATGATATGGGGTCCATCCGCTTTGATCTAGAAACTTAACTAAGATATACACTGAGGGTGCCATCTATGTATTCCTGATAATCACTATATTCTATCTAGGTTTTATATGTTATAGCTGACTTTTATAAGTGAAATGCTGAGAATGTAGTTTCTATTTCATGTTTTAAAATTCATTTTCTTATGCTTAAAAGCTGTGACTTGCCTGCTTTTCCCCTTTAGCAATGAAGAAGTGGCTACAGCATCAATGGATACAATTAAGAAGTTAGCTGGTTTTCCACAAGGCATGGTAGGTGGCAGTGGCATATAATATATATGTTTGCTATTTGTTAATTTTCTAAAACTTGGATATATCGATACCCTAATTTCCATTTTTATATAGGAAATTATCTTCCCAACTAATACCAATGAGTTCACACATCTTGGGGAATTAGCAGGCCATTGCTCATCACTGGTATGGTTACCACTTACCAGTGCTATGTTTTCAGTCATGTACAAATTTTATGGTAATTATAGTAGCAACATTAATTGTAATCTAATGGTAATGATATTAGCAATAGTACTTGTGATAGTGATCATAATCATTTACATTTTTGCGAATGTAATCATCTTCCACATGACTAAAAATCAACCATTTACACAAACTTGCATCCCTTTCTCATGAATTCTTTTAGAAGTTGAAAAGTTTTGGCTGAAAGCTTGACATGGATGATGTGTCATGTACAGCAGTTTTTCTTTTTCTTTTATTTTTTGTTCCCCATTTGAATTTGTACATTCTAAAATTTCGTGTTAAAAAGGTTAACAAAATTTAATTTTCCTTTGTTCTCATATGCTCATGTAAGCTAAACCATAAAATCTCAAACTCATTTCACGCCCTGTAAGATCAATATTCCGACCATTTTAGTGAGTGATTGTCACCCCCTCTTAATCTCTGTTCATCCTTCATTATTTCATGGTTTTAGTTTCTCAAGAGATTCCTCACACATCCACAAAAATTAGCCCAAAGTTCAGTTTTTAACCATCAACCATTTTGTCATCATGTCATTTTTCTCTCTATTTTAATATACAAATACCTTTAGAGTAAGGAAAACATATGACAATCATGATGATCAATTGTATATAAAGAGAACCTAAAGTATGAACTAACTTTAAATTTCACACACATAATGTGATTTTGAAGTTGGAACAATCTGTTTGATGTATCAATATTGCATGTTTAAATTCATTGGAAACCAGTTTTATACATTTTAAATGTTCATGTCAAGGCTTCTTATTCCTCAGGGACGGGTCCGAGTTTTGGCTTTGATAGTGAAGCTATTCTCCATATCCAGCTCCGTGGCATCAGCGATTTACAAGTCAAATTTGCTCAACTTTTTTGAGGCAGAAATAAAACATCCAAATGATACCCTTGTAACACTAAGTGTTCTGGAGCTCTTATATGAGGTTTGATTATCTTAATCTCTCTCTCTCTTCCCTTCTTTTTCAGAAACCAGTGACTCTAGGGTCATGAACTCTATATACTCCAATTTATGGTGCACCTGGTTCTCTTAAAATTCTACCCTCAAATTCTCGGTATCTGGTAGCTCAAGGTTTTACATGCTATGACGCTATCAATATGGAAAATAGTGTATACATGCAACCATTTTTCTAGTACCAATGTCTAAGCAGAAATAGGAAATAGAAAAATGGGCGCATTTAACATAAGAAGCTTGGTGATATATAGTTATACTTGTTAAATATTTAATCCTGCAAGGACATGATTTACAGGGACACGATGGTATATGAATTGTACAGTTTCTTTTCTATCATTATTGAGGCAGAAAAATTGCTCAACCAGTATATTCTAATGGATACTCCTCAAGGACCTCAACTTGTCTTCTCCTTGTTCAAAATTTCAACCGACTACCTTTTAATTGGAGTTGTCTCTCTAGTGAATTCTGGAATTTAGTAATTAATTGTTTCTTTCTCTTTTTTCACGGTTTCTTGGGGACCAATGACTCTATTAGCACCATCATCTTCTGTCAGTGAGTGGAAGTTATGAATTCTGTTTTGTATTTGTTATTCACTGCAACAATTCAATGGTGCCCATTTGGTGGTGATTTTGTATAAAGCCTTTAATCTTTTCATTTATTTAGTCATTTTGCTGCCTGCTTCTTGTGAATTGGAATGAATTCTGTTTATAATACCTCTATGTTTTAATTATTTCCTTGTGTCATTTCCTAATGAAGTTGTTAGAGATCCAGCACGCCCAAGAGTTCTTGTCTGTAAGCACGCTACTGCAGCTTCTTAGTTCAATTATAAGGTAGTAGTTTGGAGTAAACATTTCCTTCTATCAATTTCATTTTTGACAACACATCCATGATCGTGAAGAATACCATTTTTCTATTGTATTTGCAGCAATAGATCACAAGAAGCAGTTTTAAGATCAAGGGCAATGACTATCTGTGGAAGGCTTCTGTACAAAGAGAATTGCACGTTTGCTGATGAATCAAGTAAGGCATTGATTTCTAGCATGGAGTTTGTTGCACAAAGTTTTTTGCTTCCTATGTCGTTTCAATTCATATATTAATAGAAAATTTTGAAGCCATGACTAAACAATAACTGTACTTTCTACTTTGCTGACAAAATGTACTTCCTAGCAATATGTATATCAACAATCTGTGTTTCCTGCAACAAATTGCAAGTTCTGTTTGCTCTATGTACATGTACTATGGGAGCAGATATCAAATTTAGTGACGAGTGCTGACCTTCTTGAGCTTATTCTGTAACTTAACCCAGGATGAAGGAAAATTGAGTGGTGCTGAGTTTTTTTATCCACTTTTCTCCACTTTTTATTTTTTTATTTATAAAACTATTTCCCCCGCTTGTATTTAAGCACTTAATGATGTTTCTGCACTCAATTGAACCTCAACGCTTTACTTATTCAGTTTGCATGCATGACATTTGTCTAGTTGGGATAAAACTACGTCCACATTAGTACATGCAGTTGCTTATTCTGCTCAGCTATCAGGTTGGAATGGATTGGTAAAATAATAATTGGCTACCACTTGCTCTTCGAAACTCTCAGAGAATTTTGCTTTGCTTGTTTTGAATGTAAAGCCCAATGTTTTATCAAGCTTGCTTCATCTAGTTTTTTGTTTTCTGAAACATCTATATTTGCAATGAATTATCAGATATTGTACATCTTAAAGCATAAGTTATTAAGTATAATATTTATGAGAAACGTCTATCTGCTTATTCTAATATGTAATATGTTTTGAATTATGGTTGGCTCACATTCTTTTTCTGTGTGAATGTAGGCATAGGAACTGTAGTATCAGCCATAAATGGAATACTAGAGTCCCCAGAAACTCAGCCAACTGATGAGTGTGAATATGCTCTTGAAGCATTGGGTCAAATAGGGTCTTGTAAGTATGAAACTCACATCTTTACATATGGAGAATGCCTAAGTAAAGTAAGCCACTCATTGGTCTAATTGCAACATTTATATAACTTGGAGGTGAAAACACTTGGTGCAATCTGGCATATAAATTATGTCAGAATAAATTACATGGCTAGGCAACATTTCTTTAAAATAATAAAGCATGCCAAGCAACTGTGCTCAGAAATTAGCCACGGTAGTCACAAAATAATTGGTCCATATTTTGTTGGAAAATACAATTCTGCAGCTTAACCAGTCTTATATATTCACTTTCAAGTTCAATGATGCTGATAAATGATACCTTGAGTATATCTGTAGAAATTTTCTACTCATGTACTGCAGCACATTCATTTAATCTTTCGGGGGAAAATATTCTCTTTTTCTTTTCTTTCCCTTTTTCATGGGTGGAGGATGGGGGTTCTAGAAAAGTTGCTTCTCATACTGATTCCAAGTCCAGACAGCAGTGTGCCATTTTTTTGTGCACTAGTCCCATAAAATGCTTAAAAAATAAAACTGGCTTCAGTTGTAGATAAGCACAGGAACATGAATATATACATGTTATGAGCAAGTGTATTGTTCACTGTATATTGTTATGAACATAAATAAAACTGGTTTCACTGTATATTGTTCCTCATTTTATGAGCAAGTGTCAGTCAGAGTAGTAATATTAGGCCCGCTCTAAGGTTGTTTGCAAGAGCTGAAAAGAGCAGTCATCTGGTGCTTTACATTGAAAGTGAAACATGTATTTTTGGCAGAGTAAAACTTTAAAATGATTTGTTAGTGTTTTGCTTAAACAAATATTAGCACCTGGTAATCCTTTAGTGCAAATGAGCTGAACTCCCCGGTTCTTTAATTGATATACCCATATTACTAAATGCTAAAAAATTTCTGCTGCATTTGGATGCTTTTAGCAATACAAGGAGCACAGTTGCTACTATTGAATTCACCACCAGCTGCAAGACGTGTTATTGAGGCTGCATTTGATCGTCAAGGACGTGGTAAACAACTTGTGAGTGAAGCAAATATCTAACTTTTTCTTATTTTCTTCCACCCCACCTGCCAATTTTTGAAATAAGAAACTAGCTAAAGAGCAATGTCTGTTAACAGCTCTGACTTGTCGAATGCAATTTTTGTATCCTTACTGACTAATTGTGTTTCTGAATTACTAGGTGTTTATTCGTTTCAAAACTTTTGATTTATCATAGTTTCTACAAGCTTTATAGGAGCCAGCCTTTTTTTCCCCTCTACTTTTACATATTGAGCCTAGTAAAAATATAAAATAGGTTAAAGCATTAGCAATTTAGGGAATCGAAGTAGGATGAGATAAGAATGATAAAGCTGAATAAATTCATTCTCATTCTTTCTTCATTATTGTTCAATAATGAGATATTGCATCTATAGTAATAGAGACAATGAGACCTAAAATGCTACACTTTTGGGAGAGTTAGTTTCCATCAAACTTCTAACAAGTTATTATATTTGAACTATCTTACTACATGTGTGTTGACCTAGCCTGTAGGTCAGGAACATTTAATAGAGGAAGAAAATAGAAGTTATTGGGATTCACACCGAGGATGTCTTTGCTCTAATGTCAGATTTTGATCGAGTATTACCTTTTTCTAAATGTTCAAGCTTGAAGGGATCTGTTAAAATTAAGTTGATTTTATTATATTCTGGGAGCACTGATGGTGCCAAGTCTTTTTCATTCTTATGCTCTTTATTTTTGGTCCTTGATAACAAATTAGGCTGCCTTGCATGCCCTTGCAAACATCTCTGGAGAAGCTCGATCTGAGACCAACATGATACTAAATAGTAGAGCAGAAGAAGGTCTACGTCAACTAATTTATGGCACAGCATCCAATACTCCAAAGCTTACTCCATCTGTAAGCAACATCTTGTGTTTGTCTTCTTTTGTTGTGAAATCATAAAGTAAGCAATTGTTCCTGTGGAAAATAAAATAAAATAAAATAAAATAAAGCAATTGTCGGTTGCAATGACCACCCAGCAGCAAGCAGTTTGCATCCTTCCTTTGTTTAAGGGCTTGGCCCTATTTTCTTTGCAGTGACTTGTATTTTGTACTTACTTATCATTGCTATCTTCTTGAACTTGTCAAATAAAAAAGGATATTTTACGCTGCAGGGTCTTATTTTATCAGTTCTTCACCAGGATGCAGAAACACGGTTGGCAGTGAGTATTTTTAATTGATCTTGGATATATTCATTATTGTAGCACAGATGACACAATTTGAAAAGGTTAATTTTAAAGGAATTTCTTAGTAATCAATAAATTGAAATGACATAAACCAGTGAAGAAGAGTGACGACTATGAGATCACATGTTATCAACTTTTTGGCACTTCATAAGTTTTATAATTTTTGTGTCTACTTTTTGCTATTTCACGACTTGTTTAACTTAAAGGTATTTTTCTAATTTGCCTTACGCAAATGAGGTCTTACTTGAATGAGTCTCTTGATCTTGTTACTGTGATAGAATGTTAATCATGATTTAATCATATTAAATCAATTTTATAACTACTGCAATTGGAATCAGAGGCATGTTTTTTAATTTTATACAAGTAGTACTTACTCTTGTTGGTGTTTCATTTTTTGAAATAAAATTAATGAGGCTACAAAATGAATGTTTTCAGGGTTATAGAGTTATAGCTGGGTTGGTGGCTCGCACATGGTTCCTATTGGAGATCTGCTCGAAACAAGAGATTATAAACATAGTGATTGATGCAACCACTGAAACAACAAAAATAGGTTCTTTCTAAATTTTAATCTCTACATTCATGCTATTATTTGAATGTAAGGTCTATGTCCAGTTGTTGACGTTTATGGTCGAGTTACTTAGGAACCTTGAGCCCTTAATTTGAAAGGGGCTTCGTTTTAGAGGTGTTAGTCACTAGATTGATTACTCCACTCATACATAGGACTAAAGCAATAGTGTATCACTTGTGCCATGAATTTGTTGTTGTAATAACATTGTTGCAGCTAAATTATTGTTTTCCAGCTTTACCCCTGCAGTGCTGTCTGCATGAAAATTCAGAATTTAATTGGTGTTAGTCACTGGATTGATTACTCCACTCAGACATAGGACTAAAGCAATAGTGTATCAATTGTGACATGAATTTGTTGTTGTAATAACATTGTTGCAGCTAAATTATTGTTTTCCAGTTTTACCCCTGCAATGCTGTCTGCATGAAAATTCAGAATTTAATTCTAGTTACAGATTAACACTAACTAAGAAGGATAAAGTAGGCAAAAGGTCTATTAAAATACATAATTTCCTACAGGCTACAGAAATGTCTTGGGACGTGCCATTTCTATATATATCTTTAGTTGTACCCCATTTGATACACGGGTGTGCAACGAGAGAGAAATCAGCTTCTTGGTCATTCAAGAAAACAGAGTAGGATGCTTGGCATGTTATTTTATGAAATAGGATTTGTGGCTATTTTACAAAATAAGTTTCAGCATTTGTACTTGTTTCTTTAAGCTGCAGCCATCCAAAAAAGGAATCTCCAAGTGCTGAAAGACTTAACTGCTTATCTATCCTGTTGATTTTATTGCTTATTTCCGAATGATGTAAATTGATTCTTTGTTCTTTGAGATCTGAACACGGGTTGCTGTTTACCTTTCATGAGACTAAGACGATTGACTGCATTTACTTGTTGTATTTTGACATTCTGTGTTATATGAAATTTTTTAGGTATGGAAACTAGACATAATTGTTGCAAGGCAATCGAGAAGGCTTTTATGTTATCAAGTAATATTTTGAACGACCCTTCTCTTGCTGGGACAGCCGCAAAGGTAAGCTATTTTTAACATTTGTGGCATTTTATTTCCCTCCCCTTCCCTGTCTCCCGGTAGGAGGGTGGAGTCTCGAGAACCTTAACTAACCAATGTATCTAATTTAGTCACTGGAGCTTGGAGGCCAAGAGATCATTTCAAGAAATCCTTATTTATGTAACATCCATTGCATTGATTAAGTTGCATTTCATGCGCTTGCCAATGGGTTGGTATGAGGGTATACTTAGGTCAAGAGTGTGTAATGGATGAACTAAAACGCTTATGAATCTTACAAATGCACAAGGTCTTTATATAAAACGATCAAAAAAACATTAAGGTTTTTTCATTTCTTACTGTGAATCGAGGTGGTGAAAAATAGTTTCATTAGCCGAAGTATATTTGTTTACTAATTTTATTAGGTTCTCTTAAAATGACGTATTCCTTGTGAGTGCAGGTGCATGAAGCTGTTAGAAGAGGTCCCTATCTGACCGAGAAGGTTGAAGCTCAACCAATAGTGATGACGGCCGATAGATTTTAAGGTTACTGTTGGAAGTCCAATGTTGCTCAGATATTTAGGTTTGCATAATGTGATGCTGAGTTGTCACTAGCCAGTGCCTTGGAGCGTTGATAGAAGTTTGTAGATCAAACTTGCTTGACATAATTAAATCCTGTTTTCCCTTTTGTTTTCAACTTTTTGCGTGTTCTAAAAGTGCAAAGGTCGGGAGGCCTATAATTTATGATTAAAATCATAACGTGTTCCGTTGATAATGCAAGTATCTATATAATATGAAAAACACCCTTTTGGTATGTGACGCATTGTGATTAAGCAGTTCTGTTTACTTTTTTTCTTTTAATCATTAGTTGCTCTTACAGGCATGTCAACGCCTCAACGGGGTCGAAACTAAAACCGAAATATTATACATGGGAAAATTTTAATATATATATATATATATATATTTTTTTTTTTTAAATTTAAAATGTTAAAAAAAAAATTATAAATTAAAATAATAATGTGTTTTGCGTACTTTTTTTATCTTTCTTTCTTGAACGTTTTGAATGGTCGGGACAGCATTTCTATTTACTTGATCGCAAGTTGAAATGTTGTTTCGTACAGGTATGCTGTAGCACCTCAAGTGAGATTTCATCAGATTTAGAGCAACTCTTCCTTCTAAATTAGAGAACGCGAAAATAAGATTTAGAAGTACTTCTCACTTTCTCAGCCAAAACAAATACGAAGGGCACTGAAACATTGCAAAGTATACAAGTCAAACGGTATCTAAACATTGTCTAAGACTCTAAGTCGGGAACAAAAGAGGAATTCTCCGTCATTCCAGCCTTCAGTGGATACTGGTTACTGGATAACATAGATAGCACAACGAACTGCACATAAAACCGAAGAGCTCAATTTCTCAGAGTGAGATTTGGAGAGAAAGAGATGGCTTCGGCTGTTCATTGCCTATCTTCATGCTTAAGCCCTTCCTACCAAATTTAGCGGCCTTTCCATTAATGGCTCTTCTTCTTCATCCACTTCTGCTATTATATGCACTCCAAAACACTTCAGGTCTCTCAGTTTTTCCTCTGTCCTTTCCAGTAATTTTTTCTCCGGAGGTAATCCGTTCTTCATATCTATCTCTACAATTTTCACATTTAATTTCCCAGCATTTCTAAACTATTGTTTGGTTCCTTTAAAACTACTTTGAATTGAAATAAACATTTATCGAAAATTTTGAATTTTATGCTTCAAATACTAATGGAAGTAAACATAACCCACTTGGTTTAAGCTATTGAATACTAAGATTTTAGTTTTTTTCTGGTAGCAGTTAGACTATTATATTATCGCTCTTCTGTTCGTGGAAAATTGGAAAATTACGACATGTTAAGTTCTAAGTTGGGGATTGTTTTTGTGTTTCAGAGTTTTTGACAATGAGAGCAGTACATGGCCAATTCGCCGTTCTGTGGTCTGTGAGGCTGCTTCGACAAAAAAGGCTGATTCGGCTGCAAAGAGAACTCGGCAGGCCGAGAAAAAGCGCATCTACAACAAAGCCCGTAAATCAGAAATCAAAACCCGGATGAAGGAGGTACCTCTCCCTCTCTCCTTTTCTTTAACATTTAATTATTGATATTTAAATTTAAGGGTTTGGCTGCTTCTACCTTATAGCTTGTGTTTTGTGTATAGAGGGGTTTAGTATGTTTGTGTTATGTCGAATTTTTTGAGGGATAATGAGAGTCTTTAAAGTTTTGTTTTTACGTTATGTGTCTTTAAATGCTGTATCTAGATGCTTACGACATTTGATGTGTTTGTCTCTATATTCAATACTAAATTGGTTTGGGACATTCGGAGGATGTTTTTACCTTTTAACTGTTAATATGATTTCTTTTGTGCATTAAATTATTTTTCTTCAACTGGACTTGGTCAGCTAACTATTCAATTTTCAATCCTAATAATAGACTTTTCTCTTATCTATCATAACAGAGTTTGTCAAGTTATGTGAAAATTCACTGCAATGTGGTATAGTCTAATACCTGTATCAATTAAAAGACCAAAAATTATCAAAGGAGTAAACTTTGATCTTTGAGGCATGGTTATATTCAAAATCTTTACCGTGAGGTCAGACTGTTTTAAATGCTTTGGTTGGTATGATTTTGAACACCTATTGATCGGCTAAACCGCCGCAACTGTCAACTGCAAATAAGCTGTTTTTATTATGTTCTTCCTCGTTCATGATTTCAATTAAACACTGTTTCTAGAGGGGTTAGGGGGATTGGTATCCAAATTCATGAGAAAACAAACTAGGTTATTTCTGCAATTTTATTTGTACTATATCAGATTATTTTGTGGGATTGATTATGTCAATAGCTATACAATTAAGTCCCCCGCCCCCTTTGTGAAATAATGGAATTGTAAGCACTAAGCAATGGGGGCACAGAGATGGACTAAGAAGTTGAATTTAAACTATGATATCCATGATATAAATTACAAGGACTATATGCAACGTAGTTGTGGATTATTATTGAAGCACATCTTATTAAAATAAAATAAAAAAAGCAAAGTTGCAGAAACATAATCTTCTGGAGCAAGTACAGGGTGCTCGGTTGATGAAACTTACCAGGACATGGATTATATTGTTATCTGTGAAGATATATTTGAATAAACTTTGCCTTTTTTTTCCTTCCTTTTTTTTTTTTTTTTTTTTTTTCTTTTTTCTTTTTATCATTTTGTCCTTGTTTCAAAAGTGAGAAACTATATTGGTATTGTTTGCTAAATGGATATTATTTTGAAGAATCGTTAAGTTGAAGTGTCATGCTAATGCTGCTGAGCTAAAATGAGTGCAAATGGGAAGGAGATGCCGACCCTTCCTAGTATCTAATTTGTTACAGTTGTTGTACACTTCCTAGGTTTTGGAATCTTTGGATGTGATTAGAAAGAAACCAGATGCTCAGGCAGAAGAAATTATTTCCGTAGAAAGCTCATCGCTGAGGCATACTTGATTATTGACAAAGCCGTGAAGGTGGGAACATTACACAGGAACACTGGAGCACGCCAAAAATCTCGGCTAGCCAGAAGAAAGAAGGTTGTAGAAATTCACCATGGCTGGTATACCCCATCTGTAGACAATGGTTAATCAAACCTAGTATTTTTGTTAGGTGTGTAGAGGAACACCAACTGCAGTTCTTCATTTTTGTTACATACTATGCCTTTTGCCATGGAAGCACATAATTCATGCTCTTGCCTCATTTGTCCCTTTGAAGCTTGAACTAATGCATTCAAGTCTATTTTTTCCTTTTTTAAAATGATTACTGATGAACATATTTCACTCATAAATTTGAATTCAATTAAGTACCGTCACTAATGAAATGTAGAGAATGGTGTTATTCGATAATTTATTTATTTTTTCTATTTTGACAGCGGCATAATCAGCAAATTGAGTTTCCAGTCATTCGAATAGCTAGTTAAATGCATGTATAAACTCTTGAATAGTTTACCATGGAGTTTCTTTTAAGTAGCGTATTACATGCCCACTCAATCATTTACATTGGATGAGATTTAAATTTATGTCGTATAAAATAAAAATTAACCGAAAATGGGTTTTGGAAAACAAAAACACGGAAATTGTCTGACTTGATGGTCGAAATATAGTTCGGATAGGTTAGATTAAGAGTAATAATAAGTATTTAATCAAAATATGAAATATGAAATTCATTTACCTAATTAACTAACCATAATATGAAGTGTTGCTGTGTTGAGGACAGGTTGTTCAAGTTATATCGTACATTAACTATCAGTAACATTCACTCTATTTATTGAACTGGAAAAAAAGTGAAGACAAGAATCAGTCTTCAATTTAAGAGGTGACCAGTAGAGCATTATGCAACTCAGACGCAATCAATGGTAACAAAACGTAGGAAAAGAAGACTTCTGTTTAAGAGGCTAGAGGCCTTTGACGTATTGAAACATGTTACATGTATATAAATTTGTAAACATTAATTTAATTATATTATGTAATAAAATATTAAAAAATAAGTAACTTATTCATTGTTAAAGTCATTTTCATACATGACACATTATGTTTATAAATTTGTGTGTTTCTTATTAATCTTTGTAACGTATTTACAAGATTTAATAGGAGGCCAAAATGTAGGCCTCAATAGCCTTGAAAAGGTGTGAGGTGTTTTCTTTGCCCTCCTTAACATGGTGTTCCTTAATTTCATGGTCACCCTTGGTGTGATATCTGCTATTGCTTTTAACAATGGAGCCTACATCAGAGGATGCCGTCAATTTGGTCTCATATCATACTTGCTCCAAACTAGAAAAGCAAAGTCTGTATTTGTTTAAAAACTCTCCCGGTGGATGGTAATTTTCGAAATAACTATTTATGATACTATGCAATTTATACGACACGAGATATAAAAATAGTATATATGGAATTAGCTGCTTCAATGAGATCTTTTATTCTAATTCGGAGAGACAATTACCAAACGTTTAGCATTTCCTAATGCTTGATGCCAATGAGTTTTTTAATTTGAGAGGAAAAAAAAAAAAAAAACGGAAGAAAATAAATAAAAAAAAAAATGTTAGTTTTGATTTGATTGCGTTTGGTATATGTAATGGAAATAAACTATTCGTTTTAATATGTTAACTAAGATTATAACTCCACCCAAACTTCTTCAAAATTTTGGTACTCTTTTGAATAGTTTGAAATGTAGTACGAAGATAGGAAAAAACAGTGATCAAAACGTTTCATGAAATAGGTTAAATTCATATAATTAATTTTTGAAATATAGTTTAATTTAACCCCCTTTTTATTAATTTTATTTTAAGATAGACGTGCACATGTATAAATAAATAATGTGTCTATGTTAAAATAAAATTAATAAAAAGAAATTATGTTAAATTATTTCCCTTTAAAAATAGAGCAATTAATTCTTTTTTTCAAACATCAAGTAGCTAAATAAAATAATGGGAAATTACCAAAAATAGCACCCCTAAAAATTATAATAACAAAACTAGCACCCCCTTGTGTTCAATTAGAATTGAACGTTTAATATTGAACGTTCAATATTCAATTTGAACGTAAAATATTGAACGTTCAATATTAAATAGATCTAATTGTCGTCATTCAATTCTAATTGAACGGATAATATTGAACGTTTAATATTGAACGAGTCTAAATTATCGTCGTTCAATTTTAATTGAACACAGGGGTGCTAGTTTTGTTATTATAATTTTTGAGGGGTGTTAATTTTATTATTTTCCCAAAAATAATTAAACTTACGTGCAGAGATTGCTCTTTTTTAAAATAAATTAATTACATATCTTTGAATTTGTTTTATATAATTTTTAGATATGTGAACAAAATAGCATATGAAACATAAATAGGCAAAGAGCATTAAAATTGTAGCGAGCAAAGGAAACAGATATAAGTTGATCCAAAAAAAAAAACAGAGATAGGCTGTCTTTATATTTTAAGAAAATATAGGCACTAATATAAAAGTTTACAAAAATATTTTTTTATCACAATTATACATATAATAATTTATATGGTATAATTTAATTAGTCATCATTAATAAAGAATTCTACCATCCTTCCTTTATTCTATATCATTAATTTTATATTTAATTAATTATCGATACGTTACTAAATACGTATATAAATAATTAAAAGTTTATTGGTAGACCAGTACTTTTGTCCTTGGAGACTAATTTACATAAATTTATTTTATAACAAGAACTAATCACTTCATGATAACATAAAGGTTGTGCAAGAAGCGAGTAAGTGTTTAATATAATACAATAAAAAGTATAATATTCAAAATTTAAATGTATGTGTTATTGCCAATTAGAATCAAGAGATCCGCCAATTTAATACATAATTATTTATTTATTGAAAATTGAAAATTGAAAATTGAAAATAAGTAAATAACCATATACTATTAGTGTGCAATAATAGAATAAAGAGATTATTATCCTCCTATCTAACGGATATATTTCGGACACTCTATTTAATTGCATTCAATCCCTGACAAACCACTAATCATTAAAAAACTGAAATATATATTATGTCTTTACATAATCACATGACAGCTCACACCAAATATTATCAAGTCAGAATAAAGAAACCTATGGGATAAATCTGAAGCTAAAAAGGTGAATAAGAACAAATTCTGGAAAGATATCTGAAATTTGTCGAATAAATTATAAAAAAAAAAAAAAAAAAACGAAAATTGGTTGATATAAACCATCTTCACTATTTTTAATCTAAAATAGACGCCCTACTATCAACTATATTAATAATTCAAATTTATCCATGAGCATCAATTTTTGCAAGTCCAAATTTTGTCTACTAGTGATGCTCATTGAATATAGCATGAGAAGAGGACTATGGCTGTGAGAAGTAGCAGAGATGGACTGATTATTGCTGTGCGATGGTGGCACACGAGCATCAGCTTTACGACTCCATATTTTGCTTGACACTTGTTGAATATGGCATGAATGGTGGATTATGGTTGTGAGAATTGAAGTAGCAGCGATGGACAGGTTATTGCAATGCGATGGTGGCACACGAAACAATTGGTGGCTGAAGCTTCTCTCCGGCATAGAATTTTTATTTCAATTAAGGTGTGAGTGGCAGTAAAGAGATATGAGGCAAATGGAAGGTGTTCGAACGATGATGGTGAGCAAAAAGAAATGTTTCCAGTGAGGATGGAGGTGGGTTAGTGTTTGGTGTGGCAGCAGGACTGAAGGTAGGTAAAGGGGATAGGTTAGGCTCATGTGATGCCGTGATGGGGTTCGCGGTTTTTTTTTAATTTGACTAATTAGACATTTGTTAAATTGAATGACAATCGGTGTAGCATATTTCTAATTTGGTTACAATTAATTCTGAACTACTGTCAAACTTAATTACATATATATTCGATTAAACTCGGTTGAATTTTGATTAAATTTTAGTTAATTAATTAAGTGTCCAATTTATTATACACGTATTTAACTTAATATAAATGAATATGAGTCATCAACTTATCAAAATTTAATCATCAATTTTAGACAATATATTTAGACATATATTAAATCAAAATTTATTACAATTAATTAAAAATATTTTTATATAATGTTTAAAAAAAATCAAGTAAAAGGTTTATATATGATTTTTAATAAATATAATTATATAAAATTATTATATTTAAAAAAATAAAATTATAATAATATATAAATTTAAAAATAATAATATATAAATTTATATTTATTTTATATTATGGTTGAATTATCATAAAAAAAATTATTTTATTATATCATACAATAAAAAAACGTGAGTTTGAAAAAAAAATGTATGAATTTACGTAACAGTAGAATTGTTCAAAACTTCACATGGGTGCATTTTACATTTTTTTTTTTCCTAAAAATTTAAGAAAAAGAAAAAGGAGAATGTAATAAGTGTAAGGTCGGGAAGCACGTGACAGGAACCCAAATCCCGACATGTACCTAGTCAACACGGTATTGCTCCCAAAGGCCCCACCGGTTGTCTGTAGACCCGTCCGCTTCTGATTTGAGCTCTTTAAAACAGCTGTTTCGCCGTCGGTGCCGCCATCACCAATGACATATTTATATTTTAAAAAACTTAATAAATAAAGTAATTTTATAACTGAAAGGGCCCCAGATAACTCACACAACACTCAAGCCGTTTGATTGATGAAGTCCTTGAGATCAAGACAACCAAATATAAAATATAGATAAAGAGGTGCTTTTCTTATCTTACATTCAAAAACACACATAATGCCATCGTTAAGATGCTGATCAAGGCTCTATAATTCTATGTTTCATTGCTTTTAATTAGCATTTAATTTTTATTTAAGGGTAAGAATTAAAGTTCAAGATTCAGGCAATTAAAATGGTACGTTTAGTTGTAGGCAAGGTTGTTGCCCTAATTTTGCTCCCCAAAAATATATGCTAGAACCTAGAAACCGTCAAATGCTGGACAAGAATTATCTAACGGCCGTTTGCGTTACCAGTATGATTATGAATCACAACTCACAAGTATTCAAGTTTATTAGGGAAAATAACCCACATCAATTAAATTTGTTTTTTACTATTGAAAATATTGATTCATAACGTTCAGTTAGTTTAAGTTTTTGAAAAATTATAAACAGTGACTCGATCTCCATTAGCTTTCCTTACCGGGTTTATAGAGGACCAAACAGAAAAGTACATGAAAATAAACAGCGTTTAACGGAAAATCTTCGATTTTCTTAGAAGCTACACTTGTGGCATTTAGAGTGCTTAACATCAACAAAAAGTAAAGCTTATCTCATTTTCAGAAACAGAAATGAAAAAAAAAGGTTAAGGTACTTAGTACTCTATTTACATGTGGTTGATAGCTAATCAACTTAAACCTAAAGTGAATATCGGCTTGCTTTGCCCGTTTAAAATCTCTGTCATTAACTTGATGAACAAAGAGAACCGGACCGCTTAATTGGCCCACAAGATAAAATCGAGCATATGGACTCAAGCCTCAAGCAACTTCCGATGCCGGAGGAAAGTTGAGGTCAAGATCGAGCCGAACAGATGGAGCATTATGATCAAAATCAACAACTGATGATGAGTCAGAATCGCTGTGAACCTCACCGCCGGCCACCGTACGATCAAATATACATACTTTTTGGGAATTACCAGTTGTCGAATTATCTGATTGAGCAAAAGCGTCAAAAAATAAAACCGGCCGAGTTACGGGAATAGGTCTGTAGCAACCAGGTGCAGCAGCGAAGTAACAGTTTGAAGGGAAATGAGGAGCCAGAGAGAGCTCGAACGGTACAGAAGATGAGGACATCGGAGGCGGGGGAGGGGAAGATGATTCCACGGTACTGCTCTGGCTAGGGCTGCGCGTTGGCGCGTTGTTTTTCTTGTTGATTTGGGCGGTGTTGCCGTTATTCATGTTAAGGACCTCTGCAGGAGTGGGGAAGTTAGTTTTCGCCTTGGCACCACGGAACTCATGCGCAGCACTATCATAGGCACGTGCGGCCTCCTCCGCGGTGTCGAAGGTCCCCAACCAGACACGTGTCTTCTTACCGGGATCTCTGATTTCGGCGGCGTAGCGACCCCACGGTCTCTTCCTCACGCCTCTGTATCTGATCTCTTTGGAGTTAGAATTGGGGTTGGCTGCAACTGGTTGTTCTCTCGGAGCCATTTCGTATTTTATTGGTATCGTTGTTGTTTTGTTACCCAGACGTGGTAAGTGTGAGAGAAATTTTGGGGAGTGTGTGTTGTGGGTGGGAAAGGGAAGAAAGTGGAGGGGTTTTAAAGACTTCCATTTGGGGCGCTTGAATCGTCTACAGTACATATACCATACCCAAACGAGCGTAGCTAAGCACACTGATACGCAATGTCTATTGTGCCCCTAACAAAACTGCTTCGGAATTAATTTATTTATAAAATAAAACGTGTCACTATAATAACTAGTTTAATAATTTGGACCGTCAGATCCCACAAGACCGCTTCAAATGCCACGAAAGCCAAACCAGCACATTAATCTACCAGGAGCTCTCCGCTCCCTCATACGCGCACCGTTGTCTAAAGATCTGATCCGATTCACGCGGCTACGCGAAAGAGACGGTCCATAAGTTATAAATATTAACTGCAAAACTGCCGTCACAAACTTTCCGTTTATAAATGCCCAAAATCATAACACAAAAAACTATACTGACAGCGCCGTCTTAATCGCCGTTAGATGATGCCGTCCTTTACCCATACTCTCGCCGCGTGTCGGGACAAATGGCACCACGTGATGACTCTCTCAGTCGGACAAATTGGGTCATGTGGGTCCCCCATACAGAAGACAAGGGCGGCGGACCCAATGTTAAATGCGTGTTTTCGGTAAACAGACACCCGGTCCCAACTCATATTATGCAGTCAAAGGGCCCGTTGACTGCGCCGAATATTTATTTACTTTTTTTAATTCTAAGGCTCTACTGTTTGCTTTTTGGTGATTGAAGTATGAAAGGGGCACACGAGGTAAATGATGGCGAGTAATGGGATGATCCACGTGGGTCACAAATACGCTTTGATGAACTTGTTGGGTTATTTTGTGCGAAAGCAAGCAGATATTAGGTTATGACTTTTACAAATTATAAATAAACGAAAAATATTTTAAAAGTTTTTTACGTTTATAAGAATAAGTAGTTTAATCTTTTATTTATTTTTTATAATATTTAAATTTTTTTATAAAAAAATAATAATATTTTTTTATAGAAAAAGAATAATACAAATCCTATTTTTTAAAAAAATATTCTTAATTATTATAAATACTGCATAAAGTTTTTATATAAATAAAAATTTTCATATTAATACAAGTTTGAAATGTTACATTAAATATTGTATAAAATTTGGGTATCAAAATTAGTATTATTTTGTAAAAATAATTAATACTTTAGTTAAAAAAAACCAAAAAAATAATATAATATATTTAAAATGAATCCAAAAATTAAAGTAAAATATAATAAAAAATAAATTATTTTTGTAAAACTTCATAAAGATTTAATAAATATACGTAAAATCTTACATAATAAAAAATATAAGATAGACTAAATTATCATTTTTCATTAAAATAAAATCATTAGAGTCTATCCTATAAATAAAAGATTAAAATTAGGTTGTTAAAAAAAAAAAGTTAAGATTCTCTAATTATTTTATTTATTTATTTGTATTTATTTTAAATATTAATTATTTATTTTTATTTTTAATATATGAAGTGTATTTAAAATTATTAATGAAAAATAATATTTATTTTTAAGAATAAAAATATGATTTATATATGATAAATAAAAAATAAAAACAATTAAAATATCGAAATCCATAAATAAAAACTGAAAAGTGTTTATAAGGCATCATTCCAGTAGTCTAATAGCCAAGAATTGTACTGTAGTTTTTGTAGTTTATAATCTAGCTTTATGGATATATTTTACTAAACTAAAAGTAACTTTAATTAAAAAACTTTTACCGATATATACATTTACAAAAATTAAACATAAAAAATAAAGGGCACGTCTAAACAAAATTTCCCTTATCTTCTTTATTACCCGAAGAGTCACTCTACAGTATCTGCTGCAACTTTTGTCATCGAATATTATTTAATGAAAAAGCTAATAACATAAATTATATACGTATTAATATTTATATTAATTATAATTTTTTATATAGTTTAATAATAAAAAAAATTATTATATAATAAAATAAAATTAAAGTTATTAAATTATTATTTTTAAATGATAATACTACATAAAACGCCATAATTATTGCAACTACAATTAGGTGTGAAGGTGTGAACTTAATTTTTTTATTTATTTAATTATTTTGAGAGAAACATATGTCATTATCATATGAGTAACAAGGGTGATTGCTACTTCAAGTGGAATTTAAATTTTAACTTAAATAAGTTATTAACATTAAAATTTACAAACATATTCACAATAATATTACTTATAGTGTGTTCTTGTTAAAATATCTTAAAAAATTTTATTTATTTTTTAAAAAAATTTTACAAGAACAAATTATAATTAATAATTTTTGTTATCGTGTGCACAAATGCTTATTATTATTATTAAAAAAATATTAAAAATATATAAATTTATACTCATATTTGTATTACATCAATTATATTATAATACATACTAAAATTATTTAAAAAAATAAAAAAGATAATATAATTTTATAAATAATTTTATCGCACATTATAATATAATTAATATTGTATAAATTTATATGAAACGGCAGTGCAGCTGTGACTCTCTATCCGTCTTCTTTTTCTCTTTCTTTTAGCAACAGGGAGTGCCTGCTCTAAATGACCGTTCCTTTTTATTTTTATTTTTATATATAACTAAAAAGATATTTCCTTCAAATTTTTTTTTTTTCTTAATTAGCTGATCTTCCAACGAAAATGGCAAAAACAATCTTATTATTAAAAGTGATTCATGATATTAGAGTCATACTGCTGTGTGATAAAAAATTAGCAGTATGATCAAAAATGGTTAAAATTATGAGAGATAAAATAAAAATAAATCAACTAATGAAATCGATGTTATAATTAGAGATATTAAATAAGTTAAGTTGACACAATTCATCTTAGATGAGTTATAAATTTTATCATTTTTTTATGAAGTTATATCAATCAAGTTCAATTCATCACATTATTATTCTAAAAAATTAAACAATAAATTAAAAATATAAATAATTTTATTTATATAAAATATTAATATAAATATTATATTTTTATTAAATTTTATAAAATAGTAAAAAAAATAGAATCTTTAATTGCAATATTTTATAATAGTATTATTGTAATTATAAAATGCTATTATATATATATATATATATATATATATATTTTTTTTTTTTTTTTTTTTTTGTTAAATGAACTTATATGAGATAGACGCGTTAGTTTACGAGTTCATTTGAATTTAGGAGCCATGTAAACATGACTTTTTACCTCTTGAATTTATGAGCCATGTAAACAGAACTTTTTAGCTCTTGAATTTATGAGCCATGTAAACAGAACTTTTTAGCTCTTGAATTTATGAGCCATGTAAACAGGACTTTTTAGCTCATGAAATGAGTTGTGCTTAATTATTTATTTGACACAACTAGTCATGATATAATATAGAAGTGTTATGAAACACTAATATAAAAGGCATGCTAAATAGCATTTTTTAATTTAAAGGATGATGATAACGTTATAATTAAAATTGTAATAACTTTTTATTAATAACTAATTTTATATAATAATATTATTACCTATAATTTACAAATACACTCATTTAGTTTTTGAAATAGCAAAATATTTCCTACAATTTTTTTAAAGAGCAAACCTTTTTTTTTTTTTTTTTTTTCTTTCAAGAAAGCTTTGTCAATGTTTAACGGATAAAGTATTACTACACATTTATACCACCATAATTTATTAATTATGTCATGATCTCTACTTAGTATGGGTGTATATTCTACCATAAAATGTGCGAGAGTTGTGTATTATACTAAGTATTATAACACAGATTTTAAGACTTGAATCTGTATTTTGCTGTCCAATAAATCATAAAACTTGTATAATTACTTAAATGGTTCTATTATCTAAAGTGTCTGCTTAAGGTGAGTAAACTTACTTTTATGTAAAAAATTGTTCTTTACTATATCGAATAAATAAGATTTATCTAAATTATATTACAATTTTAATTATTAGCTTATTCTCACTTTTTACATTTCTTACATATATTAATTTTTTTTTTACAAATAACATTAGAGGAGAAGTGATTACTCATTATGTCAATATACTTAGTAGCAATATTTATTTTATCAATGACAAAAAATATAGGATATTATGGGAAAAAATTTATCCTGTTAAAATTAGTTAGGTAATACCCAATTGAATATTTATTTTTTAAGAAGAAAAAAAACTTCACAACTATAATAATTCCTATATAGTAATTTAGTAGAATTTTTATTTATTATTGTAACTAGTCACACACTTATTTTAATATTTTATATCTCAAACACTTAATGTAACTAATCACATACTTATATAGTATGAGAATTTTATTTGTATTCATTGCGAATTTAGCATTAATGTGTCTATTTTTTATTAGTTGTTATATACAAGACATGCATTAATATTTAAAAGGATGCACTGATATAAGCTAATTTAAAATTGATTAAGTTAGAATAAAATTAAGTAAAAATAACTTAAATAAATTGAGTATCAAATTTTTGAAATTCATTTATTTAAAAAATTTATAATTTTTTAAAGAATTTTAGAGTTGAAAATTTTTTATAAAATTTAAAAGACTCTCAGTAGAATTTAATAGAGTCATGTAATTCATGAAATTGTATTATTCTATGTCAATAATAGTTTAACCAATAACAAATAAATATAGTAAATGTTTGAGATAAAACATAAAAGTAGAAATATCTAACGCAGAAAAAATAAGTATAAATTTTTGCATAAATTAAACTAAAAGTTCATTAAATTTCATAATTTTCAATTTTATAAATTAATAATTTTTAATATATTTAAATTTTTTAAATATTATTTATAAAATTATAATTAAATAGACTTGAATTTAAAACATCATAAAAATATTAAAAGTCTAAATTAAATTTAAATTTATTAATCTTAATTTAAAAACCGAACCGACAGAAAATATTTATTAGAGTAGACCGTCCAGTCGAGCCCAAAAGTTTTCTTAAATTTACATCTATAGTGAAATATACGATATAATTTACCGTATTATATATAAACAAAAGATATGTATTAAATAATATATTAATTATTAATTAAATATAAAATTAAAAATAATAATGATAAAAATTTAATTTAATTATATCGTATAATTATTATATGACATGTCTAGTTTTCATTAGTGGTCTGGTCATTCCTATATCCTATCGTATTCCCTTCCGCATCTGATGCATTTAGTCATTGGTTTGGGGTTTTGTTTTTCTTCGGAATCTTCCCTCGACTCTATCTACTTGTTTCTCTCTCTGTGACTTATTATTGTGCTGCCGTAGACGGACTTGTCAACTTCGCAGTCGCCGATCAGTCATCTGAACCCTTGCAATCCACCGATTTGTTAGGGCAACAACAGATATAAACTCGAAACCCCAAGAAACTCACAAAAGAAAAGCAAAAGGAAAATGCATTCTTTTGGGTACAGAGCCAATGCTTTGCTAACATTCGCACTCACCCTCTTGGCTCTCATCTGCGCCATGGCTTCCTTTTCTGACAACCTTAACCATCCTACTCCCACTGCCGAAGTCCAGGTCTCTCTTTTCTTAGTTATTGTTGGCATTTTTTGTTTTTGTTAATAATGTAAATCCTGCGTTCAGATTATTTGTAATTCTGAATGCCCAATTTTGATTCATATAACACTTTATCATTTTCTGGGTTGTTTAGGTGTTGAACATCAATTTGTTCCAGAAGCAACCCAACGGCAACGACGGGGTATGTTTTCTATAATTTTTTCTTGTTTAACTTTGCTTTCATTAGTATTTAGGTGAATTTCCTTAGTGTGATGTTGTTACTTAATTTTCTGTGAAAATATCAAGCTAAGATCTTTTAGATTATGCTTTTCTAATTGCGTGTGAGTTTTAAACCTTATTAGTGTGTGTATATTTAGTTATTGGAGCGTAATTCCATTATGAAATTAGGATATATTATCGTTTATTTGATGGACCTAAGTGTAGTATACTCAGGGTTTGGCATGTTTCTGGTGCCAATATAACAACCTTTCGATAGAACTAGGACAGAAGAAAATGGAAATGATAACGCCATGGCCTTCATATGTAACCAGTACCTTTTCCCCTTGTTTTAGTATCATCAATTTAATAGCTATTTAGGGTCAGGTACTGTAATGCTTGCATTTTCTTACTTCAACTGACTAAAACTGAACCCAGAGATTACCCAAAAGTATAGACGATGTAATAGACGTCTATATGATTGGCACTATTATCTATTTGCAATTCGATATTGGATTCTCCTTTATATTAAATTCAAAAAAATCTTGAAAAGGAAGTGGTTGTGTAACGTTTTGGGACATTTTGCGTTACGTGCGTAGAAACATTGGTGGCTAGATGGATTCAGGTATGAATTTGGAACAACTTATGATAAGTATACCAGACGTCTTATCTGGGTTTTCCTGAATTTAGTAGAACTAGGAGATTGGAGCATATATCCTAGTTGTTTCCTTTTTCTTCTTGTTTGATGACTAACTTGACCAATACTCGACATTGGAGATATGAGTAGAATGACCTTATTTAGTCGTATGGTATTTTGATGTGTCATTTTCTAAATAAAAAAAATACAAACATCATTAAAATCATATAGAGAGAGACTCATTTTTCTCTTCTGGATAGCTAAATAAAATGGTATATCTATTTGGAAAAGGATTAAATAGTTTCAAACTATTTCGATTTCAGAAGCCTATAATTGTCTATTTGGGTCAACTATTGCACAAAAAAGAAAGCAATGTATTTTTTTTTTTTTATTTCCCTTACTTTTCTGTTTACGTTCTCGTTTGAAATTTTCATTGGCTAGCTATACATTCAACCTGAACCAACGTGTCTTCATCCCATGCAGGTCAGTATGACTTTGAATATATCAGCAGACTTGCAGTCATTGTTTACATGGAACACAAAACAGGTTTACCCGTTGAGATTTATGTTTTACTTTAGCTGACCTTTTTCCAGCCATCATTTTTCATCATATATGTTTTCTCTGTGGCTTTAATTATTTGGATGTTGAAGGTTGTTAAAAAGATGCTGAGGTAGCTCTATGATAATATCTCTTATACTGAAGGATTTTGACTCATTTAGTGGAATAATTTTTTTAAATTTTAGATATTCGTGTATTGAACTACATACAAGCACAATTATTTTCTCTCTATTTTATATCTAGTGAAAATTCAAATTATACAAGGCACAAGATCAGCTCAAATTAGGGAGATACACTCCTTTATTCACTTGTCTGTTAAATTACACAAAATAATTAATCTGATCCAATAAAGTCTTACTGAAAATATTGAACATATTTTTGTCTTAACATAAACACAGGTTTTTGTATTTTTGGCTGCCGAATATGAAACCCCAAAGAATACCTTGAATCAGGTAATCTTTTTATGCATTTGGCAGCCTGGCTGTACAAAATTTGTATCATTGTCTTTTCATTAAATTCTACTTCTGGATGCATATAATGTTCCATTCATACCTAAGCTATGCTATGCAATGCACGCCTGCGTGGGATTTCTCCGTCTCTTTCTTTTCCTATTAATTAACTCTCTGTTTATTTTTACTTTTAACAGATCTCCCTTTGGGACGGTATTATACCTTCCAAGGAAGATGCCAAATTCTGGATTCGTACCTCAAACAAGTATCCTTTTATAGACCAGGTGTGCTACCTTTTTATGAAATAGTTGTGCACGTGCTCATTACGTTGATCATCCAAGTTAAATCTAATGTGTCTTCACCCTGTAGGGAAGCAATCTCCGGAGTAAGAATTTCAACATGACAATGCACTGGCATGTCATGCCCAAGACTGGTAAGATGTTTGCTGACAAGATAGTTATGCCTGGATACCGCTTGCCAAAGGAATATAGATAGAGCATCTTGTGTACCTTGTTCCTGTAACTTTAGTTTAGCCCTTCAAAATCAACATGCCATATGATTTAGAAAGATATAATCTCAATTTGGAGAAAGAAGGAAAAGGAAAAATGCTTGAACTTGGTCGATCAGGACCCTATCTCCTCTCAAGGGAGAAGAGTTCTGCAGCCCACAGGTATACAGTTTGAAAAACATTTTGACAGCTCTGTGAATTTGGGAGTAAAACTTTTTATCCATTAGTAAACCTTTTCTCAGATTTCACAAATTTGTGCGCGTGGTGAGTCTGATTTTGTAAACTCTAATTGGTTATGTGCTTTTTGTTCCAAAGGAAATCGTTCAGGAAGTAAAGTTTATTGATTCTATACCTCTCAGTTTTTTTTGGAAATTTATCATCTAAATTTTATAATCAATCAAATAGCTATTTAAATTGGTTCTCAACCATGCCTTACACCTGTCTATTTAACTTTCACATTTAAAACTTACTCTTGAAATAAAGTGAAAACAGAGACGGCCCTAAACCTACGTTTCTTGCAATAATCTAAATTGTTCTTCGGTAAAACTATTGCAAGTAACTTTATAAACTAGATAATTTTAATATTGGTATGCAATAGGTTTCTTATTCAAAGATAATCAAGGTCGTAAAATGATGAAGTTTCTGAGGTTTGTGTTTCTTTGAATAATTATTTAGACAAAACTAAACTTCATAAGTTTTAAGAACTTGAACATGGTGCAACTATACGAATGTTTTGATTCTCCAATTTTTAAAATTTGTAAATATATATATATATATATATATATATATTTCAAAACTTTTAAAAATCTTATAATATATAATTTAATTCTTAAATTTTTAAAAATTTACAAATATGTATATAGCTCGGCGGTTTAACATATGATTTTAAAATTTTGGATAGCTAACAATGATCTTAGTTTAAGAGAGGAAAAAAAAATGTGGCAAAGGCCAAGAAAAATAAATTTCGTTTTGGTAACTCACTAATTTGCAAAAGTTGTGCGAGGAATGGGGTTCATGAAAATTAAATTAAACTGAAAACATAAAAAACCACTCCGACGCTGGCACATGCTTCGATCTTACAATTCCAGCATTTTCGTTTATCATTATTCGGTTCTTATTACCTATTACTTAATCATTTTTAGCCCATTTCAAGTGTCGTTTCTGATATTCTTTCTTTGATTTTGTGTTCTAACCTATTAAGGGCTCTATTTTGGTGTATTTGAAGTGTTTGCAGGAAATCTAGATGGGTAAATCTTCTATTAGGAGGAAAAAGCTTTCAATGACTTCATCGAAGGTTCTCTTCCTTTCTCTTTTTCCTTCTTGTGTTTAGGTCTTCAATGTTTTGTTCCAATTTTTTTTTTCTTCCAAAAATTATTTTCTATATGATTGGATTGTTGAACTAGTATAATCATGCATTAAATACTCAATAACATAATCATTTAATAATACATATCAAAATATTTATGTAAATCAATGGTTTCTACGGCGACCTTATACGCAAGTATATATTTTATATTTAATCATATGTTATATTATTGAAATAAATTATCATTATTCAGCTGTTTATTCATGATTAGTTTATTTCTAACATGGATTATTTCCATCCTTTGTCAATTGTCATACTCTCTGAGTTCACCTATAAGAAACTTGTCCTTTTTGCTTGTATCTGAGAAAATTTCTCAATAAAAAAAGGAAAGATAAAATAGTTCTCAGGATTATGTTTCTTCTTGGTGGTCACAAATAGCACTTTTATGTATATCTAGCCATATTTCATTAAATTTCTACCACTGAAGTTTTTACTTTGTTTTTTCCCCCTCCTAGTTTATATGTTTTTACATAATTTTTTCTCATCGATTAAAACAAACGCTAGGCTTCAGAAGTTGAGAGCAGGATTTTGATTTTGCTTTCCTATTTATTTATTGTTAATTGTCGATAGTGTATCTAAATATGCATAACTGACTACTTAGGCTCGCACGAGGAAAGAGAGTAAGATTAAGAGTAAGAAACATAAATCAAAGAAGTTTTGCCGTCATAATTTAGTTTCTTCTGATCATGGTGGTGGCTCGAGTAGTTCATTGTCAGTTTCACCTTACTTATCTTGTTCCGTGGATAAGTATGGATGCAGAAGGGCTCCATCCCGTACTTGAAAGGATGCAAAAGGTAGTAGGAAGATGTCTCGACCGAGACACCCTTATAGCAGCAAAAGCGAGGATCCCCCACTTTCGAGGAAGAGAAAAATGTCGAAGACAATCCATGATAATGAGGATAAGAAGAAGACCTATTCAAAGAAGAAGCTTAGGAGAGATCTAAGAGTCGGCTTCATAAATAGTGATTCTTTGAGAAGCTTAACTTGTAAGGGCGGGAGTTTCAGCAGTCATGAGACTAAACGTAAGAAGAATAGGGGTAGGCATGCTAAAGAAGAGATGGATGAAAGAAATGTAGGGAATGTTAAAGGTTTGGGCAAAAGTAGTAGATATAGGTCAAGCAGTCATTCGTAGTCAATGTAGTGAAAGTAGTAACTACAGCGGTGAGGAGAAAGTATCAGCAGAATCTGCACAGCACAATTTGAGGCAATTGAGATCAGTTATGACAGTTGTAGACAAAGATCGGGATGGCAGAGAGTTCACCAGGGATGAAGATAAGGAAGATATTATACATTTCCTGAATGATTGTCCTTCTTACATAAGTAATGATAGATATGATGGCGGGAGCAAGAGGGGGAGAATTGCACCTGAGATGACTATGAGGTTAGAGAATTGTAAAGGGGATGAAGTTGTTGTCTCAAATGCCTAGATCACTAAACCGGAGGTAAAAAGTAAGGTTTTTGACAATAATTACGAGGGGAGACATGATGGAAATTATGCTAGCAGCGACAGACACATTGATGAACTTGGTACGATTCATCCAGTTAGTGAGAAAACAAATGAGTTATCTGGAATTACTGGTATTCCACATGGTAATGATTTTGAGTCCGTCTTAAGACTGCAGGCTTTGGAGAATTTAAGAATGTTCAGGGGAGGCTTCAAACACACACCAATTCAAGTGACAACAATGTGAAGCAATCATCAGGCATAAAGGCTAAATCTATTCATAGCAAGTGCCCAAGGAGGAGGATTCTAGGGTCTCTGCAAAATCTTCAGGGAAGGATACAGGTGCTGAAATGGTTAGTTCAACCAAAACCTGAACCATAAAAGAGACCCAAGGGCCTGTTTTGAGGAGGAATGCTATGTATTCAAATAAGAGTGATCCAAACTTGCCATATGGGATGAATTATAGCGTGAATCAGTTTCTGTGAAGGACATTGGTTGTTCAATAGATCAGATAGATGGTCTTGGTAATTCCAATATAGAGGTCAATTTAAGTACACGGGTTGTACAGCCTGATTCGACTCAACGAGAATGGACGTTTTGATCATCAAAACCTTGTTCCAGTTTGAAGCGCTTACCTACTTCAGAGAACCTCCTCCTCGAGCAAATTTGTTGATTACTGATCATAATTTAGATGAGACCTTTGCCATTAAGCAACGAGCCATGACTGTAAGAAGCAATAATGATGTCGTAACCCCTGTTACTGCCTGTGGTTCTACTGCTCTTGGTTCTTCTGATGCCACTGAATCTACATTGGTAGAGAATAGATCTGATAAACCTCGAGATGTTGCTAAGATTGGCTCTCAGTATGAGTAGAAAACGATGTCAGTTATGCGTGGTGGAGAAATGGTGCTGATGAGCTATGTGTTTCAATATATATTATCTTCTAACAGTAATTTCAAATAATATCCTAGAAATGTTGAATGTTTTATTATGAGTAGTTTACGATATTAAATTTAGCTAGTCATTGATGTTGTCTGCTAGGTGAGCTATAAGGTATACATCCCTAACAAAGCTCTTGCTTTGGCTAGGAGGCAACTCAGGCAGTGATACTTGTTCCATAGTTACAAAGCAAACAAGCACAAGCGCCTGTTGGTTAAAGCTATAGAGCTCCAAATCATGATCTATGTAATGTGTCACATCTACACAAAGGAAGCATCAGCTGTACATATTCACATAGGTCACGTTTGGTTCACTGAATGTAATCGTAATCGTAATGAAATGTAATGTAAAAGGAATAGCATTACTATTACAGTGTTTGGTTTAGCCACTGTAATAAAAAAAAGAATCAATATTACAGTATTTGGCTTGACCACTGTAATAGAATGAAATTTAATCAAGGGAAAAAATATATTTTTTAAAATTATATAATTATTTTAAATTCAGCAATTCAGCAAAAAAAATTTTAATCACAAAAAAAAAAAAATGCAACATATACAATTTCAGCAATTCATAATAACTAATAAAATTTAATTACAACAAAAAAAAAATTCAGCATATACAATTTCAGTAATTCATAACAACAACTAATGAAATTTAATCACAACAATTTCAGCCAAAAAAAATGCTGATAAAAAAACCAAAATCAAAAGTAACCTTAGTAATATGCAGAACGCGAGAGGACGGCAAGGGCGACGGACGGTTGAACACGACGGATGGCAGGGGCGACGGACGGCTAAACGAGACGGACGGCAAAGGAGCACGGACTGCTGAACGCGACGGACAGAGGCAGGGGCGCACGGACGCTAGAGGCAAAGGCAGAGGTGCACGAACGTGACGAAAGGCATGAACGCGACGAACGACAGAGGCGAACGGACGGCTGAACGCGAAGGACAACATGCACGCTCACGTACGGCAGAGGCGCACGGACGACTGAGGAGGACGGACGGCAATGCTCACGGAAGAGGGAGACACGAGAGGCAGAGGTGTAATGTAATGACTTTTCCTTGTTTTAGATTGTGTAATGACTTTTTCTTCTTTTAATGTAATTGATTACATTACATTATATATGTTTAATACAACCAAACGTTGTAATGTGCAGAATTAATTATATTCTCTATTTCATTACAACCAATCAAACATGACCATAATATTACTATCACAAAAGGGCACCACATCTATCACAATTTTAACTAACGAGTGGTTTCTCATTGCATATATTTTTGTGTGCCAGACTTTACTTGCAATAATATTGCGCCATCCATTTGAAAATTGCTATAATTAGTGAATTTTAGATGGCATCTAACAAATAACAATATGTTTATATAATGAATTGACTCATTCATGATCATTGATCATTGAATGCCTCTTGGAGTTCATTTTATAAGGGATATAAGAATTGATCGGAGGTAATTCATTAACAAAATCTCTTATTTCAAGTCAATAAAACATGATTTGAAAAAATAAACATTATTTTTCTCCACAATTTTTACGTACATTCTCTTTGATATATAGATTAAACGTACTAAAAAGTACAAGTCAACAATGTAACAAATAAAATTTTGTTGTAGTGCAATTACATATGTTTCATGTGAGCAGTGAAGGGAAGTGAGTTTGGATCCCTATCAATATAAATGAGTATGTATGCGAATATGTAATTAAGTAAAAAAAAAAAAAAAAACAATATAACAAATACAATTAAAAGTTAGCCGTACTTTTTGTTAGATATAGAGTTTAGAAATATTAACTTTTCAACTAGATGACTCCAAATGCAAATTGTCACAATAACATATGTATTAAGTAAGCAGTATAAAGACGTGATTCGAACCTCGTCTTATACAAAAAAATAAATGACTTAACTTCAATTAAAACGTTAAAATTTTATCCAAAAATGTGAAGTTAAAACTTTCAATTTATATATTGATGAGATCTCTAGCGCCATGAATTTTTACTAAATTTTTTAATGCAATTATTTATATTTTTTATTTCCCTGTAAGCTTGTAACCTAATAGGAAAAATATAGGGTGGATGGCAGCCACAATCATGTAGCTTTTGATAAAGAATCAGAAAAATCTTATAAATTTTAAGTAATTTAAATAAGTCCTATAGCTTTCATAAAAATAGCACAAAAATCTTGAATTGATCATTAATAATTTTTTGAAAAAATTAACGAGGACAATTTTAAAATTAAAAAAAAAAAAAAACAAGTTCGTGTCTATAACATCTATAAATTGTTAAATATAAAATATCTTTCAACAAAATTATACATTATATATTAATTTTAAATCATATCCATCTATTCAACAATAGCAATTTAATAATCATATATATTATGTTGTAAATGAACTCTATTTTTTTGATGGATAAGTCAATGGTCGAGATTCAAAGTTTTTTTTTTAATATTAGATGCACATGTCAAGTTATTTATGAAACGACGTTGCTGTAAAAGTGAAGTAAAATTTATATATTAAAAAAAAAATACAATCAATACATCAACACTTTAAAAATGAAGAGTAAAAAAATCAATAAACAAACTAATAATTAAACTTAAAAAATAAAAACTTGTATCGTGGTTCCAATAATTGTATCTTCACCAAATCTGGCCTCCTTCTTAATTAGGTTAGCAGAAATAACACCTCCACCATGATCAAGTCCCATTTTTTTTTTTTAATTCCAAAATTATCTTTTCTAATTTTTCAAAAAAAAAAAAACAAAATTAATTAATAGTCAACTCAAAACTTTTGTGCTATTTTTTTTAAGCAATAAAATTTTTGTGCTCATTTGTCAAAAATTAACCTTATTATATATTTCAATTTTGATTATTAATTTGATGTCTTCCACGTGCAAAACATGTGCGTAGTTAAAAATCTCCTACCTATACGGGTAACGTTTTTACAGTTTACCCGAACAAAGAAAAAGGATATTTTATTAACTGCCATAAAACTTTCACGGCATGCTAGGTTCTAAAGAAATGCATTTGAAGAAGTAGTATAAAAAAAAAAAAAAAAGAAATCATTGACTCCATATTTGAAGTAAAGGCAACTACTAAGAAAGACAAAGAAAGACAGCTAGTGAGACCCAGCGTCAAGTAAAAGCCAAAACTTTGAATCAAATTCCACACATGAAAAAGAGAAGCAAACGAAGGAAAACAAATTGTACATAGATATCATAAAACATAGCCACGTGTCCCAATAGCTATCACTTTCAAAATAATATTGCTTTTACTTTCACTTTCACTACCACAACCTTTTTCATTCCTTAATCCCTAATCTTTCTTGATTGCTTGGGTTGGTGCCTGCCTACTGCTAACAAACAAGCAAAGTTGCTCATATTACGAAACAAATTCTAATTTCATCCCCACCAATAATTAAATTAATTAATCGTCGTCAAATCTTGTACCTATATAAAACTCCCTCCAGTCCCATTCACATTTCATGCTAAATTAACACTGTTTTTGCTTTTCTCTTTAAATGTACAAAACCCAAAAGTGCATGTACTCTTACCAAAAACGTTATCTACTTGTGATATTATATTTGTATTTGTATTGATCTTTTCTTTCTTTTTCGATAAAACGATTTCTTGTTAATTTACGTGAAAATATTTTTATCAATTTTCACTGATATTGTGTCGATCGACTACTTCGAGAGAGAGAGAGAGATCATAATCGGAAATGGCGCAGAAGAAATCATATTTGGTAATAATGAAGAGGTTAGTAGCAGCATTAAGCTCAATAGCAAAGGCGAAAACCCTAGCTCTAAAGAGCAAAACGAACGCCCTCAAGACACGTATCGTCATATTCTCACTGCTCAACAACAAGAAGTTGGTGATGAGCTCCATCTCTCACAAATTCCAAGATCTAATCGGTCACCACCACCATCTTCGTGATCAAGAATCCAAATCCTACGGCATTGACGAAATGTCCACGGATTTACAAAGCACTAAGGCATTTGTTATACAAAGCAACGACGGCATTACTGATGTGGTACAACAAGAAACCTTACCCGAAGATCATCAGAAGCATATTGTAGATTGCTGGAAACAAGAATACGACGGCGACGGAGACTGGGAGAAATACCCGAACCTGACCCACTCGATGTTCGAGATGGAGGAAGAGGAAGAAGAAGAAGGAGCAATGTCGTCGGTGGCGGTGTCGGTGATAGAGATGGTGAAACACTCAAAAGAAGAGAAAGGGGAGAAATTCAAACTAGAGGATGAGATAGATCACGTCGCTGATCTGTTTATAAAGAAATTTCATCGCCACATTTTGCTTCAGAAGCAACACTCCCTTAAGAGCTACCAAAATATGCTCCAGCGCAGTACCTAATTAAAGTTCGTGGTGATCTCCTCACTCACTCACTTCACTTCACTTCACTTCACTACACTACTCGACTATCAAATTTTTTTTTATTTTATATTTAATTATCAAACTATAAACGACTTAGAGATGAATGAGATTAATGAAGGAAGAAAAAAACTATAGTATATTTAATTGTTTCGTTTCATATTATTTTATTAACGATTAGGAAAAGAAATATATTATATATTATTACAGTAACATTAAGCAGATAAAATCAGCACTAAGCTCAACTGATATCTAATTGGACTGCATACTACAGGAAGGTAACTAAACAGTCTTACTGATACTCTCAATTGGCTCATAACCACATAACTTGCTTCTATTTTAAGTGGGTCCCAATTTTTTATTTTGTCTTACTTTATTAGAATCTGACCGGATTGAAGATCACATCTTAATTATTATTATTGTTTAAAAATAATACTACCTTAAATCATAATAATAAAAATAATATTATAATATTAATTTATATTCTCTTAATTCTTTTATTTTTATTATTTTGGGTTTTTTCTTCTTCTTAGGTCCTACGAATGAAGTCGAAGGATCCACCATCAGTTTAGCAAATATATAATATCTTGGTAGTCACTTAGTTGGGTTTAAAAATTTCTTATAATTTAGATAATAAATTTTTTAATTTTTTATCATAAATTTAAATTTAAATCTTACTCAAATATATAAGTATATTTTTTCTTTATTAATAATAATCATAATAAAAAAAAAAACTTTAGAAATTTTTTTAAAAGAGATCCTTACTTCAGTGTCTTCAAATTTTATGGAGTGTCTACCGATTTCTTCTGGCTTTTCCTACTACCTTTATTTATTATTATTATTATTTTAAATACTCAACTTACATAAAACTCAAATCTGAAACTTTTTACTTATTTATGTATACTAAACTACAATCTTTATTTTAAACGTTTTTAGTATTGAAATTCAACCAAAACCATGACCAAGAATATCAAATCTACATTTAATAAAAAATACGAAAGTCACGGGTACAAAATATTAAAAAAAAAAAAAAAAATTATAAAACTTTAATATTTTAAATTACAATGACGTTTACAAAAAATTTCACCAATGTCAATCTATTTAATATTTCTCTAATATTTTCATAAAATTAAAATGCTGGTATTTTAATCTTTGAAAATAAAAATGTGACATTTAAAAAAAAAAAATCCTAATTTATCACCCAAGTATTGTTGATCAAAAAATTTATTCACTTATATATACTTTTTTTTTAATATCGTTTTTCATTTAAATTTTGTGTCCGGCAAAAACAAATCCCATAAATTCATGAAAGAAAATATAAATGTTTTACACTCACCTTGTCACTAAATTGAATTTAGATGAAAAAATAATTATACTAAATTTAAATCTACGTGTGTTAAAATAAATCACACAACAATCGCAACAACAATCTACCATAAAAAAATAAAAATAAAAAAGTTTAAATCCGAATAGTCCCTAGTGGATGAAAATGAATCATAGCAATAAATTATATATTATATATAAAAATTTGAAACACGTTTAATATTATTTTAAACAAAATTATTCATATATTTTAAGCTAATGATATTAGTTGACTTTTTAAGATCTACAATCATATTTAAATAAGGACTACAAAATTTATCTATTAATGATCTCATCTAATAAGAACTCTAATTATATAATGTTCACTACATCTAATAAAGACTTTAAATATTATTTTAATAAGAACTCTAAAATTTATCAATTAATGATCATCTTCAATAAGAACTCTAATTATATAATGATTAATATATCTAATAAGGACTCTAAATAATTATTATTTTAATAAGGACTCTAAATATAATAATGAAATAAGGATCACATTAAATGATGATTAGTTAATTACCATATCTAATAAGGATTCTAAATATTATTTTATTTTTACAAATATTTTAGAAATATGAAAAAAAATTAATTTTATATTTATTTCAAATATGGTGTAAAAATTAATAAAATAATTTACAGACATAATTTTAATTTTTTTAGATAAAAATAATAAAGAGAGATGACTAGAGAAGTGTTTCCACCACTTAAAACCCCTTCTTAATAATTCGGGCATGAGATCAGTGGGGATTTAGGACTCCAATTTAGAAGGGTACTAATCAACAATAAAGTTTAGAAAATCTCATGTGAAAAATAAATTAAATATTATAGTTAAAATTGACCAAAGAAGTATTAAAATATGGGTTTTTTTTTTTTAAATTTTAATTTTTTTTTAAATCAAGTTAAACATAAAATTTAAGCATACATTTTATATTTAGAATATGTGCTTAAAATTAAAGTTTAAAGATAACACTGTATATTTAATATGATCTAATATTTATATATTTTTTAAAATTTATATATATAATTATATTTTTAATCGAGGAAAGGCACGTAACCCTCTAATGACTATATAGATCCCCCTCTGCATGAGTATGATTCTCATCCGTCAAATCTATATGTAGTAACCTTTAAAAAGGGCAAGAAAAAAAAAACATTGAGAAGAACCTTCTCCATGGACCATGGTTGAATTTAACATTATGTTTTTACTATGAAAAACTATTTTGGCAAGTCAGCGATATTATTCTAAACATTCATGACACATTTATGAAACAGGATACAATATTGTATATATGATTTTATAAATAGTAGCAATATTGTATATAAAATATAGATTAATTATCGTATTAATTATTAATTGAATATAAAATTATTAATATAAAATGATGAGGTGGAAATCATTTATTAATAAAATTTAATTAAATTTTATCATATAATTTAATGTTTACATCAAATAATAAATAAATAAAACATTTTTATAAGGTGAGAACATAGTTGAGACGATTGTCTTCAATATAAACTAGAATATATTTAATTAATACTTTTAGAAAGAAAGTTTGCTTCAACTTAATTAAATTAAGACCAAATTGACTTTTATTTTTAGTACGTTGCTGTATATATCACATAAAATTATAACACAAGTAGTTTTAAAAAATTATTTTTACTTTTTTATGTTATTAATTATTTCCAAATTTTTAAAGCAATTTAGCTGCTTAATTATCAATAATGTGACACATGAACTTTTAAACAAAAAAGTAGGACAAAGCTAAATCCATTTCGTAAAATTATAAAAAATAATATCTTAAATTTTAAAATAATAAAAATAATATTTAAAAAAATATTAAATAATAAATTAATATAAATTATCGTAATTAATTTAAACAGTATTTAATTAAATGAATGTATAATATAATAATTATTTTTATAATTATAAAAATACATGATTTAAATATTAAAAAGTATATATTTTATTTTTATTATTATTTATTACGAGGATGTTACCAAAATTGAGGAGAAAAAAAAATTGAAAAAGAAGGGAAATTTTTTTTTTTATATATATGTGAAGATAATGAGCTAAAACTCGGAAAGGCATTCGGAATAGAGAATGGTATTCTCATCGAACCCATTAGCTCTGAGTGTACCCGAGGCTGTTTTTGAGTCCTGGCTCCGCGACAATGGTTACCTTGAAGTCCTCGACCAACGTATCTCTGACCTTCATCACCTATCCTCCTCCGCCATCCCTACTACCACTCCAACAAACACGACCACCTCCACGACTACTGTCACAGGTTTATTCGTCTCGTTCGTCTCTCGCATCGCTACCCTGTTTTCGCTCTTTGCCTTCTTCAACCCCTTCATCAAGCTCACTGCCGATGACTTCTCCGGCCAAACCCCTCCATGGACTACTGCTTTTATTGGCTCTTGCGATTCCTACTCCTTCCCTTCTTCCTCTTCTCAGGCTCATATGAGGGTCCATGAGAATGTCAAGCGCTATGCCCGCAACTATGCTGTCCTCTTCTCCCTGGTCTTTGCTTGCTCTCTGTAAGCTCTATAATATTCTGTTCATTTGAATCTATTTTTCTTTTGCGAGTTATGGTAATTGCCTAATTGGGTTCTGTTTAATTTTCGACGAAGGGTTTGAAGGATTGATAAAGACCTGAACTTGATTTAAAATTGCCATTTCTGGATAGAAATTGAAGATAAAATGTGAGATAATATTGGGAAAAGAAAGATCTATTTAGGTTAGGGAATTCTTCAGTGTTCTCCTGCTAATTATTGAGGATTCATTTTTGGTTCCCGGAAATGGGAACAAAAATATGAGTACTGTAGGAACCATATGAAAATTCTCCACACGAAGCTTCTTTGTCATATTCTGATGTAGAAAACAATATGAGGTTAAGATTCTTTGAGTCAGTTGTTTTAGATTTTGCATTCGTTAATTGTGTTGATCAATGCTGATTATTGGTAACTAGAGAATTTTTGTTCGATATTGAACGATTTTTAGTTTCACATAAACGCTCCATATACATGCTGATATAACATTGAAGGAATGGCAACTTTTCTGTGAGTCTGTTATTGTGTATGGAAAGACGAAAGTGTGGGTTGTTTTGGTTGCTACATGCTTTCTTTATCTAACCTTTTTGGGTTTGCTGTTGATGGGTTGAAGGTACGAGATGCCCATTGCACTTGTTGGATTGATATCATGCTTGGCAATGTGGGATGCCTTCAAATTTTGTAGCGAAAAATGGGGACTTGATCAATATCCATTAATTCGGCAGTGTTTGGTTAATGTTGCTCTATGCGGTGAGTTAACGACAAGCCATAATGTTTCAGAAGTATTTTTGTATTATGTTTGAGCACACCATCTATTTCCATTTTTCTTTTGCTAAAAAATTCATTAAGGCTTATGTTTAATGGTGACTTTATGAGACAGTTACTGGTAAATTGGTAATAGAGGATCGTGCTGTTATTCTGTCATGTTGCTCAAGTGCTTATAATGATGGGGACAATTTTTCTCTTGTGTAATTGTTCGAGTCCCTCGTTATGGAGAGATGACATGGCAATTCGTCTGTAGTAGCCTGTAGTCAAACTGTAGCTAAGTTATAAGAAATTCTTAAGACCTCATGCCTGTAATACCTGTAAATGGTTACCCTTTAGGTCATATGAGTTAGTTTTCGTATAAAGGCCTTTTTTCAGAGTTAAAAAAAAAAAAACAGGCATAAAATTTGGTTCTCATCATTGCAGTGACTGCAGTGATTTTGTTCTGTTCAAATGTTCACAAGGCTCTCCTTTGGGCGGTGGGCATCAGTTACACGGGTAATTCTCCTATATTTATTTGTTTATTTATTTCCAAGCGTCCCTTTAGTTTTTGTGATGTGCTCATGTTTTTAATTTTATAGGCATGGTTTTGCATGGTGCTTTTCGGAAACTCAGATGAAGCAGTATTCTCGAGGAAGATAGGGGAATTGTATCATGTATATCATCAGGCTTTAGCCGGAGACCTGTCACCATAGGTAGCTGTTTTCCGTAATATAAACAGGGCTTGTTCTTCATACACAATTGCGGGGAGGGGGGGAGTACTTATTGTGCGAGGAGCTAGGGTCCTTAAATTGCACCAAACCCCAAAATTCAAGCCTGTATCTTCTTTATAAGAGGATCAACATTTTTCATCTTCCCAACAAAGGAAAGCAAAAAAAAAGATTATTGTTTTGGTCATTTCAGTCGAAACAGGTTTGAAAATTGTCGATAATCCTAATAAAATAAAGGGAATTCTTTTACACGGGAAGTTACCTGTACACATGCAATGGAGATAGAGGGACTTTGTTTATCCCATATTTGTTATTACAAGTTACAAACCCATTCTGCCAAAAATATTAGTTCGTAGAAGTTGTTCCAACTTAAGCTGCTATTTATATGGTCTAGCAAGTTCCTTTGGAGACTGGACGGGTTCAAATAACATTGCCTTTGTAGACAACTCCAGGTTCCACTGTAGTTCCCGATATTTTTTTTTAAGATATTACAATTTATTCCTAACATTCAAATACACACAATTTAGTAACTAATATAGTACTTTTAAATCTGATAAATTTAGCGAAAGTTACAATTTCTGTCATATTGATTTGGATGTGTTATATATGCCTAGTTAGCATTTATCCGTATTATACTTGTATTATATTTGTACGTACGAATGAATGAAAAATATTTCTAATATTTGAATAATTTTTATACTTGGGGAAAAATATTCAAACTTTTGAGTTGAAAAGTATTATATTCGAATAATACTTTTTTTGTATAATAATAAATAAATAATATTTTTTTACAGTAAATTTTATTATTATTATTATTATTAAATAATATAAATAATAATTAATTATATTTAAATTATAGTTTTTATAGTTTATTTAAATATTAGTAGTTTTATTTTTTGATGATTCATGTAATTAGATAAGAAAATATTCTCAAAAATTACATCAATATATACATCAACTATTTAATAATACAATTTATTAATTATAAATATATAAGAAGAGAAAGAAATTAAAGATGAATTTTTAAGATTAAATAATAATAATTGATATAGTTCAAATTTACAATTTGAAATGAGTAAGAAAGAGTTTTATTTGTCATCATTAAGCAAATTATGCTAAAAATGAACTAAATTTTGTGTTAATTACTAATTTATTTTTAATTATAAATTATTAATAAGAAATATTATATAATATTTTAATATTTTTATTAAAATATATAGTTATTATTATCGTATTTTTTAAAATTAAACAAATAATATTTATATTTATATATTTTTGTATTTTTATCCTATCCATATTAAATATGCCAAATTGTGTGCATATTTTTAGATAAAAATGAACGTATTATATATATACATACTTTTGTCCAAATAATACTGATCCTATATTTTGCAATGTCTATAGGTTGATGACCGAGTTATAAATTGTCATAATTTGGAAAGCAAATTATGTACTTAATGATCAAATAAATTAAAAAACAAGTATAAAATAGTTAAATCAATTTTACAAAAATTAAAATGTTATAAACTAAATTTTGTAAATCGAAAAATTAAAAACCAAGTTGTGAAATAGTAATCGGGTAAATAACCCCTGATTTTAATTGGCGGTTTGAGTTTATTGGATTCCAGTGCTTCTGACATGGCCAAAAGCTCAAGACTGCATGAGAGAGAAAGGAGGAGATTAAAATGTCCTAAAGATAATAAGTTTTAAAAATATAGGATACTTTTTCTTTATAGAATACCTCTTTACATTTGCTGGATTTTGGATACCACAAAATAATGTCAGACTGAGACAACAAAAATGAATTGAAAATATTAAAGGAGAATGATTCCAAACCAAGGGTTTAGGGAATCGCCAAAACCCAAAAGTTAAGGGAAAATGAAGGTTTTTAATTAAATAAAATTTTAGTTAATTTAAAAATACAATAAAAAATGTCATAGCAAACCCTAATTATACAGTGACGCTACATGGCAAAGCAAAAATGAAAATATAAAATAATGATAATCACAATACAGAAAAAAAAAAAAAAAAAAAAAATTTAACAGTTTCTTACAATTATGTACATTCAATCAGAGTAAATGCACAAACGAGAATGACACTATTAAAACAAGATATTGCCTTTCGAGCATCATCTTAAGTATGGTTTGGATCTCGTGATACTTGTCCTTGCCATCTGCATCGAAATATTGACCAAATTGCACAGAAGCGTTAAGTCATGCAAGTTGGGTAGCTCTGTTAAAACATAGGCCGTACAATTTTTTAATGTTTTTTATTTATTTATTTATTTTAAAGTAAATTCAAGGTTTGATCTTACAAATGCCCAATCATAACCATATATGTCCATCATTGCAGTTAATGGAACTTTCAATATCAAAGCAAAAGAAAACTATTTTCATCTTGGTTTTTTGTTTTTAATTACGTGAATTTTTCTCAGAAAAAAAAATATATCTGACTGACCTTGAGAGTAGAAATCTTGCAAGTGGACTCATATTGGTGTTAGAATGAAATTCCTTTGGTTGCTTTTTCTTGCTATCTCCTTCTGCCTTTTCTTCTAAAGCTACCTTACCCCTAGAGTAAAGTCGGGATGCTAGCTCATTCAGATCTTTCAAGGAGGCTTCCTTTGAGCTGCCATGATTCTCATCAATGTAAGTTTCGTGAAATAAGCAGAGGCGAGACAGAACATGACATGAATGAAAAATGCAAAAATCATTTTGAACCTTGCTAACCGCTGAAGCAAACTACTGACAAAAACTTCACATGATCCAGGCTTAGATCGCTCCATACTGATGAGAGAATTTGCAACCGCACGCACTACAGACCCTTCTGAATCATCAGCAATGGCCTACATTTTACCCACACAAAAGTAACATAAAGTAGGTTTCTCTAGCCGTGAGATTTGACTGAAGCAACTAACGGCAAAGAGTTTAATAACGAGATCATTCAATAATATTCTCATGTCTAGAAAAGTGAAGGTTCATATGACTAATTGATATCTCTGAAGAAAATGACCCACCCAGAAAGGGAAACAACAAAAACAAATCCAGACAAACGTGTATGCACCAGATTCAACAGGTCACTAAGTTAATCCATCACCGGACACATATAAATGAAATCCGACTTGCTTCAATAAATTTTGCTAACCCAGAATAAATGTAGCAGAAGACTCTTGTGAAACTTGAGGTGCTTGACTTGGGTGTAGCCCACAAAAGCGAGCAGTGTAATGGTTCTTGCTTAAATGCCCAGATATACACGCACAACTAACAATAAGTCCTGTTTGATTTGGGGAGGGGTTTAAAAAATACCCCTAGCAGATGTTTTACCATGGTAACTTCGCCTGCTATCTTTTTATTATGTTTTTTAAAGAGGATTATTTTAAAGGTGGGTCAGGGTGGAGAATTTAAGGAGACATTAACTAGAGTAACTTCATGTCGTACGAAAAAAGAACAATAAAATATAAAAAATGCAAGCCTATCTCAACTCAAATAAATAGAAAAGGTGAAGTTGAGAAAGTGAGTAATTAGCTCACCTCTTTCAAGGAAGGAATAAGCAGCAGTGACAGTGGTGCAGAGGATGATATTACTTTTGCATTTTCTTCGGCATCACTAACTTGACGGGATCTTGGCAATGCTCTAGGTGAAGTGACATAATCATGGGAACCAGAGAATAATTCAGTTCATTAGATCCTATATTAGAAACAAGTAAGGACTTATATGACATGCCAGAAGAATCTGAGTAAACAGATGTACCTAGAAGAGTCAGAACTATTTGTTATTTTCTCTCTTCGTCCGTTATCCGAGCCATCATGGTTCAACTTACCCATAGCAGACCTTTCTCTTGCATTCCCTTTCCTGAACCCTGCTTGAATTGCAGCCTTTGCCTGTGATAGGAAATCAGAATCTGTAAATAAAACAATAACAATAGAACAGATTTATGCAGCAGACAAACTAATTGATAGAAATTAGGAGAGGATTTATTATTAATCTTAGGAAGGATTCTGGAAAATAACCAAACATTCGAGAGGCTTGGAGTCTCTCTCAAAAAAGCTTAGCTCAATACAAAAACGATCGGTCCATACTCACACTGACTTGCCGCTTAAATTCTATTATTCCCCTTTCTCTCTCATCTAACTAACTTTCTTACAACTCACTCCCTCATAACAAAATTGCCACCTCACAAAACAAAACGCAGCTACACATTACCCAAATTACCCCTTATGCCTAGAATAAGTGAAACGGATTGGTGATCTATCAGCCTGCATGAACATTGTCAGCCAAAAATGAAGCTTTAAGCCTTTAACCATTTTGGATTTCATGCTAACACCACTTTGTAGTTTACTCTCTTTACTCAAACAAATGTAACCACCTTTAGAGAAGAAATCAAGATATTGATGGCAAAAGTTGTTTTAAGAGACGAAACCTCAATGACTAGATTGGATTTAGGAAAGACAACCAAGTTGAAAACATTTCAAATTAAATACTATCAAGTCATGAGTAACTAAAGAATCTTGCTTCTTTATAACAGCTGGGGAAAAAAACTGAGATTGAATAGGTAATCCAGGTAACAACCACCTCAGCAAGGTTCATGGCACTGTCTTCAATTGGGGCACTTGAAGCCTTCTCTAAAATTCCCAGCCTGGACTTGGGAGTCCGTGGAGAATCAGAGTCATCATGCTGGCTTCGAAGTACAACAGTTCCACCAGGAGAAGCATCTTCTAATGAGGCATACATGCTTGAGGACTGCACATATCACAGAGAGCTAACAAAACGATTGACAATAGAGCAGAAAAGATAACAAAATTATTACTCATCTTTCTAACATATATAGAAAGCATACCGAAGAGCTTTGATCATGGTACTGAGAGGATGACTGTGATCCTTTAGGACTTCTTATGACCACAGTTCCTGAACTGCTCATAGACAACTCCTGAAAATTAAGCATTTCAAATTGCTAAGCGTCCAATCAAATGAGATTGCTTAATAGTATTTTGGTTTTAAGGATTTTTTTTTGTTGAGAAAATTCAACTATATGAAAGTGGACACAAGTAATGGAAATTAACAGCTTGCACCATGATTCTGATCTTAATGTCTTCAAGGTTGTCATAGAGATCATTGAGATAGAAACATAGTTTTATGAATCCCAAAAGTGGTGTTTCATCTCTTTTCTAAACCATAATATTAATTAATTGCAGTTCATTTCAATATTAATAAAAAATTATGTGATACAATGTTTATAGCAACGATGGTCAGGACAAACGAGGAGGTTCCAACTGAACCCGTAAAGGACCAAGCCTTATCTTAATGTGCTAAACCTATATACCTATATAGCCAGCTCTGTAAACAAGTTCACAATCGTGAGAGGCCCACATAATCCCCTCAACCAAACCCAAGTGAAAACAAGGATTGATTATTGAAGGAAAGAAAAAACCAATAGAACATCAGAACTTCATACTCTTATAGAAAATCAAATTTACCAATTAACAGATAAAAGTGATTATTATCATGGACTCAGAGAACCAGAGAGGTTCACCTCCTCTTCAATTAAACTAATAAGTTTAATTTTCATTAGACAAATAATAAAATGAGGTTATTCCATCATGCTATGTATTAAAGTGAAAGCGACATTTCAACAAAAATAAACTTACATCTTCACGGTTGTTCTCCTGATCTCTAGCATCTTTCTCCAGAAAATCTGGTGATGCATTTCTAGGTGCTGATGACCGTTCACTACCACTGTCTGGAGTCCTGCCAGAGGTAGCCTGGCTATTTGGAACTTCTGCCTTTCTTTCTCTAGCCTGAGGGGGCTTTAGAACACTTCTAACGGTACCTGTAGTTTGTGATCCACCTATGCTGAAATCCCATCCAGCATTTTTCAGTGTTTTACCCTGGTTACTGCAAATAAGAGCTAATCAGTAAGCATTCAACACAATCACTGAAATGTAGTAATCAACAGTAGCAACTCACCTAGCTCGAACAGTTTCTTCTCTTATGTTTCTTGTCACTTTCACTGTATCAGATCCCTCCCCTATAACTTTAGGACCATTTCTTGCAGTCTCTGCATCTTCCCTTATCTGGTACTTAGGACGCTCTCTGTCAGGATCACCAAAAAAAAAAAAAAAAGCATTAAACCCATAGTATTATTTTAGCAATATTTTGCCTAGTCCAACATAAGATGCAAATTCATTAGAGAATGATAATGGAAGTGACACCTATGATGCATTGATTGTGTTATAAATTATAATTTTAATAACTCCGTGCCCATTCTGGGTCAGGCATAAACCCATGTCCTGCCACAAAGATCAAAATAAAATATAGAAGGAAAATATAAAATTAAAATCACCTTATTCGCTCCAGAAGCCTTGGACTCTTCCTTACATTCCTAATAAAACGATGCTTCAAGAGATCCTTCGCACTTGATCGCTGAAAATGAAAAATAAATAAACAGGAGAGAAGACATTAAACAGAAAAGACTTGTTTCACAAAGTAGCCTACAAAAAAACTAGGAAAATGGAAGAAAACATATTTTACCTTATGAAATAGTAGTAATGCATCTAGCGGGTATAAAATACTTACCTCAGCAGGTACCTTCTTTAAACAAAGTGAAACAAACTCTTTCATCGGACGAGAGAAATGCTCTTCCAGCTGCACAAATGCAAAAGATTGATTATTTCTTATTTCAAACAGTTCCACCTCCAATTAATCAGTAAAGCACGTTTCTCATCATAAATAATCTAAAACTAATAACCTGAGGTGGATTTTCTCGAGGAATAATAAAAAGAACTCTCATCGGGTGGAGATCAGCAAGTGGAGGTTCTCCTTTTGCCATCTCAATGGTAGTTATGCCAAGAGACCAAATGTCTGCCTGCATCATTTAAAGATCCACGTACTTAGAGTCAAGACTTAACTAAGCTGATGGAATGAAGCATCATGAAAACAAGGTGTGAGAGGATACAAGATGAGTGGGGAGGCACAATAGCAATAGAAACCAAAAGTTTAAATGCTCTGGAAGATACCTTCTCATTGTAGCCATCAGAATTTTGAATCACCTCCGGTGCCATCCAAAAAGGAGTTCCTACAAATGTCTGGTGTCGTTAAACAAATTAGTATAATGATCTGATGCTAACGTTGCAAATAAACCTTTCCCAAGAGAAAACATCGTGAAAATGAAATATAAAAAAAACATTGGGTCTGTAACCCTTATTGGAGGTAAAACAGTAAAATGTTGACAGGAGAATAACATAACCTATTTTCATCCACCTGGAGGGAAGTTTAGGGTCTGTATATAATATCCACGAAGAGTAGAAATAAAATTCATTTGATGAAATAAACAGATTTCAATCACCTCCCTCCAGCAATACTTCAATTATTTCTCAGTGACCAAGCAACATATCACTCCAAACAACAGATTGCAATCAATTACCAGTTAAAAATGTTTTACGCTGGCTAAAGAAATTGTTAAGAGGTGGTTTGAGGGTAATTGCTCATGGTTATGAGATACAAAGAGCAAAAAGGAAAGCAGAAATCTGAAAAAATTCACCAGCAAATAAGTAAACAGCATCACATTTTGTCTTTTCTTTTCTTTCTTTCTTTTTTTCTGATATAGAAAATGTGACAATGAGTAAATTAACCAGACCCAGCTATATAATAAATAGCATGCCTAACCATGAAATCAAAGCATTATTTCGTAAAAGTACCTTCCTCCTTGAAATTGTCCTTGTTAGTTGTGCAGAGACACCAAAATCTGCAACCTGTCACAAGCCACAAACATAGTTGAAGAGAAAAATTAAAAAAATTCAGTTGAGATGTTAATTTGATCCTTGTTCCTAAAGAAATACCTTAACATCACCATTCTCTGACAACAAAATGTTTGCCGCTGCAAAAATTATAAACCAAATCTTAGCACCAACAAGAAAGAACTTTAGTTTAGCAATATTGAAATAATGATACAACATTTGAAGGAAGAAAATGCTAACACACTGGATATAACGTAATTAAAGCAAACTCTCTATCAGTATATATTTGAAAAACGTTCAGTTGCTTGTGTAATGAGAGCTATATAATCATGTAAGAAAGGAGTTGAAAGTCAGAAAAACAACCTTTAATATCTCTATGAATCTTCCCTTCATTATGTAAATATTCAACTGCATGCAGCAAGTCACGAAGAATGCAAGCAATTGATGCTTCATCAAGGGGTGGACCTGTCTGGAGCTGCGTGAGAAAAGAAAAGGGTTATACTTCCTATTGACTTATATTTCCCATTACATTTAGCAAAAAGTATTTCCCACGGTATTATAACTCACAATATAAACGATGAAGCCAATGAAATTTACTGGACCATATTTGTCAAAGGAAAACTTTGTACTTTGTTCAGAAATAATTTATTGATTGAACATTTCTAATATAGGCTTAAAACAGAATAAAAGAACACTGGAATGAAAAATAATTCTTGACTACAAATTTTTTTGGGGGCAGGGGAAGAACAGTAGCATACTAGATCGGCAACTGAGCCACCAGCCATGTATTCCATTATTATCCATAGTTTAGTCTGGTGAAGATAGGAACCATAGTACTCTGTAATATATGGAGATCGACATTGTGACAACACAGAAATTTCCTGGCAAATATTTGAGATGGATTAGCAACCCAATATTCCCTATCAAGATACAAAATATTGGTGGATCAACAATTTATTAGACACAGTACCTTTTGTATGTCGTCAATTTCATCTTCTCTGCAGAAAACATGTTAAAAACAAACTCAGAAGTAGCTGCAGGGGTTGATAAACTGAAAAGAGGAAGCATACTGTACACTCCAAGGAGAAGAAATTACAAATAAAACACACAGCAATAATTTATCCGAAGCAGAAATGAGTGCCGTGCATGACTAAGTTCCAATATAAAGGCCTTGAAAGGAATCCTTCTATTGGAATGTGTGCCATGGATGACAATGTTTGATAGGACATGAAAAAAAAATTGATCCAAAGTTAATACAATTCATCTAGTAATACAGGTAGGGTGCAAAGTTGAATATTTTCTGTGTATTCTCTTTCATCCGTTCAATATGTCTAGCAAATAAGCCATTTCATCTAAAAAGAATAAAGGAAGGGAGCAAGGGAGCAAGGGAGCAAGGGAGAAATGGAAATTCCTCAAGATGTTATTCACTAGCAAAGGTGAGATCTTTAGAAATAACAATATATTGTATATTTTAATGTGAAAATTAAAGGAAAACCATGTACTTACGACTCTTCTAAATCAATTACTTTAATAGCAACTTCTTTGTTGAGCTCTTTATCAAACCTGCAAGTAAAGAGCAAAATCAAGGAGAAACAACAACTCAGATTCATTGAAATTTTAGAATTTATATCAATGTCCCAAGGCCCCTCACCCACATCACCCAAAATAAATTAATGTGTATTTATGCAGTAGCATAAAATTTACAAGACATACTATTGGAAGCCCAATAAACATGATCAATCATAATATTACCCGAGGTACCATGGTATATGAAAGAACACGGTTGTACAAGCATTTGAAGCACATCCATAATTTAGCACTAATACGGGACACTCGGTAAAGCAGGCAGAAAAAATAACACAAAAATAAATGCTTTTAGTGTAGGTTCAATTAGACTAAGTATCTACGTGTATTAAGTCGATCATAATGAAGGTGCTTGCATTGTAAATATATGTATATCTAATTACAATGTACGATATATGGATGTATTCATTTCAAATCGTTAAGTAATAGCTTTCAGAATATCTTACAACAATTCAACATATCACCTAACCATTTAAAGCATGATACTGACGTTACTCCATAATGAGATAAACTATGACAGTTCAACCTTTGCATAATTGGGAAATAAGATGTTCAAATTTGATGCCTTGGGAAAGTATCATTAATGCTTATCAAGGGTGCAATTGCATGTAAATAAGCGTGTAATTGCATGTCTTCACAAGCTAATCATTTGGGTCATAATGGCAAAAGATGAAGGAGTTATGATTTATATTATCCTAATCATCATGCTCCCCTTTTTTAACAAAAGATTGGTGTACTTTATTCGTAATAAAATATTAACTTTACATGCCATTATGAGGGGGAAAAGAAAAACATCTTTATTTGTCCTACGTTTTAGAATAACCTAAGTTAAAACAACATCAAAGATTTTGTCACAATAAACTTCATTGATCTTTCTAAATTACAAAAGTAACTTTGATAACAAAAAAATGTACATGAAACTTTCAACTGAATCAATTTTATATTTGTAGAAAACTAACAGTATAAGCTCCACGCAACATGTTGATTTGTTTGTAGTTAAACCTTACTCCCCTGTTCAGGCATACTAAAGTTGCACGACTGCTATGTTCTATATTTAACTTAAGTAATTATCATAAGTATTTTCCTCATATCTCCTGCAAGTATAAGACAAACTGTTTGTACTCTCAAAGATTACTTACTAGAGTCAGATAAAATATAACGAGCATGCAATAGAAGAGAAAAGACATTATTTGGATTTGTATACATTATAAGACTTACGCTTTATATACATCACCAAATGATCCTTTGCCAATTAGATCTAGTGAACTAAATCTTGATCCTGCAGCCTCTGCTAGACCTGCAGCGTCATCCATTTTGAAGCCGAAATGCTTCCCTTACAAGTACCTCTTAAAACGGAGACGGAGGTCAGCAAAAAGAATCAAAAAGGATAAAATTCCAGCCAAATATCTCCAACAAATGTACAAGACCCACTACCAATCACAACCCCAAAAACCTGAACCCAATACAGAAGCTCTATAATCCAAGCATAGTCTTCATACAATATCTGAAACAGCATTGAAAACACAAAAATCATTAAGCCAATTTATCTCTTCAACGCAATCGCACATAAGATCATATTCTCACCACCAGTAAAGAAGAACAAAAATATATGAAATTTTGAAAGTATCAGAGAAACTTGACACATAACAAGCTCTTGGAGTCAAAGTAAAGCATATTAACCTGATTAATCCCCCAAAACTTGTTAGGTGAAGTAGGATTGTTGGCTAAAATGACGGAACAACAGAATTGTAATTCGAAAAGAGAACATAATTGCCATTGGCGAAAACGAAATATTAACAACAATGACCCATGTGTTCCTTCAAAACGTCGTATCCGAATTTCCACCAATTTCACCAATCCTTATCAAAATAGTCCATATTTTTGACTCAGATTGAGATTAGAAACTTACCCATAAATGATAATCCAACTTGTGCGAAGCAATGGAACTAATTTTCTCGCATTGGAACAAATAGATCTCTTTCTGTTTCGTTTTGTTTTTCTAAGTTTATCGTTCTCTCTCTCTTCGTGTGCTCGAGCCTCGTCTCGTTGAAGAGAGGCTTTGGGAGCTTCAGAGAATCAAAGCGTTCGAAGAGAAAGAGTTGGGTTTTTTTTTTTCTTTCTCTATTTCCTTTTTTTCATGGAGCCCAAGGGACAATTGGTAATTTGGTATCTAGTTCGGAAAAAAAAAATTAAATTTATAATAATAAAAATAATACTATTATTTTTAAATTATATTTTTTTATTATTAAAAAAAATTATTTTATTATTTTTTAAATACCATTCAAAATAAATTATAACATATCATATGTTTAAACATCATCTAATATTATTAAATACTATTTTTAGTATTATAAATTTTAAAATTATTATTTTTAATAATTTTTAATTGAAAAAAATTACTAAAAACAATTAGCATATTAGTGAGGGTAGGGTTGGGGATTTTAACTTCAAATAATTAAAATAAATTGTGATAATTTATGCCATATAAAAATTAGAATCACAACTAAAATAATTTAGGATAAAAATATTCATAATAAAATAATAATATATGTTATTTTTTATATTTTATTTTAAATTTTAGGGAAAAAAATTTAAGCTAATTAAGACTTACCAATATTATTAGTTATCTTAATATTTTTACGTTAAAATATCGATATCATTATTAAATCCTTATAATTTTAAATTAGTATTTATCTTAATAATCAACTGAATAAACATGTTCTATTTTTCAATAAATATTAAACTTATGTTGAAAATAGTTTTTTTTTTTTTTATTAAAGTGAGTTGTTCAAATAAAAAATAAAAGAAAGAAAGAAGTTTAAAGTTAATTGTGAGAGTATGATAAGATTAAGAATGAAATTCATGTGTTTATATTAATATTTCAAAAAAATTATTTATTTTAATAAATTCAATCAATTATATCTACTAAAATTAAATAATATAATCATATTTTTAATTTCTCTTTTTTGCGCTTTTATCTTGTTTTTTTTAATATCAATGCACTTATAATAGATATATATTATGTAAAAAAAAACATACTTCGTATCTAGAATTTTATTAATAGGTTTTGACTTGCATGTAAATAATTTTTTTTTTCTTTGACTCATAATTATAATTATAAAGCAACAAGGTATGAGCAATGTATACCTTGTTGTTATGTATATTGATAATTTATTTAGTATGATCATAATATTTTTTTATTTTTTTTTGTCTAAATATGATAATATTTTGTAGTAATTTTATTATATATTGTTTGTTTTTTCAAGTGAATAAATATTTGAACCAACATTTTACAAAGTTGAACAAATTGAAGATTACAAATATTGCAAAGCAATAAAATTTCATGAAACGTAGATGAAATTGATAGTGTTAATTTTACCTTATTTCATGCAACAAAGACATTGAGTAAGTGCTTTGAATTTTCTACCAACAAATGAGATGCATTTTTTTTCTTCAGTATTATTAACATCGTTGACATTACGATTATATAACATAATGTATACCTTCAATTTAATTAAATCTAAGTTTTTTTTTTTTTTTAATCTATTTACACATTGGACCATATAAGTAGCACATATATATATCAATCTTCTACTATCAAACGTTGGAAATAACTTTGAATTTCTATGGAAAATTGATAACATTAGACAAAATGAAATAAAATATCATAACATCGTATTTGAAGAAGTTCACTCACTAGATTAAGATAAGGAATTTGATACCATCAAAAATTTCTCTATCAAGAAAATTAAGATGGATAAACCTGAAAATTATATTCTTTTACTAGAAAAACTTGATTAATATTTTTATCTCACATTAGTAAATTCTTTTGTTTTGTTTTCCAATATACATCATATTTACAGTTATTATTTAGATACATATTATCGTTCATTTTTCAATAACACTTTCATATTAATTAAACAATAACACCTGCACCACACGTGCCCTTTACTAGCAAATTATAAAAGAGAAATTATAGTAACGTCTGTATTTTATTTGAAATATTCTATTAATTTAAAATAAAAATAAATTTTATTTAAAATTGATAAATTTATTGATATTTTCTTTAAACATTCACCAATATTCTATTTATAGAAGGTTTGGTAAAACTTATTGAACCATCTAAAAAATATATTTGATTTTTAATATATTTGAAGCTTAGCTCAATTTTTTAATTTTTCTTTCTTTTATATATTTGATGTATACCTCTTCAAATTTTCAGCATTATGAGTTTTTGAAATTCAAAATATTAAGATTTATATTAATAAGTAGTAAAGTGGTGGAAGAAATATTGAGTTTGAAATGAAGAAGGAAGAATGATATATTTTGGGTTAAAAAAGTTTTTTTTTTGTGTAAGCTGAAAAATAATTCAAGTAGAATGTCTTAATTATGTTAGAATATGTACGAGTAAAACAGTAATTTATTATAATTTTAAATGATTTAAAATATTTTATAACTAACCAGACGTATCATAGTAAGTTTTGATTTTTTTTAGAATTTCTCTTATAAAATACGGCCATATTTTTTTAAAAAAATTAACCATAAAGATTGGTCGTTGGGCATTATTACTGTAATTAACAAGTAAACTTATATTAGTTTATATTTTCTTATATAAAATAACACTTTATAAATTAAATTATTTTACATGTTAGTTAAAATGTTTAACTATTTCATTAGTTCCCAAAGTTTTATCAAATTCATACATAAGTTTTTAAATTTTTATATCATATAGCTTAGTCACTAAATTTTTAAATTTGTATACATATGTTCCTAAAATTTTAAAAAAATTATACATAGATCCTAGGTTAACTACTAATATGCATATTTGTGAATAAAAAATTTTAAGACTTATATGTAAAATTTTAAAAATTTAATGATCAAATTATATGTTTTAAAATTTTGAATATTTATGTATGAGTTTAATTAAAATTTTTGAATTAATAACATAATTTAACATAGTTAAAAATATGAAAAAAAAAAAAAAAAAATTCTAATAGGGAGAGACAAATAAAATTCCATTATTTGTCGAGTTTACTCAACTTGTTTTTTGAACAATCAATTTATTGAGCTATACAAATTATTTTAAATAAAATTATTTCAAATTATAATATTAAAATTTATAATGATAAAATAAAATATTGATGATATTTAATGTATCAAAAAAAAAAATATTGATAATATTGAATTGGACCTAATTTATTAGAGTTCAATATTAAATAAATTATAATAGGACAAAATTTAACTTCAACAACATTTTCATTTAATATAAAATGTTTAGGTTATGTTTTCTCTTGGTAATAATTTTTTTACAAGTTTTATTGTTTTAAAGGATATTATAAAATGTGTCATTCTACTTTTCAACTAGGGGTTGACACAACATGAATAAGAAATTAAATTATAAATAATGAATTATTTTTTAAAGTTGTTATTTTAGAGCAAAAAATACTAATTTTAAAGTAATTTAAAATTATGCTTCACAATTTAATGCTTTATTGTTTCTATGAATAATAATATTGCTCTTATACTAGTGTTTTTTGCTCTAAAAATAGAACTGTTCTAATTTTTTTATATATTTAAATGTCTTCTTATTTTTTATTGTTATAAATAAATAATCGGTAAAATGTTTTAAATAATTTTTTTTAAATGTCAACAAATATGTAAATATAATACATATAAACACAATACGAAAACTGCTAACGATTTGTTACCCTTACTTGCATGCCATTTAAACCTTTAGATCTTTATGTAAATTTTATCCATTAAAATTATTTGCTTTCTCACTAGACAGCTAGGTAGCTCACTAAAGCTAGCAAGTTGTGGTCTTTTTTTAATCGGCTAAATTGTATTATTATTTTTAAAATTTTAACTAAATTTATATTAAATTTTTAAATTTCATAATTTAATTTTTAAACTTTTAAAATTTTATACATATGTCCTTAAATTTTTAAAATCTACAATATAGTTATCAAACTTTTCAATATTTACACACATGTCTTAAAAATTTGATTCAAAAACATGTATTTTAGTGCCAAAAAATCTTATATAGAACTTATGTGTGAATTTTTAAAAGTTTGGAGACTAAATTATAGAATTAAAATTTTAAAAACCTAAAATTGAATTTAGTTAAAATTTAGAAGCAAATAGAATAATTAAGCTTTTTTATTTTTCGATAAGCAGCAAGTTGTGGTCTTACATTGGTGTATTTTATTGAGATTTTAAATGATTTTATGAATTTTAAAAGTTTTTAATAATTTAGGTATATTTATTTAAAAAATTTAAGAATTTATAAAAATTTAGTTATATTTAATTAAAAATTTTTGAGACTTTTTAAAAATTTATGAAAGTCTACAAAAGTTTAGATTTATTTTATTACTACTTTTAAAAGTTTACAAAAGTACGAGGGTATTTAAAATAACAATAATTTTTAAAAATCACTGAATTATAGATTTTTGAGAATTTTAAGCATTTTTTTATTTATAAATAAAATCTACTACTATTAATATATTATCCCAATAAATTTTTGGAAATTATTTTTCACTCTTTTTCTCTTCTCCGGTCTACATATCAATATTGCTATTTTCATTCGCAGAGAGAAAATTTTTGGCAGTATAGGTGAGATGAATTTGAGGAAATTGGATTTTAAAGAAAGGCGGAGGGAGTGAGAGGTAAATTTAAAGGAGATAGTTTTTGTCAATAGTGATAGAAAATTTTAGGGTGTAGCTAGAAAAAAAATTTAGGAGTGTTAATTTTTTATTTTATTTTATATAAAGTAAAAATTAGTATGAATTATAGAAAATTATACTCAATTTAATATTAAATTTTTTTATGTTATATTATAATATAGATATAGAGTTAACACATTATAATTAACTTATAACAAAAATTAAACAAAAATATAACAAGTTAATAAGTATTAATATCATTCATGAATAAAATAAATTTATTAACTAAAAAAATCTAAGCAAATAAAAAGATCAATCAAATACATAAAGATTTATAATTGTTAAAACTAAAACTAAAATAAACATATGAAAATGTAAAAAATAAAATATGATTTATAATTTTAAACTTGAGATCATATTTAAAAATATATGTTTATAAATAATATAAGAATAACTAATAATAATAAAAAATTTATATAAAAACATTTAAATAAATTCTAAAAGATTATTAAAATAAAATGTCAAATAATATAATATTAGATAAAGTTAAAATTTGGATTAAAATAAAATATAATAAACATAAACGTAAAAGCTTTAATATGAAACTTATTTTATATATACTTATTTTCTTAATTCTATTTTTATAATGTTGAGTTTAAAAATATTTAAACATTATTTGGATTATTATATTAAAGTAGAATTTTTAAATAGTATATTATTTTAATTTTATTTTTGTTACTAATAATAACCAAATACATAAAAATAATATATATTTAACTACTTTATTTACAATTCATGTTATTTTTATTTATATATCTGTTAAATATTATTAATATAAAGTAAAATATGTACATAAAAATTAAATACAATATTTATTATAAATAAATATTTATTTAATGTTAAAAATATATATATAATTAATTTTTTTTTTTTTAAATTTGACCGTAGTTGCGCCCAACCCAACACCACGTAGATCATCGTCTGAAAGTTGTTAGTTGCTTCCTAAGAGAGACTATAAGCTCTCATAATTGTAGTGATAGTGCTGTTGTATTTTTCATGGGTCCCATGAAATCTCAATACTTTGTTTCTTCTGGGAAACAAGAAGCAAGTATGATAATAATAAATTATATAAAAATTCATAAAAGTATATAATTTATGAAAAAAGTGTACAAATATATTCAAATTTATATAAAAATTTAATAAAATATATGTAAAATCTTTAAAAAATTTATTAAAATATATATATTTTTTAAAAAATTAAAACCTATTAAAATCTCTATAAATTTTAATTAAATACATTTTTTTTTGCTAATATAAATACACCCCTATTAGTTTGTGATAAGTATGTATGTTTTAAGCCATGCTATCTTAGAGCCATGTATGTGGGATATTATCTTTTGCTTCTTGTAAGGCTGCTGATTTTGAGCTTGTTAATGGGACTTTCTTCTTTGTTGAACCAAAAAAGCATTATTTAGAAGAAATATTTGTTTTAAAAAATATCCGATAATAATTTCAAGGAAAAAAAATTAATGTTATAGCAATTTAAAATTTTGTCTCACAATTTACTACTAATGTTTTTAAAAATATAAATATTATTTTAACATTGATATTTTTTGCTATAAAAATAAGACTACCTTAATTTAAATGTATGTAATTTAGCCAGTAGCCTAGTAACCCAATGATACAACATTTCTCCCAATAACATGAAGATCGCAAGTTCAAAACTTGCTATGGACAAAGTCCATTTAGCAAAAAATAAAAAAACCTTACATTATAAAATGTTATAATTTGGGTGAAGGATAGTAAAGTTATATAGCTTTTATAAAAAGAACATAAAAATACAATTGTATCAAATAAAGAATTAAAAAAATAAACAAAAATCTTGCCAATAATCATGTGATAAACAGATGACGACTTAATGGAGAGCATTTCTATAATTAACAAAATATATATCCACTTCATTAATTGAACCAAAAATTGTAATTGAGATTAGAAAAAATATCATAAAAGTTGTAGTCACGTAATAAGCATATAACAGTGTACCAAAATGTTATAACAGTTGTAGCTCAAAACCAAGAAAACTAATTAAAATGCGAAATCTGTACCAAAATTCCACCAAATAGTGTTAAAAAATCACGACTTTTCAACTTCTAATATATAAATCTTCAACAAGCAAATCTAATCATAAAAAATGTTTGTTTTTATAGCCCAAACCATACATTGAACCAAACAACTCAAAGAAAGAAGAAGAAAAAACCAACATGAGCAACAATAGCTGTAATTGACATTCCAAGATAAAATGCAATTGAACCCAAATATGACACGAGGGATCCGTCGCTTGCAAGTCACGCACGTACCACATTGGGAGGAACCAAGTAATGGAGAGCAGGAAGAAGAAGAGTTTGCAGATGAATCCTTAAAAATCTCTTCTTTTTTTGGCCTTTCTCTTGCTTTTGTTGATGGGTTCCGAACGTGAAAGAGGGTGATGTGGACGGTGGGGTTGTGCACACGTACTCAACATTATTGATTTCTTTGTTTCGGTGGCAATTATTGGATTCTAGTGGTTGCATAGATGGTGTATTAGAAGGTGGCGTGATTCTAGTGGTTTAATATAGTGTACTCAACAGTCAACATGTAAGACTTTTATATTTTTATTGGGATTCTAGTGGTTTAATATAGTGTACTCAACCGGAAAGACTTTCGTATTTTAATCGATAATAATATGATTTTTAAATTCTTTGTGTTATTTTTGTTTAAAGCAACAAAAATTTTGTATTTTAATCGACAATAATATAACTTTTGTGCTTTTGTGATAAAATTTATAGAACTTTGTCTTTATCCTATAATTTTCCATATAAATTATAAAATAATTTTAAACTAGAAACGATAAAAAAAAAAATCAATTATCAAGTCTCTAGTTTTTTATTTTATAAATTATCAGTTTAGCATTAATAGATGGCTTGCTTCTCAATTCTAACGAGGAAGGGGTTCAAACATTTGAACATTTAACTTCTCGTTTAAAATATTGTAATTATTCAATCATATTCAAATTAGTATTTTTCACGTGTAATGTTAGGTGAATTTATCAATTATATTCATTTAATGGCTTTAAATTATCTATACTATTTTTTTTTTATATTAATATATATATTATTAATAAGTAGCCAATAAATAACAATAATAAAATCTCCACTATTTTAAGGCCCTTGTTGAATAATCAAGCTTTGTGTACCACACTACAAAGGCTGGCCTACATCTTTTCGTAAACAGCCTCCCAATTCACAAATCTAATGGGCCTCTTCTAATTACTAAAGTAAAGATATACATATTGAAGCTAGAGTTTTTAAGTTCCTTAACAAGTCTACTTGTGTCCTTGTAGTTTAGAAGTACCAACATTCGTAACCAAGTATCAATAATTTGGCTAATGAACTTGTTAGATGGTATAGGAAGCTTTAATGTTGATAAGAAAGTATTCGCAGAAAACTATAACTTTTGAATAATATTCTATCTCGATTATTAAAAAAAAAAATGTTCATAATTTATGAAATATTCGGACATTTTTATTTGCTTATTAGAATTTAGATAATTTTAATAATTCTAATGAATGTTTCATATTTTGAAGAATCTTAACAAATTTATTTTACTCTAAAAAAAATCATATTTTACTCTCAATTATTTATTAAGTTATCAACTAGATTTTTGTTATTATTTTTTTATTTTAAATAAAAATGTGAAATCTAATTTTACCTTTAATAAAAACATAATTTTTAAAAATTTAGACTAATTTGACCCAAATTGAAATTATAGGACTAAATAAACATACCTTAATAATTACAGAAATAATGTATCAACTGAGTAAAATTATAGGACTAAATAGATCCAAAACTCTTAGTATATGTGTTATCAATAAATAATTAACAAATATATAAAAATTTCCACCATTTTAAGGCCCTTGTGAATAATCAAGCTTTGTGTACCAAACCACAAAGGCCAGCCTACATCTTTTAGTAAACAGCCTCCCAATTCCCAAATCAAATGGGCCTCTTATTATTAAAGTAAAGATAAAAGATATACATACTGAAGCTAGAGTTTTTAAGTTGCTTAACAAGTCTACTTGTGCCCTTGTAGTTTAGAAGTACCAACATTCGTAACCAAGTATCAATATCCACAATGTGTAATAATTTGGCTAATGAACTTGTAAGATGACCTCTAGATAATAAAAAGGAAGGAAGCTTTAATGTTGATAAGATAGTAGTCGTAGAAAACTATAACTTTTGAATAATATTCGGTCTCAATTATAAATAAATAAAATTAATAATTTGTGTAATATTATTTTTTTTTTTTTTAAATTACATTATATTTTATGATGTGGAATGAATAATTTCCCAGCAGAGTTGCATCTATAGCTAATGTTTAACTAACCAAATGTCTATCATTTCAATACTAATCACTGGAATGTGTTTTACTGTTTTAATTAGAAACAAAACATATTTTTAATTTCCTGGAACTCTTATTTTCACCCATGCGAGACAGCTATAAGGCATTTGTCTCTTTCGGCCAATCTCGGAAAACAATTTGTATTGATTTGAAACCTTGACTTTATATCAAATGTTCGCTAATTACATATAAATATATAATGGAGGCGCCTCAAATTGACGTAACATTTCAAAGATTTATTAACAAGATCTACGAAAGCAAAAAAGTTAAATGTGGACATGAATTTTTTTTTTTCATCTTTAATCAAATCCATCTTTAATTAGTAACAATAAGACTAATTTGCACAATCATTATCGTCATTGTTATTGCATAAAGCTACTTTTTTATTTATTTATTATTATTATTTAGTTTCATTTCTATAACATCTTTTCAGTTTTTATAAAACGTAATTATTTTGAAATATGATCAATGGATTTTTTTTCCCTCTATATTTACGTTCGATCCACGAATTAGAATTTTATTGTTCGATCCATAATATATTTGTTAGAATAACTAACTTATTTTATTTATTAGCTTTATTAATTAGAAGTTATTGGATGATACTCAATTATATTTGTATATATTTATTATTTATCTCGTTGATCTTTAATACCATTTAAATTAAATATTTATAATTCAACAGTTAAATTTATTTGATCTTTTATTATATTTTTATAAGTATTAATTTTATATACTATATAAATTAAACATTTGTAATTTAATAAGTAAAATTATTGAATTTTAAACACATGACTTTAAACTCTACTACCAATTTAAAAGTTGTTGGGAAACCCAACTATCTCCCAAAACCTTGTTCTACCAATTTGTTTTCTTGAATTTTGCATTTTGTATAATTGGACTAGCAGTTGCAACTTAGCAGCACAATTACGTATTGATATTAATACTTACACGTTACTTGTTCGAATTTTGATTTTTTTTTTTCTCAATAATAGTGTATTAATAGCTTATGTAACATGTAAATACTTGTGGGGATGCACTATTATCAGTATGTACAAAACGTGTACATCAGTATTCATATTGCGGATGGTATTTCTTTTTTTACGTACAGAATGCATATAACGAAAGCACTACCTCTCTAGTTTCTCTAATCACAGATCACATCATTCTCATTCTCAATATAATATCTCCCTTGTATTTTAGTCAAAAATTTAGGAAACCCCGATTTGAAAAAAATTGATATATTTGTCCATTCAGAATCAGAAGTCATATTACATGTGGCTGTATTGTCTCTCTGTGCATGCAGTGTACACATTCTCTCCAGTCCCTTCTTTTCAGATACTCATATTTTAATAAAAATATTTTAAATTAACTAGCCTTGTTATGAATGAGAAACACTTTAATACTTAAATTGTAAAAAAATTTCAATTTAGTACTAATATTATCAAATTTTAATACATTTTTAGTATACTTATTTTGAGTTTAAAAGACAAGTTGGTACCTTTCTAATATACATGTTATATCAAAAGTATTCTAATTGATTATGTTTTTAACGATTCTATTTTAATATCTATGATTTCAAAATAATTTGGATGTAGTTATTTTTATCAAAAATAAATGTACGAAAATGGTACTAAAATTCGATTACAAGGTATTAAATTAAAACATTTTGATAACATAGTCAATTTGTGGTACTTCTGTTAAAACATGAGTATCAAAAAAATACTGAGCTAAAAAAAAACTAAATCAAAACTATTTTAAAAACATGAATATTAAAATAGAATTGTTTAAAAATATGGTAAATTTGAAGTAGTTTTAATATAACATGAATATTAAAAATATATCAATTCAGATATTTAAAAAGGGGGCCTACAAAGATACGATCATGCTTTATAAAAAGAGCACTATTATATATGGAAAATATATTATAATTAAAACTGATATGATAATTTTTATTGGATACTGTTACTTGTATTCAATTATACTTATTAATAATATTATGCGACCTCATGTAAGATATATCTTAAGTTATATTTGTACTTTTAGTTCAAAGAACGAGTGTGTAGTCTGTCTATATAGAGGAGAGATAATAAGGTTGTTAACGGAGTGGGACAAGGCTGGAGACTCCCTTCTCATTCTCAGTTTTTTGTTCACAATTTTGAATTTATCATTCATTCTTACTTAAAATTTTTATAGAGGGATCCCCATTTTAAAATGAGGACCTCAGATGAGGAATGTAAATTCAAAAAAAATATTATTTTTAATTTTTTAGTAATGTTTTATTTTTATATAAGAGAGAAATTATAAAAAAAATTATTCAATAATAAATATTTTATGATAAGAACGAAAATAAAATTTACAGACAATAAATAATATTATATGATAAGGAAAAAAATAAAAATATAAAAAATAAATATATAATTTTTTAATACTAAATAACGTACAAATTAATTTACAGTAATAAAAACTAAATTATAAAATAATTTTATGATTTAATTTTTTTGAATTTAAATAAATAGTTTAAATAATTTCTAAAAATAGTAATTGATGTTTTAAAATAATAAAATATAATTTAAAGTTAAAATATATAATATATAGTGTATTATTTATAATTAGTTTAAATTTTATATATATATATATATATATATATATATATATATATATATATATATATATATATATATATATATATATATATATATATATATATATATATATATATATATAATGAGGTATATAGTTTTGAAAAATGGAGAAAAAAATATAAATTTTATTTTATCTCATATTACAAAATATAAATCTTTATTTTTCTCTTTATCTTTATTTTTAACTTAATAATTCTTGTAAAAATTTGCTACGTCAAAAGAAATTGACAAACTTAAAGACTTGGTTAGTATGAGTCAAGGATTTGGATTTTAGACTTATGCAACAATTTTGTTCACATTCATCCAAGAAATCACTTCTTAAAATGAACAAATATCCCAAGAAGTCACTTATTTTCGCGTGCTTCTCATGCTATTTTTTTTTTTGTGCAAAGCGGACTTTAACATCCACGTCCACATTCACGTCCACCGGTAGATTTAAAACCCAACCTTTACTTTATAACAAAGTATCCTTTATTTGGATTACATGGCACTGGTTTTTCCACGCTACTTTTAAGAAGGAGCTCAGAATTTTACATTACTGTATGTGTATATATATATATATATATTTTTTACTACGTGGACTTTTCATCCACATTATTAAAAATATTAAAAAATAATATAAATTTACATTTATATTATTTATACTTTATTATATAATCAAATCTTTTAAAAATATATAATTTTTTTTTGTTTTAAAAATTATTCGATCATATAATTAGTTAGTGCAAGTATAAATTTATATATTCTTAATATTTTTTATTATATGAACGTGATTTTAAATTATATCAAAATTAAGTTATTTTTACAAAAATAATAATTTAAACTGGTCCATGGAAACACACTTGCTTCAGTTCACATGACTAAAGATATCAATTTTGCAAGGGAATTTTTTATATATTATGATGTATATATATAAATTGTAGGTACAATAAAAGAAAAATAGATACAAATTAAGAATTTGAATGTGAGAGAAAAAAAAGTGTTAAATTCTTAAAAATAGGGAGTTAAATAATTTGAGTGTATTTATATTCTAAAATGTACTTATTTCTCAATACATTTGTTGTATATAAAATAATTTCGATCTCGCGCAAGGTTAGTTAACTCAAAAAACAAGTCCTTAGTTCAAATTGAAGGGTAAACTTGTCTATGTGAAACCAAAATTGCTTGTAATTGTCGGGCAGTCATATAACAGTGAATTCGATCACAAGTCTTATATATACCACCCATCACACTATAAAGATGTCAAAGCCAGGGCTAGTAACTTGGTGAAATTGTAACAAGGTAGTCATCGTGAAAGTTGTAATTGGATAATCTCCTTTTCAAAGAGTGCAAATGCTTGTAAGATAATTTGTTTTTCGAATTTATTTTTATTTGATTTTAAAAAAATTAAATATGTCATTCAAACTTGAAAAAAAAAATTAATTAAATAATTATTCATGATTTATACGTGAGAATTTTCCTCAATTTGATAAAAATATTGGGAGTTTTTGAGATTTTTTAAAACATAATTTTCTCATTGGTACTTTTGAATGTTAATAAAAATATGAAAAATGTCTATACATTTTCATCACTTTAAGCTAAATTCATACATGTGTGTGAGTATCGTTGGCTGTGTGTGTTTAAGTTTTATATTTTAGAAAGAAAAAAAAATTCATTAAATTATAATATAAATATTGAACATATATTATGACTATTCTGTTTTCAGTTTGTCATGGCTCATGGCACATGGGGTAAAGCGCATCGGTTAAAGCATTTAAGGGATGTGGAGGTCGCAGCCTCACAGGTAAATGACATATTATTTGCTAGTTGGCAAGAAAAAATATTAAAAATATATAAATTTATATTTATATTAACGAAAGTGTCAAACGTGGTTAACTAGTTTTAAAATTAAATAAATTATTATTTTTAAATATATCATATTATAATTAATATAAGTATAAATATAAGGATAAAAGATATTAATAGTCTCGTAACTTTGAACAAAAGAGTAATTTAATTTTATAGTTTTCAACTGAAGTAGTAAGTCCCTTATTTTTATAAAAGCTGCACTTTAGTTCTATACATTTGATGTAAAAGATGAAATTTAGTTTTTTTTTATTAAAAATTTTGAGACTAAAGTACATTTTATTATAAAAATATAAAATTAAACTGTGAAAAACTAAATTATTTTTTTATCCAAAATTATAAGATTATTAGTGCCTTTTACCCAAAATATAAATACAAATTTATATGAAGTAGCAATTCCTTAGCCAGCAATTCGTGCGGTACTCATTCTTTATTAGAAAAGCAGGACCGAATCACTGCCGCTCACGTGAGCACGTGACACTTAGCCTTTTTTATACCCCTCTCCTCTTGCATTCATCTTTCTTAATTGTTATTTAGTTGTGTTATGAGTGTGATCAGACTATCAAGTATTCTTTTATATATAGATATTTAAAAAAAATAAAATTGCACCGATAAAAATTGCCTTTTTTTTTAATCCTTCTTCAAGACTGCTAAATATCAGTCGAACAATAAAGTGTAGGAAAAAAAGAAATTACAAGTTTCTAACATTTCATTGTCTTTTTTTTTTTTGTAATATAAAGGTCGTAATTGCCTTTTTGAAATAGAAGAGAACTTTTAAATGCTAAATATATGAAGTTGTTTTTTTTTTTTTTTTTTTAATAAATAATATCCTTAGACATGAAGTGGGTTAAGCAATAGGAACAATAACAAATAGACCTCAAATGTAGCAGTAATTTTTATACTCTCAAATCTCAACCGTACGAATATTAATATCATTGCTCTAAGTTGGACCTTGATAAAATAAAATAAAACTGACACAACAAATATATCTTATTTACTTATAATATTAATCCAAATCTAACCTGCAGTCCACTTTTGACTGGTAAAGATTCTGTTGGTTCCCAATTGTTTTAGTTAATTACATTTTTTCAATTTTTGCTGAAACTTTGATGTTAAAAAATCATTAAGCTAAGTGTTTTGATGACTTTGAGATGAACAAGATATGCTATATAATTCTTCTTTTTTCGATCCCATTTTAGTATTACTATTTTAAGTTTCGTTTAAGTTCTTCGTAAGAGAATACAACACCTAGCTTTACTTTCAAAGTACGCAGACAAATGCCACCATAAATGAATCAAACATCTGTCTTCCACTTTTCAATCAGTGTCCTGAGTAGAATTTCTTCGAAAATTTAGCATAAAATAATATCATCAAAATTTATAATAATAAAAATAAAATAATTATTTTTAATTAAAAAATGTACTTAAAGATTATTATTTTTATTATTATATATTTTAAGAGTATTAGTTTTATAATTTTTCCAATTTTCTTTTGTATTATTTCTAAACATTAAACCTGCTTGTTCCAAATTAAGTGGAATTGCCTACTTTGATTGATTCATAGGGAAAAAAAAAAAAAAAAACCTACATTGATTAAAAAAAGAAGAAGATGGTTTTATTATAACTACCTCTAGGCTCTAATAATGGTCTGAAAGTAAATATGCAGCTGAAAATAAATATGGTAACCCTTTTCTCTAGCAATGGTTCTGAATGTGTGTATATTTTTTCTAAGTTCCTAATTGATATGGTCTCCTTCTATCTTTTTTGTTCACTTGTGTTGTATAACAACTTTACAAATGGTGTAAAAGACATGTACTGGCACCTCTAGGATCTATTTGTTCATTCAATTATTTGTGGAAATATTGCCTCAGAAAAAGTCCAATTTAAGACATACGTTACTAGCTAAATGGAAAAAAAAAAAAAAAAAAAATCTAAGTACTTAGGAAACCTATTGCAAAGTAAGGTAATGAATAAATACACCACATTAGCAAAAAATAAAAATAAAAATAAATAGGGCTAACTATTTTTTATATCCATAATGTATAGTTTTAGTTACAAAAATGATAAAAATATTTATTTATTTGTAATTGTACTCAAGATTTATGGAATGAGTTGCAAGATGCCTAAAATATTTATTTAGTTATAATTATGTTCAACATTAAGTAACGATAAAAATATATTTAATTGATAATTGAAGTTAAATTATTTAATGAAATTGCTTTTGTTGAAAATATATATTTTTGTAAAATTATGTGCTTGGGTAATAGGAAGTTATAAAAATATCCAAAATATTTATTTAGTTACAATCATGTTCACAATGTATGAGTAAAAATAAAAATATGTTTAACTGATAACTAAGGCAAGATTATGTTTTGGGCATAATTACAATTAAACAATCTTTTTGAAAATTTTTGCCAATAATCTCATATATTGTGAGCATAAAACGTAGTTAATTTTGACATCTAAATACATAATTTTATCAAAATATTATCAACAAAAATAATAATTTAATATTAATTATCAATAAGACATATTTTTATTATTATTTATAACATTATAAGCATAATTATAATTAAATAAATATTTTAAATATTTTTATAACTTATTTCATATATTTTTAGCATAATTATAATCAAATAAATTTTGGAAATAATATTTTGAACCTATAAAACGTAGTCAACTCAAATAAATACAAAGAGTACACTACTCCACTACAGTTATACTTCTCTCTTAATGAAATGTCCAAAAATTTTCATGGAGAAATGACAGAATGATCATAAAATACGACGACGTGTGTGATGTGTCAAGCCAAACAACTAGGATATAAGTAAACAATGCACCAAAATCGATCTCTAGTTTGATATTTCTAAAAACTTGCAATTGATTGACCCATTCGTCTGAACCAAGTCAAGTGATATTGGTACATCAGGATATTAGGTTAAAGTAGCCGTACATACCTATCATAAATAGTTATAGAGCACTTGTAATACTTTTCTTGTATCAATTTATATATTAAAAAAAAATAAATAATTAATAAATAATTAAATCTTTTAAATAAATTTATTATAAAAATAACCATACATATCTATCATAAATAATTTTAGAGTACTTTTACCATTTTTCATATATCAATTTATATATTATTAATAATTAATAAATATATACAAAATTTAATCTTTTAAGTAAATTTATTTTTTATTTTAACAATTTTTAACATAAATTTATACATCAAAAAATTGTATAAAAAAAATTTGGATTCTCGTAAATTCATACAAGTCTTACGTACGATAAAATGGTGATTAAATCATTAAAGGCTATAATCCCCTTTGCTTTTTCTTCGTTTACAGTTTATGTACTTTTTATTACGGGGGAAAAAAAGAATGGTAACTCATTTCTCTTTCTTCTTCTACTTTTACTTTAACCTTTACCTTTACCTTGGCCCTTAGTCTCTGTTAAAGATTACCAAACAAGACCTGATTACTTGGGAGTTGTTTACCATAGTACAGTGTGAGGTAGAGTCCAAGTCAAAAGGCATCAAAAAAATTATATATTGAAACGCAGACGGAGGGAGATGAAAGGAGTCTCCTTTGTGGTGGACCGGTGGTTAAGCAATACAGGATTAGAGTTGCCCAAGAAGATGAATTTAAGTGAGGAATTGATAGTGTTTTAGAGAGAGAAGGAAAAAAGGAGGAGGGTTCTAAACTCTAGATTGCTGAGTGAAAGAGAACAAAAAAAAAAAAAGAGAGGCAAAAGTGAGAGAAAGAGAAAGAGAAAGAGATGGTGGGCTCAGGAGCATCAGATAGGAGCAAAGAAGCTGTTGGGATGATGGCCCTTCATGAGGCCCTCAGAAGCGTCTGTCTCAACTCAGACTGGACTTACTCTGTCTTCTGGACCATTCGTCCTCGACCGTATGTCTCTCTCTCTAGCCTTTTCTTCTTTGTTTTGAGCTAGCTGTTTCCTTAAATGGTTATCTTCCATTTTCCTTGCAGAAGAGTCAGAGGTGGTAATGTCTGCAAGGTTGGAGACGACAACGGCAGTTTGTAAGTATACTTTTCCTGAAAACAAAAGATTTTTTTACGAAGTTAGAAATGATAGCTTTAAGTAATGAGTCAAACTAATTAGATCCTTCTTGTAACTATTTCTTATCAGCTAAACAGAGTATTAGCAATTTTCTACTTCAGGAAAGCAGAACAAACATTAAATTTAGTAATTAAGAAACAATCTTTTTTACTTTTACAAATTAGCACATGATAATCAGAGATGGGTACTTGGTAGTTTTTGATTTCATTGTTTTTGTGATGCCAACTTTAATGAATCGATGTAAATGTTTTTTTTTTTTTTAATGTTTGTGAAGGATGTTGATGTGGGAAGATGGGTTTTGCCGAGGAAGACCTTCGGATTGTCTTGAAGAAATTGACGGGGAAGATTCTGTCAGAAAATCCTTCAGCAAAATGTCCATTCAATTGTATAATTATGGAGAAGGGTGGGTACTTGGTAGGTGTTTGTTATGTTGTGATTCTAATTCTCTAATCGTGTGTCTCTCTGTCTATGTCTCTGTGTGCTAATAAAATGGCTAGATATCAGTGAGGAGAAAAAGAATTTTAGATATGTTTTGTGCACTTATTAGTACATTAATATAAGCAGGTTAATGGGGAAGGTTGCATCTGATAAGTGTCACAAATGGGTCTTCAAAGAACCTACAGAATGTGAACCTAATATCGCTAACTACTGGCAAAGTTCATTTGATGCGGTATGTTATCAACACCACCACCACATATTTAATCTTTGATCCTTATTTGTAAAACTTGAGATTCACATTTTTTTTACTTGGGACAATAATCAGGCATCATCATTGTAATGTACTATTGTTGGTTAAATGTGCTTTCTTAAAAATGATTGTCACCTATCTTTGTTGTTGCCCATTAATTGCAGCTTCCACAAGAATGGACTGATCAGTTTGAGTCTGGCATTCAGGTTAGAACAGAAATAGTTATTCTTATTACTTGTTACTTTTGTGGTGTTAGTTTTTCTTTGAGGGTTAAAATTATTTTTTTGGGCAGACAATTGCTGTGATTCAAGCTGGTCATGGTCTTCTACAGTTGGGTTCCTGTAAAATTGTAAGTATATATTTTCCATTTAATGTCTTTGTAGTAGTATATTGTTAATTTTCTAGCATATCTTCAGGAGATTGATCTTTTTGATCAATTAATATGATATGAGCAGTTTGTCGTCTATTAGATAGTTGAGGCACAAAATTATGTACTTGCAGATACCTGAAGACCTTCATTTTGTGTTGAGAATGAGGCACACCTTTGAATCTCTTGGCTACCAATCTGGTTTCTACCTTTCCCAACTCTTTTCTTCAACTAGAAACACATCCTCTTCCACTCCAATTCCTTGGAAGCAACCCACCATCCCTATCCGACCTCCACCTCCTCTCTATAATTGGGCACAAAGGCCACTTCCATCTGCAACGTCTATGCTATCTTCACCCAACTTTCACAACCAAGCAGCTAGACTTGGATTTACACAAGCTAAAGATGAGACTCATATGTTTATGCTTCCTCATCCAACTGAAACTCGAATCGAAGATATGATGGGTGAACATGAAAATGACATAAAATGGCCAAATGGGTTGTCTTTCTTCAATGCATTAACTGGAAGAGCTGATGAAGCAAAGCTTTTGTTCAACCCGGAGAGTATTGGGAACAAGTCAGAACAGAATCATCACCACCACATGACTCTCATGCTGGACAAAAAGAATACAAATCCAAATTTAGATGCTTCAAACATGCAAAATGGTTGTGGTGGTGCAAATCCCAATGAGTTGTTGAGCTTGGATAGTCATACAGATAATGCTAGGAAGATGGAAAACAGGTTCAAGAGAAGCTTTACCTTACCTGCTAGAATGGCTTCATCATCTTCCTCAACTTCAGTTGATCATCATCAGCAACAGCAACAGCAGCAGCAGCAGCAGCAGCAGCACCAATCTGCGGAGTATAGGCATTCTGAAGCTGGTATGTACACTGATGGCATGGAGACCTTCTTGGAGTGAAAAAGGAAGAGTTTGTAATAGTTATACCTAGACAATGATTTTTAGTTAGTTGTTTTGCTTTTCGTAGTTTGTTGTAGTGCTCTTGTGTTTTGTTTTCATCTAGATGCTGACTTAATTATAATTGCTTTGTAGTTCATTTAGAAGTCAAGTTTTTGTTGAATTTTATCTTTTCTTCATGAACTTAATTTGACTACTACAAATAGTGTTGTGATTATCTGGGTTCATGAAGTATTTCTGTTTTGAACCGCCGGGTCCATTTGAAACTGCTTTTTTTTTTTTTTTTTTTGTTAAAAGTGTTTTCAAATATATCAAAGCATTTTTAAAGGATGTTTGATAATATGTATGAAAAAATGTTTTTAAAAGTTTAAAAAATATTATTTGTGCTTGTAAAAGAAGTAAGTAATACTTATTTTTTAGATAAATAGTTTTAAATGCATGCTCTTATCTTAAAATAATTATTAAAATGTCAATCAAAATTATTTCTACCATTTTTCTTCCAAATACCTAAATCTTTATCTTAAAAGTACTTTTAATCAAATCATTTTTTTTTAAATTACTTTTATGATATGCACATTCAAACGTGTCGAAAGTTTCTTGGCTTACAATTGATACACAAAATGTTGTAACATGGAATTAGTATTGTTTAAAACTAATAGTTGATTATTGGTTTCTTGAAGGTCTAAAGTAGGATTTATTTATTTATATTTTCGGAACAGTTAGTGAATAAGGATTCAAGGAATGGATGTTTCAGTACCGTATAGTCGATTTGTCTCCTTTATTTTTCATATGTTAATTAATCAAGACTGTTTGCATCTAAAATACCAACCAGGAGTCTTGCAGCTTCCTATTTGAAAATTTATGCCAATATGATATGATATGATATGCTACTCCATTTTAGAAAGGTTCTTGTAGGTACACGTGTAGCAGAAGATACCTCATTACATCCAAAGTAACCTAGATTTAGAATCTATCTATATATATATATATATATATATCCAATATTCAAACATTCTCCTTTTTAAGAGAGTCTAGATTCTCTTGGAGTAATTTATGTCAGAAATTATCACTGCCTCTCTCCTCTAGAAACTTCTTTTCAAAAATGTGATAGCTCATGAGTCTATATAGTTGATAAAAGCTTACACCATAAAGCAGGTATACACTACCATTATATTTTGACAACTTATCCCCAATGGGGAGTAAAATATCCTAACTACTTCTCCATTGAGTGCATGAGTTAATGAAGTGATGTGAGAGTAAACGAAAAGTAATTAAAATAAGAAATAGATGGAGAGTTTTGTGAGTTCACATACTAAAAGTCATATATTTGATTAATTTCGTTTAAGTTTATACACAGGTGTGTTATTCACGTTTATTCCGAAATTCGAACACTTTACCCTATGGTGACATTTGTTTTGCCTTTATTTTCACTGAAAATTACTGGGAAGGACTTAATTATGAATTTATGAGAAATAAGCATATGTGAAGATTTTTTTTTGTGAGTCAACATTTACCCAAATAAGATTGATTTTGTGTTTATCCTACAATTTGGAGATATTATATATTCTCAATCCAAAAACAGCCATTTCAAAAAGGAAAAATACAATAAATAGTAGACTCAATCAACTAAACTATCACATAATTATTATTATTAATTATTATATACCAATAACATATTTGTGCATGTAAATTGTTTATGCAAACAAATTTTTCGAAATATAATGAAACATAGCTAATGAGATTGGTTAAAAACATAAGATCAAAGTATAACAATCATTAATTCCACAAATTGTTGATTAGAATGTAATATAAGAATCAGACTGCATAAGAGCTCCAATCCAAAATATGTTGTTTTTGCTTCAACAACGTTCAATCTGTCAAAATCGCTAACCCCACGACCAATTGTTTTTTAATGTAATTTGACATTCCCTGACATGACTTTATGATCTAATTTCCTAGAGGATGATGGTTCAATTGCATGACACTCTTTGCAAGAAGACACAAGCCATCCAAAAAACCTGAGACCAAGCCTAATTGGCTTCACCACAACCGCCCTCTTCTCTTGGGTTTGTTGTTTCTTAGTTCTTCTGACCAATTTCTCAATATTTCCCACAACAACATCCTTATTCTCTGATCCTCTCTTTCTTCTCGAAGACTCACGACTCAAAGTAGTAGCTGGCAGTACAGGTGTCATAATTTTCCATCTTTGAGAAGAACCATATACTTGTGCTGCAACACTGGTACTACTACTTTTGTAATTACCCATAATTCTTGTTCTTTGATATCCCCACAATTTTCTCTCATAATTATCATCACTTAAACTTGTTCTGGCAGTACTACTACTACTACAACTGCTGCTTCTACTGTTGGTGCTGTTGCTGCGAGATGACATGAGGGAGTCCTTCCTGTTAACACTACTCGTACGACTTGTCGTACGACTACTGTCCATAACAACAATATTAATATTATTATTATTATTGTTGTTGCTGATTGGATTAAAAGGAAAAGCATGTGGAAGAAGCTTTCCATTGAAGAAGAGATGATCAGCTGGGGAGGAGTCTATGTTAATGGTGGGTGAATTTGGTGTGATGCATCCAAACTCAAAATTGGAGCTGTCTTGTTGTTGTTGTTGTTGTTGATTATGATATTCGTCATGGCTTGGACTTGGATTGCTGGGAAATGAAAAGGCTTCCTCAGATGAAAGGGTTTCCATTTGGTATTCAGTGATTAGAATTATTATTACTTTGGTTTGGTATTGTAATAATACTTTTGTTTTTATAGGGGGTTGGGAGTGTTTAAGAACAAAATCATTGGATCCTATATTTTTATATACCCTTTGATATTAACAAAATAAGGTGGTGCATGTTGTGACAGTAGTGCTGTTGGTGCATGTGGGGCAGGTAATATATACATGTTCTTTTTACCAAACGAGCATCGGGTATATATGTATATAATGTTGCTCATATGTGTCACATTCAGTCAAAATCTATCCCCACCTTAACAGAAAATTTTAATTTATAGTACTTCATGTTTTACTGGCTTTATTAAAGAGGAGCAACTTAATTATAACAAAACTATTATAGTTAAAAAGAGAAAAATATAGTTAGGTCTCATGTTTATTAAAAAATAATATTTAATTTTTTTTTAATAATTTATTGCTATTGTTATTAAAAAGTGATCGCATAACGACAAAGTTAATTTTTGATTTTTTAACTACATTAGATAGAAATTGTTTTAAGGCTTTAGTATTTTGTTGATATCTCACATTTACCTCAAAATAATATTTAGTCCTTAAACCTTTAAAATTTAATAGCGCATTTATAATTTAATATAATTTAGTCCCTAAATTTTTTTATTTACGAAAATTGTAAAATTGGATTGAAATTGTTAAATTTTAAAAGATTAGGAACTAAATTATGTGTTTTAAAAAGTTATGACTAAATATTGCTTTGAGGTAAATGTTAAAGACCAACATAGTATTAATATTGTTTTAACTTAAATACATAGTAACAAAAAGAAATGATAAAAAATTACATAAATAAGTATAGAGCGTGCCATGTTTAGAAAATTTCATATAACCTTTACAGTTACACTCCCAATAATTAATAACATCATTTTTTTAAGGATGATGAAATTGCATAATTTAAATTAATCGACTATCGAAATGGTTACATTTTTAATTTGGATATTATATGCTAAATTAATCTTATAATTTCGACGAAAAAAGACCTAATAATATATATAAGAGGGGTTATACAAGGTAACATAAGTATATCGAAACTGGTCATGATCTTCGATCTTTTGTGTGCATAAATTACATTATCTATCCGAGAAAGAAAGAAAAAAAAAAAAAAAAAAAACTAAGTACAGGAATAAACATAAGTTTGAGATCATTTCTAAAATTTACATGACATGATTAGTGATAGATATCATAAAATATTATTATCTTAGAAATGAAATAGCGTGATAAAATTGATATCACAAATGAAATAACGTGATAAAATTGATTATTATTAACTTAGAAAAAATTCAAATATATTTTGTTTTCATCAATAAAATTATATCACCTTATGTATAATTATTACAAATTTTGATATATATCAATTTTTTATTTATAAAAGGCTATAAGTCATACGAATTTGACGATGCAGACTTTTCTCAAAAACATGAGCTTGGAGGCGCCTAGTTTGTAGAAAAATAAGAAGTAAAACAAGTTTTAATTAACAATTCTTGTGTAACAGTTACATTTATGATTTTGTAACATGTAAGTTTTTCTTTTTAACAAAAGATAAAATGTAAGTTTAGGAGAAAAAATAAAATTATGAATATATATATATATATATTGAACCATCCAGGGAAAATATATAAATATGACGAACATGGTACTGTTCAACGAAAATCAAGGGCAAACTCGAGACGATACAGTAAGTTGATTGTTTGTCTTTACTTCTGGTCAACACTTGCTTTTGTTATGTTTTTAAGGACACAGACTCCAAAATATATAGTAACAAGTATAAAGCAGGGAACTAGAAGCTCGAATCTAAGGTGTGGACTGTGGAGAACAAAGAGAGAGTCCGGGTGAAGTAAAATGTATCTTGCATGTAAATTATTTTATTTATTTTAAATTTTTTAATTAATTTCTTTAACGTATTTTAAAATATAATTAATTAATTTTTTTTATATGTTTTCAAATTAATTTTGAAAATATAATAATGTTTAGAGTCTTTATTGAATATAGTATTAAATGTAATTTTTATTTAGAGTATTTATTAAAATCATATTTAGAGTTCTTGTTAAATGTGATAATTATATTATTTAATAAATGTAATTTTTATTCTATTGTCATGTTTACGGTCCTTATTTAATATAATAATAAATTATAAAAGATAATTAATACCAATAATTTAAAATACAGAAATTATTTTATCAAAAAAAATATTATGCATGATTTAAACTTTTATATATAATATATATATAGGAATTACATGTTGGGCGTTATTATCTATTAGGTATAAGATGATAACTACAAATTATTTTATATTAAAATTTAAATTTTAAAGTTTAGAGTTTAAGATCCGGTCATTATTGTTAGTATCCGTGTGTATAATTTCATAATATGAAGCAATGATGTGATGGGCATAGCTTTCCTTGTTATATGGCTCTCTATAGGGACTAATAAAATGATGAGGAAGTAGATTTAGATTAGATAATGATAAATCCCAAACATTGAAGACAAAGCTGCTCTTGGAATTCTTTGGTCTTCCATTTAGGTTACTGGGGATGACCCATGGAGCCCATTTCAGCTCGTTATTAATTTATATCTTAGGACCAGTACCACCACTTTCAGTTTGATTTCTATCACTATTTTCTCTATATTCCCTACAACCATAAGGCTCCAAGCAGTTCATATCTTAATCTTGGTTTTTAATCTAATTGTGCTACCTTGTAGGCTATTGTACCCAAAATCAGATAATAATGCGGAAGTGATAAAATAATAATAACGAGCACCCACAAAATATATGAAAAATAATCAACAGAAAGGACACAAAGATTTAAGTGGTTCGGTAGTCAATGTGACTACCTAATCCACTGCTGAGGCCGGCACCGAAAAATTTCAATATACTTGTCAAAGAGGAATACAATAAGATTTGCCAACAGTTAATTGGCCAAATCACTCAAATACCCAAATACCCAATTACACCCAAGATTAATCTCTCTCATAAAAACAATAAATAAATAAATCTGTCTTGCCAGTTTAGCAACAACAGATAAATTAAAACAGTAACTATAAATCTGTTACCAAATAGATGGAGAGAGAAATAATATTCTTGATTGGATTCTTTAAATGGATCGAAAAGAAAAGATGTTGCTGTCTCTATTCTCTGATTATTGCCGCCTCTGCCTTCTTGCCGCTGCTATTTTCCTTTCTGAAGCCGAAGACTTCAGTTTCCTCTTATTCACTTTTTTCTCTTTTAACTTGTGCCGCCTGATGATATATATATATGCGCAAAATCCCACGGTTGCTCTCTTAATTAATATATATATAAGGCTATATTCAAACAAGTGACCTAATGGGCTTTATTTAATTATAAGCCCAAGGCTTAATAAGTGGAGTTTTGGGACATCACGCAAGAATCTCCACCTTGGAACAAAAAACTCGTACCAATTCTTCAAACGTTGAGTCTCCAATATCATTATCTCAAGGTACCTCTCAATAGGCACCAAAAACAGCATTCTATTTATGGGTAGGAATGCTCCACCCTCTTCAAGGTTCTCAACAAGAACTAATATGGATTAAGTCCAAGCAATGCTCAAACTTATCCCTTGGCACTGACTTTGTCAACATATCAGCTGCATTCTCTTTTGTATGAACTTTTGATAGCTTGATCAACCCTTGATTCATCCATTCTCTAATCTTGTGATACCTCACACTAATGTGTTTAGTCCTCGCATGGAAAACTTGATTCTTAGCTAAATGAATAGCACTCTGACTGTCACATAGAAAAGGTACACTCTCTTATTTAAAACCAAGTTGTTCCAACAAATCCATAAGCCATATGGCTTCTTTTGCTGCCTCAGTCATAGCCATATATTCGGCCTCTGTCGTAGACAAAGCAACTGTATCCTGCAAATTTGACTTCCAACTTATACAGCCACCACCAAAAGTAAAGACATAACCTGTCATCGACCTTCTGGTATCAAGATCACCAACATAGTCAGAATCCACAAAACCCATGGCAACATTAGAAGCACCATTTTTATCAAACATGATGCCACAATCACGTGTGCCTGCCAAATATCTGAAAATCCATTTAACAGCATTCCAATGCTCTTTACCTGGATTTGCCATGTATCTACTCACAACACTTACTACTTGAGAAATATTAGGTCTAGTGCAAATCATCAAATACATTAGACATCCAATTGCACTGGCATAAGGCACCTGAGCCATGTACTCTACCTCATCCTCTGTACTAGGACATAAACTCGTGGACAATCTAAAATGTGCTGCAAGGGGTGTGCTCACAGGCTTAGCATTCATCATGCTAAACTTATGCAGGATCTTCTCCATGTAACCTTTTTGGGACAACCAAAGTTTTCCAGCTTTCCTATCACGACTGATCTCAATTCCAAGGATCTTTCTGGCAACACCAAGATCATTCATCTCAAATTCGCTTTTAAGCAAATTCTTTAAATCATTGATCTTTTCCTTACTTTGAGCGGCAATTAACATATCATCAACATATAAAGTAAGCAATACCAATGTTCTATCATCACAGATCTTAAAGTAAACACAACAATCATACTCACAACGACAATAACCATGAGAAACAATGAAGGAGTCAAACCGTTTATACCATTGGCGAGGTGATTGCTTCAGCCCATACAATGACTTTTTCAGACTGCAAACATAGTCTTCTTTACTGAATTCAATGAATCTCTCTGGCTGTTGCATGTAAATCTCCTCATCCAAATCTCCATGGAGAAAGGCAGTTTTGACATCTAGCTGCTCTAACTCCAGGTCATACAAATTGACCATGGCAAGAACAACTCTAATAGAAGTGTGCTTCACAACAGGTGAAAATATCTCATTATAATCAACTCCTTCTTTCTGTGAGTATCCTTTTGCTACCAATCGACTCTTATACTGCTTCAGTTCTTTTATTCGATAAACCCATTTGCAACCAATAGCTTTCTTTCCCTTAGGTAGTGGAACCAACTCCCAAGTCTTGTTCTTGTGTAATGACTTCATTTCTTCATTCATTGAAGCCTTCCAATTCTCACTGTCTTTTCTGCTCATAGCATCTTGGAAAGAATTAGGGTCATCACTACCAGTGAACAAAGCAAATGAAACTGTGTCGTCTTCAAACCCAAGTCTCTGTGGTGCCCTACGAATGCGTGGCTCTCTATGAGTAGCAATACTATATTGGTCTGATTGCTGCTCTTCATCCTGAGCCTGTGGTTGCTCTTGATCCTGGACCTGTGGTTGCTGCTGAACATCTCTAATGACCGGTTGATAAACCTTGTCCTGTGAGTTTTTAAATGCAAACTCCACCTCCTTTGGAGCTTTATCCTTCTCACCAGGACTTTCTGACATAAGCTCTACCGTCACACTTTTCAGCATAGACTTCTCGTCAAAAATCACATCTCTGCTAATAACCAATTTCTTAGCTTCTGGATCAAACAACCTGTAACCTTTGACACCTTTTTGGTAGCCAAGAAAAATGCATTTCTTGGATTTGGCATCTAACTTTGATCTCTCGTCACTCTGTATATGAACAAAAGCAGGACAACCAAAAACCTTTAGTATAGAATAATCAACAGGTTTAGAGTACCATACCTCTTCAGGAATTTTGAAATCGATGGAAGAATGAGGACTTCGATTAATAAGGAAAGCAGCAGTGCTCACAGTCTCTGCCCAAAAATTCTTTGGCAAACCTGCTTGCAATCTCATACACCTTGCTCTCTCTGCAATGGTTCTGTTCATCCTCTCAGCAACTCCATTTTGCTGAGGAGTCTTCCTCACTGTATAATGTCGAATAATACCAGCTTGCTTGCAGAACTCTCTGAATGCCTTGTGCTTGTACTCTGTACCGTTATCAGTTCTCAAAATATTTATCTTTCTGCTGGATTGGTTCTCTACCTCTGCCTTCTATTCCTTAAAGATATCAAATACCTGAGTTTTACTTCTCATAAAATAGACCCAAACTTTTCTGGAGTAGTCATCGATGAAAGTAACAGAATAGTAAGCTCCACTTTGAGAAGCAATAGCACGGGTCCCCAAACATCAGAATGGACATAGTCCAAAATACCAGAACAAGAGTGAGTTGCTGCCTTAAAACTAACTCTTTTCTGCTTACCATAAATACAATGTTCACAGAAATCAAGCTTGCAGGTCTTCACAACTTTCAGCAAGTTCCTCTTATGGAGTTCCAACATATTCTTCTCACCCAAGTGTCCAAGCCTCATATGCCAAAGCATAGTATCATCAAAAGTAGGATCTTCAGAAATTAAAGCAGCTCCACCTACAACAGTATTTCCAATCATCTGGTAGAGATTGCCAAATTTCTTACCCTTAATTACTATTAAAGCTCCTTTAGACACCTTGAGCACTCCATCTTTTGCAGAATACGAATAGCCCATCTCATCTAACCCACCAAGAGAAACCAGATTCTTTTTCAGGTCAGGGATATGTCTTACACCTGTTAAGGTTCTCACAACACCATCAAACATCCTAACCTTTATGGTTCCTATTCCAACAACTTCACATTTTGCATTGTTGCCCATATACACACAATTACCACTCTTAGGAGTATAAGTATCAAACCAATTTCTATGTGGGCACATATGATAGGAACAACCGGAATCAAGAATCCAAGAATTGGCAAAGGAATCAATACCTGATGAGACAGATAAAAAATCATCATCTTTGTCTTCACTTTTATCCTCTACAACACTAGCTGAATTAGTGGGTTGTGTCTGGTTCTTTCTATCCTCCAGTTCCTTGGCTAAAATTCTGCAATATTTTCGAATGTGACCTTTTTTGTGACAATAATGACACTCCATGTCTCTATTAAATTGTCTAGGTCTTGAGCTTGATCTTCCTCTACCTTTATCATAATTTCTGTCTTTAGACTTGCTTCTTCCACGCCTGTAGCTGTGATTGTTACTATCTTTCTTAGTAACGACGAGACCATCTGCTTGTGATTGCTCACCATCAACTTTCTTCTTCTTGTGGTAAGACAACAAAGCTTCCTTCACACTCTTGAAAACAATGGTCTCTTTTCCATATAATAAGGTGGTAATCAAATGATCATAAGATAATGGCAGAGAACACAATAACAACATACTTTTATCTTCATCATCAAATGTTACCCCTAACTGAGCAAGTTCAGAAATTAACCTATTGAAGGTATTCATGTGTGTCAACAAGTTTGTATTCTCAGACATACGAAGAGTGTATAACTCTTTCTTCAAAAATAATTTATTTGTCATATTTTTGGCCATATAAAGCTGCTCTAAAGTTTTCCATAAATCATAAGCAATTTTCTGATCAAAAACATTATGAACTACCTCATCTGAGAGTCCCTGACGAATTGCACTTGCTGCCTTTTGATCAAGCTCATCCCATACTTCATCTTTCATATCAGCGGGCTTTTTATCTTTGCCTTGTAATGGCTTTGCAACTCCCTGTTGAATTAAAACATCTTTCATACGCATTTGCCATAGCGAGAAATCATTATCTCCATTAAATCTTTCAACCTTTGTGGATGACTCTGTGCTCGTCATCTTTAACCAAGCTCTGATACCACTTGTTGTATCCAAGATCAGATAATAATGCGGAAGCGATAAAATAATAATAACGAGCACCTACAAAATATATGAAAAATAATCAACAGAAAAGACACAAAGATTTAAGTGGTTCGGTAGTCAATGTGACTACCTAATCCACTGCTGAGGCCGGCACCGAAAAATTTTACTATACTTGTCAAAGAGGAATACAATAAGATTTGCCAACAGTTAATTGGCCAAATTACTCAAATACCCAATTACACCCAAGATTAATCTCTCTCACAAAAACAATAAATAAATAAATCTGTCTTGCCAGTTTAGCAACAACAGATAAATTAAAACAATAACTATAAATCTGTTACCAAATAGATGGAGAGAGAAATAATATTCTTGATTGGATTCTTTAAATGGATCGAAAAGAAAAGATGTCGCTGTCTCTATTCTCTGATTATTGCCGCCTCTGCTTTCTTGCTGCTGCTATTTTCCTTTCTGAAGTCGAAGACTTCAGTTTCCTCTTATTCACTTTTTTCTCTTTTAACTTGTGCCGCCTGATGATATATATATATATATATATATATATATATGCGCAAAATCCCACGGTTGCTCTCTTAATTAATATATATATAAGGCTATATTCAAACAAGTGACCTAATGGGCTTTATTTAATTATAAGCCCAAGGCTTAATAAGTGGAGTTTTGGGACATCATGCGACAAAGCTGCGAGTTCTGGACTCAAATAGAGTCATATATAGACAGAAACTACAAAAGGACAGAAATAGCATGATTTTATATAAAAACGGATCGTTTTGCAATACAATTAAACTCTGCCTTTACAAAACTACCCTCATCTCGCTGCTCAGCCTCGCCGAACGGAACAGAAAGGAAAAAGGTTCAAAGTTGTTTTGCTATTTCTCTGGTTTGTGATTTCTTGCATCTGCTATACAGAACCCTTAAATCCACTAAGAACCAAACTCACTCCTAGGGAAAAAAAAACTTGTTAGTTAATGTTTATATTTTTGGACGCTGTACGGAAATTAATTTACATTTTTGGAAGTCGTACGGAACAATACGTAAGTTTCTGGAAAGGTTACATAATTGAGAAAACGATGATGAACAGTTCCGTCAACTGCTGCAAGCCGTTGTCAATCATCTCCTGCCACTGATCTGCGTCCATCACTTGATAGTTAATGTTTATATTTTTGAAAGCAGTACGGAAATTAATTTACATTTTTGGAAATCGTACGGAACATTATGTAAATTTCTGGAAAAGTTACAGAATTGAGAAAACGATGATGAACAGTTCCGTCAACTGCTGATACGCGGGGACAAAAACATAAACTCACATAGCAGAAACGGCGTCGTGAATCGATATGAGACAAAAATTTCGTCTGAGGCATTGGGCCTCTATTTCAAGTCTTTATTTCCAAAGCTGCTCTTGGAATTCTTTGGTCTTCCATTTAGGTTACTGGGGGAGGACCCATGGAGCCCATTTCAGCTCGTTATTAATTTATATCTTAGGACCAGTACCACCACTTTCAGTTTGATTTCTATCACTATTTTCTCTATATTCCCTACAACCATAAGGCTCCAAGCAGTTCATATCTTAATCTTGGTTTTTAATCTAATTGTGCTACCTTGTAGGCCCTCCTTGTATTTATGTTTCGAACAATAATAATCCTTCTTAATATTACCGACTTGTGAGTTGGGAAGAGAGACATAGAAAGGAATCTTCTATGAGGCTTAAATGGACTTGCGTACTCTTTCCAATGCCCCAAAATGAAAGAAAACCGGCCTGGCCTTCACAAGTTTAATACCTTTTCATTTCATTTTTGTTAATAATATTGTAATACTTATTTTTGTTATTATTACATTAATAACGGGAAAAAATCTACTTTATTTTTATCATTAACTATACTTTAATATCATGATTATTAAATAAAATTAGCATTACGATAATAACAATTTATATCATAACCATAATGCATCTTAGAGAATTTTATGATTTCATTTTAAGTGGTAACCGGTGGCCCGATAGGGGTCTGGAGAGTAATTAAAGTTGTTCATTTCCAGTTCCTATAAAATCTGATTTAATACCTTATATGTGGTTTAGGAAGTTTTTCTCTATCTAGTAAAGACAAACAGAGTAGGTACATTTTGAATTTGAAGGAAAAAAAAAAAATCATATATATATATATATATATATATAATCTTTTACATGATCCATCCTATATTATCCTAACGTTGAATTATTCTCTTAATTTAGAAATGAGACATATTAAATCACATGTTCAAAACATAAAAAAAAAGGGGGGGGCGGGGGGGGGAAACAGAGGTCGTTACAACAGACAACAGTTTGAAGACGATCCTCGATCAACTTTGTCGCTCAATCAGTCTTTTCCTTTTCATTAGACACGGGCTCTTCCTCTGCGCTTTCATAGTGTTTCCAAATTCATTATTTCTTACATTATATGTAATGATTAGGACGAGAAAGCAATGAAGGTACACACATACTTTGGTTCCTTGGTTTTTATTTCCCTAACTAGCTTCTCAATTCCAGGCAGAGAGCTTTCTTTAGTTTCTAACCCGTCCATTCTCTTTGAGATTGGATGTGTTATTTAGCTCTCACTAATTGTGTTGCTTTCTCTCAACCATCAATTACTTATGTTTTTCAAAAATAAAGTTGCACTAATCGTATATTTCATTGATCTCAAATATCAAATCATCAATTGCCCTTGGCCTGTAATATCAAATCATTACATAAGCGATGAATAATTTCTGGTTGATGAACTAGTTTATTTTACGTAACTATTAGGCTTAATAATGCAATAATTAATAATAATTATGTATATATTTTAGGAAAAGGGGGTTACGTTCATAAAAAAATGCTGACTCAGGAAAGGAAAGAGCAGTATATAGCAAGTTGTGAGAATGAACTAGATTTGTATCCAGTTTTTTATGGTCATTTAGGCCATGAGGTTCCTATCTATTTACATTTTTATGTCTTTGAAAATATACTAAAAGAGGTCATTCTTGCATATTGAAGTAAATGCTCGTTGTATTGATAAATACTGTGTAGTATGTATATAATTTTTGCAATATATTTTTTCTTCATGTGATTTGGCAACTTTTTATATGAATTGTCGTAGTGATATTGGTAGCAAATATTGGGGATCCATGTGATTTCTTCATGGGCTTTGTTCCATTTGATGGGTATCAATAACCTTGTGCACTCATAGATTATGGCTATATTTTGTGTACCATATTGAATAGGTTAAGTATAGTCGTATTTGACTGAATTATACTATAATTAGTCAGTATAGTATTTGGTGAAAAGCTGTATAATATAATCGGATTAAATTGATTATATATATTTTATTAAAATAATTTATATTTAAAATATTTTTTTATTATAAAATTTATTTAAATTAATATTTAATTTATTTTTTATATTTTTATTATATTTTTTAAAATAAAAAAAAAATATCATTTTTAATTTAAGATAAAAAAAAAGTTAAAACATATTATTTTATAATTGAAAAATTAGATAAACTAAGTTAATTGTCCAATACGGTTTAGATCCACCCTCTCTGAATGTACAAAATTTATACATAATAGTACTATTTTTATATCATATATAGTTTGATTTTATAGTAAAACACAAGACTGTCAAGGCATAAATTACGGTATAATAAACATGGCCATAAGCTCTCATCCAAAAGGTTAACCCTTTGGATGATGTAATTATAAATCCGTGCTTTCATTTTTATTTTATGAATGTGAAACTCATGCACTTATTTTATCAATGTGACTCATACGTTCCTACAAGAAACATTGTTCTTGGTGCTAATAATAAATGATAAGAGTTTAAATTTCCAAATATGTAATAAATGCAGGGATGTTCCTTGTGTTGATGGGCAGTGAGCTCTGTCGAGGTCATTTGGTGACAGTAGTTTGAAGACGCATCTCAGTTCAAAAACTACTGCTACTGAGGACGTAGAGATGATCGATAGTTTTATGGAAGGTTAGTTTTGTTTGAATCCAACTACTCATGTTATATATTCCTTTATTAGCTTTCCCTTTCTCTGCTACTTGATTTTAAGCATTTATTTGGCTTCTTCGTCATAATACATAAATTTGTTGAATCCCTTTTCTTTTCTTTTCTTTTAATTTTCTTGTGTATGCATTTACTGTTAGGCACTTAGGCGTATACCTACTTAAAATGAACATAAGCTCGATTGTCTAATATGATTCCAGATCATGTCAAATCAAGAAGATGCCAACAGGCCTGTAAAGGATGCTCAATCAGCTGCAAAGCACCTTACCGAAGAATCACTTAATAGGAATAGCAGCCATAACATTTCTTAACGATGTATAAACAACACTGGCTATTCGGTTTCAAACATAGTGACACAAGCATTAAAAGAAGATAAATAGCAAACAAAAGCACCCAAGCTAACTGAGTTTGTAGTTAGATGTTATTCCTCTCTAAATGACATAGATATATAGAGTATTCTGTAAATCTAACATACAGAATATTATGACATGAGGGGGGGCAGCGGCTATAGTAAGCCCATATGATGACAGAAGAGAGGGAGCATAGTGGAGAGTCACAATATGGTCCTTATCTGATATGAAGATGCTTGTAAGTAGAGCTCACAGACTGAGTGATTTGAACTCTGCTTCTTTGATCGTCAACCTGTCTGGTCTGACTCTCTCTCGAGCCTCTTCTGCTTGAGCCTTCTCCATGAGATTCAGCTGAGCTCTTCCGGCGCCTCTCATTGTGTCCAGCTAAACGTCTACGGCAACTTCTTTTTGTTTCATCAAACTCAGATACCTCATGGAACCTGAACAAAATAGAGGTTAATTATTATGATAACATCATATAATAACCAAATGCTGAAGAAAATTGCAGTATCAATAGAAATATGGACAAAGAATTCAAGGAGATGGTACTTATTCAAGTTTGACTTTTTCTGTAATCTGTGTGAGAGCATATAGTTTAATTTTGGATGGAGCTTTTGTGAACAATCACGAGGAAGAAAAGAAAAGAAAAATTGCATGTCTAAACAGAACACATGAGTTCAAAAAAGTAGGACACATGCACGTTTCTGTAGATGAGTATTTAGGTTTGATAGAATATTGTAGCACACATTTTACTGAGTTGGGAAGAGAGAGATAATTCTAAGAACAAACTGAGCTAACACAACTACTTTCACAACTCAATATTATAGCAGAAACAATTCTCGAAAAATAACAGAAGGAAAAGAAAAAAAAAGGAATGAAAAAACCTGCTGCATTGCTGACAGAACCTCTGAGGAAGCCCGGAAACGATCACAACCGGTGCTTTTGAATGAAATTCACAAACCTTATGGCGGCGATGATACCTTTTAGCATCAGTCAGATCAGCCCCGCACCTCTCAGCTTGACAACCACCATTATGAGGTCCTCTACTTCCAGATATTGCCCCTAACTTCTTTCCAGAACTCTCTTCTTCTTCATTATCATCCTCAAATTCATCATCCTTGTGAGCATTTTCACTCCACGTTTGCCTGCCTTCAAAGTTCTTAGCCTCCATATGGAGAAAAGCTTAAGTCACAAGTGTAGTACTGAGGTGGTGGCTAAATAGCTAGCAAGTGATGGTACAATGTTAGAGCAATGATGAAGATGTTGGAGCTTCAAGTAAGGAAAGGGGGAAGAGTGTGAGGACAAAGTGCCAAAAGGTAGATGGACCATTGATTCCATTTTTCACTATATGCTCCTGTCAGCATTGAATGGTGGAATGGAATACTGAATGAAAATAACTTCCAAACAAATAGTGAAAGTTTAAGTTGGCTGATTTTGCGATGAGCTTAATTAGTCCATCAAAGTACTCGGAAGGTAGAGCTTAAGTACATCATTTAAAAAAAAAAAAATTTGTTAAATATTGCTTAGCTGAAAATATGAGTACCAAAGCCTGTAAATAATGGAATTCAGAATCCTCTGAAATTATTGAAGGGACCTGCTCTTTTAAAGTGGAACATTAATGAATATGAAGCATCAATTATTAAACAAACTTACCATTTTGAGGAAGTTAAACAGTACGAAAGTAGTGCAGTAATGAATTTCTTGCATCCAACTGGCCTAGCCTTTTTCTTTTTCAAAAATTTCATATTTAATTGATAGATGCATCGTCTGTCTTTTCCTCTTTACCCTTTGTTTTTACTTATAAACCTTTAGTTTTCAACTTAACATACATGCATGCATACTAAGTAGTAAAATTTCATGTGTGAATTCTTTTCCCATAAATCTATATACTCTAATCGTTCAGGACCACAAGAAATACTTTAGAATTGTGTTTATGGGCATATATCAATAGGAAATTATATTTACCATTGCAGTAACTCTGCTAACACTTACGTAGCAAATATTAATTTAATATATGTTACTTGATGTATATAACTGCATACTTTAATCCAATAGTGATACATGTTACTACTCATTTGAATCGTGGGACCTAACATTAATTGTATCAATATATGTAGCACAACTTACAAGCCCACGGGACATTGGATGTTTATAACAAAGAACCGATTATACTTTATTAAATGACCCGTGTATTCTCAATTCACATGTCTATAGTACTTGGCCTTTTTACCTACTCATAAATTTGGTAACTCCACTACTACATATTTTACCTACTGCTTAAATCATTTTGGCTTTCAAAACTAATGGCCTCAACTTTTATCTGGGTTGGTTAATTTTACCATGTAACAGCTTCGAAGTGAGTCTCTGCAGTTGCAAGTTTTGCATGAACTGTTGTTCTTGCTTTCAACATTGAAACAATTTTTTTAGAATTTTAATTGTTGTGTATCACAAGCTCATTATATAACGCTAATTTCAGGTGTTTTGATCTTGAGTCACAAACGACTCTGCATTTTGGACCACTCTTTTTCTCAGCTTCACCTGACTTTCACCAGTTTTCGCGTCCTCTATTTTATCTTCCTTTTCTTTTTTGGTAACTAGAATCGATGCCTGAAACCACCTAGTCTTCATTTCACTACTCTGCCTATCACCCTCATAGCCTAATAAATTGAATTTTGGTCCCAATTATCTTCTACCTGGATTCCTTTGCGTTGTGTCACTCAATCAGCCATGAAGGTTGGGATTTTTTTTTTCTTATAAAGGCATGTGTTGGAAAATGAAGAAAATAAATCGCACATTGATAACATTGACAACTTATAACCTAACATCTTTCATTTCATTGGTTAACCTTTTAAGATAAGAACTCATTCTCCTATCAAATCAGTGACAAGTGGGTTTTCTTGGCCTTATTAGTATCATTCAACAAATACAAATATTTCAGTTACTAGCTACTAAAATTGAAGAATTCACAAGAACTTTAATTTAACAAAAAATAATATGAGTGATTTATGTTACAAAATAGAGAATTACATAACTAGAATTGATAAGATATATCACAGTCAATAGAAGGCTGGAAAGGAGCTAATCCAATCTGTAAAAAAAAAAAAAAGAAACAAGGATAATACATATGCTCCATAAAAGGAAGTCCCTTTCTACCAATCTCAAATGATGAATTGGTCCCTAGCACTTCAATTTTTTAGAGTTCCACACACGGTGATAATTTTATATTCACTCCTAAAATCCAGTTATTGGCTCTTTCTTGAGCTACTTTGTTATTGCGTTTTCTTTTTCTTCTCGTTCCATTCTTTTTTGACTTTTTTATCCATCAATTTATGATATTAGCAAAGCATTAGACTTTTTAGCATATTGTTGATGGTGATGACTAAAACTAGTATTATATCTACAGGATTATAATTTATAATGAAGGACGTTCAAGGCACGCTTTCACAATCCAGTCGGTAAGGAACTTGTACCTTTTCAAAACCCAATGATGACAAAAAACAAAATTCTCGAAAGTGACACTCGTATAAGAAAAGCTAGCTAGGCCCTTTAAGGATTGTTATGGTCCTGATCTTCTCCAACATTAGCTAGGTCTTCAGTAAGTCTATATTCAGCAGTGTCAACAACATTTTCATCAGCCTCAGCAACTAAAGTGTCTTTGACATTTTGAGTTTTGTTTTTGGCAGAGTCCCAAGCATTGTCCATGGTCTCTTTAGCCATGTCAGCCACTTCTGTTGCCTTTACTGTTCCTTGTTTTGCTGCATACTCATATTATCAATTTTATCATCACTTTCTCCACCTTTGCCTTCCTTTTCTGTCACATGATGAGGAGTTCCTGCTACCCCAACATAACTGCCCGTATTGTGATCAAATAAATCAATAAAAAAAAATTTGAGGATTATTAATTCAATGAATTGTACCAAAAAATTTAATAGTAAAACAAACATTAAATTAATCTTGCAAAAGAATCACTTGAAATCCAAATAATAAATCCATATACACAACTTAATAAATATGTTATACCTCAGCTCCTTCGTAGGCAGAAGAAAAACAAGCCTTTGGTAAGTTTGCTCCATGAGTATGAACGTATCCTGGTTGGGCTTTGGGCAGTAGGCATATTTTTTGTCAAATTTGACATTATATCGATATTTGCTGTTTTTTTTTTTTTTTTTTTCCCAAGTTGTTCTGAAATCTCATTTATCACAGGGTAGATTGGGAAATATCGACAAAGAATATTAGCTAAATTTTTGAAGGTGGCTCGTTGTTTCATATTTGTGCTACACGTTTTGGAAATCTAGGCAAGAGTGAAAATATTATATATCACTAAATATAATTTTATTGATACATACATGTTATTGTTTGTTTTATATTTTAGCCAATAATAATTTTATACTTAAATCATAATCGATATAACTACTTATTTAAGTAGTATTACTTAACATTATTTTTTTTAATTGACATTTGTTTTATAAATATTTATTAATTGAGAATTGGAAACCTGCACTTAGGGTTGACAAACGGGGCAAAGCAGAGCGAAGACTTCATTTTTGATTTTAGTTCAAGATTTTGAATTTATTCTTCATTTTTATTTAAAATATTTACGAAAATTTACCGAAGATTCTTAGTAAGAAATGAGGACCCCAAATGAAGAAAGAGGATTTAAATAATATTAAAATTATTATTTTTAATTTCTTAATAATTTTTTTATTTTTTATAAAAGAAATTTTATATAAAAAAAATATTCAATAATAAATATTTTATTATAAGAAGAAATATAAAATTTATAACCAATAAATAATACAATGAATACATAATCTTTTTATATTAAATAATATTCATAAAATTTTGTTACCAAATAGTTTGAAGTAATAAGAATAAATTATAAAATAATATATGATTTCAGATTTTTTTGAATTTAAATAAATTATTTAAATAATTTTATAAAATATATAATATATAATGTATTACTTAAAATTAGTTTAAATTTTATGTATTTAAATTTATAAAAAAAATTAAATAATATAAATAAATTTATATATTTATTATAATAAGATATATAATTTTGAAGAATGAGGCAAAAAAATATATAATCTCTTTTTTTTTATCCTACTTTATATTATAAAATATAAATTATAATTTGTTATTTCATATTTTTTATTTTATTATTTTTATTTTTATTTTTAATCGGATAATTCTAATAGAGATTTTTTGTCAAAAAAAATTGATAATTGCACTTAAGAAATTATATACTCGATGATAATTGCATATTTATTTGGTCCAAGTATTTTTTGTGAAGTGCATGTGATTGATCGGAATATAATGATAGTCAATCCTTGAATCATTGTGGCGGCAAGAACTTAAAGGCTTGTAGTGAGTTCTTTTTTTTTTTTTTTTCTTTTTTTCTTTTTAAAGAAAAAAAGTTTTATAAATTTCATAATTTTTTTATCAATATATTAATTTAATAATTATTAGATTAAATATTAAAAAAATTAATTTTTTTTAAAATAAAATATTTTGATTTTATAATTTATGAATTAGGCATTATAAATTCTATTATTATGAAAAATAAGTAACATTAGTCATATAATTTTTTAAAATAAACTCTTCTAGTTTAACAAAAGAATTAAAATTAAAAATTTATTGTTATATTTTTTTAAAAAATTATAAAACTTATAATAAATAATATAATAATTATAAAACTAAAAATATCAATTTTTTTTATAGGTAAACTATAACGAGTGTTTTGTTATATATCAGCAGGCATCAAGCCAAATAAGAAGAAAAGGTAAATAAAGGAGAGAAAATGGGAAATAAAAAAAAAAAGTGAAGATTATATTTTTATCAGGAAAAAGTGAAGAAATTTGTAGAGTACAGAGTGTCATATTTTGTCTGTCATCTCACCCACACAATTCTTAGACTCTCTACTTGAGAGTTATTAATTAAAAAAATATTAAAAATTTATAAATTTACACACACACTATATATATATATATCATTTAAATTTTATAACTTATTAATATTATATAAAAAAATTCAAATATTTTTTAATTTTCAAAACAATTCTAACATATGGTAAGAGAAAAAGTTTAGGTACAAAATTAAGTGATATTATCATTTTTTATTAAAACAAATTATTTTTTTGCCACAATTTTGTTAATACATCAATCAATTTGACATAATTTAATTTTTTTTTTAGTAATAAATGATTTGTCAATTACTTCATAATCTTACATTACTAATTTTAGATCCAATTTATATTATTTAATACATACAATAATTTAATATATATAAAATTATCCTATTAATTAGTATCTCATACTTTTTTTTTTAGTACCAGTTGTGTTTGCAATGCTTACATTTTTATATTTGTGTATCTTTTTATTTTTATTTTAATTTTGATTTTTTTTCCTATAACAAGATCAATATAAGTTTGTAAAGTGCAAGTATTTTAACCTCTTACTTAGAAGTAGTCACAATGTTTATTTGAATTCCAATACAAATGCTCCTCAATTTTTTTTTCACAATTTATACTCTGCTCTCTTTATTATTTTATCTTATAATTTTATCATACTTTAGTCTGTTTATATTTTTTCCTTATAATTTAATCTCTTTATTTATTTATTTATTTACACTTTAATCCCCCTTTTATATATTTTTGAAGTTTAATTTCAAATTAGCACCAAATTTTAGATTAAATGTATGAAAATTAAAATATAAATAGTCTAAATTAAAAGAAAAAAATAAGTGATCGGAAACTAAATTATAAGTTAAAAATAAGAAAATTAAAACAAAGTATAAAATGTAAAAAAGATTAATCTGATTTACAATTATATTTTTTCTTTTCTTTTCTATTAAAGCAATCCGTGATATTATAATCATAATTGCTTCCTCTAATAATAACTACTTTTACAAATGTTATTCCTCCCGTACGTATATCACCTATTTATTTATATATTTTATTTTTAATTATTTAAAAAATATATGTTATTTTTATTATAATATAAAAAAAATATATAATATATAATTTTAAGAGAAAATATGTTTTGTACAAAACAAAATATTTTATTTAAAAAAAAATTAAAATTAAAATTTTATTATGAAAAAAATTATATATACAATTAAACCAATATTATTTGTTTATTTCTTTTGCTCTTCGACTTAAAGAAAATTAAAAGCAAAAGAAAAAAGTAAAAGGAAATGAAAATTGAGAAATAATTTTAAATTAATTAAAAATGTAATTAAATTATATGATATATATATATTTTTTAAAAATAGAATTAAAAGTAAGATCATTTTATTTTTGAAAAAAACTGATTCAAGTGAAGAAGATTCATACAGACAAGAATGCTGCTGATATGCTGACAAAGATTGTTCCCAAACAGAAACTCGAGCTATGTTCCAAGATAGCTGGAATGAGCTCAAAATGATGGAGCTAACATGTGATTCCTCCCTTCATGAGGCAGAGGGGGAGATTTGATGGAGTCTGCCTCATGCGCAGACATCCTTGAAGAAGCAAATAGAAGCAAAGAAAAAGAAGAAGCCTCCAGCAGCAAACCTTGAACGTTGAAGAAGCAAAGGAAGTTGCAGCTGATTAACATTGAATAAGGAAAATGATATCACCTGCTTAAATGACATAAGCAGTGATATCATAAGCCTCCTATAACTCTCTATAAATAGAAAGGCGTAGGCAGATCTCAAAATCAGATAAGAAATCTCAGAATTCACTACTAAGATTTAGAGAGAGGAGCTGATAAGAAAATCAGCTCAGAAAATACCACAGTTAATTCAAGCTGTGAGATAAAAGTGAGGTGTTCCTACAGAGAGTGATAAATATCTGCAGAGATAAAATAGTGAGAGATTTACCACACATTTGTGAGTGTGAGAGATACACTTTGTAAGTGTAATATTGTAATACCTCAAGTTTGGGCATAAACTTGAGAGAATTGTTGTACCCATTTTTACATAGTGGAAGTTTTTCGGAGTTGTCCCGTGGTTGTTTCCTTCTCACATTGAGTTGGTTTTTCCACGTTAAATATTGTGTGTCATTTTAAATTACTCCTACAAATTTATTATTCAGTATTCTCAATCTTGCCAACATTCCGCTGCGATACATATCCCAACATTATTAATGTTTATTTCTTTTTATGCAGACTCTTCGACTTAAAGATAAATTACATCTTAAGCAATATATTTGTTATTATTAAAAGTAAAATTGGAAATGAAAATTGATGAAATAATTTTGAAATTATTTATTAAAATATGCTAATTAAATTATATGATATATATATATATATATATTTTAAAATATAGATATATGAAAGAGTAAGATCATTTTATTTTTGTTAAAAAAAAAAAAGCTCCGTAGAAGGGAGGTAGAAGGGAGATAGAATAACGTCCATTTTGTTCTATTCACTCGAATTAATGTTGATATTGAGAGCACTAATAGTGGCTAGCACATCAAACCTATAATTTCGTATATATAGTTCAATTATATTATCAACTAGACTATTTACTGTCAATTAAAGAGTAAGATCATTGACTTAAAATTTGTACAGTAATTTTGTAGGATCAAATTCATCTCATTTCATTTCTTTTCAAAAAAAAAAAATTTATTCGAAAGGACTAATTTATATTCAATAATAATGATGGTCCTTATTTTGTTTTTTAAGAACCTACTTATTTCTTTCAATGATAATAATAATAATAATAATAAGTCCTTTGAAATTGTCGTTAAAGGAGTTTTTGTGCATAATTATAATTTTTTATCCTTTGAACCTATAATTTCGTACATATAATTAAATTATGTTATTAACTAAGTTATTCACTACTAGTTAAAGAATAAGATCATTGACTTGAACCTTTTTAGGTAATTTCATAGGATCAAACAAATTTATCTCATTTCATTTCTTTTCAAAAAAAAAAAAAAACATTTGATTTGAAAAGACTAATTTACATTCAATAATAATGATTGTTCTTATTTTGTTCACCCCCTTTCACTTGTTTTTTCACTTGTTTTTTTGTTGTTGTTGCTGCTGTTGTTAACATTAATAATAAAGCTTTTAGTGCATGTCATACCATGGCGAAGCATTATGAAAGCTACACATATATTCTATGGCCAAAATTAATACTATTTAAGTTTTGCTACTTTAGATGTAAATTTTGATTAGCCACTGAAACAATTTGATATAAAAAAATACTTTTTTTACATATAGCTTTACAGAAGAAGGTTTATATGTCTTTACCACCTAGTTACAATACTCTTAATAATTTAATGTTGTTTGTAAATTGAAGAAGGTTTTGTATGGTCTCAAACAGTCTCCAAAAACTTAGTCTTTGAGATTTAAACTTGTCATGAAGAAGTATAGTTACGAATAGATCAATGTAGAGGTGTCAAACGGGCCGGCACGACCCGTTAAACATTTGTCCCGTTGGCCCACCGGGCCGGCACGGCACGGCCCACAAAAAATTCGACACGGCACGGCACAGCCCGTTAGCCAAAATGAGTAGCACAGCATGGTCGTGCCCCTTAACGGGGACGCGAAACTTTAATATTTTAAAAATTAATTTTAAAAAAGTACCAATAAATAAATAATTTTTTTTACATTTAAATAAAATTGGACATAATCTAATGAATTTCTAACAATCTATAAAATGAGAGGTTAAGAGTTTGACTCTCACTTTTAATTTTTTAAAGCATTATTAATAAATTTTAACTAAATAATTAAATAAATATTTAATAAAAATGAAATAAAGGGGTCACAGGCCGTACCGGTCCATTAAGAACAGCCCAAAGGGCCGGGCATGGCACGGCACGGCACGTTAAGATTCACAGGCCAAGAACTGAGGCACAGCACGGCCCATATAAGGGCCAAGGGCCGGCACGACACACAAATTAACGAGCCAAGGGCTGACATGGCAAGCTAATTTGACGGGCCGGACCGACCCATCCTTTTTGACACCTCTAGATCCATGTCAATCATTCCTTGTTCTTTAAAAGACTAAATAGTAAGCTGACTGCCCTTATTATTTATGTGGATGATATGATTGTTACTAGAGTTGATCTTGATGAGATTGGCAAACTAAAGGGCTATCTCGCTTTTGAATATGATATAGACCTTGGAGGTTTAAAGTATTTTTTGGTTATTGAAGTGAATTGTTCAACACAAGGAATTTTCTTATTACATAAAAAATATGTTTTTGATTTATTGAATGAAACTGGTATGCTTTAGTGTGAATCCATAAGTACTCCTATTAAATAGAATCATGGCTTGAAAGAAGAGTTTATAGATCATGTTCTAACTGATAAAGGACAATATCAAAGGATAGTTGGTCGTTTGGTTTATCTATCTCATACTAAACCTAACATTATATATATAGTGAGCGTTGTAAGTATATTTATGCATAATCCAAAAGTACAACATAAAGATGTTATAATGCGAGTTTTGAAATGTTTAAAATTTGTACTAGGGAAGGTCTAGTATTTTCTAAACATAGACATGTTCAAGTTATAAAGTATGCATACTCAAATTGGGAGGCAAAAGGAGATACGAGGAGATTTACCTTTAGTTATTGTACGTTCGTATGAGATAACTTGGTTACTTGGAAGAGCAAGAAGTGAAAAATTATATTCCTATCTAGTATTGAAGTCGAGTATCGTGCCTTGATAAAAGATATTTGTGAGTTATTGTTGCTGAAAAGGCTTACAAGAAGTTGGTTTTTTCGACAAAGGCTTCATTAAAATTGTATTGTGATAATCAATTTGGAATTAAGATTATTAAAAATCTTGTTCAAGTGAACAAAACATGTAGAGATTGATAGAAATTTTTTTTATGAGAAATTGAAGGAGAAGATTATTGAAGTTTCGTTTGCCAAAACTATTGAATAACTAACATATATGTTAACCAAGGCCGTTTCAAATCAAGTTTTTACTGATTCACTTGCTAAGATGAACATATATGATATTTATGTATTATTTTGAAGAAGAATATTGGCATGAATCTCATTTATAATAGATATAATTGTGTAATTATAAGAATATCGAATTTATTGGGATTGTATATTTTTTTCCTTATTTTTCCTTTAATAGTTATTATACACTAAATTATTCAAACCCTTATTCTATTGGAGTGAAAAGCACTCTAGCATTATAGAAAACATATATAAAATATTGTCAATTAAAGTAATAAAATTACCTCGGCACGTTCAAAGGCAGAGGAGAAGCAAGCCTTGGTGAGAAGTATTTGCTACAGTAGTTGCCTAATTGAGGCATAGCTTCTTTGATGGTTCTTGCTGCCACGTTAACTTCGACTAACCTTATTCTTCTTACATATGCCTTTTCATTTAGATTGTCACCGCTACTTTGTTGTATGTAGGTGTCAAGTCTGGGGGGGTGGCACACCAAACTGAGTGACACTTAATTAGATGGCTATATACTGTGATCGACACTTTAATGGAGCAGAGGAAAAAAAAAAAATTTCTTTCCCTTCTCAGTGTTTGTTTTTTTTTATCGATGTTTCATCTATAAAAAAAAAAATGTTTTTTTGCTCTGAAAAAAAGAGAAAAGAGTTTAATATTTCATTTTTGGGAAACAGACTGATTTTTGTAAAATGAACTTTCAACTGCTACATATATGCCATGTAAAATGAATAGTAGTTCAATAGTGTAGAAAGCACACGACCTATTAAAAGGAATTTGTACATAAATATACATGTCAGTGTAAAATACTAAAAGACTTTTCTTTGAGAATCCAACCTCATCCAATACTACTCGTCTGATCACTCGGACTTGCAACAGTTTTACTGTAGAGGTATTAATTAACATACATTTTTCAGATCATATTGGAAACTCGGTTACTTTATTAAGGAAACGCAAGAAAGCTCATTGTTGAGCATTCTCATATCCAACATTGTCAAGCCATGATGCTACCTCTTCAATGATTGGTCTCTGTCTTGGATTCTGGTCTAGGCACTTGCATGCAATGCTAAGTAAATCTAGAACCGGCTTCTTACGATCCTTGCTCCAAATTGATGAATCTATAATCTCTTCCTCTCTCTGTTCAGATTTCATCTGAAATACCCAAGACACCAGATCTCTGCAGTTTTTGCCTTTGCAAACTTCAACCGGCCTCCTTCCGGTAAGAAGCTCGAGAAGAACAACACCAAAACTGTAAACATCACCCCTGAACGTTGCTGTCAGCGTTTGACTATATTCTGGTGGAATATAACCCAATGTACCTACCAAATCTGTTGTCACATGAGTGTCGTATGGACGAAGAAGCCTTGAAAGACCAAAATCAGCCAAATGAGCCTCAAATCTTTCATCCAACAGTATGTTGCTGGACTTTATGTCTCGGTGGACTATATTAGGCTGGCAAACTTTATGCAAGTAAGCTAAACCACGAGCGGCACCTTGAGCTATCTTGAGTCTTACATCCCATTTCAGACATGAACTCCCATCAGCAATCTCATGCAGCCAATAATCCAAGCTACCGTTCTCCATGAAAGAGTAAATTAACAACCTGTCATTACCATGTTGACAATAGCCTTGCAGAGACACAAGGTTCTTGTGTTGTGCTCTAGAAAGAGCTTCTACTTCAGCTTGGAATTCGCGTTCCACCTGACCACAATCACCGGAGAGTCTCTTGATTGCAGCTTTGGTGCCATTTGGAAAGTTAGCTTTGTAAACTAAACCAAATCCACCACAACCAATTATGTTGGCTTGGTTGAAATTATTTGTAGATTTTAACAACTCAGTAACAGTTAGATCCTTGCATTCAGAATTCTGAAAAAGCACCAACTTTGAAGATGCAAGTGCTTCAGATAATCTGCGTGGCCTACTGAATTCCTCATCAAAATCATAAACTGGATTCTCAACTCCCCTCCTTGACAATTTAAGTAGACCAACTGCAAGAAGCAATGCAATCCCAACCCCTATACTGATCGTAATCAAAAGGATGCTGCTTCGACCAAATCTACCATTTGAGCCAGATGGAAAAATTGGCCTATGCCCTTCACTGCCAGCATCATCACATGGAGAATCTATTTCTCCACAAAGTCCCGGGTTACCCTCGAAGCTTGTGCTAGGAAAGCTTAAGAATTGTCCAGCCCTCGGAATTTCTCCCTCCAAACGATTATATGCCACATTGAACTTTGATAAAAATGTGAGTTTGGCAAATGATGGAGGGATGGAACCATGTAGATCATTGCATGATAAATCTAATGTTTCCAAATTTTTCATCTCTGAAATAGAGCTAGGAATAGTTCCAGATATGTTGTTCCGGCTCAAATCTAAAACATGTAGCTGTCTCAGCTGCCCAATTTCAGGCCAAATCGTTCCATTAATTCGGTTATTGCTCAACAGAATCGAAGGAGGAAAACTCGATGCGTGATTATACTGCAGGCCACTAGCACTCTGATTCCGCTTTACATATAGTGGAATTCCAGCAGAAGCCGTAAGATTTAATGAACTACAGTTAAAAGAAATGAGGCCTTTTAACTCTGTCAAGCTTCTTGGAATTTCTCCTGCCAGAGAGTTATTAGAGAAATCCAAGTAAAATAAGCTTTCCATATGACCTAGCCATGGAGGTATACTGCCATCCAAGTGATTCCACGACAAATCTAAGATTATTAACTTCTTGCACTTAAATAACCAAATTGGTATTTGGCCCTTAAGAGCACAGTTACCCATTCCCAACACCATTAAGCTCTCAAATCCACTAAGATTTTTCGGAATTTCCTCCCCGATAAAATTCTTAGTAAGGATAAGAGATGTCAAGTTTTTGCATTGCTGCAGCACTGAAAGTGCCCCAGATAAGTTCACAAAACTGTTGTTTGACAGCGAGAGGGACAACAGAGATGTAAGCTTTGCAAATTCTTCAGGGATTGGACCACTTAGTTCATTCTTGGCAAGGCTTAAAGTTTTTAACTCGTGACAATTAGACAGGGATTTTGGAAGAGGACCAAAAAAATGATTAGTAGCAAGATCAAGAGTACACAGATTGGGTAATTCAGTGAAATTAAGATCAATATGACCACTAAGAGAATTGTTTCTTAGATCAAGCACGCGGAGTTTTGAACAGAGTGTCAGAGTTGGAGGCAAAGGCCCAGATAACAAATTTGAATGCGCAACTAACCGTTCTAAATGTGTAAGGTTACCGAACACGTTGGGAACTTCACCAACAAATCTATTTCCAAAAATGACCAAGGACTTAAGGCTAGAAAGCTTACTCAAGTTTTCACTGAGCTGTCCAGAAAAATTGTTTCCAGAAACTGAAAGTTGCTTCAAAGCCGACATTGAGTATAAAGAATCCGGTAGATGGCCTGAAAATAGATTGTAATCAGCGTGAAGCTGCTGGAGAGATGTACTGCAATTCTGTAAACCATCAAGACCACCAGCCATGCGGTTTGAAGATATATCAAGAATCTGTATACCATTAGAAGAACTGCAAAAGCTCGAATTAAGCCAACCGGTGAACGAATTGTCGCTTATGTTGAGTGCAACAAGATGCGCAAATCCTCCCAACTCAGACAAGCTTCCATTGAATAAATTGCTCGAAATATTCAACACTCTAATTGACTTCAAACCCGCAATCACTAAAGAAGCTGGTCCTGATAGCATGTTGTGGCTCATATCAAGAACTTCTAGCTGCTTCAAGTTGGAAAAATCGGCAGGCAATCCACCTTCAAGATGATTGTGTGAAAGATCAAGCAATTTGAGCCTATCCAATCGGCCCAGTGAGCTAGAGATGGTTCCTTTAAGACCCACATTGGGCAGAGCTAACTTGGTCACTCTGCTAGCAATAGACCCCTCATTTAAATCCTCACAGACAACACCATTCCAAAGGCAGCAAATGGATTCTTCGGTCCATGTTCTGATAATGGATCCATTTGTGAGATTTCCAGCAAACTCCTTCAGTGCTCTCGCATCACTTGGATGGCAGGGTTTAGCTGGGGAAATAAGAGCCAAATACGAACAAGCCAAGCAAGCGAAAAGTACCAATTTGAGGAATTCCATTGGAGCAAAGCCCCAAGCCACCATTACTGAATCCACAGAAGATGCCAACTCAACTCAAGACCAATGCTCCAAATGAAGAAATTTTCACTCCCCAACTTGCAGTTTACAAATGAAGCAACAATTACTAGTAAAAGAAATTAGATCACTGATACCCAGTTTAAACAGATCCCAAGACCGTAAATCGTGAAGCCCAGAAATCCACTTCAGTCTGAAAGTTATAAGAAAACAGTATACCAAATGGAAAAAAGAATACGCCCAAAAGAAGCAATTAAATACCCAAATACCAAGACACCTCAATTATCACAAAAGGTCCAACCAACAACAACTTGCAAGTGAAGCAATTAACATGACCATCCAAAAAAGTGAAGCAATAATGAGCACCAGTAAAACCACAAAGATCCGTCCAGTCTCCACCTAAAATCAAAACCCTTGATTACTAAACATGAAAATCAAAAACCATAATTTGCTGAATGGGAAGATAGAGAAACACCCAAATGCAGAAAGAGCAAATGAAAAATAACAAAGACTAAAACTTTACTTGGCCTGCTGAACCCATGACTCAATACCCAACAGTGCAACGAAAAGCTTTGAGATTCGCAACACACTACCAATCACCATCCCTTGTTGATGAAGAAAGAGTTCCCAGTCAAGCTAAAATTAATGTTTGGCAATTTTTTTCCACAAATGGGTTCTCCTCTGATTTCAAAACAAGACGTCTCTGTATATCTCCATAAGTCTAAAACCAAAACAGAAACGACAGAATCTAAAAGAATAAAAAGTCAAAAGAAAAAAAAAGGGGTAGATATTTCAAATCAAAGGAACAGTGAACTCGTTAAAAAAGGAACAGTGAACTCAGCAAAAAATAAATAAATGAAAGGAACAGCGGAGACGAAATACACTTGCTTAAGGCAGTACCGAAGCAAGGAAAAGAAACTTCGTTCTCTTCCTTAAGATAATCTTTCTTTTATTGAAAAACACATTTAAACAGTGTTTCGAAATGGAGACACAAGGAGCTGACTTTTGAAGCAAAATCTTATTTTGGCCTTTTTACCTCTTCACAATTTACAAGCTCACACTCTGATTTGTCAACACGTAATCACCTATATTAGACTTTTTACCTTTTGATTCTCTCTCTTTATTCACTTTTAAGAAAAACTTTCTTTTAAATCAGTTAGGTTTATGTACAAGATGAACAATATTTTATTTATTATTCTATTTTAATTTAAATATAGATTATGCATTTTAAGTACAATTTTTTTTTTCTTTTTATTACACAAATAAAAATATTTATAAATATAATAATATTATTTTAATTATTTTTATTATTATCATAATAATAACATATAAATTGTATTTTATATGCTTATAATTAATTATATTATAATATAATAATATATCTATATTATTTATAAAAATCTAAAATTAACATTAATTTTAATTATATTTAAAGACTTACTCATATTTAAAATTATTTTAGATACAAATGCCCTTATATTTTAAACTAATAAGATATGTTTTACTTTATGTTTTATTTTAAATTTTGATAATAAAAAAAATATTTCACCATCTTGATTTAAAAGACTTATATAATATTAAGAAGTTTATTTTCTTAATAGATATCTCCATTATTTTTTTTTTTAACTTAGTAGATCTTCTTTCAAAATTCAAATAGTTTAATTAATCATGTTTATTATATTTATTTTCAATATGCATATTTTAATTAACTTAAAAACTTATGTTTAATTTTTTGTTATTTATATATTTATTATATATATGGGATAAGATCAATAGTACCAATTTTTTATATACAAATTATTACTTTATTTAATTATAGTCTTTGAGATCTATAACTATTAAGAGAAAAAATTATTCTATAATATCTCAATTCTTTATAATTAGTATTGTAAAAACTTGAGTAATAAATTATATATCTTGATTTTATTCTTTTATATATATATATATATATATACATATATATATATATTACATATATATATATATATATATATATATAACTACACATGCGTTACACGTGACTAATTATAATTTTTATTAGGTAATATACTCAAGAAAAGAAACTTATATTAAAATTTAGTATTAGTTAAATTTCTATTTAATTTATATTATATAAGGTCCAATTGTTAATTAGTTTGACATAAAAAAAAAAAAAAATCTAGACTAAGTAAATAGAAAATTATTATAATTAGTTTGAATTAAAATGGCATTGATAAAAAATTTGATTTCAATTGCATTGATGAAAATCTTATTTTTTTTAGTTTACATAAATTATTTAGAAATATTTTTTTTTTAATTTTTTTTGTTTATTAGCTAATATTATATAATTAGGAGACATATTGTAATTTATATTTTTTATACTATAATAATTGATTATAGGTAAAGATAAGTTGAAATAAAGTATTTTTACGATTTATTATTAATAATAATATATAATTAGGTGTCTTATTATAATTGATTTACTTATTATTAAGAAAAAAAAGTTATAAGAGTCATTTTATTTTTATAAAAGGTATTGTTTAGTTTCTTAGCTTAAAAATGAGTCTTTAAACATTTTTTCTTATAAAAAAAATATATTTTTAAGTATATTTACTTGTAAAAAAGGTGTTGGGTAATGAAAAATTTAATTTTTCATATAATTTTTTTTGTTAAACCTAACAAAATAGCACATGTGTCACATGCATATTTATATTTTTCGATAGATATTTATATAAAATTATTTAATTAAAAAATTACTCAATTTTTTGAATTTTTAAAAAAATTTAAATAAAATCTTTAACAAAATTTTCATTATCTAATATCTAAAGTCATAATATTACAATCAAAATTTTATTTAAATTTAATCGAAAGAAATTGTTAAAAAGTTGAATAATTTTTTAATTAAAAATTATTTAATTTGATATATATATTTTAAAAAATATAAATATTCATGTGATATATGTGCTATTTCGTTAAATTTAACAAAAAATTGGATAAAAATAAATTTTATCATTGTCTGACACATTTTTTTTACAAATAAAGGCACTTTAAAATACTTTTTTTATAAGCAAATGAATTTAAAAACATTTTTTATATATTAAATGATTAAATAATATTTATTATTTAAATAAATGAATTATTTTTACTCTCTACCTTATTATTAATGATTTTGATACTAAGAAATTAATTATATGTTTATAAATAAATAAAAGTTAATACGGTTGTGAATTAAATTTTTATATATGATATAAAATAGATATAATTAAATAAGGACGATAAATTTAAAATATAACAAGTATAAATTAATAAAAAATTAAATAAAATAATGTGCGTTGTAGTTATTTGTTTTAAGATTATATTACTATAATAAAAAGTTGAATTGTTGTACTGGGGGGGCCCTTACGTAAAGTATAACTAATAAATTTTGTTTAGGTCATGATTTTTCGGTGCGGTTCTTACGACATGAAAAGACTACAGAGATTCGCCGTATCACGTTCCAACGTTCACATTATGCGCGTGAATTTTCTTTGTGTTTGTTAAACGGGCAATAACTAATGGAATTTGAGCTTTTATTGACGCTCTTTAATAGCGCTTGGTGAATAGAACTATGCAAGTGGAAAAGAAAGTGTAGAGTAAAAAAAAAAAAGGACAGTAAAGTAACGGGGCACCAGAAATTACCGAATATAGCCGGTGAAACAGGTGGTTTTAGGCGGACGTCACTGGTGAGTGCGCTCTGTAAAATTTGTTTTCTTCCTCAGCACCGGTTTATGGGGTCAACTACTCAACCTGCTCTCACATGTAAACTTACCAAATCCACTTCTAGTTTCTGTTATAAAAATGGAGGTTTTTTGTTTTGAGTAAATACCAGGTGATTATAAAAACAGAATAAAAAAAATTAATAAATTTAAATTAAAGACAGGCTTTATTATATTTTCTTTAATGTACTGAGTTGTTAAAAAAAAAAAAGGAAAATTACTAAATATAACACCCATAAAATTTATAGTAATAAAATTAGCTCTTTAATAATATTGAACGTTCAAGAATAGGTCTAAATTGTCGTCATTCAATTCTAATTGAATGGGTGTTCAAAGAAAAATAAAATATTAATCATTTTTTTAATTGTGAAAATATAAATTTAAATACAATGAATGCTAGTTTTATTATTATAAATTTTATGGGTGTTAATTTTATTATTTTTTTTAAAAAAAATTTATATTACTAATGCTAAATAATTTGTTAAAACATGTAGAGGTGACCATTGGAAAAAAAAAAGCAGAAATATTATGCTTATTGTCCTATATATTTGGGCAATATCAGGCTTTAATTATTTTTAGATTAATAATAAAAATTTATTAATTCATTGAAATTGAAAACAAATGCAGAATTAAAATGCATGACCAATTATATAGATTGACACACACGTAAGCATTCTTCTGATTCGTTTTGCCGTTAACACTAACAGTATTTGTTTTTATTACTAATTTTTTTTAAAAATTATCAAAAATAATATTTCTAAAATTTATAATAATAAAACTAGCATCTTAATAATATTGAACGTTCAATTTGAATATATAATATTAAACTAGTCTAAATTGTAGTCCTTTAATTCTAATTGAATGAATGTTAAAAAAAAATAATATATCAGTTATTTTTTTAATTGTAAAATTTTAAATTTAAACACAATGAATATTATTTTTGTTATTATAAATTTTAATGGGTGTTATTTTTATTATTTTTTTTCTCATTTTTATTTGTTTAGATTGCTTTAATAACTGCATTTATGTTAACTAATTTGTTGCTGCCACCACAATAGCATCATCTTCATAAATAAAATAACATATTTATTTATATTTAAGATTATAATTGTTTAATAAAAAACAGTAACAGTTTTTTCACAATTTAATTTTAATTCTTTTCTGTTAATAGTCATTCAAATATATACTTAATTTAAGAGAAAAAAAAAATATTAGTGTAAAGGTTAATGTAAAGGAGCATTTATTTAATTATGTGCTTTATTTTTTAATATGGATTCAGTGAGTCAGTTGGTATGATGAAAATGCTTAGGATTTTTTTTTTTTTTTCACATAATTAAAATTAATAATTATTGTCTGATAAAAAAATTATTGGGAATAAAAAATTAGAAATATGAATAAAGTTCTACTTCTTTATTTCCTATTTATCATGAATGAGAAAAATAAATTAGATTAATTTTATTTAATTTTTCAAAAATAACCTCAATATCTAACTATATATATATTTTTATTTGTAATTGAGAGGTTATTTTTGGTAAAAGTATATCATAGTACGTTAAGATAATGAACAGCTATTGTTCTCACCTAGTGAATAATACATATTTCTTATCTCAAAGAACATGTATTCTAAAGGAATTACAATTCCTAACCTTATTAAAGTTATAAAAAACAAACTAAATGGAATGTTTATTAGAATTCTTGAATTTATTCCCACCAACCGAAGATACTTATGTTGACCAAAAAAACCCAAAGATACTTTTGGTTTGTTAGGTTCACAGAATTTGAATTCTTAATTGATTAAAAAAATAGTAATTTTTGAAAATATGAAACTAAGAAAAAGAATCGTAATTCATATTTCAGTGTTTAGTTATGAAATAAGTATAAAAAAATTATGATATCATGTTTGGCATATTATTATTGGAAAATAAATATGATATATTTTTATTGATTTTTCAAAAATAGCATTCATATTATGCAGAGAAAAATGATATATTTTTAGACTTTTCAATAAAAATGCATTAAATATTATTCCTTTATGTAAAATAACAGTTATTCTTCTCATTTACAAAATAATACTAATTTCTTCTCATCGATATATTATTGTTTTCATAAAATTACAATTCTTAACATTAAAATTTGTAGTCAAACAAATGAAAATGAATAACTATTCTATTCATTCGTTTGTTACTGCTTAGGATCCCTTTTGGTATGTTTAGTTAACAATAATTGTAATAAAATCGTTCAAGATATAAGTATGTTTAATTTAATTATTAATTTCTAATAAAATGTGAAATATTATAGCAATAGCAATAATCTTTATTATTCTTATATCTATTAGGAATACAATTTTTATCATAATTTTTTGCTCACTTCATATTATTTAAAAATAAAAATAAAAATTTTATTTTTAATTTTATAAATTTTATTTTAATATTATTATTTATTTTAACTATATTGCTCAAATAAATATTATAATAATATTATTATTTTTATTTAACTCAATTCTTATTATCATCTAATTTTTTTCTCTTATTCCAGTAGTCTTATCCTTCCCTCTAATAATATTAATTATGTTACTTAGTTGTTAAATTTCTTAAATTGACTTTATTTTCCTTTAATATCTTTAATAATCTTATTGTTATTGTTATTCTTTGGCTCTCATCATTGAAGTCTATAAGTGTGTTAGAAAAGTGGAAAAAAATTCATGCCAAAATTGATGGCACTTCCCACGTTAAAACTGAACAAGTATCACGGGAAGTCATAATTTCTCATGGTTTCCTTTTTTCTTTTAACTTTTGTACTTGGCAATGATGCTGAATTCAACAACCAATCCACTAAATTATATGCACTAAATTATAAGTTTGAGAGATAAAACAGTCGTAATTGTACATAAAGATTTCTTTGACAATAACCTTAGATGCTAGCTATTATTGTTACTCTCAAAACAAAACGTTGATTCAAGTGAATGGAGCGCGTTATCTAATCTCCTTCAAACTTTTTTATGTTAAAAAATATATATATGTGCTCAACTCAACCAAATAATGGTTTAATTTGGAATGTAGAATGGAGAAAATGTATCATTATATCGTCTTCTTCTTAAAGAACTTTTTTATGGAAAAAAAAAAAAATTGGATGTGGAAATGTGGAATGATAATCCACACTCCAACCTAATTTTATCAGTTACACGCAATAATAGTTGTTACATGCATTAGTTGTGCTATGTCTGAAGTAAAGTAAAGTAAAGTTAAGTGTTTCTTAAATAATAAAAAAATTTGTTAAAGTAATTTGGGAAATTACCAAAAATAGTATCCCCTAAAAATTATAATAACAAAACTAGCACCCCCTTGTGTTCAATTAGAATTGAACGTTTAATATTGAACGTTCAATATTCAATTTGAACGTAAAATATTGAACGTTCAATATTAAATAGGTCTAATTATCGTCATTCAATTCTAATTGAACGGATAATATTGAACGTTCAATATTGAACGAGTCCAAATTATTGTCGTTCAATTTTAATTGAACACAGGGGTGCTAGTTTTGTTATTATAATTTTTGGGGGGTGTTAATTTTGTTATTTTCCCAAGTAATTTTACGTCTACTTATTAATATAAAGTAAATTATATTATCTATATTATGACATTTGAAGTTACATGTATTTTAACTTGGAATTAAAATTATTTCCCTTTACCTTATTACCATAACTTTTCTTAAAAAATATACATAATCTTAACTATTACTCAACTTCAAAATTTCAACGTGCTTAAATAAGCATCATTTCATTGAACCACAGCTCAATTACATAAATTTTTGAATAGTGTCATTTTCCGGTTCCTCTTTATCTTCATTTTTTTTTTGGGGGGTCTTCTATTCGGCTTCAAATGTCTTGTCTACTTGATCATAATTAGGAGTGTTGATCGTGTCGTATTAGTCGTATTTGTATCATATTTGTTCGTGTTTGTGTCGTATTTATTCGTGTTATTTGTGTCGTGTTTTCGTGTTAGTTGGCACATTAAAAAATTTACTTGAATTTTTTTTGTATTACTTATTTATAATAGTAAGAAATAACAAAATATTTAAGAACATAAAAAAATTATTGATTAATTCTTACTAAAAAAAATTTGTGTCGTATCGTGTTCGAATCGTACTATAATATTGTGTCATAAATTACCACCCCTATTCATAATCTTTCTTTTGAGAATATTATTTTCAGATTGATCAATGAAGTAGCTTTGTTAAAGAAATGATATTTAATGCGATTGAAATGTGTGATTTGAAACGGATTTATGTGAGTCTTATGATCAAACTATTACAAATCATGGTATTATTGATATTATTTGAATGATATATTAAGAAAAAAAAGATGTATCATATTATTGAACTTCAAAAAATATATTAGGAAAAATATTGGATTAAGTATCCTATGAGTTACTTATTTGTATTATTATAATACTTTAATCACTTTACTTTTATAAAAGAAATTTAAGTTACTCTCTCAATAAACTATATTTTAGTCACTTAAAAATAAAAAAATATTATTTTATTAATAAAAAATTTTGTAAAAATAATAAAGTGAATTTAATAGGAGCAAAATTGTCATTTATATTTTAAAATTTTTAAAATAAATTTGAACAATGTAACTTTTTTTGAAAATTTTATATTATATATAATTTTTCTGTTTTTTTTTTTTTTTATTTTTTACACTTTTTTTGTATCATGTTTTATGTAGGTATCATATTTATATGTAATTGTATATACATATACATATAAAAAGCCATACAAAAAAGTTTCCAACATATACATAAAATTTTATAAAATATAAAATTTATAAAAATAATTGACAAAAAAAAATATTGTACTATTTAAATTCAATTTTAAATTATTAAAATAAAATAATAATTTTTTTGGTGTTAAATTTATTTTATTATTGTTCTAGAATCTTTTATTAATAAAATAATATTTTATTATTTAAAAAATACCTAAAGTATATATTTTTATTGAGAGAATGATATAGACATCTCTTATAAAAATAAAATGATTAAAACATTATTTGATATAATCAAAATGATTTCCAAAACTCCATTAAAAAAAAATGCTTACAAAACTTAAGCCACTTTATCTACATTTCATAACATAAATAATTTCTATCTTTCTAAAATATTTATGTTTGAGAGAAGATATCATATACAACTTACTATATCTATGTTTAATTTATTAAAAAAAAAAACTATTCTTTTTTTTTTTTATAATGAAAACCTCACTGGGATAGGGAGGATAGGGCCATTGCCACACACCACCACACACCCGGATCATCGAAAATTTGTTGGTATGCCACAAGCACCGAGCCGGCTAGCGGCACCTGGCAGACTGCAGTCCGACTCAACAGAGCGTCAAAATTCGAAGAGGCATTATAGCCACATGCCCGGAGGCCGAACCACTGCGCCCTCCCAAGCTTCGAACCCTCGCTCTGCCTTGTGAGGATAGAGGACCAGGTGCTTAGCCACAAGAGTCCTACTACTGGACTACTCTGTGATGGGCAAAACTATTCAAATATTGCTTTATTGTAAAAGGTTTTTTTTTTTTTTTTTCCTTTAAAAACTTGCCTAAATCTAAATGAAATATATATCTCTTCGTATTTTTCCTAATTTAAAAAAAAAAGTTTTATATCTCCAAATTTTACATAAAAGAAGTTATCTTTTTAATTTTTTAAATGATAAAAGAATCAAAGTTGAATAGAAAGGCTTATGATTAGGGTTGTTAATTTTTATTGATAAAATAAATTCATGAATGAAATATTTTGTTGGAGGTAAAGATGGGAATAACAAAATAAAAAATAGAGAATGAAGAATGATAATTTGTGTTTTATAAATTGAGTTAGAACAAAAATGAAATTGTATTCCTAGGCTCGTTTAACTAAATTATAAATCTTATTTTAATAAATAAATAATTTTATACTTTTGATTTTTTTTAAAATTTAATTACATTAAAATTCAAGCTAATTTTAAATAATATTTTATATATTTAATATTTTATCTTTAAATTATATTTTTATTCTTTTAAAACATCAATAATTTGTTTATAAAAATTATTTAAACTATAAAAATCTAAAATCATATAATTATTTTATAATTTATTTATGTTGCTTTAAACTAGTTTGTAACAAAATTCTTTTAAAATTGTTTAATATAAAAAGATTATGTATTTATTGTTACATATATTTTATTTGTTTCCTTATCATATAAAGGTTGTTTACTTTTTATTATTTATTGGCTCAAATTTTTTTTGTTTTTGTCTTATCATAAAATATTTATTATTAAATAATTTTTTTTAATAATATTCCCTTTTCAATAAAAATAAAAAATTACTAAAAAAAAATTTAAAACATAAAATTTATTATATTACTTGTATCATTGTTTTCAATTTACGGGTCCTCATTCTCCACTGAACATCATCGATATGTCTTATAAGGATTTTAAGTATAGATGAAAGATAAATTCTAATTCCATGATAGAGAAGAGAAAGATATTATGTCCAGCTACGTTGACAACCATAATTATGATTTTTATAATTTAAGTGAGTTGTATGTTAAAAACAATGCGTTTGTTTTTTATATGTGTTATTCTTCTACTTTTGATCATATTTTTCACAAAAGAAAAATATCACCAAAATTTTATACTTATTACAAAATTAACACTTAGCACTTAGGTATTATACTTATTTTTTTTTAATAATTTAGTCCTATTGTTATTAAAAAATAACCGTACAAGAACAAAGTTAATTCTTTTTATTTTATTTTTTATTTTTTAATTGTATTAGATAAAGATTGTTTTAATTTAAAAAAATTGTAATCGAAAGAATTGATAAAAAAAATATTTAAAAAATAGCTAAAAAAATAAAAATAGGCATTTGTTCGTGTATAGTCATTTTTTAATAATAATATGATTAAATTATTATAAAATAATAAATATAAAACTTAAATATCATTTTTAAATATCTTTTAACTAAAGATATTTCTCATGGGTTATTTATGGTCCTTCTCCTGAAAATTAGTTCGAGTTATTGGTGCTTTTGAATGTGCTACTAAAAATTATTTAGTAAAAATTATAATATTACAAGTAATTAACTAATAAATTTTGTAGATTATGATTATTGCATGTAATTCTATATCATAATTTTAAGAGAACAGTTTCATATAAAAAAAGAGTGGGTATTTACTATCGAAAAAGTGTAAAATTTTACAAAAATACTTTTACGAGTGATTTCATAATTATTTTATCATTTTATAATATAATATTTACATCTAATTAATAACTGATGCATTATTTAATACGTACAATAATTTGATACATATAAAATTTTTCTAAATTTTATTAGTATAATACAATGCAGTATAGTTTTATATATTCTACGCATTGATCTCGTTATTATTTTTTTATGATTTTTTCTATTACTTTTTAATATTTATACTTTGTTTTCTTACTTTTATTCCTTGCAATTTACTCCCTTTATTTTTAATTTGGGAATGTGAGATTTTATAGGGTCTTGTACATATTTTTTAATGACAATTTAGTTCTATTATTATTAAAAAATGATCACATAATGACAAATGATTATTTTTAAATTTTTTTTTTCAAATCTTTCGGTTACAATTTATTTAAGTTAAAATAATTTGTATTTAATGCAATTGACATAATAAAAAAAATTAAAATTGATTTTGTTCTTGTACAATCACTTTTTAATAGTAATAGGACTAATCTGTTAAAAAAATAAATATATGATATAAGTATCATATTTGTAATAAGTATGAAATTCTGGCAGTATTTTTTTCTTTTAATTTTTATATTTTGGTCTCCATACTTTTAATACTTTTAAAATTAGTTTGTGTGAAAATTAAAAACTAAAATTATAAAATATAAAAGTGCGGAAACTAAAATATAAAAATTAAAAAAATAAAGATACCAAATAAAAAAATTAATAAAAAAAGTTTAAATTATAGAATGTAGAAAATATATATGAACTATTAGTGTAGTTCAATCTTTAAATATGATACATGCTACATTTATTTTTAACAATATATAAAGTTAATAGTTAATTAGTTTGAATTTTGGTGTGTTTACTTATTAATAATTAAAACTAAGTTACAAGCAATAATTTTTTTTAATTCCCTACTTATAAAATAAATATTGAATTAATTAGGACTCCACGCTAATATAATAAATTAAATTACTAATTTTTTAGAAAATTATTACTATAGGAGAGTCCATAATTAAATTATTGAAAATAATTTGAATCTTATTTTTCTAAATTATCTTCTTCATAAATATTTTTTTCTAAATTGCATCTACAGGACATTTTAATAACTAATTATTTTTATTTCGATTCTCTGATAAAAAATAATTTTGCTTCAATTGCTTGTTTCAAATTCCTTTCGTTTTCCATTCATTCATTTTTTTAATTTTAGTTTCTTTTAAATTTTATTACAAATTAGTAAACGTTCTCTTAATGTAAGTTTTCATGTCTGATAGCAAATTTGACATGTTATCCATGGACGAAACCACGTTCCTTTGGCCCTTCCTTAAACTTCAACATTGTTATATATGTGTATAATAAAATAGGCAAAATATTAAAAATATGTATCAAGGAGTTTTTTTTTTTTTTTTTTTCTTTTATTTTTTTCAAAAAAAAAAATCAAAACATTAAAAAAAAAAAAAAAGTTAAATTAAATTGAACAAAAATATAGACTACTCTTTTAATTATTAGAACCAGTGATCCAACCACCATATACATCTTGCATTTCACCACCTGTGCCAATAATCCCACCTTACAACAATGTATGAGCTGTCTCAGAAAGCAACTACCGTAGCCGTCACATAGAATGTATGTTTTGATAAGGGTTTTTCTTTTTCTTTTTCTTTTTCAAATCTGGTTATAGATCTAATTTAAAAAATTGTAGAATTCAAAGATCAAAATATATGATTTTTTTTCTTCATATTATCGATTATAAAGAGCTAAAAAAGAATACTTAAATTCTTGTACTATAGATCTATTATTACGATTTTTAGGATAATTTAAATAATTTATTATTTTTTGATATTTTGATTTAAAAGTTATTGATATATATATATATATATATTTTTTTTACGTTGAATCAATAAAATTCACTTTTCTCCAAACATATAAACCATAACCAATGCCTGTGATCACTCAGAGGTCGTACATTTGAGCTTCATTTGAAGCAAACATTGTATTTATCTCACTTCTTTTTAAAATGAAATGGTTAAGTGGTGATGTTAAAACTTTCCTTCCCAGTCTCCTTAGGCTAAAGTAGAAGTAACTAAGTTATAAACTACAACGAATATAACATGCATTATAGCATCTAGGTTGAGTTAGAAGAAGTAATGACTAATCCATAGTCCACATTAGTGACAAAAACATTTCATGAAAGGATGTTGAACTTAAGTTATAATTCAAAATGTTAACATAATAATTCATTTTAATTATATACTCAAATTGCATATCTAACATAAAAGATAGCTATCACTTAACGTGAAGTAGATTAGATAGGTCAAGTGAAATTTGGCTTTGGTAGGTGTAAGTTTGGTGGATGGAATAAAGCTGAACAAATTTGGAATTGCCATTGATGAAATAATAACACGCATTCAAAACTCTTGATATGGTTAGAGTAGTATTATAGGTATCAAGTGACATGTGAATTATTAATTGAATATAAAGTTATGATGTATAAAAATAAGTAATTGTGAGACATTTTATTAATAGGTGATCAATTAAATTGTGATATACATCAAGTTGTGATTAAAAAGTTATTCAAATAGTTATGATATTTGGATCTAGATAAATTTTAGTGGAAGAAAAAGATCGAGAGATTGAGAGTCCAGCGCTTAAATCTCTATGCACGATCAACTCGTTCTAGTTGCAATATATTCATTGTCGTTTCCTCTTGGTATCACCATCTATTGTCCTTGTCATCGTCCAAGTCCGTAATTGAACTCGCATTTCTATAGGTTTTCTTCCATTCGTTGCCAATCATCGTCAAGATGACCTCATTGGTGTTGCAGAGATGGGATCAACGTTAATTATTTTTTTCTAAAATATTATAATAAACATTCACTTTAGTTTTTTTTATAATTATTTTAAATTTTTAACGCAACAAATTATAAATATGTTATTATAGTGTTAAATTTAACAATTAATTATTATATTTTATCTTCAGACATACTAATTATAATTTTGGGGTGAATTACAAATGCCTTCCTTTATGTTTCATCTCTATGTTTCATTAAACAACGAAAAAAATCCTGCATGTTTAAAAAATAACAATCACATTTTATTTTTTTTCAATATTTCAATTTTTTTCAAGGAAGGCATTTGTAAAAAAAAAAAAAAAGTAAAAGTCAGGAAATTTAAGGAAGAATTTTGTAATAAATTAATAATTGAGGGAATATGATTGCCCATTTTTTAAAATTGATGAATGTTTTTGCTATTTTTGAAAACGCAAGGGTTCTATAGTAATTTTTTTTCTTGTGGACCTAAAAAAGGTGTAAAGTTGGAAGATGCGAGTGTTATTTCCCCTTTTCCCTGTGGACACATTTCTCCAAACATTTGATCTGCGAAACTCCCAGCAACTGAGTGCTAAGGTTAATGGAGGAGATAAGGACGATAGGAGTGGTGGGTAGCGGCCAAATGGGTTCGGGCATAGCTCAACTTGCCGTCGTCCATGGCCTCGATGCTTGGCTTCTTGATTCCGACCCTAACGCTCTTTCCAGCGCTACCAAATCGATACAAAGCTCCATTCATCGTATGGTCTCCAAAGGCCATCTATCTCAGGTCTGGAACTCTCTCTTCCTACTATATGATTAGTTTTACGAGAAAGCCGTAACGACTCGAGGTAAAAAAATGGAATTTAAGAGATGAACGCAACTGATCCCGCATGAAATCCAATAAATTTTGTGGGTGCTTCATTAATTGCTTATACTATCGTGATTCTTATAAGTATTTGTGAACTTTGTTATGGGTATTGTCTTACTGTGTTTGATAATTCTTTGAAATAGCCAAATAGGCTTAAACAAAATTGGAATTCGGGTGAATTTTGGTTTAGCACGAGACGCCTTTTTTTAAATTGGTCTTTATTCACAGGCTGGAGTTTTCTTTGTTTGAGCTCTTCTCTGCTACGTTCATATTGATGTCTACGGGAAGTGACGTCTCAGGGAACCGTGAACGAATCATAAACTCAAAGAAAAAAGAAAATGAGAAAATTGTGAAATTTTCATCTTCTAACTTGTTGAAAAATATGTAATGTTTTGATTCTCTAAGTGAAAAATGCAGTAATCTAATAGCAAACTAAACACAAATAAAAATAGCAAGCACAATAGTAAAATGACACCAGTTTTAACGTGGTTCAGTCACCATTGTGGTGACCTAATCCACCCCCGAAGTCCCTGCGGTTTTCCTTAATCGCTAAGAATTGTTCGATTACAATGAGTAGTCACTCATTTCTCTCACTGTTTCATACCAGCATACAAGATGAACACTCACCGTTCTCACACTCTTAGAACCTTCACTAACTCTTAGCACCATTTTGCACCAAATTTTCCCTTCAAACCACAACACCAAATATTACATTAAAAAAAATATTCCTTTATAAAATAAAATATTCATGTTATTTTATTTTTAGTTAATTTCTTAGCAATTATTATATTCAGTCAATTAATTATATATTATTATTAATTAATTAATAATAAATTTAAAAACTTTATTGGTAAGAAAAAATTAAAAATTAGTTTATAATATATTGGTGGTGCCCTACTTCTCATCAAAGTTTGTTGCGTCTCAGTAAGAGTGAACATATATGGGTTAGTTTGAGTTTAAAGCAAAATTAGAATCAATCCAATATAATCGATTCTATAAAAACGAGAATCGAACCATAAAATTTGAAAAACGAATCTAACCCGAACTAATTTTTTTGGTTTGATTTGTATTGGTTAAAGAAAATTTGTTCTTTTTTTCCGCTAATGAATTTTTTTTATTAATTTTTTTTAAACTCTTGTATTATAGTTTCTAAAGTTTTTAATGCTAATTTTATTATAATAATTAATTTTAAAAATATAAATTTTGGTCATATATCTAATATCATTATCCATATCAAACAAAAAGTGCTAAAAAATTTAAAATTAAGACAAATAAGCAATAAAAAATAGCAATCACATACCTGAAAAATTTGCTAATTTTCATATATGATAATATTATTCAGTAATGTTGTTTATAAAATAGAAACTCTAACGATAAAAATATGAAAAATTGTGTAATTATAAATTTATAATGGATAAATAATTAAATAATATAAAGTTAGCGTCTCACGTTGATAAAAAAATAAAATAAATGAGAGTACCTGGTAGAGAAGTAATTGCATGAATTTCGTTTAAATATCCAACTATAACTGCAAAAGTGGACAAAACTTGTTAGCAAGTAACTAGAGTTGGATGAATGAGTGACTTGTGAGAGATGTTGATTTAAGTTTTTGAGAAAAAACTAATTCATTGAAAGGGGTATAAAGTATAAACTTAATTAACTGTGAATGAAAAATTTTAATTTTTTAAAATAATAATATAAATATAATAAAAAAAATTAATAAATGAATGGAGTTCGTTCAATTTTTTTAAGATTTTAATGAATAAAAATTAAACTAATCTTATATTAATCAATTTTTTATTATGAAAAATTAAACAAAATTAATAAAATTTAAGAATCACATTTTTTAGGTTGAGTTGAGTTAAATTTAATGAATAGGGTTAATTTCCAGTATTTTTATTCACCCCTACCTCTCGGTTCACATCAGCCATTTACTCTAACTTGTATACCTCAACGGCCCAACCCGTACAGCTAATTGCAAAGACCTCCTCCTGTTCTATCTTTATTCAGCCCCCTTTTCTGTCATTGTACCTTCTGCAGCTTTTTACCGTGAACAAAACCACCTAACTACAGGTCAATCATGGGCTGTCAGAAAAATAGCATGTACCTTGAATTCCTCTTGCCGTGATTGTACTGTATATGTGGTGCCATAGTAATTCTACATGGTGAGTGTTATTCCCTGTGACAGAGTGTAACCAAGCTTATTTGGAACCATTTCCTTCACATGTTAGAAGAGAGTGAGGGGGAAGTACAAGTGTAAAGAAAATTTTCAATCAATCAAGACAGCTTCTGTGTTGATCTGGTTGGGTTAAATCTGTCCATACGTGCCACAAACAGGGGCCATGCTTGGGACAAATAAATTTTTTTTGTACAAAAAAAAAAATAATAATTTATTTCATATATATTTTTAACATTAAATAAATATTTTATTTACAATAATATATTATATTTAATTTTTGTATAGGTATATATTAACAATATTTAATAAATATATTAATAAAAATGACATGAATTGTGAGTAAAGTGGTTAAATATATATACATGTTTTCATATATTTTGTAACTATAATGATGTGAATTGTGAGTAAAGTAGTTAAATATGTACACATTTTTTCATATATTTGATAACTATTAATGACACAAATAAAATTATAATCATATGTTATATAAAAATACTTTTTAAATTAATACGTAATAACCCACAAAAATTTCAAATATTTAATTTTAGACTCAATATTATAAAATCTAAAAATTAAAAAAAGAAGCATATAAGAAGTTTCATATTAAAGCTTTTAAGATTTTATAATTCATATTATCAAAATTTTATTTCAATCAAAATTTAATATTTCTTTGTCGTTAGTTTTTCATTCATTTTTATTATTTAATCTTATAGTATTTATCAATAATATATCTTTAAAAATAGCCTCTAGTTTAAAATTCTAAATCATATTTTATTTTTTTACATTTTTATATATTTCTTTTTAATTTTAATTTTAATATTTATAAGTTTTGTTGTGTTTGATTGAGTTTTTCATTTACTTAATTTGTTTTAGTTAATAAATTTAAGTTATACATATATGATATTAATACTTATTATAGTTTTTGTTTAATTTTCGTTAAAATTTAATTATAATGTGTTAAATCTATATTTTTGAGCGATTAATTCTATATATTTATTATAATATGACATGTAAAATTTAGTGCTAAATTGAGTAAACTGTATTGTAACTCCTATTAATTATACATTATAATTTATTTTTCTTTTTTTAATATTTTAATAAAATTTCTACTTTATATATAAAAAAAAATTGATTTCAGCCTAATTCACTAAAAAATATTTCTGGCTTCGCCCTAGCCATAAATTTCTACGTAAAAGAATATATGTTTTTTTTTTTTTTTTTTATAATATCCAAAAGAATATATGAAAATGTTAATAGTGCTTCAAACAAACAAATCTTCGAATCCTAAAAATGTTTCTAGACAAGCATATTTTCTATGTTTATGGTAGAAGCGTTGATATATATAGACATAAACCAACAGGCTGTTGTAACTGATGCTTTGGAACGTCTGCGGTGCAGCTCAAATTTGGAAGAGCTTCGTACAGCTGATGTTGTTATTGAAGCTATTGTTGAATCTGAAGATGTGAAGAAAAAGTTATTCATTGAACTAGATAAGATCATGAAAAGTTCTGCCATTTTGGCTTCCAATACAAGTTCCATTTCCATTACTCGTCTGGCGTCAGCTACTAGAAGACCAAGTCAGGTTATGTTAAAAATGATTTCTTTGTTTTTGTTACAATATTATGTTGATAACATCAGGTAGAAACATTCACGCACACAATCCTATTCAATAATCATAGTGAATAACCTTTTTTGTTCCCTTCTATATCCCATTTTTATCACATTTGCTGCTCATTTACAGGTGATTGGCATGCATTTTATGAATCCTCCACCTATTATGAAGCTTGTTGAGATTGTACGAGGTGCAGACACATCGGATGAAACGTTTAATATAACAAAAGCCTTGGCAGAGAGGTATTTGTATAAGTACTTTATAGTGTCGAGAAAAAGGGGCAAAAAAAAAAAGCTCTTTGTTCCATACACCATTTGGCCTTTTTCCTTCACACTACACAATTTTTTGTTTGTTTGTTGTTGTTGGTGGTGGTCTTCGTGATGCTAAATTGCATTTCAAAGTTGACAAATTGCCATTAAAATGTGTGTTTGGAAGGAGGGAAGGAGATGTGCATATGAAGATCCAAATAAAATGCCTCAAGTGTCTGTCCGTACATGTTAAATTTACGAAGATCAATGAAAAACAGTTTCTTTCACATTCAAGAGTTCAAGAGAGCGAGAAGCATATTATTATGGAAGAGGATTTGCATCTAATGAAAAATAGAATACCTATATTGTTCTTCTATCATTTAACTTGTGACTGTTAAATTTGCAGGTTTGGCAAAATAGTTATATGTTCTCAGGATTATTCTGGTTTCATTGTGAACCGGATCTTAATGCCCATGATAAATGAAGCATTTTTTGCACTCTACACTGGTGTGGCAACAAAGGAGGACATTGACACAGGAATGAAGCTGGGTACAAACCATCCAATGGGTCCTTTAGAGCTTGCTGATTTCATTGGACTTGATGTCTGCTTGTCAATCATGAAAGTTCTTCATGATGGCTTGGGTGATAGCAAGTATGCCCCTTGTCCACTTCTTATTCAATTTGTTGATGCAGGCCGTCTTGGAAGAAAACGAGGCATTGGAGTATACGACTACCGTAAAGCACAAGGGCCGGGAAAACCTGCAACTCGACTTTGAACTCGATGAAATCTGGAGATTACCATAAAATAAAATGTCCAAATATTAGTGCCACTTGAAGTAAGTGTTTCTTCAGGAACAATAAAGATCCTACAACCATGGCCACTTTCATGAAACATCATGAGTTGAGAAGAATAACATTAATGTTACTATCAATCCAGTACTTTGATGATTATGAGCCATGGTGTACTTCATCCAGATGATTACCGTACATGTCTTAGTCAAAGATGAACAAGGCGGCTGTAAGTTTGCTTAAAATGTCACGTTTATATCTTGACTTCATTGCGCGTGTTTTTTTTTTTCCTTTCCTTTTTCTAATTTGGCATTAGAATATCGTAGACTGCATTTTTATGTCATTTATTACATCATAAAGCCTTGCTAATGGGGTGGGCGTAGGTTTGATAGGTCTGCTATTAAGTCATTTTACAAACCGACCTTATCTTTGCAGTTTTAAAAAATCTAAAACTTTAGCCGACCTACGATGTCTATTTGAGGGATGTTGGTTTGGCGATTTTTGACCTATAATTTTACTTAAAAATTATTATTATAATAAAAATACAAATAATATTTTACCTCTATAAATATTTTTTTAAAAGCTAAAGCATACAGATGTGTTACTATCGGTTATAAGAACTACTATCCTTGCTCATATTATGTGTCATATGGAAATATTATTGACACTTCATGTTTGATGTTCCACTACTCACCCTTCTAAATTTAAAATCATGATTTTAAAAGTTAAATATTTGTTTAAGACTTTTACATTGTATATTTGTATAATATTAATTAATACTTTATTTTATTTATTTTTTATAATATTTATTATATAATGTTTAAAAATATTTAAAATATATATTAATATATAAAAGTGTAGGTCAGTTCGGTTTTGTCGGTTTTATTTTTGGTGGACCTACAACCGAGCAGACAATGTCGATTTTGTAATATTTTGGACCTACTGGACCAATCAAACTCCAAAAACAAAAAACATAGGCTTGATTTGGACTTAGATTCGGATTGGTTTTTGAAAAAAAAAAAAAAAAATGCCCACACTACTTGCTATGATGTTTGTTAGAAGTTAGAAACCTGTCTCCATGGTCCATAAACAGATACACTCGTCTTTATTGCTCTTCAACTTTAGGAAAAAATTTGAGAGTGAGCCATGTGATATTGGGATGCATTTGCAACGTTTTTTTGTTTTTTTTCCCCTTCTGTCTCTTTCTAGGCGGACCGGTGGAGTTTTCAATCATTGTAATGTTCTATGGGTAGGTTCAACTACTTTACTAGTGGATGGCTGATCAAATGTAATTATTTTGGTTTCTTTTCACTTCTTCTATACAAGGTTTCTTCAATTCTCGCCTATTTTTAATTAGAAAAATACATATCAACGAGCTTATAGCCCATTTGAGCATATAAATTAAAAAAAAAATGGTATTCGAGTCTTAGTTATGTATGAATAGTACAATTATTCTAAAAAATATTAGAAATATTACATAAGTGACACTAATGAAAATTCGGCCTAAACACTTAAATCTCCCATCTATCTCTAATTCCTTTATATAAGCATGAAATATTTTATTTTTAATTAGGAAGCTGCTTGAATTTATAAATTAGAAAAGAGAACAAATTTTATTTTTTTAATGAAGATAAAATAAAAGAATCAAAAAGAAAGAAAATTTTCCAGCTTTTATTTTAAGAGAGATACAATTTATTCTTAAAAAATATCATTTAAAATTATACTAATTGACTCTATTTAAAAATCGATGAACTAAATTCACCTAACTTAAATTAAACATAACTAAAGTACCATTAACAAAAAATTGTATAACTATTTAGACCATAATCCTCATATATTTTAGTATTATGACAACTATTTCCCTTTGTAATGAGATTACTATATTTTTGCCTTGTAATAAATTTTTTTTGTTGTCTTATTAAGCATATATTAATAGAATAAATCAAACACTAACTAATTGATTAGTAACTATCAAGTTTTTCATTTTATTAGAATTACAATTTACGTTTAGTTATTGGATACAAGCTTTAAATATTAATTAATGGTATTATAATACGTTTATGTATGGTATTTTATAATTTGGAATTATATATGATAAATGTTATTTCAAAAGAAAAATATATATGGTAGTTTGAATTTCAAACTTTGAAACATATAATAAAAATATCGGGTAAATAGCAAAAATATGAATAAAGGATATATTACATCAATAGTAATATATTTATTCAAAAATACTTGTATTTTTCAATGAAGGTAAAAAAAAAAAAAAAATAGAAGTTGAATTCCTTATAAATTTTAATATATTATTTTTTTATCCACATATCATTTTGTCGCTAATATAAAGGGGGGGAATTATATCTTTCAGACTTCTCTTAGATACATTCGGTATAAAACGAGTTATAGGTCACCTCTTACTATTTTATAAGCAGTTATCCTTTTCTTTTCTTTTCTTTTTTTCTCCGCCTCTAATTTTACAGTGTCCTTTGTATTTTGAGACAATTAAGGACAAAAATATCTACAAAAAAACAAAAAACAAATCTCATTCATCACATTGCTCATTACTGCTCTTCTACAATCCAACATAGTGAGGGAAAAAAAAAAAAAAGAACTTTATTGTGCAAAATGGTAAAAATAAGATTTATGAATTATTTTTACTATAATCTTACCGTATGTTTCTTAATTTGTAATATAATCGATCGAAATAGAAATAAACATAAATTAAAATAGAGAAAAAAATTATTTTAAAAGTAATAGTAAAAAATATATAATAAAACGAAATATTAAAATAAATGATATTTTTGTAATTATTTATTGTAAATTTGGGAGAGTGAATCAAAATAAATAGTGAATAGAAAAACAACCAATAAGAATAACTTTCAAATTTATAACATCTTTATTTTATTTATACCATATTTTAGAAAATAAATAATAAAAAAATTTACTTTTTTTTATTTATTATTATTATGTTTTTTTATTAGTAAACACATCCCTACGGGACAGCGAAAACTAGCAATAAGAGAGGTGTTACTAGCAATAAGAGAGGTGTTATTAGTTGTTTGGCCTATAAGCTCGAATATTCCAGCCGCACCACTGCTAACACCGGTGCCGAACCAAATGAGGTAACCACCAATTAAGGTCTTCTTCAACTCCATCGTTTATTGAAATAAGTAATGATTAAATAATTTAAATTAATAAAATTTAAAATTAGTATAAATAATATTTTAAAAAATATAAATTATAGAAAATAATATAATTGATAAATAATAAAATGTATTTTATATAAAAATTAACAAAATTTAAATTATATGAAAAATTATAAATTATAAAATTACAAGAAATGAAAAGAAGATTGACGCTCGAAAAAACGGTGTTTTTAAGATAAACATTTTACATCACATTGAGTATTTAAGATTAAGGAAAAAAAATATCTCACAGGATACAACGATCTAAAACCGTCTAAAAACACCAACCTAAATTATTTGAACGAATTGATTTGTATCTACTCTCTATCACACAAAACTTTACTTTATAGTATAATGCTCCTTTTAAATACAAATTCTAAATCCGTTGTCATACATATCCGTTTAGACTAATAGACTAAAAAATATGAAATATGTTATGAATTTATTTTAACATATTTTAAGTTGTAAATTTTTAAACAAGGATTTTATGGTTTCTTTTCCTTAAAAATAAGTTATAATCTTAATTTAACTTTATTTAATTCAAAAAATTTGATTTATTTGAATTCAAATTGATTCGAATTAAGTATAGATCTAGTTCAAATTAAATATTTTTAAACTTACTTCAAATCGAATTAAATTTAAATAAATGAAAAACAAACAATTTTAATTTACTGTTTACCCCTGATGCTTTCCGCTTATTATTAACAGAATTAATTTACCTGCAAAAATGCATATGGTAGAGACGTAGAGCGGATATTATTATTAATATAAATATCTGAACTAACCCCACACAATAATTCAAGAAATATTCGTCATGTTCTGAGTGACTCACCATTTTAAGCAGACAAGTCAGAAAGTGTCGTTTGGTGGTGAAATTCTGGTATAAATTAAATGCGGATTGAGATTGTAACAAAATGTTCTTGGCGATGGATTGTTTATTTATATTTCTAATCTACTGACTAGTATTATAGATAATTACTTGCTTAGGGATGTAAGCTCGTCCAATTTAAGTGGCCAAAATTAGCACGTTCTGAGTTTATCTAGCTTAAATTAAATTAAGTTTAAATTAGTAAATATAAGTTAAAATTTAAATCAAATACAAAATAAAGTAGCACAAATTTTTAATTTTTAATATAATACACAAGTACTTGTCGAATAATAAAAAATCTAAATAACATAAAATATCATACAAAAATAATACTTTTACTATTACATTATGTAAGATTGAACTAGTTGAAAATATAACAGCATAACACAATTTGATAAAATATTTGAAAATTTAATGTAAAAATTAATGCCTAATTGATTTTAAAATTAAAAATTTATAATGCTAATAGGAATTGAATATGAGTAAATTTCTTTTTCTTTTCTTTTTTCTTCAAAGAGATAGATATATATAAACGCTAAAAGCATCAATATTAAAAAAATGTAACGCAATAATTTAGTAAAACAAATAAATTACAACTATTTATTTTTTATCAATTTATTTTCAGAGAAAGATGAAATTAAAAAAGAACTAATGTATCATAAAAAATAAAGACTACAACAGATAAAATGTTGTTTTAATTTTAACTATTCATTTCTTTTTTTTTTCTTTTTTTTTTTTTTGAATTAAATTAAATTTTATTGTATTTCATGTTAATGAGTTGAGCCAATTTCAACTCCACTTAGTTCAATTGTTTTAATTTTAACTATTCATTTCTTTTTTTTTTCTTTTTTTTTTTTTTGAATTAAATTAAATTTTATTGTATTTCATGTTAATGAGTTGAGCCAATTTCAACTCCACTTAGTTCAATTTTTTTTAAAGTTATTTAAACTGATTTAAATTTAATTTAATTTAATTAATCAAAAATAGAATACAAATTATCACCTTCACTCAATTGGCTTATACTCACATCCAAAAGATGATGTTTCATAAACTCAAGTTCTTGTTCAGTTGTTCTACAATATATATATATATATATATATATATATATATATATATATTTCTTTTTTTTTTTTGTTAAAGATAATTTTATTATGATAAAAGGTAGGTGGAGTCTTTCAATTAAAAAAAATGTGAAATCTACTACATATAATTAAAGTGTATTTTAAATTTACTTTTATTTGACGAGTCAGTACAATTTTATTACTTATGGTAAAAATATCACCAAAATTTATTTGACAAATTTAGATCAAATTTTCAATTAGTAAAATTAGTATTTTTTTTTAAATATTATTATTTTTGTTCGTAGCTACACCGTAATTCATTTTCATATGAAGAAAATGTTAATAATTTTTAATATTTTATTTAATATACTTGTAATTTTAAATAATAAATCATTCTTTAAAAAAATATTTACGTATTATGATAGTATGGAAGTCAAATCTTATATATTATATACTCAAATATTTATCTATCTTGGTTAGTATTATGAGAAACAATTTAAATAGAGATTTGATTATTATCAAATCATGCATTTGAAGTTAATGTTGTACCTTAAAAACTCTATAATTAAATAGGAATTTTAACATTTTATTATAGACACCAAAAATAATATCTAATTTCTCTCTACTCTCTATTATTATTATGCTATATGCTATTTTTTATAACATTATGGGTAATTTATAGTTATTATTTTATTTCTATTTATATAGAAGAATTTTTTTTTATTATTATTATCAAATATGGTTATTCAATGCTTAGTCTAATGAAATATTTTAGTTTCTCCATCAAGTGGTTAAAACTGATGGCTACATCTTATTTCTAGTGGAAAAGCCAAAAGCCTAAAACAGATATAAGAACTACAAGAAACAAAACCATTACCATTAGCCAAATTCAAAATGATTTTGAATAGTAAAAATAAATCACGAATGGTTGAATATGATGATAAAATGCTTATCGGAAAGAAAAAAAAAATGTGATAAAATTAGGATAAAATAATTTTAAGAAATAGAGGAGGATTCTTTCTCTCATAGTACAATGTCTTTTTTTTTAGTTTATTTATATCAATGTTTTATATTGAAAATAGTAAGTAATGATTAATATCATAGACTATTATTAAAAAAAATTAATTATTATTGTATATATTTTTATTCTTTAAATTTATGTATATATATAATCTAATTATATTATTATCACTTAGTTATTAAATACAATATAATTTGAGCAGCCCTATTGTCAGAGCTACTTTTGTAAATGCCAAAATAAATTTTTTATTTTTAAAAACATTTATACTATTAAATTAGTAGATAAAATACTATATTACTTTGTCATTAATCTTTTATACTATGAAAATATCAATTTCCTATTATTTTTCCCCTATAGCTCCCTATGTTATTCCCTCAATTATATTTCTCTCTCCTTTCTCCTTTCTCCTTTCTCCTTCAATTATCCATTATATTTTTAATTAATAATTTTTTAATTTTATTTTATTTTCTCTATAAATTGAACAATATTATCAAGAAAATCCAACTGAAAGAATGTTGATCACATGGTTTCATCATGTAAATAAAAAATAATTAATTTGTAAATATATTAGTTTACTAATTTTTTCATTAACAATATAAAATATTATTTAATTTTATTATAAAAAAAGTTTTAAAATAATATATAAAATATGAAGTTTATATTAAATTTAGTCGTGAATAAAAAATAATTACCTAAATATTTATTACATTATATTTGGTAAAAAAATAAATACTTTTTTAAAATACTAATTTTATTCTTAAAAAATTTGGGCTATAATTGTCAAATAAATTTTAGTTATCATTTTGTAAGAAATAATAAACTTTTACTTTTCAATTAAATTAAACTCATATCTAATTTATTACTAAATTATATCTAGTTATAAAAACATATTATAGCAATAAAAAATTGATGTGTTAATATCTTCCCTTGATTTTGTTGCATATTAAGAAAACGCTTGCAGTATCTTAACGTACACGTGATACATGGTTCAGCGTATAAAAATAAGTATGATCCATGTGATTTTATCTTAAAGAAAGAAAAGATATCCCCATGTGATTGATATTCGCATTAATTACTATGCTCCATGAGAAATAAAGATTAGACTCTGGGTTTTTACGATGATTTATTAATGGCCAACTAGTATATAATTGCATAAGTGTCTACTTTGTGATGTATTAATTTTATATCATATATTTTTTTTATTAATAAAAAAAAATGAAATTTTAATATATATATATTACTCCGAACTTTAAAATTAAGTTTATTATTCTATATTATTTCTAATAAAATAAATCTTTGCATTTAATTTTCGTATTCATTAAGAAGTTTTTCATAAATTTCGAGCACATGTAAAAAAATGTTAGTATCTATATATTTATTTTTAAAATAACTATAATATTCTCACGTTTGTCACTAAAATTTTTAATTATCTTCCGTATGTTCAAGATATTATTAGTGTATATATATATATATATATTTTTTGAAAAATTATAAAAAATAACACCCTTAAAATTTATAATAATAAAACTAGCACTCTAATAATATTGAACCTTCAATTTGAACGTTCAATATTTAATAGGTATAAATTATCGTCGTTCAATTCTAATTAGATGGATGTTAAAAAAAAAAAAAGACATATTAGTCATTTTTTTAATTATAAAAATATAAATTTGAATATAAAAAATATTAATTTTGTTATTAAAAATTTTACGGGATATTAATTTTATTATTTTTTAATAAAAAAAATTTCTTAGAAAAAAAGTCCACTCTGTTGAGCTTTATTCGCAAGTTGAATTTTTATTTTTTAAAACTTTTACACCTACCGTTGTTCCCTTTTTTTTTCTTTATAATTGTACTTATAGACCACTATTTTGGGGGACACATCGATTGTTGACCAAATACAAATAAAAAATGTAGACTTCGTTAAAAAGATTACTAACTCGTGATTATCTTGTATAACAATAGACAAAATTCAAAACAACTAATCAAATAAGGACAGGGACGTAATTAGAATAATATTTTAGGGGAATAAATTTTAAGAGACAAATAAAAAATATTTTAATGTATAATACAAATTATTATTTAAAAATATAAATATAAATTTTTAATATTTTTATTTTTCTTTTGTATTATTGATCGTATGAAATAAAATAAAATAAATAAATATTTTTAAATATATGCACTAAACAATATTGCAAGTTAAATAAATTTAAATAAATATTTTATAGATAAGTATCAAATAATCACAATTTTAATAAATATTTATTATCCTGTATAAAATAAATAATATTTAGCGTTATGGGTCCGGAGCCAACCAGCCCACCATAGGTCCCTCAATGATCAAGGATATGCAGTAAAAAAATAAATAATAGAAACTGAAAAATAAATACAAGACTAGAGTAAAAGAAACTTTATTGTAGAGAAAAAACCTCCAAAGAGAACTTCTTTGTTGGGGAGGTGAAAAAAAAATTATTTTGGTTTTAAAAAATAGAAGAAGAGAGAAGAAATGAGCAGGGTGGATTACAATAAGTGAAAATAGATTTCTATTTTGAGTTGGTAAAATTTGTAGCACTTTACAATTTTCAACCTAAAGAGAAGAAATATTAGCCAAAAAAAAAACCTAAAGAGAAGAAAACCTGGTATGAAGCTAAGATGTTACCTCTGTCACATCACTTTTGTTATGTAACTTTATTCCATGACATTAAAAACTTAATAAGGTGATATACAATTAAGCATTTATCATTTTTTATATCTACACTTTTATGTAAAAATGAGAGTTGCTTCAAATATATTTATTTGAGTTTGATTTTTTTTATTTATAATAACTGATTATTATTTTTAATGAAATTAAATAAAGTGAGATAGAAGTATCTATATTTATACTCTTATCTTCAAAGATATTTATTTGTTTTTATTTTTTTATAAATAACTTATTTTTTTAAATGAAGTTAAAAAATAACAAATCATTTAAGGCGTTTACTAGGAGAAAAAAACAGTTTTATTAAATAAATGTTCTATATTTTCGATCTCGATCTGCTCCACCATTATTATTTTTAAAATAAAACTAGTATTCTATTCCCTACACAGAAAAAGTTAGTAATTGCAGAATTGAGAATCTTGCCTAATTCTAGACCAACACAATTTCTATTTTCTACCCTTCATGTCATGAGGCTGCGAAATTTTCCTAGCAGTCAACGTAACTCCAACCAAACGTTTCAGCTATCCCGTCTATGTGATATGTACATCACCGATGTGCCACGTCTACTTTATTGTTGCAATTATATATAATAAAATTGCACAATATATTTATTTTATACATAATATTAATTACATTTTAATACACTTATTAAAAACCTAGTTATATTTTTAGAAAAAAATCACTAATTTTAGAACAATATTCTGATTTTAAAAACACTAAATTATTAAATTATTCTAATTTTTTCTCAAAAATTTACACACAAATTCATTATATAGCAACTAGTTTTATTATTTAAATCAAGCACTACTTTTCTTTATAGATATAAATAATTTATATAAAAATAGTGTAAATTTATATTATTTTAATAAAATTTTAAATAAAATTATTAATAAATTATTTTGAGGCGAAACAATATCCTAATATTATTAAAAAAAAATTAAAAATACATAAATTTATATTTAAGCTAATTATAGGATGGCGTATTTACATACATATTAACAGCATAATTAATAAGTGGTCCAAACAATTTTCTTACCATTATTTGAGTAAGTTGGGAACTTGTATCAGTCGTCAACAAGTGATATAATAGGCATAAGGTCAGACTTCCAAGGAGCAGCTGTTAACTGGTTAGAGATGATAGAAAACTCAAGCGCAAGCTTACACAATAATAGAGAACCATTGTTAGAGGTTGGTGAGAATGGAGAGGAAGAAAACAGGGGAAAGTCCTGGTGGAAGAAGGTATTGGATGTTGAGGAGGTTAAGAAACAGTTTTATATTTCATTGCCCATGATTCTTGTCAATCTTTGCTATTACTTGATCCCTTTAGTTTCAGTCATGTTTGCCGGCCATCTCGGTGAGCTTCAGCTTGCTGGTGCTACACTTGCCAATTCTTGGGCTACTGTTTCTGGCTTTGCTTTTATGGTAATTTCAAATCTCTTCTCTCTCTCTATTTTTCATATAAGTTTCTTTGTTTCTATGGATTTGACTATTTGGGCTCAGTCCTCTAGTTATAGATCTGGGAGTAAAAAGACTACGCATTGATTGGTCGTGATAGATTATCCAAGTAATTAAATGAGTGGTGAGCTTTACAATGACTACCAAGTGTTTGTCAATAGTACTAGTTACTTGATTACGAGGGTTGTTCGCTTTCTTTGTGAGAAGAACCCAAATAGCCAGTCTATCCCTGAAATTGTAGAAGCTTGAGAATATGTCCTATAATTTTACTCAATTTTATAATTATTAAAATAATTTTAATTTTATATAAAATTAATCTAAATTTAAAAAAAAAAAATTCAAGGAAAATATTAGATTTTTTTTATTTAAAATAAAAAACAAAAACAAAAGTATTTTTTTTTATTTCTTTTTTCATCTTCTCAGATCAATCTCTCATGTCTTTTTGTAAATATACTCATACTATCTAAGTTGTAATTTTTTCATTCATAACCAATAACCTAATTAAGATGTTTACACACACTTATTTCTTTTTGTTTGTAACTTACTGAACACTAATTTCAAATACAAATATAAATACAAATGATTGTGGCTTGAAATTTTCATTAATTAATAAATTATTGTTTAATAATTGAAAATTAAAGTCATAATAAATTCAAGATAATAGAAAAAATTTGAAAACACAAAAAGATGAAAGAGCAAACTGAAAAAGAAAAAAATATAGGTGATAGAAATTTTTATTTTTGTTTTAAATAAAAAAAGAAAAATTTAATATTATCTTAAAAAAATTTAAATTAACTTAATCTAAAATTAAAATTACATAATTAATATGTAAATTAAGTAAAGTCACCTAACTAAATTAACCCAAAATCTTTGCTGTGGGGTTTTGTGTGTGTTAGTGCGTTTCCATAGTTTGTCCTGCGAAAGAAACATAATAAGGGACCTAAATGACATTTTTTAGAAGGATTGCACACATCACAATTTGCCTTTTCAGTTAAACTGTTGATGTTTATCCTTTTCCTTCCTTTTAATATAACTATTTCTGATGTTGTTTTAGATTGGATTGAGTGGAGCTCTTGAGACACTCTGTGGGCAAGGATTTGGTGCAAAGTCATACAGACTGTTGGGGATTTATCTACAAGCATCTTGCATAATATCTTTCCTATTCTCAATTATTGTATCCGTCATATGGATGTATACAGATCATATCTTGATTTTTCTTGGTCAAGATTCCGAAATTTCTAAAACTGCAGCTCTGTATATAAAGTTTCTGATTCCAAGCTTATTTGCTTTCGGCTTCCTGCATAATATATTGAGGTTTCTTCAAACACAATCAGTTGTTGTGCCTTTGGCTGTCCTCTCATTGATACCTACTATCTTACACGTTGGCATCGCATATGCCTTGGTAAATTGGACGTCTCTTGGGTTCAAGGGAGCTCCTCTGGCAACCTCAATTTCAATTTGGATATCCTTCTTTTTGCTTGCCATGTTTGTGCTTTTTGCAAAGGACTTCAAGAAAACTTGGGAAGGGTTTTCATTGGAATCATTCTGTTACATTTTTACCAACTTGAAGCTTGCCGTGCCCTCTGCTGCTATGGTATGGTAAGTCTTCACAACCTTATCATTGAACCGAAGAAATGCATCTCTACAGTTCAGAATTTGTTTTCATTTTCCATTTTTAACTTTTCTGCTACATTTCATGTAATTTGTTTCATTTCTAACTTTTAGAAAGGGCTCTTCAGTAAGCAAAGTTACTTAATAGATTATGCTCGATTCAGTTTTTCAAATAAAGCTTGTTGTTTAAAATTATACCACTCCAGCTGTATCTCAATTACTGAAATGATGCTGAAGGGGGTTAAAGAAACCTTTTGTTCATCTAACTGATTCAGCACGACTCGACATTTAGCATGCTATAACTTTTAAAGAGCTATTGGATTATGGAATGGTAGTTGAAGTACTGAAAATGTTCGCATCTATAACCCTTTTCTAGTTTGGAATACTGGGCTTTTGAGATTCTGGTGCTTTTGGCTGGACTAATGCCAAATTCCGAGGAAACCACTTCACTTATTGCAATTTGGTGAGCTTCTCTCAATTCTTTTACTTGGTTTTATATACATTTAATACTTTTTCTTGACTTGAAAATCAAATTTTATTGCACATTTTTGCAGTGTGAATACACAAGCAATTGCATTTATGATCACTTATGGTCTCAGTGCAGCTGCAAGGTTTGTAGAATAAACTTAATTAAGCCTGTTGTATTATTCTTAGCTTCCTCCAAATTTTTCCCTTCTTTTTACCAACTCTGACACAAAAAGGTCTTTATATGATATAGCACAAGAGTTTCAAACGAGTTAGGAGCAGGAAACCCTAACAAAGCAAAAAGTGCAATGGCTGTTACCATCAAGCTCTCTGTGATACTTGCTCTCATAGTAGTCTCAACTCTTGCAATTGGTCATAATATATGGGCGGGTTTCTTCAGCAGCACTTCTGTAATTATAAAAGACTTTGCTTCCATCACACCTCTGCTTGTAATTTCAATAATATTGGATTCTATTCAAGGTGTCTTATCGGGTAATTAAGGATTGCTTTAATTTTATCTTAAGTGGTTATGTCTTCATATTTGAATATATATATTTTCGATATCCATGAAAGACTTTGATGTTATGTCAGGGGTTGCAAGAGGTTGCGGATGGCAGCACATAGCTGTATATGTGAACTTGGGGACATTCTACTTTATTGGCATGACGGTTGCAGCCTTTCTTGCGTTCAAGTTGAAACTATATGCCAAGGTGAAAATAATCAAAATAAATAGATTGTTTTAAGTTATAGGAAAACAACTTGATATTCAAACACATACTGACTGTAAAATCTTAATTCTTTATTTTGAAATTTGTGTATTAATTCTCATGGTACCTGAAAAAGTCTCTGTTTCTTATTTATTCTGCTGAATTGTTTGGGATTTATTTGCTACAGGGCTTGTGGATTGGTTTGATTTGTGGTCTCTCCTGCCAAGCCTTCACGCTGTTGTTGGTTACATTGCGCACAAACTGGTCCAAATTAGATCTATCTGATAATCACAACCAAGAGAATGCAGTTTCGACGATCTAATGACATCCAGGAAAATGAAGTGACAAAGAACAAATTGCAGAAAAGGTTATTTTTTTGGGTCCTAATTAGATCTATCTTAATTAAGATACAAGTATTGCCTTTTATTAATAAGAAGGCACTTGATTTTGATAAATGAGATATCTATGCAACTCTAAGTCTCCAACAACAGATGTGTAGTGCAAACTCTATTTGACTTATTTCTACGTACCAATCTCACTGAGTTTTTTTATGTACCAATCTTATAAGACAAAGCTTTTCTATCTCTCACATTGCAGAATTTCATTCCATACGAGTTTTATTGGTCTGGTATAAATAAACTTTACCACGTCATTTTGTATGCAAATTTGTAATAAAATTAGTTTATTTCTAAGAAAAATCACAAATACATAACCAGCCACTCTAAATCAACGATCACCTCTTACATTTCATTATCAGAATTCAGAAAAATAACAAAACTATTCACATCAGCCTCCGTTCAAGTTAGAATAAAATGTTAAAGTTCAAGACTTGGGCTTTCTTTTCGGCCTCTAGTTTATTTCTCTTATGGAAAATTCTAGTTACATCCCACAAAATCCTGTAAGTACATACCCCTAAAGCAAATATCCCTAATAATTTTAGACATTGGGGTATGTATTTGGAGGCTTTGTAGGATGGAACTAGAATTGGTCTTCTCTTATTTTCTTGCAAAAGTGTATTGGGCTTAATGATGTGATCTCTGATCCATCCTAGAATTATGTCAAGCTCTGTTGGATATGGGATTAATATAGCTTGATTTTGCTTAAAAGCATCAAATGGACAAAAATTGTAAATTTTTCATACAAAATGGTGAGTTTTGGAATGTAATCACTTTTTTTTTTTTTTTTATTAAGATTCTAAAATCCCTTTTTTTTATTAATAAATAAAAAATACACATAAATATTCGAATGATATTCGAATTTGAATTATTGGTAGGAAAATTTGAAATCTTATCCCTCTAAACCACAAAAGATTACCAATAATGGTTGAGTATCAATAAACTAATCTTCAAAAAATTAAACACAAATTAAATTTTTTATTTTATTTTAACCCATTAAAAAATAATGAGACAAAAATAATTAAATACTTAAAATTAATGAATTGTATTATAGATTAATGAGTGATTACAATTCATTAATTTTAAGTATTTAACTCATTTTGTCTCATTTATTTTTTAATGGGCTAAAATGATATTATGATAGTACAATTTGAGATATTTTATTTTTCTGAAATGAACTTAAAGCGAATAACTAAAAATATAAAACAATGAGAAAAATAAAACTTAATTATTTATAATATGGATGTTTAATAGAAATAAAATGATAATATATTTAAAGTAAGTTATATTTATAATTGTAATAATGACCCTACAAGTCATTTTATTTATGTCATTTTGATACTCTTTAATCATTTATGTTAGTATATGTAATTTATTCACTTTTTAAAATTAGAACATTTTAATTACATAGTTTAAAAAACTAATTACTTTTTATAATGAAACGAATTTAAATATAAATTTTTATATTAAATACATATTTTAATAAATAGTAAAAATAATTTTATATAATTTTATATAAAAAAAAAGTGGATCTTTGGTGCTTGTCGATATTTTATTTCATTTTTTATATTTAGCTTTAATGTTTAACAATAATAAATATTAAAATATTTTTATAATAAATAATAATTATATTTAATAATTTTATTGTATAGATTTTACATTATTAATCTTAAATTATTATTTTAATTATATTATAGATGAAATTTTTTGTAATTTATGCTTACACGTTTAATGAACAAGTCGAACCTAATCAATTCTTATCTAATCTTATTTTATCTTATATATAAAAGTGTTAATAATTTTGCTTGTTTTCTTTTTTTATTTTTATATATACATTAATAAATATTAAAATATCTTTCATAATAATATACTTCTTATAAATAATTATTTTTTTTAATCTTATATATATTAAATTTATATTATTATGTTAATCACATCAAAGATATATTTCAAAAGGTTTTAACCAATAAATTCTTACCTTCTATTATAAATGAACAGCATTAATAATTTTGATGATTTTCCTTTTTTTTCTTATTGTCCATTAAAGTCTCCCATCATAATATACTTCCTATAAATAGTTAACATTATTATAAGAGTTAACTTTTGTGATTTTATTTTATATTAAATTTACATTATTATTTATTTATTTTACATAATTATTTTAAACATATTAAAATATATATTGTAATTTATGTTTACTCATTAAATGAGTCAAATTCAACTAATTTATTATAAGAGAATAATTTTTGTAATAAAACAAATATCATATTTAATATAAATTATAAAATAATAAATTAATTTACATTATTATTAAGTCAAAAATATTTATTATGTTCACTCAAATTGCATGTTATTGACACATATTATCAAATATATTATTTGTAAAATGGTTTTATTGTATCTTTATAATTTATTAAAATAATATTAATTATTTGTTTCAGGGGTATTCATGCAAATATTTTTATAAAATGTTAACATCAATTTAAAAAAAAAAAATTGTATTCAAAGACTTTCTTTTTTCTTTTATTTTTTTAAATAAAAAATTATATAAATATAATAATTATTACTTATTAATTAATAATATTATATATTTGTTAAATTTAAATTACCAACTCCTACATCTTCACTGCTCCAAAATTAGTGATATATGAAATAACACGGGCAACAAACATAAAGTATTTTTTTATTTAATCATTCACATTTCCACACTTGTAACTAATAACGCCCAATTTCTACTATAATTAAAAAAATAAATAAATAAATAAACATATACACACACATAATTAATCAGCAGTTGGGAAACTTTTCTCCTTGAAGTTCCAATTTTTTTTTTTTTTTAAAAAGGCTCTAAAGGCCCTTTTTTTTTTATTAACGAAGAGAAAACAACTCACACACCCGTGGTGGGAATCGAACTTGGGTTCCTAGTGGGGTTCCAATTTAACCAGACACCTAATACGATAATCTTTTCCTTGGGTAATCCGACCTAATATGATATCCAGGAGTCAAGTATTTTAAAACCACGGGTGTTCTCTCGCACGCACAAGTGTTCCCAAATACAACTTTAAAATTACAAATCTAACTATCTGGCGTATTTCCATTGTTATTCTTTTTTTTTTTTTTAAGTTCGAACTATTATTATTTGTAATTTGCAAGTGAAATTGATGATGATTTATGGAAAATAAACTCTGTCACGTTTATATTGGACTTGGGAGGGTTCTCACACACACACACATATTTCTCCAAGCTTGAGTTGAAAAAATAATACATTTTAATTTAATCAGTTTTAACACTTAACAAATACCTTCTAATACTATTTAAAAAAAAAAAACCTTCTAAATGTGATGTTGAGATACAAAATTTAAAAAAATAAAGATATTATTAAAAATTAATCGAGTCGTCGTATGAATTATTATTATCCCTTTGAGTTTTAGAGATGATATTATTGAAAAAGAAAGGATCAAATACATGGAAGTCCCTGATTAATCCACAAATATAGTTTTATATTTTCATGAACGTAGTCCATACGTTGCTTCAGTCTAAGTCAAAAAAGAGTTGAATATGATTGAGGTTAATGGAATGTTAACACACAGATTTATACTAATGTATTAATATTTTTTAGAAAAATAAATTACTTTTTAAAATACATAAAACAATATAAAAAAAAATATATGACTATAAAAATAAACAGGCCTCGACAAAATTTTTTAACAAATGATATTAATAAATTATTATGACCACAAAATATTTCAAATTAATAGTGTGAATTCTCTCATATTTTAAAATTTAAATTCAATAAATAATTTTTAAAATTAAGAAAAAATTAACTCAAATAAAAACATTTATTTATTATTAAATTAAATTAATAATTATAATAATTTATTAAATAAATTTGTCCCAATTATTTATACGAAAAACGGTTAAAAAAATAAATAAATGCAAAAAGTAAATGATATCAAGTTTCTTATGTCATCAAAATGAACAGAATTAAACTCTTGCATTTTTTATAAGGCTCCCACTCATAATTCACTTACCAATAATCCAGCACCTTACTTAATACTCCCAAATAAAACCGTTAAGTCGCTCAGATCAAGCCACGTGTTAAGTCTTATGGCTAAAGCACATAATCGAACGAAGAAAATGGCTACGGGTCATTTATATTATTTTTCGTATATTAATATATATATTATCAATAAATAATTAATAAAAATATAATTTTTTTTTACCTTTTAAACAATTTTATTTTTCTTTTCAATAAATTTGCTTATATATGTTATGTATAGTAATATATAAATTGATATATTAAAAATAGTATAAAAAATTTGGCCGGAAAATAGCTCCAAATTATTCTTACCATTTTTTATATTGTACCTAATTAGCAAATTTTCATAAGCCTTAATCTTTTAAGCAATTTTACTTCTTACTTTAATAATTTTTATTTATATATATATATATACTGTGTATTAATGATATAGAAATTGATACTCTAACAATGATACATAAAATATGGACTTGAAGAAAATGGCTCCAAATTATATATATCACTTTTTGTATATATAGGCTACCAATAAATAATTAACAAATATATAAAAAATATTTACTTTTTAAGTAATTTTATTTCTTACTTTAACAAATATATAAAATATGGACTTTAACAAAAATTATACATAAAAATTGGACTCGGAGAAAATAGTTCCAAATCACCTATATTATTTTTAATGTACTAATATAATATAGTGCTCTCAATATATACCATCAATAAATAATTAATAAATATATAAAAATTACAATTTTTTAAATAGTTTTATTTGTTATTTTAAGTTTTTAACAACTTATATTTATATATTATATATTAATAATATATAAATTAATATAACAAAAATTTTACAGAAAATTTGGACCCGAAGAAAATACGTTACAAAAATTAAACCACATAAGCCAAAGACCAAAGACCAAAGTCCAGACTTCTCTAATTTGCCATTACTTGTACAACGGTAACATCCTTCCTGTATTTAAATCTCTCCCTAATCCAAGTCTTTGACAGCTTCAACTTCCAAATCAGAATTTTCTACACCCATCTGTTCTGCGTGTAAAACTAGTCTTAGTTATCAACTCCTGTTCTTCACTTTCACTATAAATATATACTTGTACTTACCTCATCTTTCCAAAAACCAAACACATCTTTTTAATTCTACCAGAGTTTGCTCAACAGTCTCTGTTCTACGATGAAGTTTCAGAGATTCCTTTACCTCTTCTTCTTTTTGTTGTTGTTATCTATTTCTTCTTCTCAAGCCTACAAATTCTATGTGGGAGGTAGAGATGGTTGGGTCTCGAACCCTTCTGAGAATTACAATCACTGGGCCGAGAGAAACAGATTCCAAGTCAATGATACTCTCTGTAAGAACGACTACTAATTAATTTCCTGTAACTCTCTAATTTTGACCAACTTTCAATCAATTTTTTTTCCCCTAACATGCTTAATTTCTTGGTTTTCTCTTTACAAGTTTTCAAGTACAAGAAGGGGTCGGACTCTGTTTTGCTGGTGAACAAAGACGATTACTTCAACTGCAACACCACGAACCCAATCAATAAATTGGACGATGGTGATTCAGAGTTCAAATTTGATCGTTCTGGACCATTCTTTTTCATAAGTGGAACAGGTGATCACTGTGAAAAGGGGCAGAAACTGATCGTTGTTGTTTTGGCTGTTAGGCATAATATTAACCCAAACCCACCACCGCCTTCCATTCCAAAATTAGCTCCATCACCTCAAGTTCAGCCTCCCATTTCGCCATCTCCAAAATCACCAACAGGGTCTCCATCGTCATCACCATCACCTTCACCATCTGCGATAACTCCAAGCCCGACAAGCTTTTCCTCTCCAGCTCCAGCTCCATCAAGTATACCCTTTTCACCTTCTCCAACAACTCAGCCTCCGACTGCTCCTCCGAAAACTTCACCATCACCATCACCAGAGACATCAGGTCCATCTCCGACTTCTCCTCCGAAAAATTCACCGTCACCATCGCCGCAGACATCAGGTCCATCTCCGGCGTCTCCTCCAAAAAATTCACCGTCACAATCGCCGGAGACATCTCCACCGTCTCCACCGTCACAATCGCCGGAGACATCTCCACCGTCTCCACCGTCACAATCGCCGGAGACATCTCCACCGTCTCCGGGAGCGATAACCCCGTCACCTTCCGGAGGATCAGTAACTTCTCCACCTCCACAGGCTCAGAACCAGAAATCATATGCCGGGACTGTTACTCCATCTTCTATGGTTTTGTCGTCGGTTACTCTATTGGTCACTGTGCTTCTCACTAGGTTTGTCTAAGATACTAGTAGCCCTTTTCATGTTTTATCGCTTATTTTTTGTGTGAATGACTGAATTCTCACTTATTTGTCTATTTATGATGCTGTCATATTTCTTAATTAAAATATTTTATAGTTTTGTTCTTGTAATGATAAAATTTGATTTTTTATTTATATAATAAAGAGTATTTCTTGTTTAATTACAGAGAACAAGGTTTCATTTTATGTTTTTTGGTCTGCTTTCAAAATATTTAATGTTGTGGAAGGAGGAAGGAGGAGTGAGGAGTAATCGAATTAGCAATGGTTGATCTTGGACTATGATAATATTTTTTTACAAGCGTTCAAAAATGTATATATTTTCGGTGCTATGAAAAGAGAGACAATAAAGTTACCAAATCATTGTTCAACCTCTAAGCAAAATGGATGATCCATGAAAATGACTACGAGACAACATTGTAAACTATGAAACTAATTTTGAACATGAATTGATTAGAATGTCATAATAAAAAGCACAATATGGTTTTGTAATCTAAATAATAAAAAGTAGCAATAATTAACTTTAAAAAAAAATTCTGAGATTTTGACAACTAATCTGCTTAAATTTATATAATAAAAGAGTGGTAATATTCCAACTTATTTTTTAACGTCATAACTCATTTAACATTAATTTTAATAAAATCAAGAAGAATGCCTTAAATGCTCATTTAGTTAACTTATTCAAAGAAAGTGAAGCGCTCAAGGTCCTAAGGTTATAGTAAGCTGATATTCTTTGAATATTGTGACGCTTAGGCTCAGTTGACCTTGTCAAAGCAACAAATCGATTTGATAGGTTAAGCATGCACGATTATATGAGACTTAAATTAGGTCTCGAGGTCAATTTCTGTATTTTTCGATATGGCTTGTAATTGGCTTCTTCCAAGTCAAAGAAAAATTGGTTCCAAATGAACACGCTAGCAGATCACATAAGTATGAAAAACACAAGGTAAGAAGAGGGGAGACACTAGAGCAAGATCCATGATAATTTTATATATATATATTCTTTAACTAAGATTTTTATAATTTTTTAATTAAAATAAAATCAATATTTATTCAATTATTTCGTATTAATTTTGAACAATTTATAATTTTTTAAAAATTAGACCACTTAATTTCAACATATTAAATTAAATAGTTAATATAATTTAATAAAAATATATATTATCTAATTTGATATATATTAGGAACTTACTGATGTTTAAATGATAATATTATTATTTGATTAGAATTAGTATTAAATAAATTACCGTATTAACAAAAATAGTTATAATAATACCACCCTAATTTTTATTGTCACCCATTATTAAAATTTGAACGTTTTGAATCTATGTTATCTTTTTATTAATTCAATTCAATCTAATTTATCTAAAATTACTTTTTTTTTTTTGCTACATACAAGCCTCGAACTCGAGAGCTCCCCCTTATTAGGGCGGTTACAATGCCATTGGGCTACCAGGGCCTTGGCTATCTAAAATTACTTAAATTTGAGTTACATTCATTTTTTTTTTTTTTTATCAAAATTACTCCCAAAAAAAAAAAAAAGATTGCTTTATAGTGAGTGATAAGTCTTACTACAATACTAATAAAATTAGCATGACTTGTCAATACTTCATTAAATTGCCAATATCTTTCCCTCAATTTGCCAAAACATGTCATCTTCTCACACTAACTATTTTTTTTTTTTTTTTTTTGAAGGAAATTGGCAATAGTTGCTATAAGGTTCATGATTTTTTTTTTTATTATATATGAAAGTAAGTATTGGAATATTTGGGTTTTAATATTTATTTTTTATTAAAAAAAACCTTAAACTACAATTTTTTTTTGCTAAGAATTACAAAATTTCTTTTAGTTTAATAAATAACTCGTTCAATTCATATGACAAGCATAAGTAAAGAAAAGAAAGAAAGAGTCATCCTTCTATTAAAAAAAAAAAGAAAATTGATTCATAGAAGAAAATAAATTATAAACGTTCACACATCAATCAAATAATCTCTTTATCCCGAGTCTTCTATAATAAATAAATAAACAAATATTATTCTTCAAGTCACTTGTCTCTCCTTTACAAAGACAAAGGCTTATTTTCGAAGCTCAATCCTTTCTCTCTTCAAACCAATGGCCGCAGTACCAGCAGCTATGGCCGCGAACGGAGTTATGTTGGGGACTACGTCGCAAGCGTATTTGGGCGGCAAGGTTGGGAATGACACAAAGGGTCTGATTTCAGAGCTTTGCCGCCAGTTCTACAACCTTGGATGGGTCTCAGGCACCGGTGGTAGCATCACCATCAAGGTCCACGATGACTCAATCCCTAAAACACAGCAACTCGTCCTCATGTCCCCCTCTGGTACTGGTCTTACAATATCTATCAGCATTATTTATCTGGATTGTTTGATTTTTTGGTGGTATTTGTTTCTTTTAGGATTATTCATTTCTGGAGTGTCTTGTACTTTTTAATTCTACGATGTGTGTTATTCAAGTTCGACTCTTGTCTTTGCATTTTGCTTATATGCATAAATGTGTTCTGTAATCCCTTTTTGTTGTTTGATTCCTCGGCATTTTGAAATCAATATTATATGCTCATACTTTAGCTCATATTCCACTGCTCAAAGAGTTATTTAGAAACTACTACCTTTTTTCTCTCTCTTTTTGGTTGTTCGAGTATGAGTTTAATCGTCAAAGCTCAATTTTCTTTTGAATTTTCAATGTACCACATGTTTCAGCGCTCAATTGTTGCCGTTTTCGATATTGTACTCAGCTTCCGTGCACCTTTCATTAATCTGATTTTTGAAACATAAATGTCTAAGCCTTTATTCCGGCCTTATTCTTTGTGTGTGTTGCGGGTGTGTTTATATTCATGCTGGAATCTTAACTTCTGCATCTTGGTGTTTACTAACTACTTTTCTGTGTGTTTGTGTTTCTTAATCCTAAATCTGTTAAAAGCTTCTGAAAGCTTTTTGTTGTACTTTGTATGTAATATGGGTAGGTGTTCAAAAGGAGAGAATGGTACCGGAGGACATGTACGTGTTAACTCCAAATTGGTCTGTCTTGTCTTCTCCATCCCCAAAGCCATACCCACATAAGCCTCCCAAATGTTCTGATTGTGGCCCACTTTTTATGAAGGTTTTGACTGTTAATACTTCTTATACATAAACTAATTTGCAACTTTTGAGTATTTTCTGATTGGATAAGTCAGTCTATAGATTGGAAGGAAAATGAAATTTATGCTAGGAATAGCATACCTTACTGTTGCCCATCTCCAATTGTGGGACTAATGGACTATGTTAATATGAATCTTATAGGATTGCTGCTAGTGTTAAGATTGCTGGTAACTTTTATTTCATCAGCAAAAAGGATTCATGCCATAAACTTATTGAATTGGATATAATGTTTTTGCTCCCCCTGTGGCCTTGTTCTGCGTCTTCTGCTCCTGCATTTGTTTGCAAAAATTAAAAGGAAGATAAAGAAAAGTCTCATCTTTTGCAATAAGAAGGTAGTTGTTGATGTCAAAGTCGAACATATTGGAGTTTGTAATTTATTCGAACCATCAGGCAAAAAGGGCATTTAAATAGTTGATATATAGACCTTTTCATTTGATTAGCAAGCACAACATACTCTGTTAAAAGATTTGATTGCTGATATTTATTGGATCGCTATCAGAATATAGCCAAGAGAAGATTGGTTTCATGGGGAAAGAGATCAAGGAATCTAAAATGCAAGGTACTTGGAGCCTGATTTGAAAATTACAATATTTTGGATGTCGTGATAAGGATCATAAGAAGCCCTGTAATCACATCATATTGATTCAAGTAGACGTTTGAAACCATGTTACTTAACCTTGGAAACTTCTATGTCTTTCATAAATGATGTCATTTTTTAATTTTTTCCCATTAGCTTTGTCTTTTACTGTTGTTTGCTTTTGATGCTTATCATGTATGTTAAAAAGCCATCTTGATCTTGGATGCTATTATTTAACTTTCGTTTTGCTTGTAAAGTCCATTGTAAGGAAACCTTGATGAGATGATCATTTAAAAAATTTATTTTGTACTTGTCCCTTGCTTCTCATGTCATATTCTATATTTCATATTAGTTTATTATAGAGATTTTACCATAAATTTTAATTAGTCGATATTTTGTTATAACAAATCTTTGTAAAAGGTGGAACTTTAATATTACATTTTTCTTTGGTGTGTCTTTCTTACACTAATTCACGTTGACGTCAATGGATTTCCAGGCATATGAGATGCATAATACTGGAGCTGTTATTCATAGTCACAGGATAGAATCTTGTCTTGCAACAATGATTAATCCATCTGCAAAAGAATTTCGAGTAAGTTCTTGGTACTGATACCTATTATACTCAGGGTAAAGCACTGTTAACTTAGGGGAACATGGTATCTTCTCTGCAAATTCTCCATTATGCTTGCAAGTTGTATGTATTAACTTCCTCTTTTGAGACATATGGAGAACTGAGAGACTTTATATTCTCAAGCAACAATGAAGAGTAATTGGTATTAGGAGGGCTTAGTCGTTTGTATATTGTGACATTTTTCTAGAGATTGCTGCATATAATAAGAAATTCGGCTTTTGTCAGTTAGTATTTCAGCTAAAAAAGCAAGTTGGCTACTCTGTTTTTAACCATTTGCAAGATAGATCTAAAACCTATATGCTCTAATTTCTAATGAGTATTCCCGTTTTGACTTTGGATAGCCTTTAATAACATTCTATATTTAACATGGCCATTTTGCTTAATAATTTTCTTTTAAGAAAATCACGATATTAGAGCACCAAGGGGTGGTTTGGTCACTTTATTGATGTGTTTTTCATCAGCTAATACGCATTTATTATTGAATTTATCCTCTCTACTACAGTAATCACTTTTGATTATTGTTACTTGTTACTCATCTCACTATCCATTTCTTATTTTTTTTCTTATGTATTTGGCGTACATGATTGCAGATTACTCATTTGGAAATGATCAAGGGTATCGAAGGACATGGTTATTATGATGAACTTGTGGTTCCAATAATAGAGAACACTGCTTATGAATATGAGCTCACAGAATCCCTTGCCAAAGGTGTACGTGTATTTTGTTCATTTGACTCTGCGGAATCATTTAATTGTCTTATCACGGTGATAATGATATTGCATATTAGTTGTCTGAGAGAGAAAGGAATTAATAGATCCCATCAGATATAACTAGTATACAGACTCAGATTTCTTTTTGTTTCTCTTTGCATGTATTATATCAATTTAGCTTTACCAGTTATTTTTTCCATTGATAACTAGTACATTCACTTGTTAGCAGCCAGCATTTCTAGATGCTCTCGTGAAGCATCTGAATACCTTTGTAATTTTGTATTCTACTTAGTCATTAAACAGATCTCGTGTTTCTCATGTCTTACAGATTGAAGCCTACCCAAAAATGACTGCAGTGCTGGTTCACAACCTTGGTATCTATATATGGGGAGACTCATGGATCAGTGCCAAAACTCAGGTGTGTTTTTCACCTTACATTTCTAGTGTTAACTGCCCAGTAATACTTAGACATCCCCATGAATGGTTATAAACATATGTGGGCAGGCTGAATTATTTCCAGCTGTTTTTTATTGGTTGTGGTAGTCCATTTTTTATGCTTTCTCATCAATCAATTATTTATTCTGCCAGGCTGAATGTTACCATTATCTCTTTGCTGCTGCCATCAAATTTCATCAGTTGGGCTTGGACTGGTCTACTGCAAACCATGGTCCCATTCTTAACCGAAATATATCTGCCAAGGCAGGCATTGTAGCTTCAAACCGCGAATCAGAGCCATCACAAGTGAGTTTAATTTTTTTTATTTATCAGGTCATGGAGTTGTAGTAAATATTTGGTTTCTTTTAGTTCTGTGAACCAGATTACTAAGTTTTAGTTAGAATGCCAATATATCCTTTAGGTTGAGAGAATTTAACTCTCACTTGTTTCTTATCCCCCACTCAAAAGAAGAGTACAAAATAATCACACCCTGATTTTTTTTTGTCTGTCTTTGCAGCGTTGTATTGTTCTTGACATCGAAGGAACCACTACTCCCATATCTTTTGTAACAGATGTTCTCTTTCCATATGCTCATGATAATGTTGGCAGGCATTTGTCTGCTACATATGACACGCCAGAAACTCAAGATGACATCAAGTTACTACGCTCTCAAGTAAGATCTTTAGTTCAGTAAGCATTCATTTGCAGTTGGTTTGTTCTAGTGTAATATCCACTTTCACTGATCACACTACAGTCTACCTTTTAATTGGATTCACCAGTGAAAGGTGGGTGAATGCACCATGATCAATAGAAAAGACATTCTCTATTCACAAACCTCTGTGAGGCACTTCAGTTATTGCAACAAGGCTGGTTAATTTTGTTGCAGAAGTTCAAAATGTACACGTCTTCTGTTTTTCTTTGGACCTATGTCTTGTCTCGTTTTCCTTGCTATTGGAACACTGCATTTTATTTACTGTCCAAGCAATTAAATTTTAAAGAAAGTATGTATCCGGTTTTTATAATGGCTACAATTGAAAACTGTCAGTCGAAGCTAAACAGGGTTGGACAATTCAGACCAGTGGTTCCTGTTAACGATTGAGCTGTCCAATTTGTTTAATCATAATTTTATTCCTGAAAACATTATTAATGTGAATATTGTATATTTTTACATTCTTCATACAGGTTCAAGATGACTTAGAAAAAGGTGTCATCGGTGCCATTCCCGTCCCTTCTGATGATGCAGGGAAAGATGCAGTTATTGCAGCTTTGGTGGATAATGTGGAAGCAATGATAAAAGCTGATCGGAAGATCACTGCCTTGAAACAATTACAAGTAAGGAAAGTTGGAATACGAGGAATTTACTTGAAGTATATGTTAAAGATGCAACTGATTGTTTTACCCTAATTCAGGGTCATATCTGGCGAACTGGATTTGAAAATAATGAATTGGAGGGTGTAGTTTTTGAGGATGTACCAGAAGCTCTTAAGAAATGGCACGAGTTGGGAATAAAGGTTTTTTTCCCCTTTCTTGTTCCTTACCCGCCTTTCATTAATACTTTCTTACTACTGAGATCTCCTAGATCTTAGCTTTCTAGAAGACATTGCATGTTTTTATGAGTTCATTCTACCTCATATGCTAGATATAGCGTAATTAGTTGCCTTAAAATGTTACACGAATAGGGGCTACAAGGCACTATAGAGGTAAGGGTGTTTGTTTGGGGCTGGAATTGGAATAATGTAAAGAATGGATTTTGATATTATTCAAAGCTGAAGTTTTTTTCCTTTCCAGTTTGCCTTATAGTCAACATCAAATATTAGATGTGCAAATAAGTCTTACATAGAAAAAATATGAATAGTAAATTTGGTATATAGTTGGGATGGACTACTCATCTTTATAGATTAAACTTTTGGGTTAAAATTCCAGGCTCAAACAAGTGGTATTAGAACTAGGGCCCATTTTTTATTGTGTGGGCACACAAAGGTGGATCTTTAATTTGAAAGTGAACTCGTATAGGTGGAGCACATGACCCAAGTTTAAATGAATGGTGGACCCCTATTGGATCGCGTTGGAAATTCTGTGATGTTCTATACTTATTTGAACTCTCAAGGTTTGGCGTGCTAGGATTATTTGGTGTGCGAACAAGTCCTACGTTTGAAAAATATGAATAGTAAATTGGTGGGATGGATTGCTCCTCCTAATAAGTTAACATTTTGGGCTGGAATCTTAGGCCCAACACTAAAGCAACTGATCATACACCAATTTTAGTTACCAGGACTTTGTTGCATTCATTTTCTTGTTAAAGGGCTTTGCTTACGAGGCTAACAAACAATGCCTTTGTTTTAGGTGTACATCTACTCTAGTGGCAGCAGGTTGGCACAGAGGCTTATATTTGGCAACACAAACCATGGGGACCTAAGAAAATATCTTTCTGGGTTCTTTGATACTACAGTGGGGTACATACTATAACTCCATAATTTTCTGCTTTACCTAACTCTCCTTCATCTGCTTGTTCTCCCAATTCCATTTTACTTTACTCTCCCATTTGTGTTGGTGTGCTGTGTCAGGAACAAAAGAGAAACACGCAGTTACATCGAAATTACAGAATCTGTTGGAGTTGATAAGCCTTCAGAGATTCTTTTCGTGACAGATGTCTTCCAAGAAGCTGTAGCAGCAAAGGCAGCAGGTAATAATATGTTGGTGGTTTTTCTTACCCTTCCCTTTTAATTCATCAACATAGTACATGAGATTTTGCAACATGCAAATATTCAGTAAAAAGGAAGTTTGTTTGACTCCTGTTTTGGAATACAAAAACATAAGGTGAAATACCAATTCTTTATCTTTCAGGGTTGGAGGTGATTGTTTCTATCCGGCCAGGAAATGGACCTCTTCCGGAGAATCATGGATTCAGAACTGTCAATTCTTTCATGGAAATTTGAAAACAACTATTGCTTCGGATGTTATTCCCCATGTACCTTGAATAAATATATGCATATAAATAAACAACTTTAAGCGTCTCCATTTATTCGTATTAGCTTCCTTTTGTTTTGTTATTGTATTTATTCTTTTTGGCTCGTCACTTGCAACTTTGTATCTCAAATTTTCTACAGAGTATATTGCATAGAAGGATGTTTCTTGTTAAACTCGTAAGTTGTCTCCTTGAGGGTTCTCTCTCTCACAAAATGCATTACGAAGGGCTGAATTGGTGAAAAAATCACTCATATCTCTTAAATTTGCATTTCTTTTATAAATGCTCTTAACGTTTGAAAAATAGTTTATAATAACACTGAGTTGAGATATATTATTATAAATATTCCTCATAAGTAATGGCGTTAATTTTTTTTATCTATTGTCTCTCACTTAATTTTTTTAATTTTTAATAAATTCCTAAAATAGTACTCTTTAAAATTAATAATAAAATAAAAAATATATTTACTTATTTATAGTTAAGAAAATAGAAATCTATCCTAAGTAAAAACATACATAAAAATATAAAAAATTATGTATAAAAAGTATTCTTAAAAATAAATCTAATGTTCTTGATTTCTTTTATCACTCATTTATTTTATTCTCTCTCACCATTAATTTTTTTAAAATATTTCTATTTTTCTAAATTGTCCAAAATTTTCTCTCAATGTTATTGATGATAAATTAATTAAATCGTTAGTTAAATTGAGAATAAATCTTTTTAAATCTTTTTTTTCTTTTTGTAATATCTTATAAAAAATTAAAAATTTACTTTTTTGTATGCTTGATATAATTAAAAACTTAGTTATGGCATTCAAGAAATATAATGTGTGGATAATTTATTAAAAAATGAGTTAAGTATAACTTAATTCAAGTTGATTAATTCATAAATATTAAATTCTTAAAATTTAGTCTCAATTTTTTTATTTCTATAAATTAGTTAAAATTTTCATTTTTTATTATTAAAAATTTACTATAAATGTTAAAAATTAAAATACTATGCTATTTTTATCATTGTATCTTGGGTTAAATGTCATGAACTTTAATTAAAATTATACTCTAAACCATTTATAGAAAATAAAAGTAACCATTTTACTAAATTGGATTTTAATATAAAAAAAAAAAAACTCATTCATTCTATGTATTTTAATTTTTTTCTTAATTGGTAAAATATGTGTATATATTTTTAAGTTTATTAAAAATTATTTATTTTCTAATTTTCATGCTTTATAATATTTGAATAAAATAAAAGTGTATGAGAAATATTATTGAATATCTTTCAATTTTAAAGATATTACAAAAATGACATTAATAATCGTTATTTTTATTTTTTATTAAAATTGAAGGTCATCTTTAATATTTTTTAAAAATTGAGATATTTATAAAATAAAAAAATAAAATACGCAAACCTTGAGAATATTATTAATATTGTCGGCTAAATTGCATCAAGATTTTGCTGGTATTATCACCTATATTATTAATTTATTACTAGTTAACATAATGATCATAGTAATGATCCTTCGAGTTAAAATATAAAAATGAATTTACTTGTTATTATAGCAATTTTCGTGCCATTTTATATCAGATTTGTATTTCGAAACCAGCTTAAATTAAACTAAATATTTATTCATTTTTTATATTTTTATTTATAAATAACAGATAATATGCATGCTGAGGTATTTGAATTGTAATACTATACTAATACAGTACATTAACACAATATAAATACGAATATGATGACCTAGAAATGATCATCATCCGTTACTTTTATCTTGAATTAGAGATGTAAAATAAGTTGTGAAATCTTATCTCATATTTTAATTAGTGTCTATAATTATCTTATTTTATTTAACTATCATTTCATCTAATTTAAATTTTAGTTCTAATAGACTTAACTTTAAATATAAATTATATCATTTTTCTTATTAAACTCACATTATAAATAATGTATCATATTTTATAATATTTTTGTATTTTTTCTTGTCACTTCATTAAAGAGAAATAAAATATATCAATGAGTATCATCTCAGTACCATCTTATTTCATTAAAATTTAAGTAAGACAAGTAATGAGTTTTAAAAATTAATAGATTATGTAGAGTTTGCGCCAAAAGTCTCATGACAGTTAGAAGCCTTAAATCGGTTATAACAATTTTTGGTTGTAATTGTGTAACTGATTAATATTCAGTTAGATGAGTTTGTATCCTATGTAGATGAGAGCATGATAATGAGTTAGACTTTCTTACACCTATAAATAAGATATGTCTGCAAGCTTTGTAATACACGAATAACACAATTAAGTGATTGTAGGCTGGTAGAACTGGGATCTTGAGGTATCACAAGTCACATAGTTGTGGAGGCTCTCAGGTTGGTGATTAAACAACTGAAAAGAATTGTAATCTTGCTATGATTGCTAAGGAAATAAACTAGAAGCCTGTAGTGGATGTAAAAGTTGATGGAGTCTGCCTCATGCGCAGACATCCTTGAAGAAGCAAAAGAAGAAGAAGAAAATTGAGATTTTTTCAGCAGTTAATATTGAAGTTGAAGGAGCAGTCGGCAACAATCTTCAGCAGCTAATATTGAAGAAGAAACAGCTGGAGATGGCTTAAGAAACGTATGCGTCATAAATAGAGAATGAGAGGAGCGGTGAGAGACAGATCTCACAGAACACACAGAAATCTCACAAAAACACAAGCATCTCTCGTTGAGAGAAAGAGAGAAGAATACCACAGTTAATTCAAGCTGTGAGAGAAAAGTGAGGTATTTCTACAGATTGTGATAAATACCTGTAGAGAGAAAATAGTGAGAGATTTACCACACAATTGTGAGTGTGAGAGATACACTTTGTGAGTGTAATATTGTAATATCTCAAGTTTGGGCATAAACTTGAGAGAATTGTTGTACCCATTTTGATATAGTGGAAGTTATTCGGAGTTGTCCCGTGGTTGTTTCCCTCTCACATTGAGTGGGTTTTTCCACGTTAAATATTGTGTGTCATTTTAAATCACTCATGCAAATTTATTATTCAGTATTCTCAATCTGTCCAACACTCCGCTGCGCCACTCATAACCCAACAAAAGTCACATAGTTGTAGAGGCTCTCAGGTTGGTGATTAAACAACTAAGAAGAATTGTAATCTTGCTATGATTGCTAAGGAAATAAACTAGAAGCCTGGTGCTTTTAGTAGTGGATGTAAAGCCACTTTAGCCGAACCACTTTAAAAAACCTGTGTGCATTGATCTTTGCAAATTTCATTGTTTCTTGTTTGATGTATATCTTCACAGATTATACAATTACTCTCATCAACATTCTATCTCAATTTACATCTCCATGTTGTACAAGAATTATGACCTCCAGAAAACAAAAGATTAAAATAGTTTGCGGAGCATGGCAGCAACAAAGAAATGTTGAAAAATGAATTCATACACAGCATCTTGAATAATATCAAACTCGTAGTCATAACCAAATAGTTTTATAAGAAGCCCATTAGGGCATGTAGTGCTGTGAAACCCTCAAAGATACTTGGAAATGTTCTCTGTACAACGCTGGCCATGTTGTTATCTTTACGAGTTACATATGGCTTACATAAAAAACCAATTAATTTCCAGCATCAAAGTGCCCGAGCAATTGTTTTGAATTCATTCAAGCAGGACTGTAGAGTCTTCTGACGCTTTTGAAGAGACTGCCTTTCATTCTGTAATACATTTATTGCTCCAGGAGCGACAAACATATCCATGAACTTATCATCATCCACTGCAAACAAATCCAACCCAAGTGCCAGCACAAGCCGATCCCGACTGCAAAGACAAAGTAGAGAAGCTATAAGAAACTGTAATAGTTTTATCCTTATATAACAATAGTCTAGTACCTGAGCAACTCATATATTATTATACCTTTTCGTTGATCATGGTTGTGCACGTGTGGGTGTGGGAAACTAATAAATTTGTAGAAGAAAATAGACTTTTAAGAATGCAGAGCTTGGAGGCAGATGTTAAATAATAAGGGAACGAATCAAGTAATATATAAATAACCACTAGAAACTACAGATAAAGAAGGAAAAGATTTACCACAAAACAAATTACAAAAATGAAAGAGCTCAAGACAATTCAAATTCAAAAGAGAGAAAAGCTTACCAAGGAGATAAGAATCCAGAATTCAAAGTTGATGTCACACTTCTCTCAACAAGAACTTCACGTATCCGAGAAAAGTGTTGTGCTGCAGATGAACATACATCTGTATAAGCCGAACCTGATTTTGAAGCATTGTCCCCCCCATTGGTAATATAATTACCACAATTTTGAACTCTCAACCTATCAGAGTTTCTACTATTTCCTATCCTTGCAAGCCTCTTTTTTGCTGCAACATCAATACCATTTGCAAGATCCTTTGCCCCGCCATATGCTGCATCAGAAGGCTGATCGGGGGATGGGGTCTCTGGCACAGTCATTTGGCTTTCTCGAAGAGCTTCTCTAGCTTCTGCACCTTTTCCGGGTGTTGTCTGCTGTACACTCTTTTCTGGAGGGACATTTTCCTGGTCTTTCATTATGTCAGTCTGCGCCCCAACATCAGATAAATCAAACGAAAATGGAGCTAGTGAAGCCTGATTTAGCTTGTGGAAGAAAGAGGCTGCATTAGAGCCAAGAACTCCTTGAATGTCGTTCTCATAGCAGACCATTGAATATGGGCTTGTAACTGAATCCAGATGGTGTCTAACTAATTGCTTGCACTGTTTAGCAAGATCCTTAATGAATCGACTGTAAGCATTTCTTAAAGCAGCGTGAAAACCAACATAACCATCCATATTACCGGATCTCCTCCCATCTGTACCGTAGTGTAATGGTTTATAATCAGATATGTGAAATAAACACTCAAACTAAACTGTGAACTAGGAAGAAAAAAAATTAAAAAAAGGAACTGTCAGAGAATCAAATGACAATATTTCACTTTGAGTATAACTTGCAACAGCAAAAACTAAGATCTAAAACCCCACCTAGCTTGTAGAAAACGTTTATTCATAAAATTTAAGAATAAGGTAATGAGCATCAAGGCTGAAAGAAACATACACGAAACAAAGCATTTGGATTGAGTGATAATAGCACGCACGGTAAACATAAAAAGGAAAAAAAAAAAACTCTTGGACCAAAAAGAAAATTAACCAGCTAGAAAGCCATAGTTTTTAAGGTATCAGCAAAGTGCGGACGTTAATTGTTAAAAAGAGAGAAAATAATAAGCAGCACGAGAAAAACAATATTAATGAAAACACCAAGGAAAATAAACTTAACAAAATCTGGTGCCAAGTAATTTTAAAAACTAAGTTGCAAGTTTTACTTGAAAAGGTCAGAGCTTCTTACATTCTGATTCACGGTCCTTATTTCTGACTAGAGAAATATCAAATAGGTTCCCTAAAACAAATGCAAGGCGATCACAAGCAGTGTCCAGAAGAGGAGCAAGCCATGAACGTGCTGCTGCACGTGCAATTTCAGCAGCTGCCTCAACTACTCCTCTGCCGCCACCTCGACCAGCATGGGCGAGTAATATATTTGCGACCTTATAAAAAGAAAATCAAGTGTGTACCATCAGTTACAGTCTACAGATTTCCAAGATCAATAATTTTCTAAATATTACATATGACTATATTAATATTTACCTTCTCCCTAGACACCGGTGGACATTCAATGGAATATGCAGCACAACGGAACTCATGCATCACCCTCTCGAATGCAGCTCCACCATAGAGCCTAAGCGTGGCATTTGGAGGTTTTATGTCTATAGTAACACCCGGCCAACTCCCAATCTGACTTTCTAACTGCTCCTCCGTTGTTGTTTTGCCCCATTGCTCTGGGGCAGGATCTGCTGCTCCATCAATTAAAGCTCCCTTCACCGTCAGAAGTTTCCAGTTAACAAAAAGCTTATGAACTTTGTAGAAAACAAATTCCAGACAGTGAGATTAAGGTCATTCACAATTTTCATCAACAAGTGGAAAAGGCTAAAAAAATTGGTATTCACTTTTAACCTGAATTTGAGTGGAAAATGAAAAGGGCCATAGATGTGTACTCTGACTGACAACATCAAGCATTTATGGTTTGAAATCAAAGTAAGTTTTATGCATTATCAAAGTTATTACCCACCAAATGGTTGCTGATAGAAGCTGTATACAACATTGCAGTTCTTCTAAGCTGAGCAACATCAGAAGTAGCTTGTATTTTGGAGTCCATTGTTGCCAATTCAGCGGTAACTTCACCGCATCGCTGTTCAAGTAAAGCTAGAGTTGCTGGTGCAGCTTCTTTGTATCTCTTCTGAAGTTCAGACTCCAAAAATTCTCTCAAACAGCCAAAACCAATAAAAGGCTTAAACTTTTCTTCATCAAATCCTCCCTTGACGTCCTCATGTAGATGCCGGAGAACGTCTGAGTCCACTTGACATATCTGCCTACGAAATTCATCATTTGAAATTGTGCTTTTGTCCTTCGGTAGGGCCACAAAATACGGATGAGTGTTCTCTCCTAGGTAGCCACTTGCACTCAAGTAGCGATCAACTTCCCATCTTTCACTGAACTCCTGCAAGTTAAAAATGTTCCAGTGAGCATCAAGGACTTCTAATACATTAAGTACACAACACTAGAAACAATCGATATTGAGTCATAACATCTAATCTAAACGACATTATTCCTAACAAGACCCCAAATCAACCATGAACAGAGTAAAAGCTAAACTGATTTTCTACCCACTACTAAACACATGCTTGACATTATATTTAAATATACAAGTAAGCTTGACTTCAATTTGCAATTCAAAAGGGAAATATGTCCAAAATTGTATGTTTATACCTTTAGACGATTATCAAATTTTGAAACCACAATTATTGTACGCCTAAAAGTTGGATCAATATCACGAACGGAATCCAACCAAAGTGATGAGCACCACTCTACACTACTTTGTTGAAGAAACAACAGAATGCGATGTGGAGGACTAGCAAGTGACTTCACCATTGAAAGGATTTCGTTTGGTGTATTTTCAGGTTCTCCTTTCTTTGCCTGCCAATGCATTATAATACCTTGCATATTTAGTAACCATAGTTCTTCAAAAGTCAAAATCTAGAGAAATAGGGGGGAAGCAATATCATGATAAGCTATCAACAGTTTCAAAAGCTCAAGTTCAAAGGCAACATGTTTTATAGGTCTATTATACCTAATAATAGACAAAACAGGAATCATAGTAAAAAAAAAAAGGGCTTGAGATGCCTCCTCTTGCACTGTATATCTACCATAAAACAACCCACCTTAAGAACAAAACCTGGAGTATCGATGATGGTGAGGTTAGGACAATGTACATACTCAGCTCTCATCACAATTGGCTTTGAAGAAACTGCAGCCTTTGTTTTCCTCAAGAGCATTTCCGTTCGTGACTTTATTACATCAGCTATTGCAGAGGCCAAAACAATAGGGCTCCCATATTCTTCAGAATCCTCTTCCTGCTTGAGCAAGCTCAAGTCAATTTATTGCAGATAATGGGAGGAAATCATAATCATATAACAAACTAAAAATAGGATTGATTAACTTTACTTTCCAGTAAACTAAATATTTAAAATTTGTTTGCAATTAATTGCTCTGTTTCACAAGCTCAGCATCTTTTAATCCATTTACCGACCCAAAGACAAGGCAAAAAAAGCCTTTTATTTGTAAAACAATGGCCATTGTAGTTCATGGTTCATTTTCCTTAAAACCACAAATACACCCACAAGATAATTCAAAAGACTAACATTAGAGCCATCTAAGTCGTTTTAGCTCAACCGTTGATGGGTTTAAACGACTGTGGCATAAAGCTTACTGACTTACTGTGATTAGCACTTACTCTGTTTCGAACTCTTTCTATAAGAATAAAAATAGAGGTTTTCTGAAATCAATAAGACCTGGAAATCAAAAGAGAGTAATAGAATGATAGAACAAATGGTATTAATAGTAGAACCTGAAAGCGGCAACGAGGCTCGAGAGCGGTGGGATCGTGAACCATTTGGAGGATTAAGGGACGGCGTGTGCCCATCTCGACTTCACGGACATTAAACCGAAACCCAAGGAGGGCTTCAAGGAGTGAGCTCTTTCCATCAGATTGGCCGCCAAGTGCTACAATCTCTGGAATTGGAAGTTTCTCGCCAAAGGCCACTGCGGCAGCTTGTAGACGATTGTATGCCTCAAATCGAGATTTAGAAGATGAAGATGAATCGGGCATGTTTGTATGCTGGTTCTGGTGAAGATTCCTTCTGGATTGAGATTTAGATGGGGTTTTGGTTTTGCTTGGAGTGCTTAGATAAGCGGTGGTGCTCGGAGTGGTGGCCATTGGAGAGCAAAGAGAAAAGGGGGCAAGCAATTTGAATTTGAATTTGAATTTTGATAAAGTAAGCCGTTTATGGACAGCAACGGGGTTGACCGCTTGAGGACCAGGTTTTGACGTCGTGAGCGATATTTTAGTTTGGGCTTTTTACTTTTTACTGGGTCAGACAGTGGGCTTAGAGCTTACAAGAGAGTGATTTGTTTTTTTTTTCCCCTTTCAATTCTGGATATATAAATAATTAAATATACACACAATTCTGGATATATGTTAAAAGACAAAAATATTACCTTTTTTTTTTTTTTTATTTCTTTATTTAACTTATTTTAAAAATATTTCTATTTTTTTTAATAAATGGTAAATATATTTTTTTAATAAATAACACATATTTTTTTTTATCAAATAATACATGTATTTTTTTTATCAGATGATATATATATATATATATATATATATATTGTCAAATGACACATATATTTTTTTTTTTGTAAATAACACATATTTTTTTTTTATCAAATGATATATTTTTTTTAAAGTGGTACATACGATATCACATCTTTTTTTTTTCTTCTATTATGCAACAAATAATTTTTCTTTGATATAACACATATGTATTTTTTTAACCATTTTTATTTTTTATTAAGTATAAATAGTGAATTATATTAAAAAATATGTATCTTTAATTATAACAAAAAATATATATATATTTAATTAAACATAAAAAAAAAATCATTATATATATAAAAATTAGAGGACAAAAAATTCGCGTTAATTCAAATAAAAGGGGGAAAAAAAGCAATAAAAGAAAGAAAGAAAAAAAAAAAAAGAGAGAGAGAAAATACCGAAAAAAGAATGAAAAGTTGCGAGAAAAAAGAAAAAGGAAAAAGAAGAAGAAGGAAGAAGCAGACTGGGAGAGAAAGAAAAAAAAAACCAACGCTTGGGAGGAAGGGGTTTATTCTTTTTGGGTAACGTGACAAGCCGGTGATTTTAACGCATTAGTCTCCGGCAAAGATGATCCTCTCTACACGTGTACCCGTTAGTCTATTACTTCTCCTTCACAAGTCCTTCACAAAGTATGAGATTCTTTACTGTATCAGGATGTATAAAAATTATAAGTATAATAAAAAAACAAAATAGTAAAATTAATATAGAAGAAGAAAAAGTTTTAAACTTTAAAAATATAAGATTAGAGAATTTAAATTTATCTTTCTTCTAAAATATATTCATCCCTTAAAAATATTTGTTGTATTGAAATTTTTTTTACAAGCACATACATATTTTTGCCACTAATACTTTTTTAATAATAATTATAAATAAAAGAAGGACAGAAAGAAAAACCTTATTCTACTTTTTATCAAGAAGAAAACCAAGAATTTGCTTTTCCAAAAAATAGTCAGTAGCTGAAGGTTATATAGCCTATATAACTCATTTTTATGCAATTTAGTGGAAATTGTTAGGATATATATTCATTAGAAGAGAGAAACTTAAATGACAAATTGCAGAGGACGTAAGAGGAACTAATGAAAGGAAGTATTCAAAACAAGAATTTATATTTTTCAAGTTGTGAATTTTTTTTTCTCTCTCGTTATAATCATTAGTCAAATATTATATGAATAATAATAATAAATAATAAATAAATAAAACAAGATGCTTGAAGAGATGAACTGTGATAAGAGCATTTTGGGTTTCCACTAGAAAAGACATGCTACATTTCGACAATATTGATTTAGTCAAGCTCTTACCGAGAATATAGTATGAACCAGTACACTAATGATCATTTTAAAAGAAATGCTAATATTACTGTACATACTTTATCACTTAAATTATTTACATCGTGCTGTAAGTAAAATTAGTTTGAAAAATAAAGAAGTGATTCATTTTTTTTTTTACATAACTTTGTCACGTGTCACAATATAATTAATTTGTTTGAAAAAATAAGTACAAATTTATGTATCTTTAATATTACTCATTATTTGAATTGAATATAAATTATTGATTGATTTTAAATTAAGTTGACATGGTATTATTGAATGATTAATACAAGAAATAATTGTGAGAGATACAAACAAGAGAAGAAAAAAAAAAGTGAAAATATATACTTCTTACCATTCTGTCATTGATTGTCTCTAAACCACCAACATTAGCTTAGTCTACCGAATGAATTATTAATTGATATGAACCAAATTAAGGCTGTGATATACCGATCAATTGGAAGAAAAAAAAAGGGTAATGCTGATAGACACAAAGGAGATAAAATTTACAAATTTATACATTTCACAATTTTATTTCGTTTATTGGCCTTGTACCACCACTTGGTTCAACTAAAAATTTATTCTCTTTAATTCTAGGCTTACCATGTGATCATTAAGTAATCAAGACAATATTAAGCAATATTTTATCATAAAATCATTTGGTTTAAATAACCCTACATTAATCTCCTTTAGCTTGCACTCTTGTGGGCAAGAAGAAAAACACACCTTTATTCATTGAGATCAGAAAGATAATGGCTAATTTACTCAACCTCAAAACCATTTTCTCTCTTACACTCTCAATATTACTACTCTTATCTCTTTACACACTAATGACTTTCTCACAAGATATTGAAGATGATGATGAAGAGTATGTTCTTGACAACCCAATTCCAAATTTCAGATCAAGAAGCAGATTCTTGGCGAATGTGATAAAAAAAGGTACTCATTGTGGTCCCATCAAGTATAATATATGTAATGGGGTCAGATCAAACAGAGGGACAGGCCTTCTTTATTGCTGCAAAACGCATTGTCGTAATGTTCTTGGAGATAATAATAATAACTGTGGCAAGTGTGGACAACAGTGCAAGGTTGGAGAGTTTTGTTGCAATGGAACTTGTACCCGTGTTGGTTTCAATAAAAACCATTGTGGCAAGTGCAATAAAAAAATGCAAGGCTGGGATTCAATGTCACTTTGGATCTTGTGGTTATGCTTGAAATTTTTAAAATTTTATAGTTTTTAATTAAATGTTTTTTCCTTCCTCTTTTTGAAAGCTATAATACTACACTGATGATCTTGGTCTCTTTCATGTAAGATCTTTGGAAGAAAGTTTATATGTACACAGTACACATGTAATGTTCAAGTTTTTGGTTGATATATTTATTACGTAGTTTATATATGTTGTAATAAAAGGTATGTAACACCTTTTACAAGGTGCTTTCTTTTACTTAATTTGTTGTAATAAGTTTAATTTTTTTTTTAAAATCATCCAACACTTATCAATCCTAATCCAATGATGAATATTCCAAACTGTCTTATGTACGTTACCCATGAATAATAGGTCCCTATTTAATTGAAAGTAAGGAGGTTTTTTAAAATATTAAGAGGAATCAATTTTTTTATATAAAAAATAGGGAAGAGTTTCACAGCTAGTTGCTGACTGCTGTAGTAGCCCATAGGCCATAGTTAGTGATATATTCTTATATAACTTTGCTTTTGTCTAATAAATATTATTTTATTACTGATTTTCAGACTTTTCATTTTATTCTACGGATAATGCCCCTAAAGTTCAAAATTTTAAATCTTTTCAAATGAACAGTTGTTAATATGAACACCAAATTACATTCCTCTCTGTAGTCAGCAAAACTTTCACGATAGTAACAAGATCTTAAAATCAACAGCACTTTCTATTTATAATCAATGAGCTTGTTACAAGAATTTAAAATATAGCTACAATTGATAATGTTCGTCGAAGAAGGATCACCTCTCCTCTTTTGCCTCTGAGACTTCGAAATTACAAATTGTTACACGGTCAACTTTAATGCAACTTCTAACATCACCAAGCTTGAATTTTTAATCTGGTCAATTCTCCTCAGAACTACGAGCTTGAAACTCCATGGTAATGATCTTATTATAGTCGAACCATACAAAAACTTATATATATTGAATAAGCTCAACTGCAAACTTTCCCTTCTTTGTTGTTTTTATCTCTCCTATCTGATTGTGAATAACAATATCAGAGAAGCTAAACGTATTCTAAGGCATTACATAGAATGAATGAGAATACATAAGATGGATGCCTCAACTCCTTAAGAATCTCAACCCAAAAATACGTTAATGCTTTGTTCAGTGACTTCGTCTATTATGCTATATCATGTCAAAAGGCTTAGAACTTTACTTTCTTTGCATTAGGTAACTTACCTTTAGTCTCCCTTTTCCACTTACTGAGACAATGTCACCAGACTTGAGCGTGACTCCATTTTTTGTAACAGGGGTCCAGTTGACTCGCACATCCCCGCTCCTAGACAGATAAATAATTACGAAAAGATTTTTAGCAACAACAAAAAATTACAGGAAGATTTTTAGCAAATTAAAAGGAACTACAGGAACATGTTTTACAATATAAGATAGCTAGGAGAGAGAGCAATGTCGTTCCCAACTTATGTTAGCATAGTAAATCATTACTTGAACAAATCAAGAGACCATAATCACCACACTCTTATGCTGAGCAGAATAGAAAATAATTTAAATTCCCTGAACAGAAATTGCATACTTGCTTCCTCAAATAGGCAGAATTAGATGGACTTACTGAATTAGATCAACCAGTTTTGATCGTGAGATTTTAAATCCTGCACTTGCCAAAGCATCTACCCTCAACGATGCTTCAACAGTTTTAAATGACTTAGTCCTGCAAAAAAAAAAAAAAATTATATAATGGCCTCCTTGATTCCAGACAACAATATCAAAAGGCATAAACTAAGGACATCTATGACAACTTCACACCTTGGTGGTTCATAATCAAGAGCATCCAGTGGTATCCTTGTACAGTATACTCGAGCATTGCCAACCTGCAACAGAAAAATGTTTTACAGATATAAATGAGGTATGAAATTGAGTTGTGTGATAAGAAAAGCTAGTTAGGCCTGCTTCCCTAAGCAAACCCCTTTTCTTGACTCGTGATTATATGGAGAATACTAAATCATTGGAAGAAACATCCAAAACATATTATCGTAGGGTCAACTGGCAATTAACATCCAAAACAAGAAAGCCACAATACTTGGATAATTTAATAGTCTATGATAGAGAAAATAAAAATTTCATATTAATAAAAGACAATACTACATTCGATAGAATTTATAAAAAGTATAAATATTTACACCTATTGGAGTTAATTTTTAGGATTGAAATGCCCATAATTCTTATAAAATTTTAATATGGTATCAAAATTTCAGTCGATCAATTGAAAAAAAAAAAAAAAAACTAATAGGTCTCCTCATAAAAAAAAATTATAGATCTTACAAAAAAAATAAAAAAAGACAAATGATCCAGATAGAAATAGAATATAATAAAATAAGTTAAAAATATAAAATGTTGGACCAAATAATCCATTCTTTGAGGGGTTGTTAGAGAAAATAAAAATCACACATTGATAAAAGACAATACCTAAAGTATATAAGAAAGTACGAGTGTTTCCACCAATTGGGATTAAGCTAAAAAGGATTGAAACCCTATGGTTCTTAAAGAACTTTGACAGTCTGTATTATGGTAATAATTAGTAATAGGTTTAATCATATAAAACAAGATTACCTTGTCAAGTGATGATATAAAAAAATCGACAAGTTCTGGAACAATAATAACCTGTGCACCCGTTCCCTGAAAAGAGAAGGAAACAGAGTTATAAACTCAACAAATCAAGATTGCACACCATGTTCTAAATAATTTAAGTATCATCTAACAGGTGGCCCCAAAGTGAATACTAGAACCATCTAATAGATTATGGACATATATTAGGATGTTAAACTCTGCAATACCTATTTAAACAATGGAAGTTGGGCATCAGATATCCCGTAATTATTTAATTTAGGTAGTTTAGTCCTTAATTATTACATTGACCAACAGAAGTCCCATAATTTTCGAAAAAATGTCACAATAGTCTCGTTATTGTGTATAAATGAGCACTTTAGTTTTATAATTTTTGAGTTAAGCACCTATAGTCTCATTATTTATGAAAGTTAGACGCTAATAAGTCTTCAGTTTTAATACTTTTGTTATACTAGAATGACTCATTTTAAAAAATTATATAATTAAGATTACTTACTTTTCATAATAACAGGACATGTAGTGCGCAACTCATAAATTACAGAATTAAAGTACTCATTTTAAAAAATTACAGGACCTCTGGTGTCTAACTTAATAATTACATGACTAAAATGCTCATTAGATAAAAATTATGCGACTTTTAGAAGCTTTTTCCCTTTAAACAATAATATTTCCTGGTGGACGGACACTGAATTATCAACCCTCTTTAAAAAGCATTAACTGTCAGTGTGTAGAGATTAGAGAATCAAGAGCTCACACTAATAATTAATTGATACTTGACAGTAACATAGTTCCCTACATTCCAAACTTCCAATTCATGGGCTTGTAAGTTGGAAGCAAAAAAGCTACAAGGGATGAAAATTGAGCAAATAGAATTGCATGCAAAGAATGTACAGGCTTGCCCTCCCTCGCACCACAAATAGTAGGCAATGCCTTCCTTAGAATTTCGTATAAACATAGGTATGGATTATGGACATCAGAGCTCTCTTCTAACGTTCAAAATTCTTTTTTACTAACCACTTGTAGGGTGAGAACATAAATATATAGAATCTAAAAGATTACCACTAGTCTTCCTCACACATCAACGTTGAGTTGCAAGTCTAGTTTCTGGGTACCAACTATGTCTCCAGCATTAAATTCTTCAAAATAATATAAGATAATAGTCCATAACATACCTGCAAGATTATGTCTCCGAGCTTCTCCCTTGCAATCCCTGTACCAAGAATTGCACCGAGGAAATCACCATGGGAGCATCGCTGAAACCCAAAGTTTCCTACAATACTGGATAAATAATATACAGAAAATAAGTACACAAAGAATTCACAGAAATTATATCGTGTATGCTACTACTATAACTCATTGGTAGATGACAAGATGCAAAACTAACCTCAATGCCGCAACTACATGATCTGGATCACATGCAAATACTTCTGGTGTTCCAACAGAAATACGGCACCGTTCCGCCTAGACAATTTGACCTATTAATTAATATAGAAATATGAATGCTTAGGACTTTAAAAGAACATTCAACCTAGACTCGAGTAGATAAGAAGCAACTGAACCAGTCAATCAACCAACTGACAAGTTCTAACAAGTACATTCACTGCAAAGAAAAAGTATAGCAGGATTATTTGGAAATAACAAAAAGTAACCTGTGGGTATCCTCCTTGACTAACCGCTTTGACATCAGCCAGCTTTTCCAATGCTTGCATTGATTCCTTCAGCACTGGAGGGGTAAGAAAATTTGAATGGATGACCTCTCTTCTTGATGATGCTCGTCTAGCCTGATATTTGTTCAAAATAAATACAAATGATACAAATGGTCGAATTACATCAACAGACTAAAAGTCTAAAAGATAAAATGCAAAGATTAAAATAACCTTCATCATCATTCAGTAAAAGACAGGCATTGCTTTCTAAATATTCTCTAGCAGAAGGAAATAACTTAAAGCAATCTACTTCTACAGAGGAAGGACATAAATACCATCTCAAGAATATTCTTCACTTCGTCAATGGTACTTTTGTCGCCCACTCCATTAAGTAAAACATCAACATCCCCTTTCAGAGCTTCTGCTATGTGGCAAAACCCTGAAGCTATGATTAAATAAAAAAGAGTAAACATACAATTACCACGTAAAATGTTGAAATAACAGATTATTTAAGGCACAGTACAAGCATTCCATTAACATTGAAAATGCCAAATATTGTACTCGAATCGATTTCAGCCAAAATAACAGAGAGAACCAGACACAACACAGACTATACAGTCATAATTACAATTCTGATGAGCATTTGGGCAAGTGGCACTCAGACTTATGAACTACCCATGAATTTATGATAGATTCGTCGTACCTGAAGAACTCAGTGGAACAGTAAGTGGTAGAGGGCTGAAGCTCTTGAGGTGGTAAAACTTATTGCTTTTGTAAAGGGGATTCGAAACAGGAAAAGCCCGTGCTAATGTTTTGGCAAAGGTCGGCAATCCGAAGCTCTTGGCAGCCATTGCAGGTCTTCCGAGCCTTACGCTTACACTGGAAAGGACTAACAGGATTCACAAATTTGAGCCCATGCGACGAGGCGTTTACGTCCTTGCGTTATTTACATTATTTTTTGCTTTAAAACAAATTAATTAATTTACAGGGAAAAATACCACATAAATTTTTTAAATTAAAATTTTATGTAATTTAATTCTTTATATTAAAAATAATATTATTTAATTTCTCAATTATAAAAAAAATAAATATTTAAGTGTGTGATATAATAAATATTTTAGTATCATTAATCTATAATAAATTAGATAATAATAGCATGATATATTTAAAATTGGAAGTTAGGAACTAAACGTTGTTGTTATATTTATTTTTTTTATAAGGTTAATTTTGAAATATCATATGTATTTAAGTGGTTTGTGTGTGAGTTATGAAATTTTATTTTAAAAAGTATCATATTTATTTACCTCAATTCAGTTTCTTTTACTTAAAAAAAATTGAAGATTTATTTAATTTTGCATAGCAAAAGTAGTAACTTTGGGAAGAGTTGGGCAGAGCCAACTCAAAGCTAAAAAAATATGTAGAAATTTATGTTATTAGTATTCTTAGAGTTTTGTTTCACTTATTTTGATAATAATTACAATAGTTTTTGTTGTTGTAATAAGAATAATGAATGAATTATTTATTTATTTTATAAATAAAAAATAAAACTAAGATAAGAGCAAGAAGAAACGCAAATAGCTTAATTAGAAGAACTAATTCAGAAAGGTTTTTGGGTATGTTGGTTACTTTATTCATACCCCATTAGAACCCTTTAAACGTAACAGAAACGCCTAATTTCAAGTTCCAGATAGTCAGATAGACACACACACACACAAATGATAAACACAGATAGAGCGACATTCCTTAAAAAATATGATCTCTCTCTCTTAAAGGGAAAAAAAATGACCCACTGTCTCTCTATCTCTCTCTGTGTTTTCACGCACGTCCTTTTGCAGCCTCATTTGTTGTAAAAAATATTAGACAATCACTCACACACCAGTTAACCAAAAAAAAAAAGTATTTCGTTCTCTAAATCTTTTAGCATTTTTATGCCAACACGCTCTTTGCTCTTTTGCCGATACAGGTATAATGTCTATAACATTTCAACCCATATCTGTTTTTTTTTTTTTTTTTTTTGAGTAATACCATATGTGTTTTCTTTGTTGGTCTCAAATGCATATTAATTTCAGCTATTTTTGTTCCAACTTTATGGGAAATGGGAATTGAATGCCCTGTTTCTCGAGCTTAAAATTTTAATTTCATCACTTGTGATTTGGCGACTTCCATGTTATCTTTTCGTCTTGATGACCTTTACGTGTGTCGGTGTGTGTTCTGAAGCTTGGAATTCTGATCTGGGTTTGTTATTTTTAATTATGTACATTTTATTTTTTATCTGTAATATGGTTGCTCTAGAAACTTCACGTAAGAAATCAACATCTAGAAAAAGGAAAAAAAATGTGGAGTAAGCTCTGAGTGTTCTTACCCAGAAATCAAATTTAGGAATTTTTATTGATTTTATACACATTTGGCACCTCATTGCTGTCAATGGTCGTTTCCGATGAATTTAATCCGTATATTTTGTGTTTATCAGCTCATCCAACAAAATTTTTAGCACTTGAAAAAAAAATATAATTAATTAATTAATCAGGCAACGCATTTTTTCTTTAATTTTTGAAAATTTCCTTTATTCCTTTATCATCATTCGGCGATTTTATTTATGCAATTTCTGTCTTTTCTGATACATGCTTTTTTCCTTGGAGTATAATATAATTTCGTGTTTCCTTTGTTGTTATACTTGAGCTAGCTGTTTACGCAATCTAATCTGTCTGTTCCCAATAATTTAATGTTTGGCGTTTAATTCAACAGCCTTCTCAAAAGATTGAACTTTTGAAATATCTATGTGAACTGAAAAGGGTCTCAATCTGAATTTCAACCGCCTGAGAGGAATTACTATTGTTATATCAAATCCAACAAAAGGCTTCGGCTTTTGAGCAAAACTGAGTATGAGATAATAGGTCATTGGTTTCTATGGTGAAGAAGGTAATGGGATCTCTAACCGTCGAGAAGAAATGGGTACTTCCACTTGTCATAAGTTGTGTGTTATGCATAGTTCTTGTTGCCACTTCCTTAAACATGGGCGTTGTCTCTTCCCTTCATACAATCTTTTCAATTTCATCTAGATTATCTGTGAACCAAAGGACTCCAGATTTTGCAGAAATGAAGCTTTTAAAGTCTGCACCCCCTCGTGGCCGACCAACCATGCCTAGTTTTGCTTATCTAATTTCTGGTTCCAAAGGTGATTTAGAAAAGCTTTGGAGAACTCTTTTTGCATTGTATCATCCTTTAAACCAATATGTTGTTCATTTAGACCTTGAGTCGTCAGTCGAGGAAAGATTGATGCTTGCTTTACGAATACAGAATGAGACAATTTTTGCTGAAATTGGAAATGTACACATGATCACCAAAGCTAATTTGGTCACCTATAGAGGACCTACTATGGTTGCTAATACTCTTCATGCTGCTGCTATTCTTCTCGAGAAGAGTAAGGATTGGGATTGGTTTATCAACCTTAGTGCTTCTGATTATCCCCTTGTGACACAAGATGGTAAGTCCTTAGCTTGTCACCCTTCTGAATTATCCATGTGAGGATGTAAGATTTTTGGGCTAAATTCACTATTATGTTTACAGATCTTCTCTATGCATTTTCAACTTTAGATCGAAATTTGAATTTCATTGAGCATACAAGCATACTTGATTGGAAGAAGTAAGGACTCTCTCTCCCTCACACACACAGAGAGGCACAAACAGTGACAACAAAACTCTATCTATAAAACTTGTGATGAATATTTATACTTTTATGAATGCAGGGATGAAAGAGCAATGCCATTGATTATTGACCCTGGTCTCTACTTGTCAACCAAAAAGGATGTATTTTGGGTTTCCCCTAAGAGAACATTACCAACAGCATTTAAATTATTTACTGGTAAGCATATTTTACCTCCTTGAAACATGTTTCTCAATCTTCAGGTAACTAATTGTGTATAGCTCTTAAATCTTCATGTTATAATGACTGAAGAGACAGTCATTGTTGATTCTTGTATTGTAATTTTGTTGCTTGAATTAAATTTTTGCATCTTATGATTGCACATTGTGCCTATGAACCTTCTTGTTAATTGTTTTTGTATCTTTTTCTATGCTGAAGAAATTGCCAGGCTACCTAAACATTTGCTAAAAGCATAGAAATACGTAAAAATACAAGTAGCATGTTAACCAAAAAGTTTACATTTTCAAGTTCTTATGGAATGTTTATCTTTTACGTTATTCTTGCAATCATCTCCATAAATTGAAATGTTGAATACAGCAGTTCACTGTCGCTTTTGCAGTTATGCTGTTGTCCTTCTTACAATCTCATTGCTGTTGTCCTCCTTTCAATCTCATTGCTGTTGTCAACTTGTCTGGTTTCTTAGACAAATCAATACAAATTTTCAAACTAATTAAAGGTGTTATTTTGCAAGTTTTGAAATACTAAAGATTGATATTTCAAACTTATATATGACATGGTTAGAAATCCAATTCTCGGGTAATAACTATCTAGTAATACATATTTTAGCTTCACATAAGTCAAAGGAATATAGACATCTATCTATCCTCACTTCTGTTTCATCCAGTCCTATGGTTTTGATTTCATTCTTTGTATTTTTAAAACTAATCAATGTTTTATCAAGAATTCAAAACAATAATTGCAATTGACCTGCGCTCTTTGCAGGTTCAGCGTGGATGGTACTCTCTCGAGCATTTGTGGAATACTGCATTTGGGGTTGGGACAATTTACCAAGGACCCTTCTCATGTATTACTCAAACTTCGTCTCCTCACCAGAGGGTTATTTTCAGACAGTTATATGCAATGAGCCAGAGTTTGCTAAGACAGCAGTTAACCATGACCTTCATTACATTTCTTGGGACGTTCCTCCCAAACAGCATCCCCACACCCTTACTCTTAATGATAGCAACAGAATAATTGCCAGCATGGCTGCCTTTGCTCGAAAGTTCAAGCAAGACGACCTTGTTCTTGATAAAATTGACGAGGCTTTACTTTACAGGAAAAGGGGGACATTTACACCTGGTGGTTGGTGTGCTAGTCCTAAATGTACCAAGGTTAGTAATCCGGTTAAGCTCAAGCCTGGCCCTGGTGGTCTAAGGCTTCGTCGCCTTGTATCTAGGCTAAGTTTGGCAGCTAGGTTTGGTCAAAATCAGTGTACATAGGTTTTATAATATAAAAAATATATATTGTTAGATATGGGGCATCACTAAAGCTGGGAATTAAAGGAGAAGAAAGTGATGGTTTTAAATTATAATGTACAAGGTGGAGCATACTATTGGAAGTTTAATGTTAGGGAAGAATTTTGTTGTTAGGTTGGGAGCGCTCACATAATCATGAGAATATTGAAACAGGAAAACATTATTTCTGTGTGCACATAGTAGTTTGTCACGGCTCACGATTGTTGAAAGCACATCTTTCAGCAGATAGAGTGTTAGTTTCTATGTTTTTGGCTAGAAAATAAAATTAGTTTAATGATTTCATCAATAAGAAAACCTGAGTTGCACATGAAACGTAGTTTGTTCTCAGTTGGTTTTGCAGCCCATTTTCCTTGGCAATAACCTGAGTTAGGACAATCGTGTTCTGTCAATAGTTTTGTGTTTGTTCATGTCTACATTTTCACATTAAAAACTCTGAATTGTCATAATCTGGGCTTCCTATTTCCATTTCTCATCTAAAACTTCCTCCTTGTCATTTGTTTTGTCAAGTCACTTCCGAGGAGACAGAATAGAAAAGAAAATGCCAGAAATATATTTATATATGTATAAATCAACTTTAAACTAAATTATATGCACCAATTACAAATTGTAGAATATAATAGCTTTAATTTTTTTTTTCCTTCTGAATCCATATTTAAAGAACATTCCAAGTAAAAATATCCTCACTCTTCAGATCAACCATATCCGCTATAATCTAACACCAAAATTTGTATGTCGACTGTAACCTTTCTGTTCCACTAGACATGGAGAATTTATGAACTATACGAGCTTCTTGTGTACGAGATTCTTTGCTTCATTCATCTGCAGCCAACACTAACTTCTCAATGAAATTACGAATCAATAGTGAGAGCAAATGGTTAAATCAAATCATCTCCAAGATTTTAATATTGCCTGTGGAATTTGCAGCCACTAAGGTGGAAGACTGGCCACGCCAACAAACAGAAGAGACAAATTGTGCAGCATCATCCATTTCATGGCCAGAAATCGGGTCTGTGTCGTGAAATTTGTATGATAATGCTGGCATTGGAAAGGCTTTATGGTAAACAAACACCTGTTTCCCCATAAAACCATGAAAACAGTGAGCTTACTGCATGTCGCTACTACTAAAAGACATCTACATTGGGAACTATAACATGAAAGAGCGAGGCTTAACCATGCATTGTAAAGGAGCTTAACATTGAAGAGAGAGAACTACATAAGGGCAAAGGAGCTTTAGACCAAGGCTGTCCTACACTGTTGACTGACTGCTAAGGGAATGCTCCAACAAAAACGAGAAAACAAAGTGCACGTAAAGTCGCAAATCAATGTGTCTACCTTATAGCTATAAGTCCATTTCTTTCCATCTAAGGTCTTCTTCATTTTTCTTATTTCTACCTGGTCTTAAGTTCATTCCAAAAGCTCTATTTCTTACATTTCGCCTGATCACTATAAATGACTTCTAACATTTCCCTCAGAAAAAAAATGAAGAAATTTAGCTCCAACTTGTCACAGCATTATAGTAGGGAGGTGAAGAGTGGAAAAATAACTTGAAAAATAAAAGATATTTATCAAATTACTAATAAAGTTACCTCGTTCGTCTCAGAGCCTGTGGCAATATAGCCATCAGAAACTGAAAGTCCCACGAAATTCTGCAACAAGCAACATTTATTAAGAAATCAATCACATATTGTAAGGCTAAAGTTTTTACCGTTTACAGGCATACAGTGCAGGAAATAAAATTCAAGCATCATTGGCATCTCAAGTATTATAAAAGCTGCTAACTGCGGAAATTGACAATAGGAATGATGAATATGCAGTATCATGATTGCTTACTTTCATTCTGTTAAAAAATAATCAAGCAAATCAAGCTGCTGCTGCATAAGAAGAAAATCTGTTGAATGTTTTCCATCAGAAATATTCAAACACAAAGTCGACAGTTGAATGGCAGTAATCCAATTAACAGGCAACATAAAAACATTTGGTTGACAGTACTAGGCCACAAACATCTCAATAGGAAAACTTAGTTATAACATATGGATGGACTGAAAAAGTTAAGGGATTTATACACAACCTTTATGTCATCTAAATCTAGACAATGAAATTAAGCAGTATACATAAATAAAAATAGAAACTAATATGTACCTTTACATTCATGTGGCCAGTGAAGGAGAGAAGCGGTGTATCAATAACCCGAGATGTGCACGTCGACAAATCCCAAAGCTTCAGAGAATTATCAATGGAGGCAGAAACAAGGCGTTTCGAGTCCGCAAACTTGACATAACTCACGGTTTTATTATGTCCAACTAATGTGCACACAGGAGTATATAGCTTGCGGAGATCGTAGTAATAAACGTTATGATCTGCTGATCCGAATGCAACTGAATGACCAGAGTCCAAAGGAAATTGAACACAACAGACATTGGCCTGCGTTCTGATTGTACCAACACTTACTCCCTGCAATAGAAACCCACGTAAGAGAAACAAAATATCATACATCCAGAATATTAAGTACGCAAAGCATGCAAATAGATGACAGCAGTACGTTTAGTTTCAAAGCTGACATCCACCAAGTGCAAAAGTAGAATTGCCTGATTGATACTCCAAAGCTTAACAGTCTTATCATTGCTCCCACTGGCTAAAAGTGTTGGATCTGCCGAGGAGAAGTCAATTGACCATACACGGTGTTCATGACCTTTCAATTCCATTAGCACTTGACCTCTTGTAGCGTCCCATACCTGTGTGTCAAATGACCAAATTAACACAGAATATCAGGAAGCTGAAACGTTCATAAATTTAACTGACCTACCTGCACCACACCTTCAAAATTACTTGAAGCAATTTGACTTTTTATATAACTATTCCAGCATATACTGCTTAGCTTTGACCTACTGGCCATTTCAGTAACTGGATAGTGAATATTACGGTCCTCATTTATGATTGTATTGTACTCAAATACTTTAATTTTCTTGTTTACTCCAGCTGCAGCAAAAAATTCTCCATCACGATCAAAACTTAGCGAGCATACCAGATTCGAAGAATTCAACAGATCCCCTTGTTTCAAGTCTGCCTTAACTTTTAGTTTACTGAAAGATAGATATTTGCACAAACCTTCCAGGTATGGGTTTATCCAACCAGTTTTTCTACCCTCAACATATCGTTCTTTTGCCACCAAGTTATTAACAGAACTTCTTTCAGTTACAACATTGGAATTCCTACCATCACTACTGATTGGTGAATGTCTAACCAGTGGTCTCCCTTTCGGCTTGATTGCTCTACACCTGGTTGAAAAATAAGCTGACTCTAGTTTCTTGAAGTTCTTCATCAACCGAGAACTTCTAGAGAGAATGATTTCTTGGTTTTCAGTGTATGACCTCTGATCAACATGCAAGTTATCGTCACATTCCTCCTTGTTGTGAATCCTCAGTCCTAGTCTGAAACTTTTCCTGGACCCCAAAATTGTCGAAGAATCTTCATTACTAATATTTAAAGAAGGGAGACTTGACCTTGAGTTATCTTCCTTTAGTTCAGAACAGGAACCATCCTTTTTCTTAAGAATCGTTTGCTTCTTTTTAACTTCTTCAATATCAGAACATAGAAAAGAAAGAGTATCTTGCAATTTATCTGCAGCTTCCTCTTTTCTTTGTTGTGCAAGCATAAGAAACTCCAGCAACAACTCTTGGTGCTCTATTTGCTTTCTGAGCTCTATTGCCGCTTCACGTTCTCCAAAATCATCTTTTGGCTCATTAAGGAATTCACTCTCTAACAAATCACTGGATAGCATAAAAGAGATGCAAATTTTATCTCGTTAAAGTTGCCTTAATGTCACAGAATATAAAAATAGAAATTTACGGAAAAAAAAAAAGAGTTGACACAATTGCCTCACAAGCATCCTGTTACAAGGCAATCGTAGGTTACCTAAAGAATATTTAGTGAGAGGGGACCAAGAAAGGCCATTCACTTTATTGCGGAATGGCCATAGCTTTTGAAGTGATATAAAATGACAAAGCAGCACAACTAATAAATTATCTAAAGGGACAAGAAAACCAGTATGAATATCCACATTGAAGCAGAGTTATTAAGGAGCCCATGCAATTAAGGCCATGTCAAGCCTCCTAAAACATTTCATATGAGCACAACGGTTTAGAGTTGTGAGTTTGCATGAGTTTTCATGCGAATCATTTATAAGATCTTATCACAATTCTTTAATCGATCCAATTGTCTAAGTGTTCAAACATATTTCAGAAAAAAAGGGCTCTTCAAATGACCATTGCTGTGGGGCCTCAAACCAAGTGCCCAAAATTGCTATTGACTCTTTTCATATCAAATAGCATACAATAATTGATAATGTGATATCAAACAGATCCTTTTACTAAGATTTTAGTCACTAGAAAACAAGCATAAATAGAACTTTAACTGAACTAAACATCTCATTGCCACTCATTCATCAGTCTTACCGAAAAAAGAACTCATTCAGCAGAGCTCTAAAATAGTGGACATTACAGTGCATGGATCAGAGAATATTGTGCAAAAGACAATCACCTCATTTTTGGCCGACTTTTTGGGTCAGGATGCAGAAGCCATAAGCAAAATGAAGCTTCTTTTGGCCATTTCAGTAGCAACTGAGGCGAAAGAATCCGGTTTCTCAAATTAGACATAGTCCTCCTCTTTTCTTCTCTCGAGCATAATGGGCAGAATAACTGGTCATGAGTAGCATTACCATGTTAGCAACTAAACCAAATAAATACAGATCTCCTTACATCTAATAAGATTGGTAGTTATTTTTATAATAATTAACTTGAGTATTCAATTCAAAAAATATAAAAGAAATGCATCTGAATCCTGGATTACAAAGAATTATGCATTTCCCATTACAAACCTCAAAAAGAAGAACCCCCAATCTGTAGACATCTGAAGCACCTGAACTAGATTCACCAGAAATCTCTTCAGGACTACTATACCACGTAGATTCCATAAGTAATACCTCTTTCATTGGAAAATGTTTTCTCTTATCTTCTGCATCAGCAATCCCTCTTGCTCTAGATTTATTTTCTTCTTTCAATGGTTCACTAGCTGCGAAGATTGAGCTTGGCTGCAAGCAACTTGTTTCCGAAAACGCATTTGAAGGAGCTGTCATGGGTCGAAAATCTTCTCTAACATAGTTACATCTATGCTGAAGCAAATCACTTGACAAAGGTGAGGATGAATTATTAACCTCCACAGTTTGGCCATACTCGGGAGATTCAGAGCCAGAATCTGAACAAGAAGCAGACTCAATGAAAGAACTATGATTGAAAGATGACATAACAAAGCAAGATGGTCGCACATTATGAACAACAATTCCTTGAGAATGTGCTGAATTGACAAATTCCACGATTTGTCTAAATATGTGTAAGCACTCAAAGACGTCAACACTTCGTTCTGGTTTGTCTAACCACTGCCTCAAGCTTACATCGCTCCGTTCCATAGGACCAGAGAAAGAAATTCTTGAAGCATTTAATCTCTTAAAGCTGAAAAACTTCTGACAACCAGATTCTGTTGATCCCTCCATTGCTATCTACCTAAAGCTGCAAGAAGGACAGAACACGTAGATCCAAGGAATGGAGAAATTCTACGGCTACGACCTCTCTCTGCTGCCTTCACCATTTTGAATCAAAAACTCATATCAGGAGCGAAATCAAATAGAACTGAAATTCCCATCAAGTCCATCATCTCAACATGGGTCAGGAAAATTACAGATTCCCCTGCCGAGCACAAAAGAATGCTGAACTTGAGCAGAGTTAACAACACAATCACACCACAAATAAAATTCAAGGAAAAAACTTTCTATCGAATTATAATCTCAGTATGCAATTCCTGGTAATAAACAATACAAACACGATCGCCCACAAAAACTCATCAAAGACAAAACTTGTAAAGACCTTAAGAAAGAGAATAAAAGGCAAAGACGAAAAGTCGAAAAACCCATTAACAAAATTAAAGAAAATAAAGAAGAAACATATAAATGGAGATAGAGGTACCGTTGCAACCAGAAAAGTGCGTTCTGTTTCTGCTAGAATCAAACAAACAAAATCTCCCAGTTTCCCAGGAAAAACTGGGACCCTTTGTAATAAATTAACAAAACAAATTGGCCAACAGTTTCAGAGCCCTTACACTTTGTAGAGTTACTTGGTCGCCGTCGATCATTAATTATATAACCCTTTATTGCTTTCTCTAAATCCTGAGAGTCCACTAGTTAGCTCTTTACTATCTTCTTTATCTTCGTCTTTACGCCAGCTACCGACGTGGCTATACCTTGGCCTCTAGAGAGGCGGTTGAGGGAAGAGGCAATATGGTAAATTAGACAAAATTGTGGACCATGCAATGAAAATTAAAAAAGAGAGAAAAAAAAAATATGTTATTTTGGTTTGTCGTACAGTTGTGCTATTAAAAGCAAAAATGATTTTTATCATCGGTTTAGTCATATAATATAACTTTTATGCATAAAATTTATTTTTAATCTTTTTAAAAAAATATTTATTTGTTTATAATATAAATAAATATATATTTTAATATTTAAAAAAAAAAATATATATATATATATATAATTAAAAAAATTAAAAATAAAATTAATTAAATTATTTTTGTACCAAAAAATTAATCAATATAATATATTTTAATTAATTTTTAAATAATTTTATAATTATTTTATTAACTCATATTTTTAATTTTTATTTTATTAATAATTAATAATTATTCTTTACCTATACAAAGAAAAACAGAATCTTATAGAATAAGCTATGATGCCTAAGGACAAAGAAAATAAATTAACAATAAATTTAGGGGAGGCCTTTTTAAAAAAAAAATAATAATAAAAATAAAATAAATAAACTATTAGTTTACCGATCGTCGAGTAGTCCCCTGTAGTTAAGCATCAAATATATGTATTTATATGGTTGGTCGTGGGTTTAAAATTTGTATGATATGTTGTTTGTCTTTTATGCTCTTTGAATATGTTATTCTGCCAATCCAGCTCCAGTTCTCTTAATACATTTAGTTAATGAGATTTTTACTTAAAAAAAAAAAGTCAGGTAGAAAAATACGAACAAATTATGCGGTGATTGTTGTAATTATACTAAAATCAAAGGTTTAAAAAAAAAAAAAAAATACTAACTCTTCATTAAAATAACTTAATTTTGTAGCAGATTGTCTTGTGTAATTTGCTCACAAAAGTCATTATTATATTCCTATAAATAATTTAATTATTTAATTATTTTTAATTTTTTTAATAAAAAATATATATTTATTTATATTATAAAAATAATAAATATATATATATATATTAAAAATAAAAAAATTTATTTAAAAAAAATTATAACATATAATCAAATCTAATTATATCCTAGCCTCTTCGGATAAGATCGTTACTTTCTTACTTTGTCTAATGAACCTAGAAAAAATCGTGAAACTAATGATGATTGCATTCATGAACAACTCTTTAAGAACTAATGCCAATAATGCAAGAAAAACAATTTATATGTTAAAAAATTAATAAAAAAATAATTTTTAAAATTTATAATAATAAAATAATATTTTTTATGTTTAAATTATATTTGTATAATTAAAAAAATAATTAAGACATTATTTTTTTAACACTTATTTAATTAAAATTAAACGAAAACTATTTAAATCTGTTTAATATTATTATGTGCTACTTTTATTAGAAAAAATAACAAAAATAATATCCCTCAAAACTTATAATAAGAAAAATAGCCCTTATATTTAAATTTATATTTTCACAATTAAAAAATGATTAGTACATTATTTTTCTTTAAACGCCCTACCAATTAAAATTAAAAATACAGTAATTTAGACTTGTTCAATACTGAAAGTTAAATATTATATGTTTTTAATATTATTATGGTATTTTTTTATTATTATAAATTTTATGAGTATTAATTTTAATAATTTTTTTTAATATTATTATAAATTTTAGGGTGTTGTTTTTATTAATTTTTGAAAAGAGGATATACATATTTTTTTGGTAGAAACTTCAAACTGAATTATTGAAAGTCCAATTAAGAATTTTGTGATTATTCTCAATACAATATCTTGCTTTGCTTTGTAAGCAACCGTAGAATTCAGAGACTTAACATTAAGCCCAATATGATTATCACTAATATCGTCGAAATCTTCGTTTTTAAACACATCAAACTCGACACCAAATACAGGGTTGTTAGGATCGCCATCGTTGGTCTTATTCAAGAAGCCAAGATGTTGAGCTGAAGCAGCACCTTGGAGACTAGTTGAAGGCACAAAGATAAAGACAAATCCATGACCAGGAAGCACATTTCTAAATGGGGCAATTGAGAAAGAAAGAAGATTGTTTGAGTTTGAAGATCTTGTGGATACCTTGGAATGTAAAGAGCTCTTCCAATTGAAAAGGTGTAAGAGAGATAAAACCAGAGTTTATTGATGCACTGCCATTTAGCAAGAGGTTATTGGAATTTAAACCATTGAAGGTGAATTTGACTGCAAATATTGATTGGAATAATAGAATTGATAACAACTCAGCTAATGGAGCAAACTTCATTCTATCAATGTAAAGCGAAATTTGAGTTCTCAACACCCCTCTGTAGCACCATATTTATTTAATTGTTGAAATGAACCAACTAGCTTGGTTGAACTTTCAACTCTGACGAATATTAAACTGAACCAAATAGTTGAACTTATGCTCCACAAACTTTATAGGGAAATAAGTACGAACTTTCAAAACCCATTGATCAAAATGAGTGTAATATCAAGAAATCAGATTAGCTATTCACCCCTCACCAATAAATAGGGTGTTAATTTTGAGACAAAAGTGTTTCGTGTTAATTTCGTGACAAAAGTGTTATAAAAATTCCTTAAATTTAATTATTTATGTAGTTAGATATTTAAGATTATAAGTAGATAATTTGAGCCTTTAATTTTTAAAAAAATTAATTAATTAAAAATAAAATACATAATTTTAATATTTTTTTAATTAAAATATTATTTTTAAGACAATAAATTATATTATTTTAATATTAAAATATTAAGTTAAAAAATAATATTTATATTTAAAAAGTATTAAAATTATGTATTTTGCTTTTTATTGACTCGTTTTTTTAAAACGAATGATCCAAATAACACTATTTATAATTTAAAAAAAATAACATAATTTAAAAAATCTTTATAGGCCTGTATCCTAAATTTGAAGACTAATTTTTTTTTTTTTTAAAGATGATAAACTTTTTTGAAAAGGATAAAAAAATTCAAAAATGAAAAGGGATAATTTGATATACTTATTTATATATTAAATATTGGCATTTAAGTAACACTCGAAATTATTTTATGGTATAATTGTGGCACCGACTATACATTGTAGAATAGTAATTGAATTTATTGTTAACATAAAAATTATACAACTTAACTATAGTGCCATGTGCCTTATTTTAAGGCAACATTACTATTTGAACCCTAATATCCATTTTTACTAGCTTTTGAGGCATGTGTTTTGACTATTATCTATTGTAATTATACAGAAAACAAAAATATAAGCTTTGTTTTACAGTTATTTAGTAAGGTTTAAATCTTTATTTTATTTTTTTATTTATCAAAAAAAGGTAATTATAAAAGAAACGCAAAAAATTGAAATCAATTAAAATTCTCTCTCAATAATAAGAAGATTATTGTGCTCTTACAGAAAATTTAGGATTTTGAGTCATTTTGAGGCCTCGCTACTGTGCCTTTGGCCTCTGTCGACCTTCGATGTTGCTCAACCTTTGTCTTCGGGTCACAATTCTATCCGGTACTACCGTTCTTCTCAATTGTGGTTCAAAACAACTTAGACTATCGTCATCCAAATAGGAAGCCACAGCCACCAATGTCTTGTACTGCTTGATTCGGTATGCCGTCTATTTAGCCTTGTCAACGTTGGCAGGTCTTAGTTGACCATTGTTTGTGTTTTTATTTTTGCAATAAGGCCATTGTGTGTTTTATTTTTTAATAAATATTACAATAATTTATCCTATAATTTACTATTTTACACATAGATTTATACCGAGTATAATTTAAATATAATGTGATTTTTCTTCACCATAAATATAAGTTATGGTAATCTTAAGTATGTTCTATTGTGTGTTGTCAAGTTTTTTTTCTAATATTTAGTTATAGATCTAATATTTTTATATTGAATTTTGTTATGATTTATGACGCAAAGAACTCAATGTTTTAAGCATTAATGTTTGCAGAATATTTATCATATTATTAATTAAAAGAGCTAAATTTAAGTATATAACATAAAAAGTTAAAAAATAATGTCCAAATTATTGTATTACAAATTTGTTATTATGACTTTCAGAGTAATTTTAATAATTGAATATATTTTTTAATTTTTTGATTTAGAAGTTATTAAAGTATTTTTTATCATGAATAAATGAAATTTATTTTTAAAAAAAATAATAAAAATAGTATCTATTGTGTTTAAATTTATATTTTTATAATTAAAAAAATGATTAATATATCATTTTTTTAACAACTTTTTAATTTGAATTAAACAATATATTTTAAACATGTTTAATATTATATTTTTAATGTTATTGTGATGTTAGTTTTGTTATTATAAATTTTAAGGGTGTTATTTTTGATAATTTAAAAAATAAAAATAAAAAATAAAAAAGGAAAGAAAGAAAGAGGAAAAGAGAGAAGGAAGTAACCACTAACTGCAAATTATAATAATTAGAGAAGAAAAAAAAACATTTATATTTCCTACAGGGCTACAACTGACGGAAAATTAATTAGTTTCGTGATCAGATTTAAAATAATATAAAATAAAAATCAATTAAGGGATTATGAGAAAGGATTAACCGCGGGAATGTTAATCCCCAAACGTATATTCCAAGGAAACCCTACAACGACCAATCGGAGAAAGAAATCTAGTTAAAGATATGCCCTATACATATTAATATAAAATAAAAAAAAAATTAGCATTACTATAAATATGGATTTGGCGTCCTTGATACACAGGTACGAGAATGCAACACAAAACATTTCGGTATTGAATTGCATTTTGTCATCATTTTGGATTGATTCGATTTATTCACCAGGCAATGATATTCGGTATGGGAACTGATCCGTTTGAATTTGCGCTTTCCCTTTCAGGATTGAATTCATATGCGGATAATCAGATTGAGTTTTGCGTCTTGGAAGGGTAAGTTGTTGAAGGGGTGGTTTTCTCTGCAATGCGAGTCAGAGGATTTTGCAGTCTTGTTCCGAAATTAATCGCATTATGTTTTGATCGAGTTCAAAGCACGAAATCACAATTTTGTTGACTTTAATGATTTGAGAGGCATTTTCAATTTTCCTCTTTCTAAAGAATCGAGGGTTACTCCTCGTGAATTAGAGTTTGATTACTTAAGTTTGTTTAGAGTTGGTGACTTGGGGCATCCTTGTATTTTGTCTTGTAACGTAGTGTAGGTTTTCTTCAATGAGAGTATCTTGGACAAAGAAAAAGAAATGAAAGGAGAGTATCATGGTTTGAAGATACAATGACTGGATTGTCATTAGGTTTGCGAACGGCTAGTTATGGATCACTTCAGCAACAGTCAAAGAATGGTGTTGTGCATATTCGGGCAGCTCCAATTCTTGTACGCAAGAACTCCAAACATCTTCTTCCGAGCTCAAGGGAGAAGGAAAAGTGTCGGAATTGTATTTGCCGTTATTTTGGTCTAAGAAAGGTCGCAATGCTCCTTTTGATTGCCGTTGCTCTTTTGGTTTTTGTATTTGGCACCTTTACGGGTAATAAAGGTATGCTTTATTTTCTTTGGTCCTTTGATATCAATGGTATCAATCTCTTAGGAATACAATTAGTCTCTTTTTTGTTGGTTATCAGTCTGTTAATGCTAATCACTGGAAAATGGCCCCTTTGTTTTACCTTTTAGTTCACAATTTGCCGTTATTTTGGTCTAAGAAAGGTCGCAATGCTCCTTTTGATTGCCGTTGCTCTTTTGGTTTTTGTATTTGGCACCTTTACGGGTAATAAAGGTATGCTTTATTTTCTTTGGTCCTTTGATATCAATGGTATCAATCTCTTAGGAATACAATTAGTCTCTTTTTTGTTGGTTATCAGTCTGTTAATGCTAATCACTGGAAAATGGCCCCTTTGTTTTACCTTTTAGTTCACAATTTGAGTTGTGTACAGATAGAGTTGACCTTTTTGCATTAATAAAGCTAGTTGATTATGGGTAATGCCACTACCCTATTGCTAACAATGATGTCTGAAATGTTTCAATAGCATTCCTATTTTCTTTAGTTTAAGCTTTTCACAATTTCCTAATGGTGCTTCCTCTCTGTTTCTGGACCAGAAAGCAGTAACATGATTATCATTCAGCACGTAGAAGACTTGATGCCTTTTGACAAATGGACACCAAGTAGTTCAGGAACTGTCATGAGAAGGGGAGATACTGTAAGTGGCAATCAGTTTCAACGTCATCCACATCACCACCATCTTCCCTTGGAGACAGCTTCTCGTATTGTTCATGGAAATGTGCTTCCATCTATCCATCATCCATGTGAAAAGTTTGCATTTCCTCCTCCTCCAGCTAACCCAAAACGCTTTGGACCACGACGTGAGTTCTTTTTATCTTTGTGTTCACTAATCTTTATTTGCTCTAATTTTTCTATCACAATAACTAGAAGTTAGTATACGCATAGTCTTTAAGTTTATTTACACTCTTTTCACCTGAACATGATAATTTCTCAATAATGATATATTAATACAGGTTTTGCTGTAGTGTGATTGATTTTGTTGTTGCTAGCTTTCTTTCAGCATGTCCAGTATGTTATCTTCCCGTAGAGAAGGCTGCAGCTAGCATGCCAAGTTTACCATCAGCTTCTCCTGTTATTCATAATTTGACATATGTACTTGATGAAAATCCAATTAGAACTGAGCCATATGGAGGCTCTGAATTTGGTGGGTATCCGTCACTAAAGCAGAGAATTAATTCTTTTGACATAAAGGAGTCTATGAAAGTCCACTGTGGGTAAGCTTCACTTGTCCTTTATTCAAAGATGATTAAAGTTAACCTGTAGTTTTCATGATAGAGTTGTATCAAGTCAGTGACTGGGGATTATAATATTTTTTGTTTTTCTAATTGCACTGTCTTTCTTTTTCTGTGTTGTTGCTGTTCTTCGTAGATTTGTCAAAGGAAGCAAGCCCGGGTACCATACTGGGTTCAATATATATGAGGCTGACCTTATGGAGTTGGAGCAATTCCAAGAAGTTATTGTTGCATCAGCTATATTTGGTATTCATAAGCCTAGGATGTTTAGTGGTGTTTTTCATCTATCATTTATACTCTCGTACTTTTTCTCATGGATGCTCCTTTGATAGGAAATTATGATATCATACAACAGCCCAAGAATGTTAGTGAATTGGCAAGAGAATTTGTTCCGTTCTACATGTTTATTGATGAAGAGACGGAAGCTTATTTGAAGAACTCCAGCGTACTAGATAGCAGTAACAGGGTTGGGATATGGAGAATTGTTGTTGTTCGTAATATTCCATATACTGATCCAAGACGTAATGGAAAGGTCAGTTTCATTGTATATGTCTGGTTTGATTCTTTTTTTTAATACCTTTATCACATGTCAGACCAGATAGCTTCTTGAACTTTTTTTAACCTCCAGGATCGGGAATTCACTGGGATTTTAAAATGTTAACATGGTTTAAACATAACAATGGGAGATTGAAACATGACCATATTAAGTTGGAAATCAACCATGAAATGTTTCAGCTGAATTTTCTTCTGGCTACTTGGGCCAATTGTCCAATTTAAACTGTAACTAAATTTTTGGGTTTTTATATACTCTTATCTTAAGTTTTTCGGTTAACCTGTAACTAATGCTATCAAGATGATTTCACGTGGATGAGTTAGTTTAGGGGCCCCTTTATTCCTTATTGATGGTCTTTTTTTAAAATGTGAAATTATATAGACATACCAAATTGTGATCCAAATTTGATCTGATGGTATGAAAAGGTTGCATTATAGTAAAATTCTTTAAAGATTAGCATTAGTTTGAAACTTTGGCATGTCAGCAACGTGGGTAAAAAGGGAAAAAAAGAAAATGAAAGGGGTGTTACTAATATTAGGCTTTTGCAGATTCCAAAGCTTTTGTTGCATAGGATTGTCCCCAATGTCAGATATTCTATATGGGTTGACGCAAAGCTTCAGCTTGTTGTAGATCCTTACCAAATTCTTGAGAGGTATACTCCTTCATTCTTGAAATTCTCTCCCCCCACACCCTCCATCCCTCCCTCCCTAAGATAGAATTGGTTGAAAACTCATAGTAGTTAATGTCCCTATATTTATTTGAAATATGGCTGCTTTCTGGGATCAGTTCATTCTGCATTTTTATTTTCAATCTTATTATGGTGTCTCACGTCCTGAAGCAGTATTTTGAGTGTTTTTACCTTTTATATTTACCTTGAGATTCTTGTTAGCACGTTAGCAAGTTAACCTACTGCAGGAACATCTTATTTGTTCAAGCCACTAATATTAAAATGCCTGATCTTCAAATCCCTTGCTTTGGTTTTGTTTTTTGATAGATTAAGAATTGTGCTGGAAACAATTTGCTCTAATTGATTTACCAGTCTGCTTTCAATGGATATGCATAATCTTAAACTTCAAAAAAGCTACCCCACTCTGTGTTTATTATGTCCAACATTAAGTCCTAAATATGAATATAATGCAGGTTCTTGTGGCGTCAAAATTTAACATTTGCAATTTCTAGGCACTATAAGCGCTATGATGTTTTTGAAGAGGCTGAAGCTAATAAGGCTGCAGGAAAATACCATAATGCTTCCATTGATAATCAGATTGAGTTTTACCGGAAGGAGGGCTTAAAACCATACTCGAAATCTAAACTTCCTATAACTAGTGGTACTTGCTCTGACATCAAAGACCATGTTTATGTATGCATATCTGTGTATTTATTTGTTGTTTTAGCTTTTTCTTATGTCTCATGGTTTTGCCTAATGATGTACTGCAGATGTCCCTGAAGGTTGCGTAATCATAAGAGAACATATTCCCATCACAAATTTATTTACCTGTCTATGGTTCAATGAGGTTGACCGTTTTACATCCAGGGATCAGTTGAGCTTTTCCACAGTGAGGGATAAAATTATGGAGAAAGTTGCCTGGAGCATTAATATGTTTCTGGATTGTGAAAGGCGAAATTTTGTAATACAGGTGAGATTCAATATGGGTTCAGAAAAGTTATTTTAAATTTCCTCCCCCTAATTTCTGTGCTTGTTTGATGCTGATTTAAATAGACTTTTCGTAGAAGGTGCCTCATATATATCTACATTCCCTAGGGTGTTGTTTGTGGTTCTCTTTATCCTTGGATTCTAAATGCTCGAAGTGCATTGTTGAGATACTATACTGTGTTAAAGGTCCACATGCGTGGTAAGAATGGCAGTTGTTGTCATCCTTTATTTTTATTTTTAAATGGCAACAACATTTGAAGGTAAAACAATTTTTTTAAGAAGCACGCTTGGCAGGAATGATCATTGAGGAGTTGACCAGGCCACGGAAGGCCATCTAAAAGGCCTGTGAACGAAAGTAATAAATCACAGTATAATAATTTGACTTTGCCTTGGCGATTTTATTGAATCCATCTTTATGAAAATATAGTTTATTATATACGTAAAAGTTGAGAGCGATCTTGAATTGCAGACATACCACAGGAACATATTGGAGCACATGCCTCCTCCAGCTCCTAGGAACTATTTACGACGATATTCTGGTGGTAATGTAAATGTAAAGACTTCAACTGGGAAGAAGAGTTCTACTAGGCGTGGAAAAGAAAGGAAATCTGGTTCGAAGCGTAACCGGAAAGTTACTGTTGGTAGTAGTAGAGAAAACTCATTCTAATTTTTCACCTCCTCCCTCTTTTTTTTTTTTTTTTTTTTGACCTAAACAAAATGTGATTACCCCTTCACAAATTATACATCAGGGGTAGACAGAGGCATAACTGTCAATGTCTAGGATACAAAAGGAGAGGCACATCTCTAATTTTTGTCTGAGAATTGTTGATAATACTTGATTTTCAACTTTGTTGTTGTATATAGTGTATTTGATTACTTGAATATAAGTTCTGGCACTCATGATATTAACTTGAAACTTATGTCACAAGAAAGAGCTGTATCATGTACAATGTTCAGGTTGGTATTATTTCTTTTCAACTAAGAGGAATAGCGACATGTTAGTTTTTGCAATTCTGACACTTCAATGAGCAAATACATGAATCCGCTTTAGAAAATTAGAACTATAAATAAATTGGATAGTTCTTCACATTATAACTTCGAAACATATCAAGTAAAACATTACTAAGGATCAGGAGATCTCTTTTCACCTTCATTGTTATCCTAAAAAGCGTTTTTTGGAGAGAGAGTTTTCTCAAGCTTCTCTATAGAAAATGCATTATGATTTAGGATTTTAGAGTCGTTTGAGAGTTCGAGTTTACTGTGGCCACCGCTCCTCCATCGGTTGCTGCAAGTGGGGCTTCGTCAGCTTTGATTTCTTTTATTCCAAATCCTGGTGTTTTTGGGGTTGTCTCAAATGATAGTCAATGTTGGTGTTCCAAATCTTACTGTTTTATTGTCATCGAGTCTCATTAGGGGTGTTTGCTTATGTGGCAACTTTGTTGTGACTTTCCGACGACCCTTCACCTCCTTTACTCCAACGTTGGTGTTTTTAACTTTGCTTCACCGCCGATTTGTTCCTCCTCCGCTTGGTTGATGGTCCTCCTTGTTATTCGTTGGTTTTATTTATTGTTTTAAATAATCCAAGGTATTTCATGTTTGTGGTTTCTTGTTAGTTGTTCAGTTATTTTGATTTGTGTTGGAGCTTGCAGGTTTTTGTTGTTTAAAATTGTTGTGATTTTTGTTGTTGTTGCCTTTTTTAGCCCTAAATATTTATAAAAATGGCTCAAAAAATTGTGGGTATATTGTGTAATCAAATTTTAGAGATTATTAAGATTTTGGGTGTTAATTTTGGATATAAGTCTTTAGATCAGTAAACATTTGCTGATATTGGGGGTTGGTTGACGTTGTGAGCTAATTTTAAAAATTCTTTGTTCATAATCTATTAATAATTTAGGTCACAATTATTCTACTTAAAATATAATAGTTGTTTTAGGTGCCTTTTTTATACTTTGATGTTTATTTTAGAAATGAACTTATTCTTATAAGTAATCTTTGAATATGATGATTAATGAGAATTTATTTCCATAGAAAAAAAAAAAAAAAAGGATCAGGAGATCTCTTTCCAGGCTTCTATATGTCAAAAACACGGTCTCTCCATTCTTAACGCATGCTGAGACCACTCTGCATCTGGATTAATGATATCATGCATTAGGGATGGAGCCTCGACCGCTTCTACTTTAGAAAAATATGTATGGTTTATATATAGAACTAGTTTTAAGACATGTAGAAGACACGTGCTCTTTTGTATATTTTTTTATATAATTTATATTCACATAATTATTATTAAAATTTAAATCATAAATTTTTTTAATTTTTGAGTAAAATTTATATCATATGTATTTTTTAAAAATATAAGAGATTATGCATAATAAATTAAATATATTAAAATATGTCTTCTATTTAAATTGTTCAACTTTTGATGTCAAACAAACTCTACTATTCAACAAATTGTTTATAAAATAGATAATATCATCATAAAAATAGCTAATTAAACTGTTATATATTATTTTAAATTGAACAATAAAAAAATCTTTAACTAATACTCATATATATACTTACTTTTAATATGACAAATAATGATTTGATAGAATATGAGTATTTTTTTATCAGAGGTAGAAGTGTAATGTCAAGACACATAAATTTACACCCATATTAATTATGGTGTGATAAGTGGTCAAATAATTTTAAACATAAAAAAATTTATTCACTTCTAATTTTTTTTTTATTTAAAAAATTCATATTATAATTAATATGGATACAAATGTAAGTATACATTTATGTTACCTTTGCATTTTTTTAATAGAAAATGAACCAACTCAATAAAACAAATAAAACTCATAAGGTTTGATATATATATATATATATATATTATGTAATTAGAAATATATCTTTTAATATCAACTTCAAAACAATATTATCAAACAAAATAACAGTATAAAAAAATTATCAAGTAAAATAAAAAAATTAGAAAATAAAAAAAATTAAATATAATTTTTTTTACTTATTTAAAATTTTTTTGACATCAATTCTTAAATAATTTTATGAAATAAAAAAAAATTTAAATAAAATTAAATTAAATAAATGCTATTTATATAAAAGACAATTTACTTTTATATATATATATGGTAAAAAATGCTACTCATTGTTAGAATTAAAAATAATATTTTCAAACGATAAAATGAATATACCAACAATTAATTATTATTTTTATAATAATGATTTTAAAATATTATTATTTTTAAGTATTATGAAAATATATTAAAAAAATCATCTTATTGATGCGTGTATTCTAGTATTCAATAAATATATCAAATATAAAGAATTGTAGAAAACAATATTTGAATTTGAACAATCAGCTTAAAATTAAATAACAAGAAATTTGTGCATTGCGATTAGGAGTGTCAATCGTGTCGTATTGTTCGTGTTTGTGTCGTATTTGTTAGTGTTCGTGTCGTATTTGTTCGTATTATTCGTGTCGTGTTTTCGTGTTGGTTGACACATTAAAAATTTTTTGTGTGTTATTTATTTATAATAGTAAGAAATAACAAAACCTTTAAGAACATAAAAAAATTATTGATCAATTAATTCTTACTAAAAAAATTATTGATTAATTCTTACTAAAAAAAATTCGTATCGTATCGTATTCGAATCGTACTATCGTATCGTGTCAAAAATTACCACTCTTAATTGCGATCGATCAAATATGCATGAAACTCAGAAAAAATACAATTTAAAGCTTAAATGCTTGGTAGATAAGTGAATCACGTGCAAAACAAATTGAAATAGGGAAGATAAATTAGTTCTCTTGTATAATTGTAGTTTTATCATTACGTTTTATCCCAATTTTTAATCCATTAATTTTTTATCTTTAAAAGAATCTAATACATATTAATTGTTAATTTAATGAAGTAATACATATTAAATAATTTATACACCATATATTTTTCATTAAGATGAATTACATTTTCGAACTGTAATCCAAATTTTAATTCGTTTCAACTAATCAAAATTAATTAATTTTAGCTGAAGAATAATATCGGCCATATAAACTATACTAATACCTTCACAAATCAACGTCATTTAATACGCAATAAAACTAAAGCCGGTAGGGAAAAAATAAACAAATGAATCAATGGTCAAATATTGAATAGAAAAACAAAATGAATTAGCATTCCATGAATTCTAGCTTGGCAACCACTAAGATAAAAATCAATTTGGCTTATCCTTGCTAGAGAAAAGATAGAGACATGGATAAATACTTTATGTATAAATTTCAAGCTAGTATAAGATAATTTATCAAAAAAAATGAAGAACAAGAAAAAGATGATGCACCACAAATAAGTTAATACTAAAATAAATTTCAATGTTATTTATGAAGAAAATACCTTTTAATAAGTTTCATTGTGATTTTGACCACTTCTTTTAATCAAAGCATATAAAATTAACCAAACATAAACCATTCCGACCATAACAAAGTTGAATATAGATATTATGAAACATCTTAGATGAAAATGGCAATAAAAATTTTATGATCCAATTATCTCATAAAAGGTTCATTTTTTATAAGAAAAATTTATTGTATTATTGTAAATAATATTTTTCTTGAAGATAACATGATTTTTGATTTTTTTTTTATTTCTACAAATTTGATATAATAATTATTTTTTAAATTGGTATAATTTAATTACCTTTTTATTATATATTTAATATATATAACAACTTAATACATATAACACTACTAAAAAAATAACACATGTCCACAAATATGGTGTTAGATTATTAGCTCTCTATTTTTTATTTCAAACAAAATAAAAAAAATATAAATATTATAGTACAAATAAATAGGAAATAAAATATAAAAAAATAAAATATTAAATATAAAAAAATAGGAAAAAGCAAACTCTTTTTTATAGATAAATAATAGATAGATAGAATAAATAAATAAATAGATTAAAAATAATATTTTTTATGAATATTTAAAATAAAAATAAAAAATAAAAAAATATAAATATAATTAATTATGAGTTATTTAATATATTTTTTTATATTTAAAAAATTAAATAAATAATTATTTATTTGAAAGAACAAACTTCCTATTATACATAGATAATAATAATAAATAAATAAAATTCAAACAAATAATTAGTTATTTGAAAGGACAAATTTTCTCTTTTATTTTTGCTTCTTCAGTAAGTACCTGCTCCCTATTGCTATCAGTAAGTACTGCTCGCTATTGCTATCAGTAAGTACTGCTCGCTATTGCTATTTATGGTAAGGGAACAAATCTTTTCCTGTACAATAAGACTAGAGCCTATATATCAATATGGGCTATGACAACTGCCGACATACTTAATATATTATAGCTTTTTGGACTTTAATTGTCTAAGAAACAAAACAAAACAAAAAAAAAAAGGTTTATCATTCAACATATTTTGATTTTAAAATAAGGAAATTAAAGTAAAACATCAAACAAATTTTTATTAAATAAATAAAGATGTAAAGGAGGACAACTCCTGTTTTTTATACAAGAGTAATAGATGTGTGTGAATAAATTTGTCTTAAAATTGGTATAAAAAATTTATTAAAAAATTATCACAAAATTAACACCTATAAAATTTATAATAATAAAAATAATATTTTTATTTTAAATACTAATATTAAAATATTTTTTTTTTATTATAAGTTTTAGTATTTGAGATGTGAAAGTAATTAGGGATCATCTTGGAATAAATCCCCTTGAGTACCAATTTTTAATCATTCAGTGTATAAATAATTTAGTTATTTAATTGATATTATTTTTAATCATCTTAATAAAAAAATATATATTCATTTTTTTATAACACTAAAAATATATATATTCATTTATGTTAAAAGAAAATTGAACATATGCTTTTTTTCAGTTTATTTTCTTTTAACACTAAAAAATATATATGTTTATTTACGTTAAAAAAAACGAATATATGTTTTTTTCACTGAATGTTCATTTTCTTCTAACATTAAAAAATATATATTCATTTATGTTAAAGGAAAAATAAACATATGTTTTTTTCATTGAGGGAGATTAAAAATGAAATTTTATGTATATAAGAAGGTTATATTATACAATTAAATCATTTTTAATTAAAATGTACATTTAAGTACCTCTTTTTAAAAAGAATATTTTGCTCTTTTTTTTAACAACACAAGTTAAAAAATATATAGAAATAACATATGCAAATCACATTCGGCATTATTTAAAGATGTTTTATTGCCTTTATTTTTGGAAAAATTCTAAAGATGAATACTACTCGGTGATTAGAGGTGTTCAAAGACCGATCAAATTAGATTAAATGAAAAAATTAGATTGAATTGTACTGGTTCAAACGGTTATGTGAGTCAAATGGTTCAATTTAGTTTATATTTTTTTAAATCGTTTATCAAATAGTTTGGTTTGATTTTTAAATTTTTTAACTATCTAATCCAAATCGGACTGTTATATATTTTATATAAAAAATCTTATTTTTAAAATTTTTTTGTATTATTATTTATTTTAAAAAATAAAAAATGTATATATATTATATTATTTATTATTAAAGATTAAATATTATATTTAAACTTTTTTTTTTTTTTTTTTGTAATTTCAACTCTTTATCATACGGTTTGTAATTTTCAGTTACATATAATTTATGATAACTTTACATTTTATAAATTTTATCAATGTAATTGTTAGTTTATGTAGTATATTATATGATTTATATTTGTAACATATATAAAGTTATTTGGTTAGATTTAATTTTTTTTTTCCTTTATGTTAATTTTAAGTTTCAACATGATTTAAAGGAAAAAAAATTAAAATTTAAAAATTATAAAAAGTCGTTAACTAAATCGGACCAGATCGGACTGGATCTTTCATTTTCAATAATTTTATTAGACAAATGGTTCAATCAAGTTTGATTTAAGTTATAAAAACGGTCCAATTTAATTATTATTATTATTTATTTATTTTTATTTTATTTTGCTAAAAATTAGACCCACTAATAATACATACATAAAAAAAAAAAAAAAAAAAAAAACCCAAAAGTGATTGATAAAAATATCAAACTTAAATCTTACATCCAATAATCACATATACTAGCAATCATGTTGCAAGAGTAAAGATTTCAACGGCCATGAAATTGTTCCATTAACACACTTTTATAAATCAGTAAAGGGTAATCAACAATAATAGATGGATAAAACTGGCAAAATAACTTTAAGAGGAATCTCTATTGTTACGAAGTCTATAAACAAGACGGCCTCGAGTAGTATCATAGAGACTAACTTCAACTCTGATTCTACTATCAGATAGTATCCGAATGAAGTTCTTTGAATTTTTTCAGAAATATAACGGATAAAATATTATTAAATAATGTCTTATGTAATTTGTATATGTTATTTCAATCTATATTTTAATTGTGCTGTTAAAAAAATGACGATAGTATTCGTTTTCAATAAAAATGTACTAAAGTATCATTTAAAAAAAAAAAAATGACTTAACTGTATCTTTTTGTTAAAGAAGAGAACTCAAAAGGAGTTTAATGACTAATCCGATCACCTTAAATCATTTTTCTTAAGATCATACGACTATTTCTGTAAACTCGTCATATAAATGGGCCCCAAGAAAGCCCCCAAAGAAAAAAAAAAAAAAAAGACTACAATTAATCAAAGACGGCAATTGGTTTGGTTCAATTGTTCCAAAGACGGCCATCATAAGGTATTTCTTCCTGATTTTACGGGCAGTCTCGATTGCTAAACCAAAGCTGTTGTTCTTTCTCCTAAGCTTCAAATTGAAGAATAAGTACTGGAAGCTTCGCTGTCTTCCTCGATCGGTAAAAAACTTTCCTCTTATTTTCTTTCCTTTTTACCATTGCATCTTTTTTTGTTTGAAAAGTGTATGATTTGATTCTTCATGTTTGTGTTTCCATGGGATACCTCAGAAATGTTGGTTTCAATGAAAAATTCTTTGTCTTTTCCCTTTTCAAATCAAAATGATACTTGGGTTGGGAAAATCGAAACAGGAATTCATAGGAGGTTGTTTTCTTTATTTGTTTTGATTTGTTGTTGCTTTCTTTTGCTTTAATTGATTCTGAGAAATGTAATACCTTCTTGGTGTTCGATGAAAAGTCTAAGAGAACATGATATTGAATGACGTGTGATGGATGGATTGAATCCCTGTTTTAATTTAAAATCTTTATTTCCTTTTGAGCATTCGGTTCTTGGCTTTGTTGTGCCAACAAAAGCTGGATTGAAATGCATTTGCAGTTCTTGTTTTATTAATAAGACAAAATAATCTAAGCAGCTTAGTTTAGCAAGGTTTGCGAAGAAAATAAAAAAATTTGGTTACAATATGCTAAGAAACTGGATGGCTTAAAGTAGAAAGAGGTACATGGAGTTTATCATCAATGGTCACCTAGATAAAAAAGAAATAGTATGGCTTCTATTTATTGCCTCCATCTCCCTCACGTGAAGAACGAACTAATGACAATATAAAAAAATTTATTTGTTATCGGTCCTCTACACCTTATTACCCTTGCATCTATCATTTACAATTTAACAATTAATAAGCACTTACGTTTTTGCATGATCTTTTTATGTGGAGTAGATCATCATAATTTTAATGCTCACTTGTGTTCAGTGATAATTAATTGCTATGGCAAAGGGAACTGAGATCTCGGCGCAAAAACTTGCTTTTGGTAACTTTGCATCTGATATTAATTTTGAAGTTTTTATTATTTTTCTGCTCTTATATATTCAGTATCTGTATCACCACTCCCCAAAACACTTAAGACATGGGTGGGCTGCCAACAGATAGTACTCCCTCTATTCTAGCTTTGACAGGATCACAGAAGAACCACAGTTCACCTGCTAATAAGCCTGATACAGATGGAAAACCAAAGAAGAAGATTTGTTGTGCTTGTCCTGAGACTAAAAAGCTGAGAGATGAATGCATTGTGGAGCATGGCGAAGAAGCTTGCACAAAATGGATAGAGGCACATCGCAAGTGCCTTCGTGAAGAGGGCTTCAATGTTTGATTCTGTGAGAGAGAATCAAATATTGTAAAAAACAATCAACCATTGCTGGTATGCAAATTTTACCATTTTTAGGTAAACAAATTTTAAATTTTGTTGCCAAATTCAAAAATAACACAAAGGAGGAAAGCTTATCTTTGCTCTTAGATACGATTGACATATTTATTTACTTTTGTTTCCTTATCCTGGAGCTTTTGCCCTCGAATTTTTTTATCCAATGTTTGTAACATACAATAATAAGTTAAAAGAGAATATCGTTTCTGTTCTTTCTATGTCATACTTATTCTATTCCTTTCGTGTGGATGAAAAGGGTTAAGCTAGACCATAATTCCAAAATAGGTCTCTTCTTGAAACTATTTCATATACAAGTAGTCACCTCACCTTTGGGTATAATTCATTTGAATTTTTTAGGGTAAGCCACATTTCTTTTTTCTTTTGATGGAAAATCTCTATATATTAATATCTCATCATTGACAACCACAGTAAGGTATAGCCATTTCGTTTAATTTTGCATCATAATTGGGTAAAAGTTTTTCGTAATGATGATCTGTGTTTGTTCTTTAGGGATTTGTTGTTCCTTGTTTTCATCTTTTGTCTTTTGAAGTTGGTCAACTAAAACGGATCCTTTAATCATGAATAGCAAAAATATGAGAAGTCTTATCCACCAGATTTCCACGCAGCTGAGCTGATGATATATCAGTTGTAAACACACGGATTATTTCTCAAAGTTGAACAATATTTATCTGTTTTGCTTAATTTAATTATATAGACTTGAGCTCTTTGAATTAATAATGAGTATTACCACCTCTCGGTCAACAGTGACTACTTCCCTTCTTCCTGCAATTAGCAAGAATTTGAATGAGTTTGTTTCTGAATCCATAAACTTGTGGTAAATTAGATTAGAGTAATTCTACTTGCTATTACTAATGCATCAATTTTAATCAGAAACATACATTTTAAGCTTCAAAAAAACTTTCCCTCTGATTTTGTAAAACCTTCGATCTAGATCTCTCGCTTGATCAGTGCTTCAAACATCACACAGTTGTATTCTTTATCGATCTCGTTCTTGCTTGAAATCTCTACCAAAAAAGCAAGCTATCAGTTCTGGAATTGGGAACTTGATAAACCTTAGCTTCCTCAAATCGAATCGATTTCAAAATAAGATTAGGCTAGTTTGGTTGGAATCAAGAGGAGTTTTGGAGTCGTCGTCACGTTTGAAGAAGTAAACAGAGGTTATCTCAATGTTGGCAAGGCTAACTCAGCTAGCACGGCTCTTCTTCGTTGGTTGAATTTGGAGGCTCTTCAGCCTATTGAATTTAGTATTGAGATTGCTTAGGGTTTGAAGATTTTGTTTCGTATAGAAGTATATTTCTCTCACAGTCTTTCTTCAATTAGCAATCAACTTTACTTTTTTGAAAGTCGTTTCTCTCTAAATCTTTTTTCCAGTTGCGTGCTAGATTGCAATTTGTGTTTCTTCTATCCGTATGTCGTTAGTACTATCTGAACTTATTATCAATCTATCATTGTGTATGATTTTGCATCATTTGATCTGTTTGTTTGTTGATTTGGTTGGTTTGAATTTCTTACCATCTTTTTGGGTATGGATGACGTATTGAGTTGAATAAACACCTTTGACATTATGTTTGCATTTGTTGTTCGTGGTGTTACCATTCGACTTGTTAGTTTTGATGCTTTGATAGTCTAGTTTTGGAGAGTTTGGCATGGTGCTTATGGTGTTTCAAATCCAAAGGCACTTTTTGATAGAGAAGTGTGTCATTCAAGCAAGCTGTTTATGGGCAGTGGTTTGGTTGATTAATATATTTGAAAACTTTTGATTTGTTGAGTATAGTCTGGTCTTTTTTTTATTTATTGTTTGTGTTGAATTTTTAAACTTTATTGTTTTTTTAAGGCTATTTAATTAGACTGTTAGGGAAAAAAATTATTATTGTTTATGAATTATAGATCAAACTAGTTGTGTTGTTAGTCATTTATTTTTTAAAAAAGCTAAACATATGGTTTATGTTATTAAATCAAGTGGGATATACAAAAATTTACGAATTAGTGTACTTTTTGAGTGGGGATGTAGTATGAGGCAAATTGAGTGGGGATATATAGAGTTTTTCATTTTATTATGTTAGAAAAAGTATACATTGGTTTTAAATTAATGTACAAATGATGATGTATTGGTTTAAATTTATTATAATTTAATATTTTAAATTTTAATAGTAAAAAAAAAATTGGGATATTTTACTTTTTTTTATTTTCTCCCTTTCATAATACTCGCATGCTATTAGTAATATACTATCGTCAAGGAAGAATAATTCCTTATTCTGTTATCTGTATTAAATGCATGTATATAAATCTCACTAATTTTGGAACTTATAAGAACAATGGTTATTATAATTTATTACTAACTCTTCACTTGTATAAATATTGGCCATGATGCACGTTGTAAGCAGTTTACTTGTTCAATTCCTACTCTGTAAAACTATAAATATTAATCATATATAATTTGGAAGAAATTATAATAAAAAGAAAGTATAGAAGAAATTAATTAAGTGAAAGAAAATTTAAACAGTTGGATTAATAATTTATAGTGATCTATTTTTTAATTTTATTTATCTTTTTTAAAAAATAGTATAGCTTCAAGCAACTTGGTCAACCAAAAAAAAATCCATTATTTTTTAAATGAAATTACACCCACTATTCAAGAATTGACAATTTTAAGTAAATTACTTGTAACTCCAATGATACAAAATCTCTCTCAAGAATATTATGAACTATAAATTCCATAATGGAAAGGTTTAAATATCAAAAATATGTGATATAGTATAGTTTAATTATGTGGTTAGAATTATATTAAATAAAATTGTGCTAAATGAATTGTATTAATTATATTTAGTAGTGTTCTATTCTAATACAATGTGTTGCATTCTTTGCAACCGTTATCCGCATACTGTATTTGCTTGAAGCCCTCGAAGCTAACCCTCATATGTTTTTGCTAATGCTTGAATTCGCAAGTAAAAGCCATTTCAAACAAATGTATCCTTCTAACAATAGTCACCTGCATATACATTGATATTGAGAACTAAAAACATTTTAAAAGAAAAATAACTATTTATGTAGAATACCTTTTCGTCTAAATTATTCTTGTTCATTCTCTTTAACCAAAATATTTATAATCAAATGTTATATATATATATATACATACACACATGATAACTTTGATATGTTTGGGGAAAAAATATTAAAAAGTAATTTTATTCTTACAATTATTTTGTTATTACTGTAGCAAAATTTATTTAAAATGACACCATTATCAAATATTGATATAGTACAAAAATGTTGCTAATTATTTTTTGGGTAAAAAAATCACACTTGAATTATCGACATTGATTTAAGTTTATTAATTATAGAAGTATTTAATGTCATATTCAAGCTTAACATTAAAATGTAAATATTAAACCTTAAATTTGTATTTTACTATCCAATAAAATTACAACATTTAATGACAAAATTGCCAACTATTAAGCATTAACAATTTTGTTACTAAAAACAAAATATGTGTGACAATGTCTTCACGTGTTAAAATTCTAAATATTTGTTAAATATAAAGTTTTCTGACAAATGATAGTTTGATAGGAAGAGAAAGCGAGAATTGATAATCGTTTGAATTAATATATATACATATATATATATATATAAACTAATAACATTTATAAGAATAGATGACAATTGTACAATTGTGAAGGGCGAATAAAAAAGTGAAAATTATTATTTTTTATCCTTTTTTTTTTTTTTTGATCTCAAAAAGACCTCTCCTGGATAGGGTCGGATAGGGCATCACCGCCACACACCGCCGCACACCAGGTTCATCGGCCGCAGGGTACGCCACAAGCACGGTAAAGAGCCAGCGGCACCAGCGGACTGCAGTCCGACTCAGCAGAGCATCAAGTTCGAACGGTGGTAGTGCACTAAGGCCACACCCACACAACCCGGAGGCCGAACTTATCCCTCAACCCCCCGAGCCTCGAACCTGCGCCCTGCCTTGTGAGGACAGAGGACTGGTGCTTAGCACAGGCGCCCAATCATCTGGGCTATCCCGTAATGGGCATTATTTTTTATCCTTTGAGGTAAACGTATTTAATAATTAAAATTAAGGTTAATTTTCTATTTTACATTTCAAAACAAGTCTCTCTCTCTCTTTTTTTTTTTTTTTTAGTGAGAGTAAATATTAGTTAACAGATACCCTCTCATCTTCGTCCTCATTTATGAGTGTTATAACACTTTACAAATTATTCCAATGAAATATTAAAAAAAATTAAATTTTATTGGATATGAGGTTTTTTTCTTCTTTCTTTTTCCTTTTTCAGATAGCAAATTTGCTCTTCATAGGAAATAACTAACTATACAGACACGTCTACATATATATATATCCACATATACATATATAGTCTTTTGAAAGAGAGATCTTCAAACGGCTATATATAGTTTTAAACAATTTTGTTGTTGACAAAATATTTCCCTATCAAGAGCAATACTGGTTACCGTTACAAAATTATTCAGTTGTTTATGGAAAATTTAATCATACACTTCAAAATTTTAGTGATTCAAATGTTGTCATCTATGTTTTAAATACTAATAGTTCTAATGATGGAAAATTAATTTAATCAAGGGATTGTAAGTAACGAATAATCATATTAGTTTAATTAATAAACAAAAAAAAAAATAGTTCGTTTTTAAAAAGTAAATGCAAATAAAAGATAATCAAACTCTAATAGTTTTAAGGCTTAAATATGTCATATATAAAAGATTGAAAGTAATGTAGTCTTTTCATTTCTATAAGCTATAACGTTTTTTTTTTTTAATAATATAAATAGACTATTTAAAAAAAAAAATGTAATTTACTTAGACAATAAATGTCAAATCAACATAAATTTGCCTATATATTTATACTCAAAATAATTATAATACATGCAATAATTTTTCAAGTTTTAAAGTTATTTTAACACGTGATATTTTATAATTAATATAAATATAAATATACCAACAAAATTGTGTGTAATTAGTTACTTGTGTATTTTTATGAATGATAGTTCTATTTATATCAAATAATATATTATTTATTGATTGAATTAAAAATTAAAAAATAAAATAATAAAATAATTAAGGAATTAATTAATATCATAATCAATAAAATAGTATTATATAATGAAATGAATTAATGGATATATTAGGTTGAGATAAAAATTGAGTTTTGTTTCACCAAGGGAACAATCAAATTATTAGCGAAAAGGGAGGCCAAATGGGCAAACGAAAATCCCATTATAGTTGTAATCAACGTTGCTTCTCATTGGACAGGGCAACAAAGCCAGGGAGAGTAATGATAAACAAATTTGTATATATATAGAATGAGATACGACCGGTTATCATATTTTTTTATTCAATTTATTATATTTTTTAATTTTAATTTTTTTAAGTAATTTATTATTCTATTTAATTTTAAAAATTAAGATTTAAAAAATAATTTTTTCTCATCTATTTCTTCTAAATCTCAAGTGTTAAAATATAATAGTATAAAAAATTGTATAATTATTTTATAGTCACTAATCTTATCCCATTTAGAATACTATACTGTTGTATCTATCAAATTATAATATGCATTAAATGACGTTATTAATTATTGATTGAATATAAGTTTAAAATGTAAAATAATGAAGTGATTCCTTACTAAAAGATCAATTAAATTGTGTTATTTAAATTGATATATTCATTAAATTGTAATAAAAAATATTTTAAAAATATTTATATTGACAATAACTTTTAAAAAATATATATATATATATATATATATATAATTTGTCGAAAGTGATGAAAACATAGGCGAGCATATAATTATAATAACTAATGTGACAATAATAAATAATTATTAATAAAATTGAAATCAATAAATATTAAAATTAAAAACATAACTAAATCCAAACGTATAATAATCCTTCCGAAATAAAGTTTACTCTAACTTATATTTTTTTAAACATACTTTTTTCATAATCTATAAAAAATATAATAATATAGAGAAAAATGTATATGAATCTTTTAAATTAAGTTATTTGTATTGTTTAATTTTTTAGATTATAAATGATATTATTAGTCCTTCAACTTCGTAAAAATAGCAATTAAAGATAAATTATATTATTTTAATGAATTTTTCATTTGAATATTATTATGTTTATGTTAAGTGATTAAAGACGATTAAAATATGAATCTTTAATAATAATAAAATTACAATTAATATGAAAAAATTCACAAAATATTCATATTAAATATTTGTTAATTGCTATTATTTTATTTTAATGTTTTATTAATTTTTTAATTTTATCAAAAATTAAAATTTTTATTTAAATAACTTTTTTTTTGAATATTATTATTGTTGATTTTTTCTTAAATAATTTTATATTAAATTTCATTTTATTATTGTTAAAAGCTCATATTTAAATCGTGTTTTAATAACTTAATATAAAATAATAATATTTTACTAAAAAAATTATTAAAATAATATAATTTATATTTAATTTGACCTTTTTTATCAAGTTAATAAATTATATTATATTATTTATAATATAAAAAATTAAAAAACATAAATAATTTAATTTAAGTCACTTTTGTACCACCTCGTTCAATACTATAATATCAATAGTAAATACTTTTTTTCTCTTGGTACTTTTTTCTGTTAATAGTTTTTTTAATATGCTTTGTATTTCTAATATTTCAAACCAGGATCAAAAGTATTATAACATTTGATTATAAAAATGGTTTCAATATTTATATATATATTTTTAACAAAATTAATTTTTTAATACCATATTTAATTATTAGATTTTAATATAAATGATAAAAAAATATATAAATATTAATAAAACTAAATGTTAGGCTATTTAGAGGTATTAGTTAAAAGTGCATATATTGTAAGTGAATTATTTTATTTATTTTAATTTTTTTTGTTAATTTTTACAATATATTTGAAATATATACAAAATTAAGTTTTCTTATAGTTTTAAATTAATTGTAAAAGTAAAATAATATTTAAATTTTTTATTTGATGTGATAATCATTAGATAATTAGAGCACTTATAGGATGTGTCTCTTTTTTTTTTTTGTTAATTTTTACAATATATTTGAAATATATATGAAATTTATTTTTCTTATACTTTCAACTGTAAAAGTAAAATAATATTTATAGTTTTTATTTGATGTAGCAGTCTTCATATCATTAGAATCCTTATAAAATGTGATATTTATTTTATTATCAAATTTTTATAGTTGTATTAAATATGATAATAATCATATGATTAGAATCCTTGTTAAATGTGATAATCTTATTACATTGTCATATTTAGAATCATTATTTAATGCGATAATATATTATAAAAGAATAACTAATGTCAATAGTTTAAAATATATGAATAATTTTGTCTAAAAAATATTAGACATGATTCAAACTTTTATAGATGATATAAATATAGATTAATAGATACATATATAACACACACACACACACATATATATATATAATATATATATATATATATATATATATATATATTAATAACAATACATAATATATATATAAACTTAATAAAAAAATAATTTTGCTTGTTCTAGTCACTTGAGCCACTGATTAGTCGAGTCGCATAGCTCGTCAATTTCTTTTTGTCACAAGTCACAGCACAAGCTGACTAATGGAGCCACCGCCAAACATTAAACAAAGAAATGATAGAGGAAGTGCTACTCGGGTGCAAACATTTTCTCTTGCTATTGTTCATCACTTAAAAACTTCTGGATCTGATCATAAAGCATTATTATTAGTGCTAGAGCCGCATAATCATAAAAGAAGAAAGAGGCTTTCTTTTGAGAAATGGTGAGCTGAAATTCAAGATTGTGAAGATATTGTGAAGGCATAGAATACTCATTTTTCAAGTTCAATCTAGTATTGTATCAAGTGCAAATTGGGTCAATGTTGTAACACTCTTATTTGGTGAAAACGTGAAATTGGATATAACACACAACTGCAATATCGTGATTTGAGAGATAAATTATCACGCAATAAAGAATATACAATTGAGTATAGATGGATTTATTTGGTGTGTAATGAAGAGGAGAAGTATTGGTGCAATAAGGCTCATATTGAATGGCTACAGAAGGGCAATAGTAACAATGTTTATTTTCATGCCTTTGTGACGCAGCGTCGCCACCGTGTCTTTGTTTCTGATTTGGAGGACTCTAATGGTAATTGGATGACAAAGACAGAGGACATTGAATGTATTACTATGGAATATTTTAGTCAAATTTTTAAGTCATCTAGGACTTCTGACTTTGGTTCACTTTTGAAAAGTGTCCACGCAAAGGTTACTCTTGCCCATAATCAAGGTCTTATTTGACTATTAAGTTCAAAAAAAATTTGTCATGTAGTATTCCAAATACAACCTTCTAAAGCACCCTGATGGTATGCCATCACTTTTCTTTCAAGATTATTAAAATTTTATTTTTAATAATATTATTTAGCGTTATTTACATCACTTTCTTTGTTAGACATTTTATAATTAAAAAAAATTTGTGCTATTAATGATAACAATTGTCCATTGTCTAATGTTAGGAAATTTAGGGATTGAAGCTAACACACAATCAAAGTTAAGTTGTAGAGAATGAAGATAAAACGAACACAAGTATTTACGTGGTTCACCTAAATGATTACGGGCTACTCCACGGGCAAATGCCAGAAGGAATTCAATATACTGAAAGATTTACAACCTCTTCAAATACAAGGAGAGAACAAGATACCTCTTCTTATACTAGGAGAATACAATTAACCTCTCTCTCTCTGAGGAAAGAACTTTTTTAGTGGAGAAGCTTGGAATGCTTAGATGTATGAGATTTTGGGATGATGGAAATGAGCAAATGAGCTCTCTATTTTAGAGAGAAAAATGCTACTATTTGGAGAGAATGACACATGCGCTTAGCTCATCATTTTGATGATGCAAGCGCTTAGCTCATCACTTTGATGATGCAAGCGCTTAGCTCATCCTTTGAAATTGCAATAATATTCTATCAATTAAGCCATCCCTCTTGACATTGTTTAAGAAGTTGAAAATGGCTTCACACTTGTCTTTCAATCTCCCACTTGAAGTCATCTTTCACGATTATCTCTTCCAACTAGCCTTTGCTCAAATCCTGCTGCTTACGTCTCTGCTAAGCCGCACGAGGATCGACACCATACAAACTTGTCAGTGTTGATAGGTTTTGTCATTACATCTGCTAGGTTCTCTTTTGTGTGAATTTTTAACATATCCACACTTCCTTCTTCCACTACTTCTCGAACAAAATGATATTGTACTCCTATGTGCTTAATTCTGGAATGAAATGCTGGATTCCTTACAATGTGCAAGGCGCTCTGACTGTCACAATACACAAGAATCTTCTCTTGTTTGTGCCCGAGCTCCTCCATTAATCTTCTTATCCAGATTGCTTCCTTGCAAGCTTGTGTAGCTGCCATGTATTCTGCTTTTGTTGTAGATAATGCTACAACTGTTTGCAGTTTTGAAACCCAGCTTACAGCTCCACCTGCAAGTGTGAACACATAGCCAGTAGTGGACTTTCTTTTGTCGAGATCTCCTACAAAATCTGAATCAACATATCCTTTAACAGTAAAATTTGATCCTCCATAACATAATGCAGCACTTGAGGTTCCTTTGATGTATCTAAGGATCCTCTTCACAGTGTTCCAATGCTCTCCACCAGGATTTGCCATAAATCGACTAACCGCTCCCACTGCTTGTGCAATGTTTGGTCTTGTACATATCATAGCGAACATCAAACTTCCCACTGCTGATGCATACGGTACTCGAGACATATCCCTCCTCTCTGCTTCATTGCTAGGAGACATACTTGAGGATAACTTAAAATTAACAGGAAGTGGGGTAGATATTGGCTTACAATCTTGCATGTTGAAGCGTCGCAAGATCTTGTTGAAGTAGTTCTTTTGAGAAAGCCAAATCTTCCTGTTATTTCTGTCTCGGTGAATCTGCATCCCTAGAATCTTGTTTGTTGGTCCCAAGTCCTTCATATCAAACTCCCTAGCCAATTGAGCCTTTAATTCTTGGATTTGATCTTTGTTGGGTCTTGCTACCAACATGTCATCCACATACAACAACAAGATAATAAAGTCATTATCACCATCAAACCTTTTGTAGTCTGTTGTATCCAAGGCTAATAATGAAGGAATCAAATCTCTTATACCAACATCTCGGCGCCTGTTTGAGACCGTACAGAGATTTGTTCAACCTGCAAACCAAGTCCTCCTTGCCTGTTTCAGCAAAACCTTTTGGTTGAAGCATATAAATTTCTTCTTCAAGTTCTCCATGAAGAAATGCAGTTTTTACATCCAACTGCTCTAGATGTAAGTCAAACGTTGCACACATTGCCAAGACTACTCTGACTGTTGTAAGTCGTACTACTGGGGAAAATATTTCATTGAAATCAATACCTTCTTTTTGAGCATATCCTTTTACCACTAATCTTGCACGATACCGTTCCACTTGATCATTGCTATCTCGCTTGATCTTGTAGACCCATTTGTTACCAATGGCTTTTCTTCCATGTGGTAATGGTACTAGTTTCTAAGTCGTGTTCTTATGTAAAGCTTCAATTTCTTCCTGCATTGCTGTCATCCACAGAGATGCATCTGAACTACTTGTAGCTTCATGGAAAGTTGATGGCTCTCCATCCTCTGTTAAAAGACAGTATGCAACATTACTTTCAGTAACATACTCCGAGTGCCAAGTTGGCGGCCTTCTTTCATGAGTTGACCGACGAACTTCTGGAGCCTCGGACTCAACTGGTTCTTGTACATCGTGTTGTGGTGCTGCTTCAGTAGAATCTTGAATTTCTTGTATTGAATTATTTTCCACCTGAACTATTATAGTCTTTGAATTCTCATTTGATGTGCTATCGACTCCATCTTTTCTTTGTAATTGATCTTCTGCAAAGATCACATCCCTGCTGATTATGAGCTTGTAGGTAGTGGGATCCCACAAGCGATACCCCTTGACACCATCAGCATATCCCAAGAAGATACACCTTCTGGATTTTGAATCCAACTTCGATCTTTCTTGGGCGTTGTACATTACGTACACAGGACATCCAAATGAATGTAAAGTAGAGTAATCTGCTGGCTTACCAGTCCACATCTCCATCGGTGTCTTTAACTCAATTGCCGTTGATGGCGACCGATTTACCACATAACATGCAGTTTTGGCTGCTTCTGCCCAAAAGGAGTTAGATTGACCTGCAGACCTCAACATAGCTCTTATCTTTTCTGCAAGAGTTCTGTTCATCCTCTCTGCCACTCCATTTTGTTGAGGCGTGTATGTAACTGTGAACTGTCTTTTAATACCTTATTGCTTACAAAGTGCAAGAAACTCGTCGTCTATATACTCTCTTCCATTATCTGTCCTTAAACACTTAATCTGCTTCCCAAATTCAAGTTCCACCTGCGCTTTAAATTCTTTGAATACTTGAAAGACATCTGACTTTTTCTTGATTGGATATACCCAACACCTTCTAAAGTAATCATCAATGAATGACACTAGGTACTTTGCACCTCCTAGTGACATTTCTGGTGATTCCCATACATCAGAATGAATCAAGTCTAAAATGTCTTTACTCCTTGCATCAGATCTGCTAAACTTCAATCTATGCTATTTACTTGTAACACAATGCTCACAGAAAGGTAGATTTACCGATTTGAGCCCTGGAAGTAACTTTCTGTCGGAGAGAATCTTCAAACCTCGTTCCGACATGTGGCCCAATTTGAGATGCCACATCATTGTTGATTCTTCTCCTTTACTGGTTGACGCGATACACGCATCAACTTCCTGTAGTGTTTCCCCTTTAAGCATGAATAGATTCGCTGCAATCTTTTCTGCTTTCAAAACCACAAGCGCACCTTTGACAATTTTCATGATCCCATTTTCGACATGGGTCCTGCATCCAAGACTGTCTATTTGCCCCAAAGATAGTAGATTCTTCCTCAAGCCCTTCACATGACGTACCTCCTGAATAGTGCGAATTGTACCATCAAACATTTTTATTTTGATAGTACCAATACCAGCGATTTCCAAGGCATGATCATCCCCCATGTGTATATAACCTCCTGAGATTGGTTCATATTTGTGGAACCATTCTTTTCGAGATGTCATGTGCCATGTTGCTCCTGAGTCTATTAACCAGACGTCAGAAAACTGCTTTCTACCTTCAACTACTGCTGTAGCCTCGCTGTATAAGACTTCACCATTATCAGGGATACTTGCTACATTCCCTTGAGCATTTGGTGGCTCAGGGTCTCCATTCCTTCTTCTACTCCAACAATTCTTTTTGACATGCCCTTTCTTGCCACAATTGTAGCACTTGAAATTCTTCTTACTTCTTGATTTCGATCTACAATGATTTTGACTCCCACTAGAGCCACGTTCTGTTGATCTTCCTCTCATCACCGTCAAAGCTTCCGCTTGCTGCAAACTTACTTGTCTATCTTCTTTGTTTTTACGCCGAGTTTCTTCTTCCAAAATAGCAGCTGTAATTTCGTCAAAGACTAGATAATTCGAAAGGATGTTGTTCGTCAGGTTGATGATGAGTTGATCATACGAGTCAGGTAGACTTTGAAGTAGAAGCTCCGCACGTTCAGTTGTCTCTATTTTGTAACCCATTGATGTAAGTTGCGAAAATAGAGTATTCAAGGTGTTGGTGTGGTCGGTCACCGATGTGGATTCCGCCATTCGAAGAGTGTAAAGTCTCCTTTTTAAGAAGATCTTGTTGTGAAGTGATTTGGCCTCATACAGTCTTGTTAGAGTATCCCAAATCTCCTTTGCTGTCTTCTTTTCTGCCACACTGGATAAAACTCCATCGGCTAGTACTAAGTGTAGATCAGCAATTGCATTGCCATCCTTTTCATTCCATTTTTGATCATCAATGATCTCAGCTGGCCTTTCTCCAATTGCTTCCAAGCAGTTATCCTTCCTCAAAATTGCTTTAATCTTCATTTTCCACAACGAAAAATTACTTCCGTTGAACTTCTTAACATCGAACTTTGTTGTTTTCGTCATTTTTGATATGCTTCTTACTTGAATCGACTCCCACTATTACACGTGAACAATAATTGTATTTGTGAACAGTAACCGTATATGTGAACAGTAATCGTATACTTGAATAGTAACTATATACGTGAACCGTGAACAGTACCCACAACCAAAGCTCTGATACCACTGTTAGGAAATTTAGGGATTGAAGCTAACACACAATCAAAGTAAAGTTGAGAGAATGAAGATAAAAACGAACACAAGTATTTACGTGGTTCACCCAAAATGATTACGGGCTACTCCACGGGCAAAGGCCAGAAGGAATTCAATATACTGAAAGATTTACAACCTCTCTCTAAATACAAGGAGAGAACAAGATACCTCTCTCTCTTATACTAGGAGAATACAATTAACCTCTCTCTCTCTCTGAGGAAAGAACTTTTCTTAGTGGAGAAGCTTGGAATGCTTAGGATGTTTGAGATTTTGGGATGATGGAAATGAGCAAATGAGCTCTCTATTTATAGAGAAAAAAATGCTACTATTTGGAGAGATGACACATGCGCTTAGCTCATCATTTTGATGATGCAAGCGCTTAGCTCATCACTTTGATGATGCAAGCGCTTAGCTCATCCTTTGAAATTGCAATAATATTCCATCAATTAAGCCATCCCTCTTGACATTGTTTAAGAAGTTAAAAATGGCTTCACACTTGTCTTTCATCTAATAAAACGATAGAAATAATATCTTATTTGTTGTTAGAATGTCACAAAATTAGGCTTATCTTAATTACTCTATGTCCTTGGTTTAACTTTCATTGATTTGAGAGGGACTCGTTTATAGCCTTTTACCAAGCTTTTATCAATTGGGCTGGTAACAAGACTGATAGTAACTTGTTAGCAAATGTCATGTGTGTTTTTTGGAAGATTTGGAAAGAAATAAATGATTTGATTTTTAAGCATACAATATTTGATCCAAGTGTTGTTGCTCGATTGATAAATTTTAATATTGTTCATATTAATTTAGCTTATAGTGTTAATATCTTGCCATCTTTTTTATTAGTAATTATATTATGATTATTTTATGTATCTTATTATTTGGCTATTAATTGAGCTAGTATTCCTTATACCGGCACTTTTTATACTTTTAAGTGTTGTTATTTAATAATATTGGTATTCTATGTTTGATTAAAAAAAAAATTGGAGCCACCGCCGATACGCAAAAGCGTCCCCCAGAATTCCATGTTTTCTTTCTTTACCTGTCTTTTCTTCTTTCATTTATTTTTAAAATCTGTCTCTCTCTCTCTATTTTCCTTCACTTTCTGACAGTACAAACAGGAAGCGGTTGTATTCTGGGACGAGCTCTCAAATTATGGACACCGATGTCGTTGAAATCCCTCCTCGAATTTCTGGAATCCTTAAGATTCCTAACGATAAAGGGGTTAATACTCTTGATCCTTTATTTTTTTTTCTTTACTTTATCAATCTGATACTATTTGAGCTCATATATGTTTCCTGATGGATTTGATCATTGCAATGAACTGTAATTATTATGTCGTTTTCCCGTTTGTAGTCGATTTTCTTGTTCCTTTGATGACTGTACTGGGTTTAAATCACATGATTCAACTGTTTTTTTTCCGTTCTCATATGACCCGAAAGTTCGACATAGCTACTCCTTATGGGAACACACCTCCACATTCTTACTTGTTTTTATGGTAATGGGGATTTCAACTTCCTGCTTCGATTCTGGTTTATTTTCTATCTGGGTGTGTGTTTCGGGAGTAAGCAAGTTTATTAGGGTTTTACTCATGTTCGTTATATAAATTATGGTGTTTGGCGAATGGATTTCTCAGGCGAGGCAAGAGCTTTTTACATGCATATGTCATTGCAGTATATGCTATACACGTGTATTATTTTGGGTGTTGCCTTCCAATTTCAACTATCTTTGATCTTTCCTCCCTATCCTTATTTCTTCAAAGATCAAAAAATATATTCTCTTTCTTTCGGTTTTTACATTTTTCATCTGTTAATTTTTAAGATTATGTTTGGCTCAACCCAGCGAGCTATTTAATAAATTCTTACCGAGGATAGAGTTAGTGTGACAACTGTTGTGGAAATTGCTAACAAACTAGATTATGCTTGACTTATGGCTTGTTGTGTCATAATTTAACTTTCAAGGTGATTGTTTTCTGACACTTTAGAACTCACACTATTTTTGTAAGAAAGTTCTAAGTTATGGACCTAATAAGTTATGAAAATTATGAATAATTTCAATTTTAAACTAATTACAGCAGCCAAACATGCAATCACGAATTAACAGTAATTGTAAAGAAAAGAATGACATGTAGATTTTTAGGTAGAAATAATCTAAATCAATATGACCTAAGAGGAAAACCATCAGTCTATTGGGACCACCTACCTTGTCCACTATGGAAAAAATAATGTTTAAGTACAATAGATCTTAGACTACACTTATAGTGATAACGCTCTAGTGTACTCTACTTATGAGTCGTCGCTCCTTTCTTCACATTCTTCTCAAGGTAGTTGACCGGATTTGGACCAACGTTCTGTTCAACTCTTCTCAAGCTGTTGAACATGTTCACGGAACAACTTGAAAGGTTAGCACAAATAACACAAGTGTAATGCGTGTACTAGATGGATTAACTTAGGAAATAGTTCTATCAAATACTCAAGTCAAATAATCAATGATTCACAATATAATAATTAGGCTTAAATTTATACTAACATAATCACGTACACATAATGGATTCAAGATTAATGAATAAGGCAGACATGTATTAGCATAGATGTAAAATGTGAGAATTTTAAGCTAAGCCTAATAACATGAATCAACAGTCAAAAGTGTAGTCATTTATTTATATGCAAACAATGATACGTAGTATCATTTTATGAAAACCTAGTGGAAAATACTTCACTTGATGATGTGTCAAAATATGATTGATACTTAAAGACTGAATAAGATTAAAAAGAGCTTGAAAAAACCTAGTTACTGATGGAGGAATCAATCCGTCTTTTAGGGGGATCGATCCAACACTGAAAAAAGTTATGCTAGCGAGACTTGAAATTGATCCAACACAGACGGGGATCGTTCCAAGCCTTAGGTGGATCGATTCGTCTGTTGTGGGATTGATTCGTCTCTTTAGACCTCCAAAATTAAAACTTACGCAGATTGAACACAATCGATTGAGGATTGAAACGTGATCGATCCATTAAAAGAGGGATCGATTCAACTTGAAAAACTAGGAGTTCAATTTTATGCAACAAAGGGAGTATTTGTGTGGGATCGATTTATAGTGTGATCAATCCGTCTCAAAGAGGGATCGATCTATCTATTTATTAAGGCTTAGAAATGTGATATACAACATCAAAAATCAGTCAAACAAAAAGTTTGTATGAAATGCACTTAGATATATTTGCATGATACTTGAATATTAGTCATTGAAGTATTGTAACTACTATGAGAGATAATATCTTAATACTTGTGAGGAATCCTAATGAGTAAAATATTATGATATGAAAAGTATGTCCGTAAAATTGCCATCACTCGTGAACCTCACATTTGTAGATTGTTGGTTTAAGGTTGAGGATTTGATGGCCTTTTCTTCTTGTTTTTGGGCCTAAGGGGTGGGATTTAGACATTGTGAGGAATAGCATTTGAATTCCAATCAGAGGTGATAATTTAATATTTTTTTACGAGACAGGTATGTATTTGATTTTCCTTTGTTGACAACACTTTACATGACTATCATGGCCTAGAAAACTATTTTCATTTATAAATTTTTAAAATGTCTCCTTTTCCTTTTATACACTTGATCTGAGGGCACTTAGCATATAGGTTGCAGGTTTTGTTTTTGTTAATATCAGTTAACTGATTGTTGGGTTTTAGATGATTAGGGTTATTTTTGATTAATGGATATACTTTATTATGCATATTGTGATCCCGAATATTAAGTTTTTTTTTTAAAAAGAAAAAGATTCTTACATTACCATTGTTTAGGGGCTAAAATAACTAAAACATCAATCATTCCCCAAAATTTTCCCTTTCAGAAAGCTCTACATCATGCAAAATTGTTGGTTTCTTAATGCTTGAAATGCATTATGTTTTTCTTCTATAAAAAGTTTCCGGATGCTAAGATGCGGAGACAGTTTATTGAGAGGTTAAGCTCTCTAAGGAGGGACACTGGACATGTGACAAAACCTGATTGCTTGACCTTTTTCGTTAGAATATTTTATAGCAGGTCCATGCTGATAAAGTCAACCTTCCACAATATGTTGCATTATGGGTACTATAATTCAAAATTTTGTACTAATTGTAGCGATATGCTAGTGCAACATAAAATTGACTAATGGATGATCTTAATCATCTGTGACATCCAATAAGAATGTCAGGTTTACCTTAATTTTTGTTATTACAAAATTGAACGACAATGTATTATTTGGTCTGATAGGTTATATCAAGGACAGTTTAAATTACTGTCTTTGATTTAATATTGTTGTTTCTAACTCTGATGAGTTTTTTTACTTATAATTTTTTGTATTCTAAGAAATGAGTTAATATGTACTACATGATCTCAAGTGTTCCCTTCTGTTTCACTTACTATACCCACCTCCACCTCATTGTTAAAGCTACCATCATCTCAGTTTAGAATTTTTCACTTTTGCTGCTATTCTTATTGTTGCCTCTCTTGGTATGCATGTACTGCTTTTAATGTCTCCCCATCAGGTTACTCTGCATGAAGTGATTGAAATCAATGAAGATGAAGATTCTGCTGATATCCTGTTCATCAGTGAAGGAGCTAACGGAAATAACAAAGGGAAAGCAATACAAACTGTTTATGATGATTACTTTGATAATGTGGACAAGGTTGGTGCTTAACATGTATGAAAATGTGGCTGCTCATTGGTATCTTTGATAGATGAACATCTAATAAGATATCATATTTACATTATATTATATTGTTTCGTTTAAGGAAGCTAGGGTCAATAATTTTCTTGCAACCTCTGGCAAGGTAGACGTTGAATCAATGAACGAGGTTGAATCTTCCAAGACTCTTGAACCATATTCACATAACATAATCAACTTAGATAGTCCTGGTTCTGACCAGTCTAATGATTATTGTGACTGCAATGGTCTATTTGCTGACAATTTCGTGGATGTTGATAAGTATGCTCAGTTGCAATCATTTTTTGATAATGCGGACATTCCTCCTGGAATAGAAGCACCAATCCCTTGGTTGCATGACCCTCCTGAAGGTAAAAAGAAACCAGCTACTGGAAGTAGTTCTGTTCGTATGAATTGTTAAATGCAATCAAATTGCTGTTGGTACTAATGTAACTAACAAAACTGTTTACTTCTCCTTGGTCATATCAGCTCCTGTTTATTTCAGCAGAGATTCAACCCCTGCAGGTGGTTCAAGTTTCCAGATCAGCCACAAAGAAGCTACAAATCACCCCCCTGCAATGGATTGGCTATCAGCTAGTTTACATACCCAATTATCTCAGAGTAAAATGAAATCAGGTAGTGTACATCAAGGAGTAACTGCTTCAAAGAGCCCGGTTGGAGCAAAGCCTTTTAGATCTCGGTGGCAAAAACCTTTCCTGTGTAGAAAGAAGACAGCTGTTTCAAGTAGTTCAATTAATTATTCTACGAATCAGTTGGATGCAATGATTCCCCCTTTAGGAGTTAAGCCACCTTTTTGGAAACAGTATAATCCTGCCAATGCAAAAACTGATACTACTAACTTCTCTAGTTCAAGTTCTCTTGCACATACAGACACATCTAATCATCCTCCTGAAGTGGAACAATCTCTGTCTCTGATACAGGATTCCCTCAAATTTAATTTTCAGTCATCCTTTTTTGACCATACTGCCCATCCAAGTATATTTAATGCATTAAATTCTGTAAATCACCCTAACAGCATGGAGGTTCCACCATGGGTTGAAGATTATGGTCATAGTTGGAAGAATACCACCGTTGACAATAGTTCAACAAACTCTATCTTCACAATCTCTAGCACAGAAAGAGATGAAATTCTTGGGAGGTTCCAGCTTTTCAAACAATTTGAAACTGTTGAGGATCATTCAGACCATCATTATACCAGCAGTAGTTCCTCAACAAAACATGTGAGTTTGGATTATGCCATACAATGCCCTTTAGAGTATATTTAATTTCCATCTACAGCTTTTAGATCTTGTTTGCCTTTCTGACAGCAATCAAAGTGCTGGGTAAAAAGAATTCAGGATGAATGGAAGATTCTAGAGAAGGATTTACCTGGTGAGATTTTAAGCTTTCTTTTGGTGTTATGTAATAATCCATTCACTGGTTTAGTTATTTTTATTTTGGCTTAATTACTGTGTTAGGGTCCAAACTTTGACTGTTTCACACATAGGCCTCAAAATTTAAAATAGTATAATTTAGTGCCAAATCTTCTAAAACTTCAAACATAGGTCTAATGTGTAATGAAAATATAATATATTTTACCCAAATTAACCTTGAGAAATCACAAATTTACATGTTCTTTGTGAAATTAGGGGTGATGTTTTAGAAGTTCAAAATTAAAGGTTGTGATTTAAAAATTTAGAAATTTATGCATAAACGAGGTCAAAGTTTGCGGGCTAGAGAATTAGTTTAGCCTTTTGTTTAAGAAATAATTGACTCAGTGACTGATTTATTTTGGACGAAATCTTTGTTTCTGGTTTGTAAAGAAATTTTATCCGTACTCTTGTTTCCTGCAGCAGATTTTATTTTTATGATTTTACTCTTTTGTTTGATCTCCTCTTTTGGTCTTCCCATAAGATACTATATTTGTGAGGGTTTATGAGACACGGATGGATCTTTTAAGAGCTGTGATTGTTGGAGCTGATGGCACCCCCTATCATGACGGTCTCTTTTTCTTTGATGTTTTCTTCCCTAGTTCCTATCCCAAATCACCGCCGGTATGTCATTGTCGTTTATGTTTGCAGCATTAGTTATATATTGACTTACAAGAAACTAACTGTTGTGTGCATGCTTAATCCAGCATGTCCACTACCACTCTTGGGGCCTTCGGCTGAACCCAAATTTGTACAATTCTGGGAAGGTATGCCTCAGTCTACTTAACACCTGGTCAGGTGGAAATAATGAAAAATGGATCCCAGATGTGTCAACCATGCTACAAGTTTTGGTCTCTATTCAAGGGCTTATTTTGAATACAAAGCCCTACTTCAATGAGCCTGGATATGAGCATCTCAGTGGCTCACCTACTGGTGAGATGATGTCCCAGCAGTACAATGAGAATACTTTCATCTTATCTTTGAAGACTATGATATACACTATTAGGAAACGTCCAAAGGTATGGCTTCTGATTTTATTAAATCTTTAATGTTGACGAGGTGGTGGAAAGTATCAACTATCATTTGTATTAAAAGCAGCTTGACTTGATCATTATAGATTGTCTTTTGCTAAATAATTATGCAAGTTTGATGAGAGTCTTTGAAGTTTGATGAAAAAGTACCGACAATCAATTTTAATTGTAGAAAGTGTTTTGATGAGATCTTGAACATTGAATAAAACGTTCCTGCTAGGCAGCCTGCTTGAATCCCCAGAGAAATTCTAATCTAGCCAAAAAAAAAAAAAAAAGTACTGTAGAATTCTAATTCAAATGCATTGATGACCAAAGTCCCTGTTCATCTCAATTGATTGATGTGGTTTATTCTTGGGGTTTGTGGAGGCTTTTATTTTGTATCCAATTTGTTGCACTTATGGTATCTGAATTTAGTATTAATTTTTACTTGGAGTGAGTGCAATATATTTTATAAGATATGTTGATTATCATGAACAGTGAAGCTAACGTGGGAGCCTTTTGAAAACAAAAATTTCTAGGGGCATGTACGGAAGGAATTTCTGGTGTACAATGATATACGGGAAAATAAAATCGTTTGCTCATGCTATTGCTATTACTTCTTACCATAGTTGATACTTCCTCTGCTGTAGTTGTAGTACAGGAAGGCAGTTATTAAGGATCAGTGCTTTTGAAGGAAGTGATACTTTAGATTAAAGTTGTCTTTATTCTTATTTTATATTGTTTGACTTTCTTAGTGAATTAGGAAGAGAAAGCAATTATTGCCACAGCATGTTTTCTAGGGATGTTAATTTTCTTATAGAGTACTTCTTTATCTATATTTTATTTCATTTAAAAGTGTGGGTTTTATGTTCTGTTGTACACTAATATTCATACGTCTGTGGAATGCTTGTTCTGTGTTACTTTTTATGGACACAACTAACTTTTTGTGTCATGCCTCAGCATTTTGAGGATTTTATTGTAGGCCATTTCTACGGTCGTGCTCATAACATTCTGGTGGCGTGTAAAGCATATATAGATGGTGCTCAAGTGGGGTGTGTTGTTATAGGTGGGGTTCAGGATGTAGATGCCGGTGACAAGAGCTGCTCAAGCCACTTCAAGGAATCCTTGACTACATTTTTGCAAACGCTCGTGGAAGAGTTTTTGAAAATTGGAGTTGATTGCGAGAAGTTTTTATCTCCAGCAATAAATGGAAGTATACAGAGTGCTTCTGAGGTGGCAGTATGAACTCATGCATGTTGATCTGAGACTATACATAAAATGCTATAACATATACGATAAGCACTCGGGACTTTTCTGCATTTCCTAGACTAGACTAAATACAGTTTATATATTTGTAACCCTCCATATGATATTTGTATTGTTGGAAATGTATATATAGATACAAACATTGATGAGGATTACCATGGACGGAACTTGGCCATGGCCATCCCTACCCCTTGGAAAAGATTTTACCACTAGCTTATAATATTATATGGTGTAAATATAGTAATAAATATGGGCAAATTTGACATTTGACACATCTAAATTAAAATCTTTGGTTCCATCTCCATCGATTTACTAAAGTGACTGTCGATAAATTTGAAATGTAAATTCTTTTGAGCTCATTGCCTCATTGGTAAATGGCAAGTACGAGTCCATAAGGAAAGCTAAGGACACATGTCAAAATAAGGTGGAAAACGCTCTTTTACTTCGATCAACAAGATTCCAGTGGACGTCGACCTGGCCTCGAGCCCGGCCCAAAGTCTGGCCAGGTACAAATACCACTATGTGGCAAGCATATAGAAAGTCCCTACTTTCTAGAACCACCGATTCTTCTTCGAGAAGGTGACGAGCTATGTTCCCTTAAACCCTAGATTCAAAGTCCTTCTAAAACCCTAAAACTCGTTATAAATATCATCAGAAGTCTATGACCTGAAACTCAGAGGAACAGAAGAGCTCTAAAAAATGGCCGCCAGATTGATGTTGACCAATGCGAGAACACCACATATCTTCCTTCGCGGCCCCATTGCCTCACCTGCTCGTTCGAAATTCGCTTCTTCTAATGGCGAACTCGTTCAGAAATTGATTATCACGTCTCAAAAATCGCTGACCGAAACTGCAGTTCTTCAAAGTTTTCTCTACGAGGATATTTCTAAGGTTCAAGGATTTTCTGTCGGTGGTTTGAGTGATGGACGCCTTTGGTCATTAGACTCCGATTCGAAGTTTAATGCACGTATGAAAGGTCGCGTGGTTGACGAGGACGAGGGTGACGACGACGTCGTTCTTGATTATGACGACGAAGGTGTTGACGATGATGAAGATTTCTACGATGACTCTGATAGCGATGACGAAAGCGAAGACGATGATGATAACGATGTTAAATCTAAGGGTTCGAAGTGAATGAATTTACTACATTGTTCGGTTCGGGACGGGTTGGGGTTCCAGTTTGGGCATTGTTCTAATCGATTAATTTTTAATAAGATTAGGTGACCTGGTTAAATGTATTTGTTTTATTCTCCTTACTGGAATATTTTTTGTTTTCATGTTCTTTAAAAAAAAAAAAAAATTCAAAGTGAACGAAGATGTTGGGTTTGTTTCAGTTTCAAAAGCTATTTAATTTACGTTTATAAATACCAGAAAACAAACCAAAAGGTTATATCTGGCAAAATTAAGGCGAGTGTTGTCAATTTCCTTGACACATTACGTATTAGAATGAATAAGAACAAGGTACTTTTTTTTCAATTGATAGACTTTAATTTCAGTTGACAAGATCAGCAAAAGCTTGAGCAATCATCCTGTTCCAATTATACACTACATTTATCTATTTTATTTGTTTTCCGGCCTCTTTGTAATGAAATCGATGCAATTAGTTAATAGAACAAAACAGAAAGCGTGCTATCAAATACACATCGAATCTCAGATGACAATATGAATACAGAAAAGAAGATTTGCTTAAATGTTGAACCGTTTAGTACAGAGATGAAATAAATGCTAGCCAATTGTTTTTCTATTTGTGGTGCCTTCATGATTCATCAAATATTAGAGAAATATATCAGGCCACAAAACCCGTATTAGTCATATAGTTCATGCAATCCATAGTTATATTGCACAAAAGAATACTCTAATTATTTCTACGCTACACAAGGGAGAGAAACAAGAGTCTTTTTCAAAACAAATAAAAAAAAAAAAAAACCGTTCCGGGAAAAAAAAAAATCAAAGAAGTGGTGTTAGATAAATATTTTCTTCGATTTAAATTGGTTTTCCTCTATCAATATGCTACTTTTGAATTCTTTACTGTCGATTGAGAGGGGCATAATTTACAAACTCATAATCTAAAATACAACTTAGACAAACATGGCAAGTTAGATGACTAGATGTTTCTTCAATTTAAATTTGTGTATTCAATTTGAATGCTAAGTATGATTGCACATTAGATAAACTTTAAAAGTTTCCTCTGCCTCAAAACCCTCCAAATAAATAGCACATTGACTAAAACTTGATTTCAGCTTATGAACTTGCTTATTATTGGAGCGTGAAAGTTCAGAAAAACATTAGACGACATAAATTATGAAACTAATCCACTTAAATCTTTCTTTCTTTTTTTTTTTGTTAAATATTCTTCCACAATTTTTTCTGAAAAATTCGCCACGATATATCTGATTCATGCATAATATCATAAAAAATGGATACCCATTTTGGGCTGCTACTTAGTATCGACAATAGGTCTAAAAAAGCATATAAAAATATCCAATTTAGATATTTGTATCCTGTCGAAGTAAGGAACCTTAGCATATATGTTTGGAATATATTCCATTTTGAAAGAGTTGAAAATAGCACTATCTTGTTGAAATATTCTATATATCTCCCTTTCTCAAGGCATTTCTTTAAATAAAAACCTCATTTTTTTCTTTTTTCAGATGGTAAATATTTCTCAGAGTGTGAATCAAACCCATGTTTGAATTGAAATTGAGATACTAATGCACGTTTTTATTTTCTGGATCAAACAAATCTTCATATAAGCCAGTCATTTATTACCATGCATAAAGCTAAAAATAAATTGATTTGAGAAAAAGCTTGATAACTACGTTACTCTTTGAGATCATATATAAGTAAAATGTCATTCCTCGGTGATACAATGGCGACATATAGGACATGTTGGTTTATACTTCAACCAATGATCTATACAATGTGTATGAAATATATGATTGCATACAGAAAATACTTGACAGCACTCTCCTTGAACGAAATCGTCCAAGCAAATTGCACATTTACTCCAACTCGAACTTTTATCATGGCTTTCATAATTCATCAATGGAGGCAACATATTCGAGTCCCGAAACCTTTGACCTCGTCTTTCGTCTATGTCACGCAAAATTCTCTCCAAAATGCTCAAAACATACTCATTGTATTGGATTAAAGATTGATAAAATGCAGTTTGTTGATGAGTTGCTATATTAGAATGATGATGATGATCTCCTCTTTCAAGATCATGACGACTAAGTGGTCTCACATCCAAGAGGTTCGAAAGACATCTTTGAAAAATTTGAAAAACTAGTACAAAAGAGAAGGTGGTAATAAGACATAGAACAACGAAAGTTGGGAGATCAAAGTTGATGGTATATTCAAAACAAGGGATTAAAGAAGATGTAGTTTTTGAATCCAAGGTTAGTGAGACAATGCTACCTAAGGGAGACAAATAAAATGTCTTTCCCATGACCATGATGTCGATTATGAAGAAAATAATGGAGAAAGTTCCTTCCTATATAAAATGTCGCGTTTAATTATAAAAACACTGTGTTTTAAACTGATCATCATCTTTTCAGTTCTTACAAGATATTTTTTGGTACAAATCTCTCTTTTACTCTGGATCCTAATCTCTAATTACCCATCAACAACATTCTTTGTGAATAGATTTGTCATGTCAAGTTGTTAGCAGATTAGAATTCAGGCCATGCGATCCCAAAATAGAATCAAGTTTATTCTTCTTCTGCTCATTGCTAATTAACAATTTGGTGTCAAATTTGTTAATTTTTCCTTTCGGTTGGCTCTTTGCTATTTTTAAGAATGTTACTCCAACTAATGCAATCCTTTTTTTTTTTTTTAACTGACATGGGAAAATAAGAACAAATATCGCTTACACCGTACCACATATGACACTTCCACAACAATAATACTTGAAGGTGGTTCATTGGAATTATATATATTATATCCTCTGGTTTTTCTTAGATATTGCTATTGAAGGTGGTGCCTATGGCTTTAAAATTTAAATGGTGTAGGGACAAATTGGTAATTCCAAGGAGAGTAATAAGTAACTTAACATTTTCCATTCAGGAAAAAGAGACACACGGAAGAAGGGGGAATCAGGCTACAGCACAGATATTCACTTCTGAAAAAGGGCTGCTTTGAGACTCACTCTCCCGTTTCAATTCTTCGAATCACTGCTAAAAAAAGCTGCAATATTTCGTCTCCTTCACTCTCTATCTAGTTCTCTCTCTCTCTCTATATATATATATATATTAAGCTTTCCTGCAAAGGAGAGACCATCACTCTTTTAAATAAACCCCGTGACTGGTGAGTTAGTTAAATTCGATATTCTTGTTATTGGCAATTGCATGTAGTTTTTTTGTTTTTTTTAGCGGCAATTTTCGTAAGACCTATTTGCAGTGATTTATAGATTGGCGATTATAATCCATTTTGATATGGGGTTTTGGTGGGAGTTTTTGCGGTTCGAGGATTTGTGGGAAAATTGATCATACTTTTGGAATTATCGATTGTGTTTGTGTCCTCTTCTTGAGATTTTTGGAGCTGAAGAACTTTTTTTTAGGGTTTAGATTTTTCTCTTATTCGCTTAATTCTACTATTCAGTTGCCTGTTGATAGAATTTAAGCTAATGGTTAGGTAAACATCCAAAGACGGTACACTAGAAGGGTAGAATCTCTAGGGATTTGAAGCTGTGTCCTCTCCTCTCTCTGTTTTTTTTTTTTTTTGGTTTACCTACTCTAAAGAGCTTCCATTTCCATCCTTTCTATCTTACATTTTTTTTAGGGACTCTTCTTTGGTTCTATTTTTTGCGGGGCTTGTAGTGAGGTTGTTCTTCCTACATTGCTTTCTGAACTTGTAAACTTGTGCCCTTACTCAGTTTCCCTTCGTTCTTGATTTTGTGTTAAAGCGTCTCGCTCGATGGCAGAAAGCCAATATTTACAGTACTTGAAGCTCTCAGATGAGCAACTAAAAAGCTTTGAACAATGGAAGTATCAGGCCGAGCAGTGGCACCATCAAGCTCTTGAGCACATTCATGAGATACCACCGAATCAGCTCTACGCTGCTTTTGGTGTCTTGGTTTTCACGATTGTTTTCTTCTTCCTCAGTATGTTGCTTCCTCACATTATGATTCTCCATGCATATTTTTGGCCGTGATATATTTAGTTTTAGTTAAAGTTTGGAATTTTAAATTTACTCACCGTGTTTGTCTTGCTTTTTTATATAATGTTTTGTGCCGTAGTTCGATTGTTTAAACAAACAATATCAAACACCATTGTACTTTGTGGGCTTAGTGGGAGCGGCAAGACAACTCTATTTTATCAGGTAACCATTGCAATTAGCCATTTTTTGTTTTGGTCTCTTTCTAGCTTTTTTGGATTTGATATTACATTCTTCTATCCTAGAAATTGATTTTTTGTACTGTTCCCTTCCACATTGAAATACACATTAGATTCATATTTTTAGTTAGTAATTCAGTATAGGTACATTGCAGTATAACTGGCTAAAGTTAGTTTTTTTAGAAAGGCAGCTTTTATCACTAAAGGCTTTTGCATATGGGTATTTTTCCTTTTAAGCTATAACACCAACTTTAAGAATTGTATTTTGTTGTAAATGATAATCTTTTTGGTAATATATATTGCTCTATATTGAATGAAATTTTGGAATGTAACAAACATGAATGAATTTTTGATGAAATTAGTCACTTTATTTCTAAATATTATTAATGTTATTATTTTTGTCTTTTAAAGTATTTGTACAAATGTACAAATATCCAGTATGCAAACTAATTAATTTGAACAAAAATATAAGTATGCTCTATGGTTGTTGATCTAACTTTAAAGGCATTAATTGATGGTTGTGTCAGCTGCGGGATGGGTCTTCTCATCAGGGTACTGTGACATCAATGGAACCAAATGAAGGCACCTTTACTCTACATTCTGAAAAAACAAAGGTGACACGGTTCAAGTTTCTCGGTTTTGATGTGTAAATTAATAAGTTTAATATGTAGTTTATCTATATCAAATAGTTTTGGTTTTTTTAACAATTGCATATATAGTTTCTTATTTGCATACCTCTTATGTTTACATGATTCAGTCACAAACTTGTTTTTGTTTTATTTAGTTGTAATCTTTTTATTCCTAGAAATAATGACTCTGAGACTCCAATACCATTATTTTGGCTGTTATTTTCAGAATAAAAAGATAAAGCCCATTCATCTTGTTGATGTTCCTGGTCATTTTCGTCTTCAACCCAAACTAGATGAGTTTCTTCCTCAAGCTGCTGGCATAGTTTTTGTTGTGGATGCTTTGGAATTCTTGCCTAACTGCCGTGCTACTTCAGAGTAATATTTTCCTTGCCTAAGTTACAATATATTAATGATTCTTGTGGTTCTCACACGGTCTATCGTGCAAGAAATTTTTTAATGAATTGTGTTAAAATTGTTATTTATGGTTATTCAACGTGAATGTTTCATGTATTTTTTCACACACTTACATGCCCTTCCCACATGCACCTCAAACTTTCACCTAAACATTTGTTACCTTGTATGGAAAAGGTACGTGTATGATATTTTGACTAAAGCAAGTGTTGTGAAGAAGAAGATTCCATTGGTTATTCTCTGCAACAAAACAGACAAGGTGACTGATCATACCAAGGAATTTATACGAAAGCAGTTAGAGAAGGAAATGTAAGACTTCATATTTACACAACTTTTGATGTTTGAATGTATTTATTTAAGTGCAGGCTTTTGCTAACATTAGGGTGATTTAAGTAACTGATTATACTATCTTGATAATTTTTTTTTTATCCTCGAGATTATTATTCATATATATTTTATCGAGGAGCGAGATGTATATTCTGATTAAATAATATCACACTGTTCAGTTTATTTTATGCTGTGTAATGTTCATTTTATCATGTTTATTGGGTCAGGTAGAGATTAATCTTAAACCAAGCAGTTATCTGCCAGAAAACGCATAAATCTTACAGATTTTCACTTCTCTTTGATTGTGTGTGCACATTCTAAAGGAAGTTGTTTGTCACATTGAACTTCCCGAAACATAAAATTGCATGGTTTTTATTTTGTTTATTGGGCCCCATACTTTGTAACTTTAACATATTTGCTATGTTGTGATATATATGTATGTATGTGACTTCCATTTTTTTGTAGTGAAAAATTGCGCGTGTCAAGAAGTGTAATATCAGCAGCCGACATTTCAAATGACTTTACCCTTGGGGTTGCTGGAGAAGTGTTTTCATTCTCCCAGTGCCACAACAAAGTTGTAGTCGGAGAAGCTTCTGGTTTGACTGGAGAGATATCTCAGGTCGAGCAGTTCATCAGAGAGCATGTAAAGCCATAGTAGGACATCCTGCCTTTTGTCATGGATGCCTTATACTTAGGGTTGCTGGTTCAGATATTGCCTCCTTAGTTTCAGAAACACCATTGCTGGGTCGACAAAGTTGCAAAGTACAGACAGGAAAGAGTGGAATTAATTTTTAAAAACAAAAAGCAAGAAAATTGTTTAGTGAAGCCAATGGATGTTAGGTGGTGTAACAATCCGAAACAATGGCACACAATTGTTTTTTATTTTTATTTTATATTTATTTATGATGTTGAAGATATGTTGGATGTTATGAGTTATGGCTGGCCTTAGTTGGACTTTAGACGTCTGGTTCCCTCTCCACTGCATATTGACTGAATCGAATGTTAAAATGCAAATCAATCATAAGTCATGATACAGTCATAATATGTTCCGAAGCATTGTCCATTTATGGAAGGATGCTTTTTCTCCCTCAGTTCACACAATTCGCTTTCAATTTTTTTTTTTTCCAAGTCAGTATGGATGGATTATGAATGTAAGGGCAACAAATTTAGTAATCTATTAAAAAAAAAAAAAATCTAAGAACCAAAAACCAAGACAAGCAAAAGAAAAAAAAAAAAGAAAAATAAAATTTGGGAATGATTTATTGATTTTGCACAATTTACCAATAGTTACAGTTTTTTTCCCTCCTAAATGGGGCAATTCGCGAAACATGTATACATGGCTGAATTTCTTAGCTTGACCCATTTTCAGTAATTCGCATTCTCTCCCTCTCCCTTTCCCTTTCTCTCACTGAAGTCTTCTTATTTCATTACCAAAAAACTTGATCTTTCTTTCGTCCAAAAAAACGAAATCTTTCTTTAAAGACACAGATTGGCAATACAAAGAAGAACATGAATCCACTGTCAATCTGCTCCTCCTTGTCATCATCTTCGTCGTCCGAATCTTGGAGCAGCACCAAGTCGTGGATATTTCACGGGATCGTCGCCGGAGTTGCAGTGGCAGCGGCAATTGGAGCTCGCTCTTATCTGGATCGATCCAGGAAGTTTCGGAGCCGGGTATTGGGTATCATACCTGCTCGTTTTGCGTCTTCTCGGTTTCAGGGCAAACCTTTGGTTCCCATTCTCGGCAAGCCTATGATCCAGGTTCCCCCATTTGCCTATTCTATTTCCGTGATATCACCCTGACATTGTACCTTTTACAATTTTGTAACTTTTAATTTCTTTTCTTTCCTGAATTACTTGAATTTTTTTTCCTGGAAAGCTTTCTACGTGGGATATTTTTAGACGCGAAATTGGAAATGTATTCTGTCTTTTTAGACCATACCGAGATGTATCCTGCGTCTATTACATTTTTTTTTATAAGAGAAAAGTTGCTAGTCATGAATTCAAGATCTATTTTCCCCATTGGAACAGTTCGAAGAATGGGTTAGAGATTTGATCTTTAAGCAGCTGGAACATGAAATCGCTTGCCTCGAGTGATGTTCATGAATCTTGTACTGCCATATTTCACTTGAAGAACTCATAGTTATAGGGAATCTTTGTCAAAAGTGTCTTAAGCCTTTAGTTAACAGTGATTTTGATGAATGTCATTTGGAATCTTTGAAGTGGGGCCTTTCGTTTTGTGATGGTAGATCACATTGTGCTTGTAATTAATTGTTATTCTGGTGAGGAAATAAAAGCCTTACTATTTGTCTGCAGAGAACATGGGAAAGGGCAAAGCTAGCTACTACATTGGAACATATTGGTATGTTGATACACTGTGCTTCATGTAACTTTGTCAAGGAGAATATATATAACATTTATTCAAATAAGATTTTCTTATTGGATTAAAAGACTGGTTTCCTTTTTGTAAACACTCAATTCTGCTGAAGCGCATCTCTTACCGACCTTAGAAGTTCTCTAATGCAGTTGTGGCTACGGACGATGAAAAGATTGCTGAATGTTGTCTGGGCTTTGGTGCCGATGTCATAATGACCTCAGAATCTTGCCTTAATGGTAGGCATCTTCTATTCATGAAAGCAATTTCTAATATCTTCCGTTTTTTATATGATAACTCCATTAAAAAATGCATGTTTTTTATGTTATAAAAAAAACATATGTGCACTGCATATTTCGAAGATGCATAAAATATATGTTTTTTACGTTATAAGGGAAAAAAAACATATGTACAACTCGCAGAGGGGTTAAAATTGAAACTTTATCTTTATGCTATGCAAGTAAACCTTTCAAATATTTGAATTTTTGAGTTAAAGTGACCAACTTGGGTCTTAGAATCATTTTTATACGATTACCTAAAGGTACTGAGCGTTGCAACGAAGCACTTGAGAAGCTTGAAAAGAAGTATGATATAGTTGTCAACATTCAGGGGGATGAACCTCTTATTGAGCCTGAAATAATTGACGGAATTGTTAAAGCTCTGCAGGTAAACTGTTTGCTCTTTTATCTTGGAGAATATCTGCATCTTAAAATGTTAATTCTGCCTGATTTGTAAATTTTGGGCAACATGCCTTGACCATCTGCCAATGTATTATGGCCTTAAAATCAAAGTTTATTAATGGCCTTGTCAACTGAATGATTTCTATTTTCATGGTTTATTTATTATTTCCACTAGGCATCCCCAGATGCAGTATTTAGCACCGCTGTCACATCTTTAAAGCCTGAAGATGCATTTGATCCAAATCGAGTGAAGTGTGTGGTGGATAACCGTGGTTATGCTATCTATTTTTCTAGGGGGCTAATTCCATTTAACAAGTGAGTTACACACTTAATGGATTATATTTGCATTTAATTCAAAGCCGCTTTCTGGGAGGTTCTATATGTGGCTGTACTGTTACAAGTCATCTAGTGCATAATGAGACTTGACGAATTGCTCACCTTTTTATATTTCCAGGTCTGGAAAGGTTAATCCTCATTTTCCGTACTTGCTTCATCTTGGAATTCAGGTATCAAATTAACATGTTTTGTAGTGAATTCTAAGGTGGTTTCTGATGCTACATTGAATTTTACCTTGGAGTTTGTGGTTCTTAATTTGTTAACAGAGCTATGATGCAAAGTTTCTCAAAATATATCCCAAACTTCAAGCTACTCCACTGCAACTCGAAGAAGATCTGGAGCAGCTTAAAGTTCTGGAGAATGGATACAAGATGAAGGTACGTATAGTTGAATTTTTGACTCAAAATCTTTCTTGTTCCATCCAAAGTTAATGCTTTGTCAAGATATTACTCTTGCATAAGTCTTTCTTTCTTTCATTTAAACGTAAATAATATAACACATGACTTTAGCCCTAAATTTTTCAATTTTTTAGTGCCTGCAATTTCTTAAATATTGACCATGGAAGAAGTAGACATTTAACCAGCGAAACCAATAGTCATCATATGAGGTTTCTTATTTCTCATTCTCTTAGTTCTGCTAGTTGTTTAACCAGTAATAATGACATGTTTGGTTTGTAGAATGAAAAAAGAATAAAAATAGTAATGCTAATTGGATGGAATTAAATAGAAAAAATATTACTATTATTCTGTTTGGTTTGTAATGTGTAGATTCAGCTTAGAATGGAATGAAATAATTAAATTTTACAATAATACCCTTAGTTTAAAATAAAACTCACATTTTGTATATTTAATAATAATTGTTTAACATTATATTTTCCCTTAATGGGAAATTTTTTTAATAAAAAATGCTACAAAAAATTTAATAATATATATTGTATTTTTTTCAAATTTTTTAAAATATATTTTATATTTAAAAATATAACATACATATAGCATCATAAATATGTTTATATTTTTATAGTGATGTTAGCATATATTTTACTTTATAGTGAAAAAATAAAGCAATTAAGAAAATTGGTTCAGTAGAGAAGGTTAAGTGAAATATTTCAAAAATTTGTCTTATATGAGAAGGAAGTTTTTCATGAGGCTGGGTTATGAAAAGCCCATTCTGCTTCTATCAATAATGACTTTTTCATTCTCAATTATTTTAAGGCTGATTTAACATGATAATTGGGAATACTTTTTCCATTCTACTTCAACTACATCTAACCAAACATCACCTAAAAGACTGGAGACAACCAGGTAATCTAGCAAACTTTCATCTGAGTTCAAGCTGGATTTGACATCACTCGATCTTAAAATATGACATGTGATTTAGTTCATTCTCTCAAAAGAGAAGGTTACGGTCTTACTGATATGAACGTGAATAGAGAGAAATGTGTTTGGCAGGTTTCTTTGTTGAAATGTCAATTAGAAAAAGCTGACATGCACGTATTTTATTCAGGTTATTAAGGTAGATCATGAAGCTCATGGTGTGGACACCCCAGAAGATGTGGAGAAAATTGAAGCTCTCATGCTTCAGAAGAACCTGTGTTAGCTATAGTTCATAAAAATGCAGCCAACACCATGAGTCCATGACAGAAGATTAATGCATTTATTATTCTCACAACCGCAGAGCTGCATTTCTACAACACGATGCTCTGTATAGGGTGTATAATAGAATATTTATTAGGCATAACAAACTAATAACAATGTTTAAATTTAGAATTAATTCTAATACAGCTTATAAAATTTGAGATTTTATTGTAAAAAGTTAATTTTTTAGATAAATAATTTAAGTCTTTTATAAACTTATGAATTAAAATATCATGAAATTTTTTTTGTATATTACCATCATAAAGGATGAAGTTTTTATTTTTATTTTTTAAAGGAATTCTAAAGTTTCATTCTTTTTATTAATAAAAAGAAAATATACTCACACATTTAGATATGATTCGAACTTGGGTTCAGGATTAAGAGTCTTTTCATTTGAATAACAAAAAATTTTTGAACACAAAAATGTTCTTTTGCAGATTTTTGACTTTTAAAAATAGTTTGACTGTTAATATTATTTTATAATCAATTTGATATAATATTAATCGAGGGGACAAATGATCATTGAACTTTTTAATTTTTATCTAATACTTTGAGGCAATTTTTTGTTATGATTTGATGAATTTACTTTGTAATTTTATGACTATAGTCAATTTACTACATTTTAAGCAGTGTTATTGAAATTTAAACTAATTTTTTTAAATCACAGAGGGTATCAAGGTAAATAACACTCTTTTTTGTTATCACTGATAAATTATTTATTGGACAATTATAGAATTAAAATTGTATTTCTCGATTATTGCAAGTTTAGATCAACATCAATGTAATTTTTTTTTTATAAATTTAATTGCTGTAATAATTCATTTCAAGTATAAAAATTTATTTTAAACCTATATACACACACATATATATTTACAATTAAGAATTTTTGTTGTTGATAATTAACATGTATTTAACTTTAAATTATTTAAAAGAATTATTTTTGTTGATAAATTAATGGCATATTTTTTATTTATAATTATGTTTAAACTTATAATCTATTTAATAATATGTAAATATATAACAGTTATATGATTATTCTATAATAATAATAAATTTATATAATTTTTAAATACAATTTATATCACAAATTTATAGATTACAATCAATGTCCAACTATAAATTTTACAAATACATATAATTATATAATTGTTAATTGATACAAATTATATTTGAAAATTATATAAATTTACTATTTATATAATTGTCACAAATTATATTCACCGATTACAAAATCAAAAAATATAATTAATTTTTCAAATTCATATAATTGTTTATTAATATAGATTATATTTGAAAATTATATAAATTTATTATTGTTATGGAATAATGATATGAATGTAAGGCATTTAAAAAAATATTAAAAAGATTATAAGATTAACTATAATTACAATTAAATAAAATATATTATCTATTTATCAACAAAAATAATTATGTTAAATAATTTAAAGTTAATTATTAGTTAAATATATTTTTATTGTTATCATAATATTGTAACACAATTATAACTAACTAAATATTTTAGATATTTTTTTTTTTTTATAAATTTTAAATATAAAATGTAGTTAAGCCGGTTTTAAAAAATATATATTTTAAGTTAAAAGAAAAATTAATTTGATCATAAAAAACTGAGTGTTTTTCGCTACCATATCAATAGTGGTGCTGACATGTAATAGTTTGAAAAGTCCTCCAATAGCCAAGACTCATCCCTGCCACATGCATACAACCCTCCATCATCCATTTGTTAACTTATATCCTAACCATCTCCACTCAATAAGCACTCTTCATCTCTTTGGCTCTTTCTCCCTGAAACTCTTTTCTCCTATTTCACTCTCCCCCACGGTGTTCGGATCCTCTGCGGACATGGCTACTATACTTGAATCCATCACTGTTCCTCGCAGTTGTGTTCTCCCTTACAGCTCTATTTCTCGAATTGAGGCTTCGTCGATTTCTTCGCTCCCCAGTTGCCGGAGCTTGCCTCAGTTTAGAGGTCTCAAGGTCAGACCGAGCTTCGCTACTCGTTCTCTCGGATCGGTGAGCTCCGGTAGTTCGAGACAAGGTCGTCGTGGTGGAGCTGTCGTCTGCGAGGCTCAGAACACCGCCGTTGAAGGTCAGTATCGGATTTTTCTATTTGTCTGATTATTTAGGTGGCTGTTATTTGTTGTTACTATCAGATTTTTTTTTAAATGCTCTACTGCTGTTGGCATTATGAATTTGCGTTTTTTTAATAAATATTAGGAATTTGTGTTTAATGAATTTAAAATCTAAGGAAAGGAGTAGGAAACTAAGAGGAAAACAAAGAGAAACGAAATAGTAAAGGAGCTTAATAATTATTTCGGAAGATTCGATACTGTGTTGGGAATTTTAATGTCATGTTCTTTAGCACGATGTTCTCGACAAGCAAATGAATAATTGACAATCTATTCAACTTCTTATGCTTTTAGTTTGCTTTTGCGTTTAGATTATTGTGGAATTGTATACTCAATCGGTCTTATTTTGCTGGAAATGCCTTAAGATTTGTGCATATTTTACTCGAGAGATTGATTTCTTTTTCTAATTAATTTAGTAGCTTTGTAATTAGATAAATGGGCTGAATTTTCCTCTAAGTAAATTACTAAGTTCTCAATACTCTGCGGATGTTACCGAAGTATCTTGTTCTGCTTGCTGCTGATGCTGAACAATTGAATGCTTAACAGCTTATACTGGTCTCAAATTCTGTAACATGGATGGCATGTCGAACCTAAGAATTTTTCGTTGTTTTCCTTTTCCCTCTTCGTTCAATTGAGTTGGTTACTAGCTTTTCTTTCCCTAGCCATATGAGGAAAAGATATCTTAATGATCAGATGTCGTGTTTTGTTAAAAATCTGCAGTGGCTGCTGCTACTGATGCAACTTGGCAGTCGCTTGTCATTGAATCTAAATTTCCTGTTCTGGTTGAATTTTGGGCTCCATGGTGCGGACCCTGCCGTATGATCCACCCTATAATTGATGAATTGGCTAAGCAGTACGCTGGTAAGCTCAAATGCTACAAAGTTAACACTGATGAGAACCCTTCAGTTGCAACCCAATATGGGATTCGAAGTATTCCAACGATCATTATCTTCAAGAATGGTGAGAAGAAAGATGCAGTGATTGGGGCTGTTCCCAAATCCACATTGACAACCAGCATTGAGAAATTCTTGTAGAGGTGGTTAGATGTTCCGCTTAAATTAAGCATTCTCTTGTATTTCTTTCTTCTTTTTCTTTCTTTCTTTCTTTTTTTTTTTTTTATTTTTTTTTTAAATTTTTTTAATTTATAGCCTCGTTGTCTCAATCTTACATTACATACTTGGTTCCTGTATAGTTATTTGATGCAGCTGCATTTTATATTTTATCAGATTCGTAATTCTTGTACACTTAATAGCTAAATTCTTCTCTTTAAAGGTTTTATCATGTTAAGGTAAAAAATATATGTTGATAATCTGTCTTCTTAAGGTTGAAGGCCATTATGAGCAACTAAATGGTCTCTTCTTGTAGAATCACTTTAATGAGTGGTCTTAGTTTTGTTCAGACTGTTCTTAAGCAAAATGGAGAAGTCCCATAATCCTAACTTGACTCAGTTATTCAACGAGTTTCACTTTCAACACCTTTACTAAAACAAATAAAATTTTACATATAAAAGATATTATTTCATGCGATTAAGCTAATCCCCTAATACATAAGCAACTAAAACAAGTGACTTGAAATATTGTACTTTATTTTTAATATTTTTATTTTATAGCATGGAATATTTGATGTTAGGATCTGCGCTTAACTATCCTCTCAATGGAATTGGAGCTATCCATACATTTTCACAAAGAAACTGTCCAAGGCTTTTTGTAATTGCCCTATATGCTCTGGTCTGCATGTTAGATAACAAGGCTTTTTGTAATTTCCTTATATGCTCTGCTCTGCATGTTAGATAACGCGTTCTATATAAATTAAGGAAAAAGTACGAGTATCATATATTTTTGATAGATATTAAATAATATAATAGAGTTTAATTAAAAAGTATAATTTAACACATAAAATTATAATAAATTAATTATATTTGTGATATTTTTATAATATATACTAGTGTCCATATATTAATATTAATCGTAAGCGAACTGGGTAACTATACCCTATTTCGTTATAGGTCTTAGAGGAAATTCATGTGAAAAAGTAGTATTTAGGCAAATCTCAACGACACGACTACACGAGAGCTTCATGATCTGAGAACCACAAAATGTTTTCAAACATGAATTCGTAATGTAATTGATTTATTTAAAATTATTATTATTATTATTATTATTATTATTATTATTATTATTATTTTGATATTAATTTACATTACAATTTTTTTTTTTTTGAAACTTGGCATCTCTTATATATAAAAGTGTCTTTTTTATGACATCTCTTTTGCTGTTTTTTCTTTTCTTCCTCTTTCGATATCTTTTTTTTTTTAATCTTTTATTAATTTTTTTTATAAATTTTTTTCATTTAATCATTTAACATCTTACGTATATAATTTTAAAACTCATCAACAATATATCAAAATATTTCTGTAATAAATATATTTTTTATGAATTAATTTATCTTGCACACTAATAAATACCTAAATGTCTTGAATAAAGACTATTGTTTATTTTTCTAAAATCAATATTAATATCTTGAATTAAGGTTGCGTTTGGTTCGCTGGAATGTAATCGTAATCGTAATCGTAATGGAATGTAATGTAAAGGAATCAGTATTACGATTACAGTGTTTGGTTTAATCACTGTAATCAAAAAAGAAATCAGTATTACAGTGTTTGGTTTGACAACTGTAATGTAATGGAATAGAAAAAAAAATTATATAATTATTTTAAAAATACAATATTAAAAAATAAAATTTCAGAAATAATACAATTTCATAACAACAATTAATACAAAAAATACAATTAATAAAAAATACAATTTAAAAAAAATTACATTTAAAAAAATTACATTCAGAAAAATACAATTTTTTATCAATAATTAATAAAAAATAATACAATTCGGTATAAAAAATATAATTAAAAAAAAAAAACAAAACAATCGCAAGGAGGCTGGCGTCGCGAAGGCTGTCGCGAGGGGGCTGGGCGCTGGTTCGGGCTGGCGTCGCAAGGGCTGGGCTGGGCGACGCGAGGGCTGGCCGGACGACGCGAGCTGCTGGAGGAGGCGACGCGATTCGCGATGGCTGGGCTGGCCGTTGGATGGAGGACGAGCTGGACGGCTGGCGGCGTCAGGGACGGGACGCGACGGACGGACGGACGGCCGCTCTGGCTGCTCTGGTTCGCGCGAACATTCAGAAAAAAAAAAAATTTACTGTTCATTACAAAACAATATGTAATCAGTTTTCATGACATTCAGTTTTGTAATAATTTTTACCGAATGTAATGTAATACCATTACATTACAATACCCATTTTTTGAAAAGCAAACAATATAATAAGTAAAACTCATTACATTACATGTCTTATTCCCTTCAACCAAACATAACCTAAGTATTAAAATAGAAACATTAACACAAAATTTGATTTAAAAATAAATAATTACTTAATAGGTTATTTATAAAAATAAATGTAATACTTAATAAAATATGAGATACAAATACATGTATTTTATAAAAAAAATGACATTTTTATATACAAGAGACTAAACAATTAATAAATATTTTTATAATATATATATATAATAATTTATAATTTATTAATCATATTATCTCGTATAATTTCTTATTAATCAACTGCAGACTAATACATTATAAGATATGTGACAAAATTAGTTAAAGTTGTCACGTAATTATAGCAATAATTTTTTCTGTTTTATTTAAGTAATTTTTCCTCTAATAAGTAAAACAAGTAAAAAAGAATACTAAGTGACATAAATTTATACTCTCATTACTTTATGATGTGTGACATAGCTAAATAATTTAAAATTAAAAAATAATTCTTTTTCAATAAAATTTTACCATTTTTCACCATAATTGATTTGAGTACCAATTTGTGTACATTAAACATTTATCTACAAGTGAATGTTGTAATTTTTGATCTGTAATAATGTGATCTAAACACAATATGATTATAAAGATGAATGCTAAGACACACAAATTTATACTCTCACTACTTATGATGTGTGACAAAGCCAAATAACTTAAAATTGAAAAAAATTATTTTTAATAAAATTTTTTCACTTGCCACCATAATTAATTTGAGGGCAAATTTGTGTGCATTTAACATTTATTTACAAATAAATGATGTAATTTTTAACATATGATAATATGATTTAAACACAATATAATATATATTATTAAATATGATATAAGACAACACACAATTTTTTACTAAATGAATAAAAATATTGCATTTTACGATAACATGAAAGAATTTGATATAATATTATTTTATTTTAATTTTTATCATTAATAACACGATTATAACAAAATTAACTTGGATTATCGCTCCTAAATTTAGCTTTTTATAATAAAAAAATTAATAATTAATAATTTTTTATTAGTTAGATGGACAAAACTATAATTAAATAATAACATATTTGGCAAGTTACTATATTTTAATACTATTTAAAAAGTGAGTTTTGTTATTTCTATTTTATCTTCATTTTTAATTTATAATTATTTTTTTTTCCAATTATTAGATATTCATAATAAAAAAAAACTATATAAATATCTTATTATACATCTTTTTTCTATAATTTTAAATGAATTATTTACAAACATAAGAATCATGTTTTTTTTTCCCTTTTCAATAATAAGTGTTATTTTAATTTTTTATTATTTGTTAATAATTAAAATAAAAAATTTTAAAAAAATAAAATAAAATAAAATAAAATAAATAAGAGCACTATGTGCGTATTTAAACCCATTTATTAATAGAAGTTACATGACAAAAAGTTATGGTCAAAGAAAAAACAGGACAAAAAGGATTAAAAGTCACGAATATTTTTGTTACAATAAAAAGTGGGGATGGGAGTAGGATGGTCGGTTCAGTTTTTGACTCAAAAAACTAACCGAACTGATTTGGTTGGTTAGGTATTTTTATAAACCAAAACCGACCTACCTATCAAAACTAACCGAACCGCAAACCAACCTATTTAATCGGTTTGTTCGGTTCGGTTGGTCGGTTTGGACCTACTATATTTATTAAAAAAATATATACACATAATAATATCAACTGCACTATAATATAATATTAATTGAATAAAATCCCCAAAATTAAAGTCATGTAATAAATTTTAAACTTATATAAATATATCATAATGATAATATGTAAATATTATCATATATAAATACTAATAGAAATAAAAAACACGTCATTTTACATTAAAAAATATTATTTTAAATATGTAGGTTCGGTTCGGTTTAAATAGGTTTTTTTTTCATCTAAACCTTAACCGAACCTATTTAATCGATTTTTTAGAAAGTTGAACCGAACCTACTAAATTATTATAAACCAACCTAAAAAATTCAATTTAGGTCTAATTCAATTAGTTTAGTCGATTTTTTTTATTTTATGTCCACCCCTAATAAAAAGTTATATAACTAGGCATTGCTCAAGTTTTGAATGATTTGACACGACAGTTGGAGTTAATTTAGTCTTATCCACTACCGGTACGTTAGCCATATCAGTACCGACTAGCCATGTACATGGTCCACGATGGATATAGTACGTTGCAGAAACAGCAACAGTTAACATTGTTCAGAGACAATCACACATGTGTGTCCTTCTCTTTTCTATTTTTGGTAATAATACTATTATATATTAAGGCCATATTGTTATATGTATTATATATTTTAATGATATAATTTATATATAATAATATATTTAATTATAAAATTAAGTTATATTATATAGTATAAAAATAATACGATTATATAAAAATTTTGTATGGCTAGAAAAGGTAGGTGTAAATCGTACTAGACAATTAATTTAATTTATTTGAATTTTTAATTATAAAATAATATATCTTAAATATTTTTAATGTTAAATTAAAAATGATATTTTTTTATTTTAAAAATATAAAAATGAATTAAATATTAATTTAAATAAATTTTATAATAAAAAATTATTTAAAATATAAATTATTTTAATAAAATATATATAATCAATTTCATTCAACTGTATTATATAATTTTTTATCAAATATTATATAAATTAATTATAATATAATTTAATATAATTCAGTAAAATTAAATGTAATCGTAATTAATTTATTTAATATAATAAAATAAACATAGCTTAAATATGTTTCTATCTTACCCTACATTTTTGCTCATATATTTGACGTACGTCAACCGGCTCAGCCCTCCCAAAATCTTTCGTTCCATGTCACCGACTCACCGCTAGAAAACATTTAATCCAATTTCGTATTTTTTGCTGCAATGTTTTTATATAAAAATCCTTCTAAACACTCCATCGTCTTAAATTTCGACATTTACAATTGTTTTTTACTATTATTTTCGGTGACGCATATATAATTGTTTGTTTGGTATTTAGTAACATCGAAAGGATCTGAAAAGGATAAAACGAAACTATAATTTTTTTTTCTTTCCATTACGAAACCCGTAGAAATGATTTGCTTTTTGTTTAGCTTCTTTACCTTGCAAGTCCTGGCTCACATCATTTTATGGGCTCTGTTCTAGCTACCCAGTGGTTTATTTTATCTTTCTGTTAATATCGACATATTCTGATTTACAAAACATGCTCTTATTTGGATTGAATGCTCTGTTCAGTCTTCATATTCAAGATAAATAAACAGATAAAGCCAGTTTCTTATTATTTATGAAAAACGCTCAACTGAATGTAAATAATAATGTTAATGTATTATCAGACAAGGAGTAATCAAATTTTGAACTAGATTGAGAAGCCTACTTGTAGGGAGAATGATTATTCACTCTATTAAGAGTAAGATTACACGGTAATAAGAATGTTTTAAATTATTTATATATTTAATTTAAGTGTTAATTTAAAATAAACAGTAAAATATTCTAACATTATCATAAATAGTAATTTTTTTCACAATTCTCGGAAATACGATAGAATATTTTATTTTATTCACATATTTGTATAATCATTTATTATTTTTTTCTCATTTTATCTTATTCAAAAATAAAAATAAAAAATTTATTTTTTAATTTTAATTCATTTATAATTTTATAAATATTACTTTAATAATTATCATTATTTTAATTTAACTGTTTAAATAAACATAATAATAATAATAATAATAATAATATTTTTATTAAATTTTATTTTTATTATTATTCTCATTTTTATTACGTTCTTATTTTATGCATACCTAAATAATAATTTGGAATTTCATGTTAATAAATTTATATATATATATATATATATATATAGAAAAATATAAGTACATAATACTTAATGTACAGGTAAGTAATATAATTAGTGTAAAATCATTTATGAATAACACTTTTTAAGATTATGCTTGTCTGGTGTGTAAATGAAAGTACGAAACGGAACCCGCGAAATATTATATAAAGTTAGGAAAATTCTGTACGTTACATTTCAATATGTCCCATGTATTCTACTGTTGCTATTAAATCAAATTTAGATGGAATTGGCTTGAAAAAAATTAACAGTTCAAAATTACATTTACCTTGCATATTCTGTAAGATAGGATATGATGAAGTTTTTTTTTGAAAAATTATCAAAAATAACACCCTTAAAATTTATAGTAAGAAAACTAGCACTTCAATAATATTGAACGTAAAATATTGAACGTTTAATATTGAACGGGTCTAAATTGTCGTCGTTCGATTTTAATTGGATTGGTGTTAAAAAAAATGACATATTAGTCATTTTTTTAATTGTGAAAATATAAATTTGAATACAAGGGTGCTAGTTTTGTTATTATCATAATTAAAAAAATGACTAATATGTCATTTTTCTTTAAACACCCATTCAATTAGAATTAAACAATAACAATTTAGACCAATTCAATATTAAACGTTTAATATTTTATGTTCAATATTATTGGGGTACTAGTTTTGTTATTAGAATTTTTGAGAGGTGTTAGTTTTGTTATTTTTTCAAATTTTTTCAATAAAATAATTAAACGCCCACTTACTGATAAAAAATAAGATAATTAATTTTTTTAAGTAACAAAAATAAAAGTCCTTAAGGATTAAAAAAAAAAACTATACCATAACCACTCTTAGGGCATGTTTGGTTGACAGTAATCATAATCGTAATGAAATTGATTCAAAGTATTACTGTGTTTAATTTGACTGTAATATGTACTGAAATGTAAAGGGATTATAATACGATTATCATTCTCATTACTTTTACATTCAGCAAACCAAATGTAACCTTAGGGATGAGTATTTTATCTGTGAATTCGGGTATCTGCAGATATCCGATCTGATGGATTGATTATTACTTACTATTTTTTGAGACAGATACGATTTCGAAAAAAATTTAGGTATAAATTATTGAAGAAGGAGTGGAGACGATTATACGTAAAATTGTACTAACCATATCCGAAATATTTTTTAAAATTTAATTTAATTTAAATAAGTATAAAAAATTATATAGAAAATTTAAGCTTATCGGGCTTGAACCAAGGAAAATTTTGCCACCCTTTGTACTTCTGGCCACCAGGCTACTTTTGTTTTGTGTTAACTTTAACATATAAATATATTTACATATTAAAATTACTTACATTAATATAAATGTTAACCTTAAATTATTATCCTTTCCTTCTTTCTTATTTCTTTGTGCTTGAGCGGTTGAGCTCCACTACCTCCATAGCCTGCAGTGCACTCTCCACAGCCTCCAATAGTCCAGCCCTCTATTTGTGCAATCGACAGTTGCACTCCGCGAGTCTCAACCATAAAAGAGCACTACTCATCCATAACCCACAAACATCCATTTCGGTCACTCAAATGGTCATATTCTGGCTCCAAATTAAGTCATTAACATGAATATCTTCCTTTTGGTTACAATAGTAAAATATATATGAAGTTGTTTACTTGTTTTCATGGCAACTATAGTCCCCTTTCCTCATTTGAAAAAATATGCAACCATTTGAGTTGGAATAGGGCACTTTCAAATAGTAGGAAGTTAAAGAAGAAAAAAAATGGAAGCTAAAAAGAACAAATTTACAAGTAACTATCCATATTTAAAGCCATAGGATTCATGCAGACTTAATGTTCTCGGTCAATCTATTTACTTTCAAGCGAAATATACATTTTCTTACCCCATCAAAACAGAATTTGTGGCTCCTAATATAAGTGGAAAAAATGGTGGACCAGTTACATAATTAAATCCTAGCTCCTCATATAAGGAGGGAAAATGGTGGACCAATAACTATCCATATATTTCTTTCTTTGTAATGAAATTTGATATGAATTTCAAAGTTACGTTTAGTTTAGAAGATGTTTAGCTTAGTTTTCTTTTATGTTTATTTGCTGAAATAAGATATGTAGATATTTTTTGGATGCTCAAATATTTATGTATTAAAATAGGAAATTATATTGAATTAATTTTTTTAATTAAACAAATGAAGTATGGAGTGGTTATTTTTTTGTACCCGTCTTTGCTAGTTTATAACTGTACTCAAATTGGAACAATTTTCAGGTAATTTCAAGCAGTGACGGAACTGTGTTATGGGCTGTACCGGGCTTAGCCCGGGCAACCTTTTCAAAATTTTTTTTAATTAATATTAATAGTATAAATATAATTTAATATATTATATTATAGTTATATATATTTTTTAAATAAAAATATTAAATATTTAAAATATTTATATTTTAATTTACACTCATATCAATAATTATATATTATATATTCCTAAAAATTATAACTTTTAAACTTTTAATCGATAAATATTGTTTAATTATTAATTTAAGTATAAATTTATATGTATTTAGCACTCTCTTTTTTATAACAATTCACCATTATTTCATTAAATATGTTTTTTTTTACTTCTTTAAATTATTAATGAGAGTTCTTTATTTCAAAATATATATTATCTCATTGTTATATTATAACATGAAATTTATTTTAAATTTTTATATTTATTAATTACTATTAATAGGTAAAAAAATGATTAGGCATATAACTTATTTATTGATTCTTTAATTCTTTAGTTATTTTAATTTTTTGTTTATTTGTTGTTAGGTCTATTTAAATTTGTAATTTTTAATTTGTATACTTTAATTTAAATTAAATATTTTTATTGTAGGTTATAATAGATAAACCTCACAAAAATTCTAAATCATTTAAAACTCTTCATTTATTCTTTAAGAAAATAGATAACCAACAATCAATCAAAAATATTTCTATTGAGGCTACCAACCAAAAAAGTAAGCGATCTCAAGAACCACTTGTTGAAATTTGTAGAAGAAATTAAATCTGAATTGATAATTGATAAATTTCATACTCTAAAGCATCGTCAGGCACAACTTAAATAAACTTTTTTCTTAAATAAACTTTTTTTTTGTTTATTTTTGAAGTTTATATTATTTTTTCGCTATAAATTTTGATATTATAAATAAAAAAAATTAAAATTTTTTTAATATAAATTAGCCCCCCTAAAAAAATATTTCTGGTTACGTCCCTAGTTTCAAGTATACAGTTACGTGTTCGATTTTGGGACCGATATGGTAAAAATATTCTCCATCCGTCCCCGTACCCATCCATGCCCACGCTTGTTACAAAAGCACATGCCACGTACTACCGAGTACTCGACTTTAGTTACAGTAAAAAAATTAAGATTATATTGAAAGTTTTAGTTGACTAGCGAAGAGCGAAATTGACCATCTAGAAGAGCATGACTCTTGGGTGTCCTTGTGAGTGCATGACTTGTAATTACAATTTGGTACCATCCTTTTGGGTGGACAATAACTGGGTTGAGTTGAGGAAAAATTAAAACTAACTCAAATATTTCGAGTTTAAAAACACATAGGTTGAAATCGACCAATAAACACTTCAAACCAAACCAAAACCTTTGGGGTTGGGTTGAGTGAGATTGGTAGTTCGGCCCAAAATTTCAAATTTTAAAAATAATTTATTTTTTAATTATAAATTTGATGTCTATCTAAAAATAAAATAAAACTTATAGCCCATACAAACATAAACTTCAAAGGGGGTGGTTAAAGAGATTATGAGAATTATGCAATGAAGGCTTTTTTATAGAGGTAAGTTAAAAAGAGAATTTCTTCTTTAAACGATGTGAGACTAAAAAAATTATTTTTTTACTTATATATTACATAACTTATAAATATATTCTTATACATTAAGATAACAAAACTACCATTTAACAAAATGATGTGAATGCTAAGTTATTTCGTGCCTAACTTAGATTTAAATCCCATAGGTAGTAAATTTATTTAAAAGTTAATTAATAAATATTTGGGTTGGGTTCCATTAAAAAAAATCTCAACCCACTGACCATAATTGGACGAGTTGGTTGGGTTATAACCTAATATAGCAAAAATATATTTTAAACCCAACCCAATTGGAATGGATTGGGTTGGTTTGTACGGGTTCAACGAGTTAGTTTGAGTTTTGTCCACTTCTACCTTCCTTCGTGGTCCAACCAACTAAAGTGATATCGATGAAAGATGAATTATTTATTATTTTTAAAGTATATTTTATAATAATTTTATTAATTGCAATATTTTTGAAGATTAAGATTATTTATTTATTTATTTTTGTTTTTTTTTAATTTATTTTCTATTTTTATATTCAATGGAATTTATTTGAAGCTATGAATTAAAAGTAATATTTAATTATTATATTAAAAATATTTAGTTTAAATTTAATAAGTAAAAATAAGAATAAATAAAGAATTTTAATTTTTATTATATTTTTTAAAAAATAATTATATTAAATTTATATTTTATTGAATTAAAGGGTCATAGGTTATTAGAAAAAGGAAAAAAAAGAAGAATAATTTCTCATTCAAGACAAAAACTAACCGATGTGATGTAAGATAGACCGTTGGATGGTCTTAAGTTTTCTGTGGGAATTAAATGGGATTAGATCTTAAACTTTGAATATCTTGTGTTATGTGGGTCCCAGACAACCTGAGAAAGTGAGAAGCAGGAACGCACTCCGAAACCTAGTTCAGTATTTTGTGTAATACTGCGCAGCTTTAATCTAGAATGTTAGAATACTTGGTTCAATCAGATCTGGTTATTTGACTATAACTGATTTTTTATGAATAAACTGCACTTCAAGATTCAGAGGAAAAAAACTTCCTAATCTAGAAGCTTCATTGAGATATTATTTTCCTAGATGGAATCATAAAGTTTGAGATATCTTTCTGATTTTTCTAATACTGGTCCTCCTCTGTGACTTTGTCCAAATTAATTTCCTTTAGATGAAAACAATCTCAGGTCATTGAATGCGAATGCTTGAAAAGAGAAAAGACCAAGTAGCTTCCCTTGAATTACAGCTCATTGGTAATGCTGTTCTACATTAATTTATTAGTGATAAATATAATGTTTAATGTTTTCTTAAATGTGATTTTAAATCTGTAATGAGTATATATTTAAAAGTGGATTGTATTAATTATATCTGTCCATCATTTGCGACTTGGTGGTGGGATGTACCATCATTTGCGCGTCATTTTACTATTTCAGATTTGGTCGGCAGACCTTCTTATAGGTTTTGCTGATGCAAAGTTATGTAATCCTAAATTTTATTTATTTAATAATATTTGTGGGTGGTAGGAAAATGAAGAGGGTGCTAAGGACTGCTTTCCATTCTGATGGGACAACCTGGTGCACCTACTGATTTCGATTACCCATTGACTTATTAAAAAAAAAAAAAGTGGATTGTATTAATTATATCTGTCCTTTTTTTTAACAAATATTGTTCCTGTGGAATTAATCATTACTCTATATTTCCTGCTAAATGAATTAATTATTTTTATAATAAATTATTGAATATTTGTATTTTTTTAAAAAAATTAATGCACTAATATTGTATTTATTTTCCTGTAATAGTACATTATTATAAAAATAATTTATCCCTAATTATATAGCTTGTATAACATTTGTTACATTTTTGCTTGAAAAGATTATCCTATTAAAATATGTGAGAACAGAGCCTCCAAATTAACTTTATTTAGAGTTTGTTTATTTATGTTTTTGTTAAAAGTGATTTTAAACTTAAGAAGAAAGAGACTTTCAATAAGAAACAAGCACTAATTTTTTTTCTTTTTACCTATACAAATGCTTATGATAATTGCTTTTTCATGTTTGATCTAAAAATAAATTTTTATTGTTAAAAGAGTTTTACAAATCTTATAAATACTTTTACAGAAACTTTTTTAAAAAATTACTTAAAATAATATTCTTAAAATTTATAAAAATGAAAAATATTACCTTCAATTGAAAATATCAATAATATTAAAAATATTATTTTGTTATTATATGTTTTAAGAAAATTAATTTTATGATTTTTCCAATTTATTTTTTATTATTAGACTTTTACATTCTTAAAAGTAGAAAAAACTGATAATTAGAAGAGAAAGTCGAAAGGAAATAGAGTGGAGCTCATATAAATATAATTAATAAGAAACTAAAATATTAAGATTGTGGCAGATTGATGATACATGATATTTGGAAAATTATTGGTCAAATACGTCAAAAGAAAAATGAAACAAAACCATTATTTTTCATTTTTGTTTTTTCAGCAAAAAAGTAAAAATAAAAAAGAGAGAGAAATAAGAGGAGAACAAAGAGAAGCAGCGGACGCCGCTATATTTATTTATTATTATAATTTTAATACGTATACAAAACATTCTAAAGCAAAAGAGGCAGACAGGTATAAAATAATAGGCATCTTGTTTTGTGTACTTTCAGACCCTTTACTCCATCTATTGCTCTTCAACACCGTTCCTATTCCTTAAAACACAATCCAAATCTTCTTCCTCTTTCTATGTCGAAAATCTTTTCTGATCATATCCGCCGTTGATAATCTGTTTTGCACGTTTTGATATTCCATTGCCTGGTTTAATCTGCTTCGACCCTCTTCTTTATTACTGAGGTATGCCTCTCTCTTTATCTGTTGCGCAAGCTCCAAAAGTTCAAGGTGCAAACTCTTCAATTTGCTGCCCTTTTTTATTGAGATATCTGGCCATGTTAATTTAATTATCGGTTCTCGAATCTTTGATCCCATTTATTTATTGATAACATTTTCATTCGGAAAAGTTCTTTTTGGTACCTTCATTAACTTGGGAATATATGCCTCTCAATAAATGTTATATCTAAGGGGTTTTTAACCTCTGTATTTTCTGCAAAAATTGCTATGGATTAAATGCTTTTTCAATGAAAGTTCCCTTATTTTTCCAGCTATTTTCAGAGTACGGAAGGGTTTTAGCTGTTAAGGTATAAATTTCAGGATGAATGCGTTTATTCTTTCTTGGGCATTTGTGTTTGTAATTTTCTAATTTTTTTTTTCATTAATCATTTTTGTTATTACAACAGTATATATATATATATATATATTTTTCTTAATAATTAATTATATTTTAATACTATTAATATTAAATAAAATTTTCATTAATCAAGAATTATTATTGCAATAATAATTTTAGTTGTGCTAACATCACTACCTTTCTTTATGCTATTTGCTACTTTTGAATAATTTGGAGCTAGTTTGATAACCTTTAATTTTAATTTTTAAATTTTACAAATTTTAAAGGATAGAGATATTGCCATAATTGAATTTGTTGTTATCTTAACTACTTTTTATTAATAATAATTTTATCTAATAATAAAGACAATAAATTATAATTAATTATTGGAATAAAAATACATAAATTTAACACTTTTGTTGTGCAATACTATTATTTATTTTAAAAACAGGCACTTTTGGTAATTTATTTTCAATTTTTTATTTTTTAACTATTAAAATTTAATTTTAAAATTTGATCAAATTATAAAATTAAAAAAATTTCAGTTTTAGAATTGAATTTTTATTTTTTATTTATTGATTCTAAATATTTATAATTCAATTATGCTCGACTATAGTAAAAAAATAAGTTTAAAATTACATTTATAGTTTAAAAATTAAAAATTAATTATTAAAAAAATAATTTTACTTCGATTACTACTTTTCAAAATTTTAACTAAAAATTTGTTATCAAATCACTTTTTTTTTTTTTTCAAAAAAATTTAACATAAAAAATTTAATTTTAAAATTAAGAAATTAAAAATTAAAATAATTATCTTAGTTAATTGACATTGATTTCTTTAATATTTTTTTGTTCTTTCAAATTGAATACAATAAGCCCATTTTAACTTTAAATATGCTGCGTGTCATGTTTGCAGACGCCAATGTTGACTGTACTCCCGTTGGGTCTTCCATGATTTTACTGTGCAAATTGAACATTCAAACCTTTTACCAAACCAATGTTTAAATTCTTCTTCTTAAACGTGCATCACATGAGAGGTATAAGTTAACGAATACGGGTATCATTTAATTGGGTAATTCCTCTCTATGAGAGTTTAAGTCTTTAAATGATTTTTTTACAAGAAAAATATTATAATTTGCTTTGGTAGATGTCATATTCAGAAAAGCTTATAGGAAAAGCCCAATCTCTAAACGCCTCTTATAATAATAATAATAATAATATATAAAAAAAAAAAAATTATCACAATGTGATACATATATTAATTTATATGATATAATTTAATTATTTTTTTGTTAGTAAGGGTTCGTTAATCACTTCTTGATTTCACATCTTTAATTTTACATCTAATCAATAATTAACATATAATTTAATTTATATAATATTATTTATATAAGAAGCATCTGCTGACTGTACAAAAGTGAACTAGTTAAATCACTCTTACTCATAAAAGAAATGGGTCATCAATATCATTTCCTGCTTCTGAATTACAAATTACATGAAAGTTATAATCAATCTTAAGGAATTTTTTGGTTCTGAACTTTAGAAATTTATTCTTTTGATTAGTTATCTATCTACATGAATAATTTTGTGGAAAGATATGAATCAAAACAATTATTTGCTATTTTCTACATATGCATGCTTTTTTCATGGATCTGATTAAAGAAGTTTTTTATTTTATTTTATTATTAACTAATATCCCATAGAAGAAGTTAATTTCTATTCTTAGAACATACAATGGTGAGTCAGAGTATATCCTTTTTCTATGGAAATAGAATATCAAAGAATTGTGAGAACTTATGAAAACTATAGTGGGCTAGTGGCCCTAATGTATTAAGTATTCTAGATTTAAAGAACAGCTGTAGGGCCCAACATTGCTTATAATGCTGTTATTTAAATCATCACCCTCCATCTTTTTTTGTTTTATATGTTAAGGATGAAGATATAAAGGATCCATTATTTTTATTCTTGTCAATTATTAGTGTTCTGTGGAGTGATTTTATCTTTACAAGTGGGCACATCTTTATCCTTTTGTTGTTTGTTTCTTAATGAAATTTCTAACTACACTATTCGTCTGTTTGTGCTTTTTTATGCACTTAATTATTAAGGTCTCTTTTCCCTAGTGGTTTACATTATGCTAGATTCCTCCCTATCATCTCTCATGTTCAAAAACTTCACTTGTGCTCAATAATGAGATTGATACACACATATGTAATCGTTTTTGTTTTGTTTTTATTCCTTTTTTGTAGTAAGTGATAAGAATCAATGCATTCTAAGACATTTCTTTTTGTATAACAGATTTTGCACAAATATGGAGCAAAACTTTTTTGAGCCTGAGACTGAAGCACACTTGGAACTGGAAGAAAATGTTTCGCTCAAATTTGTTTCGACCACCACGACAGTCTCCGAGGATGAAACTGGTTGCTTTGAATGCAACATATGTTTAGATTCAGCGCATGACCCTGTGGTCACCCGCTGTGGTCATCTGTACTGTTGGCCTTGCATTTACAAGTGGCTTCAAGTACAGAGCTCCTTTGATGAACCAGAACACCAGAATTGCCCTGTCTGTAAGGCAGTCATTTCCCCTGCCTCATTGGTCCCTCTATATGGCCGAGGGACATCCAGATCAGATTCTAAGCCAAAGAGACCGCGCTTGGATCTGGTTGTGCCTCGTAGACCATCCCTTGCTACAACCTCTACGTCACATCCAAGTCAGCAATTTGAACCGAGTTACTTTCAGCCGCCGCAATCGCAATCATTCCACCAGCAATATTTTCCTCCTTCTGCAGAAAATTTGCCATCATCTTATATTGGGGGTGCAACAATGACAAGTTTATTTAATCCAACAATTGGGATGATTGGAGATATGGTTTTCCCTCGGGTGTTTGGGAGCTCAGGTGCGAATTTGCTCTCGCACCCTTATCGGAATTCTTATCTGCGGAGTCCTAGGATGAGAAGGCAAGATATGCAGCTCGACAAATCACTTAACAGGGTTTCTATCTTTCTTTTCTGCTGCTTTATTTTATGTCTTCTTTTGTTCTAATTTTTTATTTTCCTTGTTTGGTTTTGTAAAATCTTTAGATGATATGGCGATTGTTGATCATAATGTCATAAACGTTGATAGATCTGTACATAAAGCAATTTTCTCTAGGATTTTGTATATATTGTTCGAAGTTCAGTGTTGACCCTGGTTCTCGATATGGTTTATTGTTCTTCCTACTATTGACTTCATAAAAGCAGAAATAGTGGAATGAATATCTGGTGGTTAGGATTTCATACTCACGGAACTCACCTACACTTATGGGCGTGGTTCGATTTTAATTGATTTTTGTTTAAAATATTAACCAAATTTTTATATATTAATTTGTTAAATTAATTGACCTATGAAATATCATTTAAAAAATATTAGACCAATTTATTTATTAACGTCAATTTGATAAGTTTGATTTAGATTTGACTTACTAAGTAAATTTAATTTATATTGATAATATGTTAATGATAAATTAATAAACTAAAATTTATTGTTTAATTAATAATTTAATTAAGAAATATTATATATTAACATTTAAATTATAATTGTTCATCAATTTTTAAGTAGAAAATAATACTTAAAAATGGATGAATTATTAAAAATTTGAGAACAAAAAATAATTTTAATTTTTTATTAGTTATATTAAATATTTATAAAAATCAACATTAAAAAAGAATAATATTTTTATATGTAATATAAATGTGTAAAATTAAAAAATAAATATGTGCATTAGTAATATATAGGTTGGTTCGGTTAAATATTGGTTTATAAACTTTAAAACCTTAATTGACTCAATATGTGTCAATTTTTGCATTATTAAAATTGAAACCAACATATTTAAATCTATAAAATATAAAAATTGGTTCGACTCGGCTTAGTTTCGATGAATAGGTTAGTTTATCGATTATCATGCACACCCCTACACTCAAACATCATCTCAATGCGATATTGAACGACTATGACAACAAATAGCAAGAAAAACAAAGTAGAAAAAATGATGTATTCATTATGTGTAAAAACAAGTACAGAGCATAAAAAACAAATTATAGAGGAAACCCTATCACAATTAGAGGATTAAACATCCTAATACAAGCTGTTCTTGATGAACACTCACATGAAAAACACAAAGGTATACCGAAAGAGAGCCAAGACGCTAAAGAGAAAATAGAAAAATCAGAGAGTCTCTCACCAAAAAATCAAGGCATATTTGGTGCAGGATATGTTATATATAGTCGTATTAGACTGATCTGTATTAAATTGTATTATAATTAGTCTGTATAATATTTTGTGATAAATTGTATAATATAGTCGGATAAAATTATTTATAAATATCTTAATGAAATGATTTATATTTAAAGTAGTTTTCTATTATAAAATTTATTTAAATAAATATTTAATTTATTATTTTCTTTTTACATTTTTAAAATATAAATAATTATTTTAATTTAATATGAAAGAAAAAATCAAAATACATAATTTTATGATTTAAAATTCAGACAGATTAAAATAAGTGAGTGTCAAGTACGATTACACCCTATAAGTAAGGATGAACATAAATTAAAAAAAATCGACCAAACCGACCGGATCAAACCTAAACTGAATCTTTTAGGTCAATTTTTGTTAGTTCAGTAGGTTAGGTTAGGTTCGGTTCAACTTTCTAAAAAATTGATTAAATAGGTTTGGTTAAGGTTTAGATGAAAAAAAACCTATTTAAACCGAACCGAACCTACATATTTAAAACAATATTTTTTTTAATGTAAAATGACATATTTTCTATTTTTATTAGCATTTATATATGACAATATTCACATATTATGATCATGATATATTTATATAAGCTTAAAAATTATTACATAACTTTTATTTTGGTGATTTTATTCAATTAATGTTATATTATAATGTGATTGATATTATTATGTGTATATTTTTTTAATAAATATAGTATGTCAAAATCGACCAACCGAACCGAACAAATTGATTAAATAGGTTGTTTTGCGGTTCGGTTAGTTTTGATAGGTAGGTCGGTTTTGGTTTATAAAAATGCTTAATCGATTAAATCAATTTGGTTAATTTTTTAGGTCAAAAATTGAAACGACCAACCTACTCTCATCCTTATCTATAGGCATATAAAATTTCTACATAATAAGTACAATTTTTATATTATATAATACGAACTAATTTCACAACCAAATACGTAGTTGTATATAGTGAGAATTTTTAATACTATGTAATAAACATGCCATAAAAAAATATATATACATACATTGTCAAAAGACCCAAATGTCCTTGAGTCTTTAGCCCATAAGCACACCTTAGCCAACAAACTTGCATAATGTTGGGTCATTGGATCCAATAACTCATCCCAATTGCTAATACATGAAATAATACAATAAGTCGTATATTAATATAATTAACACAGGATTTAGTATTTTTTTGGTCCTCTATTTAACAAAAAGTATTTATTTGTACCATTATTTTTAAAGTGACACATTTTTAATTGAAAAAGTGTCATAAAGATCTTTTTATTTTTATAAAAATGTAACATTTAGTCATTTAGGTTATAAAAAGTATTTTTAAATCTTTTTATTTTAAAAAATGCGTTTTTAAGTCCCTTTATTTGTAAAAAATGTGTCAAACAGGAGAAAATTAATTTTTTTATCTAATTTTTCTTTAAATTTAACTGAATAGCAGGTGTGTCAAATGTATATTTATATTTTTTGATATACATATATATATATATATATATATATATATACACGTAAAAAAAAAAAATATTTAATTAAAACATTACTTAATTTTTTTTAATTTAAAAAAAAACTTAAATAAAAATTTCAATGTAATTTAAATATAATTTTCAATAAAATTTAAATAAAATTTTCATTGACTAATATTTAAAGTCACAACTTAAATAATGAAAATTTTATTTAAATTTGATCGAATTCAATAAAATTTAAATAGAATTTTCATTATTTAATATTTAAAATTATAAATTAGACAATCAAATTTTTATTTAGGTTTAATAGAAAGAAATTGTAAAAAATTTGAGTAATTTTTTAATTAAAAATCATTTTATTTGATATATATTTATCAAAAATTATAAATACGCATGTGACACATATACTATTCTATTAGATTTAACAAAAAATTAAATGAAAAATTAATTTTGTTATTACCTGACACATTTTTTCCAAGTAAAAGGACTTGAAAACACATTTTTCATGAGAAAATTGACTTAAAGACACATTTTATAAGCTAGAGGACTAAATGACACTTATTATATAAGTAAAGTGACCATTTTGGCTTTTTATCCTTTTTAGTTTCATATTTAATTAAATGTACCTAATTGGTCTAGTTTTAATTAGTGAATGTAATTTGAGAATGAATAATTTATCTTTTTATATATTATGTATTGCGTTTTATAAAACACGATACAAAAAGTGTCAAAAATACAAAAAATTTTCTTATAAAATATAAAATTTACAAAAAATAATTAACAAAACTAAAAAATAAAAAAAAATATTGTATTATTATTTTATTTTAATAGTATAAAATTAAATTTTAATAGTACAATTTTTTTTAATTTTTTTGGTTAATTGTTTTTTGTAAATTTAATATTTTATGAAATTTTTATGTATTTTTTGGCACTTTTTTGTATCTATTTTTTGATCTAAATATGATACCTATAAAAAATGTGATACATAATATCTAAAAATACAAATAAAATCTTGTTAAATTGTATTCATTATTTAAAATTGGACCAATTAAATATCTTTAATTAAATAAAAGACCAAAAAAGTACCACTTTGAAAAAAAAGGTATAAATAAATACCTTTGTTAAATTGATGACCAAAAAGTATCAAATCCTTTCACATAATGTATATATCCGTGCAAACTACAATTCATTTAATCACACATATAATATCTCCTTAAATGTTTTTAATACAATTAATATCATGTTTAATGCACCATATTAAATAGTTTGAATATATTTGTATTAAATTGAATTGTATTATAATTAATCTGTACAATATTTAATAATAAACTGTGTAATCTAGTTGGATAAAATTGAATTATAAATTTTTTGAATAATTTTTTTTATTATAAAATTCATTTAAATAAATATTTAATTCATTTTATATTTTTATTACATTTTAAAAATAAAAAAAATTAATTTTTAAAATGTAAGTTAAGTGTCACGTACAGTTTATACCCACACTCTTTAATCATACAAAATTTTTATATAAAAGTACTATTTTTATATTATACGATATAGTCTGATTTCACAGCCAAATGTATGACTATATAAAAATTATATAGTCAAAATTTTTAATATTGTATAAGGAACATACCGTTAATGTCACAAATTAACACTAGTATATCTTTATTTTCAAGAAACACCAACATTCTTTTAACCAAAAACGTGCTACAGCTACTACTGTCATAAAATTGATTAATGTAAATTCGTATTTCATAAACCAATCTCATATTAAAAAAAAAAAAACCTACTGTCGCCCTTCAAATTTTTTGAGCTCAAAGTAAGACGATGTCTTTCTTTTTCATCCCTCGGTTTGCAACTTATAACCTTGGAAAACAACCTCGACATGAACACTACCTCTGGCACCGCATAGCCAACGAGTACGACTCGAGTACGCTAGTATAAGAGAACAAGAGAAAGTCCTGCTTCCTTTCTTCTCTTTGTTTCTTAAGTGTCCCTTTGGCTTGTCCAATGCTCAAATTACTTATGTGATCTGTCAGTTGAGCAAATCGTCTTGAACTTGAACTATTAAGGCTGCATGATACTCTGCAGACTATAAATTGCACTAATTTCTGTAAAGGGTGAAATGGAGATTGTACTTGAAAATAGTTTAGTTGGGATGAGGTTACAAATGTCACAATATGTTTTATTTCAAGAATTATATTGATATCCTCTACACTTTGTACTATATAAGTAGAGAACAGTAGAGATGCATTGTGATTAGTCATGTTTTTCAGTGTAAACAATAAACGGGCTTCAACAAAGGTGTTCAATAGCTTTCTCTTTCTTCTTCTTCTTTGTTGTTTAATTCAATTCAGTTCTTCATTTTCCTGTTTGATTTTTCATTTAAATTTGTTAGGATTCTTTAGTATTTCCCTATCATAACCATCGTTTAGAAGATCGTCGGATCTGAAGAACCAGAAATGATGAAGAAAATTAATTTTAGCGTATTTGAATTTGGAACACCTTGTTGGAATCCTATAAATGGCAATTCACTTTTCATCAATCCTCAACTCCCCTATTAGGGCTTCCACAATAATATATTGTTGTCTGTAAACCAAAGTCTGTTCATGTTGTTCCTTGCCTCCAGTATATAATCAAATTAAGTTGCTCTGTAACCTTAAACAAGCAAACTAAGTAACAATGCAGAGAAAAATCTTAATGTTTTGCTACTGATTAGTCCCCCACAGCATGTTAACTAGAAGCACTGTTCCTTCACAATGTTGAAGTGAAAATCAACCAAGTCTTACATTGATAAAATATCAAAGAAAACATGTATTTATAAGTGTATGAGTCAATCTTACTTATTGATTTAACCTTTTTAGGATCAGAGCTCACTCATGGGAGCTATATTCGGCATATTACAACTTGAGTTTCAAGCCTTTTTAAAGGATCTTCATTGAGGCATTTGAATGAACACCTATAAAGAACTTTAATAGAACTTACATCATTGTGAACTTTAGTATGCTATCAAAAGTTAAGCAATGTGACCAAAAAGACAAAAAAGTTATAATTAAGCATTGTTAAATTTGAAAAGGTTAATCAAGTACCCTCTTACATGTAAACCATCCAACTCTATCATGTTATAGGAGAAATTATTGATTACACATGGACTAACCGGTGGTGGTCACAAATCACAATATATATAGGTGAGATAGAACAATAGGAATTATAGACTTGTACATTTTCTTTCTCCTTTCTATCTATCATCACTCTCTCTCTATGGATTAGATACGAGCACAACATTAGCTTTGTCCAGCACCGTTACTTCTTCATATAATAGCTGTTTGGATAAACGTGTTATATGCCTATGGACAATCAACTTATAGATTGTGTTGGATCTCACTTAGCTTGTCAGATAGTTAGCTTACTTAGTTCGTCAGAAAGTCAACCCATGGAGAGTGTTGGATACCTCACGTAGCTCGTCAGGTAGTCAGCACGTGGAGAGTGTAGAACACCTTACTTAGCTCATTAGATAGTCAACTTGTGAAGAGTGGATGACGCACTTAACTTATCAGATAGTCAGCCCGTGTAGAGTGTTGGATGTCTCACTTAGCTCGTGGATTGTGTTGGATCTCACTTAGCTTGTCAGCTAGTTAGCTTACTTAACTCGTCAGAAAGTCAACCCATGGAAAGTCAACCCATGGAGAGTGTTGGATACCTCACGTAGCTCGTCAGGTAGTCAGCATGTGGAGAGTGTAGAACACCTTACTTAGCTCATTAGATAGTCAGTTTGTGAAGAGTGGATGACGCATTTAGCTTGTAAGATAGTCAGCCCGTGTAGAGTGTTGGATGTCTCACTTAGCTCGTGGATTGTGTTGGATCTCACTTAGCTTGTTAGCTAGTTAGGCCGTTGATAATGTGGTCATTTTGCTCAAATCACTCATCTAGTTAGCCCATAGGTTTTGTGCCCATCTTATCCAGTTCATTTATTTCAAAGGTTAAAGGGGCCTATATCTTTAGCTACCGACCATTCGTACACTTTGCTCTGACCGAACCATGTTTACCTGATCCTTCAATTTTGGGTTACTTTTCAAAAGTTACATCACAATTTGTTAGACTGATTACTTTACTACATGTGTATAAGTCTATACATATGTTGGAACCCTCACCTTATAAGGGACCATACATTCATCACTTGTAACCTATTATACAGATTTATCTCTAAACAAATAGACTTTGTGAAACACTCTCTTTTATATCTAAAGCTCTAACACAGCATCCAAAAAATAATAATATAAATGTATACAAAAGAAAAGATGCATGGTCCTCACCGACAAGGTATTCAGACATACACATCAGTCTATCACATGCATCGTAGGTTTGAACAAGATGCTAATTTTAGAAATATATGAAAAAGATCACGTCAATTAAAAATAATAAAATCCCACATTAAACTCTTCTACGTGCTTATTTATTCTTTATTTTCTCCTCAAGTTGTAATTTTCTTTTAACTTCAAACAGTTATTACTGATAACATGTATAGGAATTTCGATCGGATTTTTTTTAAAGAAATAATATCTCTCTACATAGAATCTTCCCAATGGCAATGGACGTACAATATTATATGGAAATAATATACATAAAAAGTGAATATGAAAAATCAAGTAACAGATTTTTATTTCAAATGAAAGATGCGGAAAAATCACCGACAGAAGAAAACTAAGTAACAGATCGCACAAGCTCTCACATGGGTCTTGCTCTAATTCTATGTACAGAAACCGTCATTCCCAGCCTGTACGTATCGTCTCCGTACTTGTTCTTCATGTACGACGTGAGATAACGCGTTTAATTTCTAAGTTATGTTGTTTCACTTTTTTTTTTTGTTTTTGTTTTGAAAATTTTATGAATTATTAAATTTGTTCCTAATTAGTTATTTTTATTATATACACCGACAACCTGTGTGTTGAATCTATAAAATGATGTCATTTTCTTCAACAATTCTAACTATCAACTGTAGGTAATTTGGAAAACGTAAGTGAAAAAGAAATTTGTATGGTATTTGGAATTATTAAAGGTTGAATAATGGTAGTTTTCGGAAGTTCTTGGGGGTTTTATATTATGTCATGTTTTCTTCTTTGTACTTATAGCTTTGAAGATAATGGTCAATTTAGTGGCTGGCTCAATGCTCATGCAACTTTCTATGGAGCCAACCAAAACCCCACAACACTTGGTCAGTATCAATATTTTTATCTTTATTATTATTGGTTGAATATTTTCCCTGAATTAATTAATTTATTGAAAAGGTTTATTATCGATCCTTCACAGTAGTACAAGTCAATTAAAGTTTAAAACGCTATTTTGTTGTGATAATGAATTATATATTTATTATAATTTAGGAGGAGCATGTGGATATGAGAACACCTTCCATGCCGGGTTTGGAGTTCACACAACAGCCTTGAGTGGCACACTATTCAGAGGTGGTGAGGCTTGCGGTGCTTGCTACAAAGTCATGTGCAATTACAAATTAGACCCCAAGTGGTGTCTACGACACCGTATAGTAACGGTTACCGCCACTAATTTTTGCCCTCAGAACAACAATGGAGGGTGGTGTAATCCCCCTCATCAACACTTTGACATGTCCATGCCTGCTTTTCTTCGCATTGCTAGACAAGGCAATGAAGGCATTGTCCCTGTCATTTATTACAGGTGCGTATTATTAATTAAGAGGCTGAGCTAGGTTAATCATGATTAATATATACTAATTATTATTTTATTTTTTTAAAAATAAAAAAAAGAAAGAAAAAGAAAAAGAAAAAAGTGAAATTAATAAAATAAAATTGTAAATGTATGAAATAGAGTGGCATGTAAAAGAAGAGGAGGAGTTCGTTTCACAATGAAGGGACATGCATATTTCAACATGGTGATGATAGCCAACGTGGGTGGGAGTGGTGATATTAAAAATGCGTGGATTAGAGGGTCCAGAATGAGAAGTTGGGTTCCTTTGCATCGGAATTGGGGTGCCATTTGGCAAACTAGTGTTGATCTCCAATGGCAAAAACTATCCTTCAAGATCACTTTGGTTGATGGCAAGACACTTGTCTTCTTCAATGTTGCTCCTTCTACTTGGAGATATGGACAAACCTTCTCTTCCAAAACCCAGTTTATCTGATCTTAATTTATTAATCATCACTTAAAAATATCAACAACTCATCAGCTTAATTACATATGTGTCCTAGAACAAATTAAAAAGCTTTTTGATGGTTTATGGGCATCAATATAAATTTATTTACACTACATATATATATATATATATATATATACATTGCACCAAAACTTGGGAGCTATTATGTAATGGTGACTTGCTAATTTGATTCAAATAATTATAGATGCATGCGTGTAGCATGTTCAAGAATAATAATTATCTACTTTATATTAATTTCAAATTTTGTTTGTGCTTCAGTTATATATCAGTCATACTTTATATAAACAGTTCAATTGTGAGTACTCTTGCAATGCGACCTGTTTTTTAAGTTACTAAAGTTGTATTTTAGACGAGGAAATTATACCAAATAATGTAAAAAATTTTATTTTTTAATATTATAAATAAATAAATTAAATTAAATTACAAAAAAATAAGAACTATAAATTACAATAAAATAAATACAAAAAAAAAAAAAAGATGATTGAAGCTCGTATACGATTTCTTTAAATAAATTTTTTTTCCTCACAATGGGTGTTTGAGATTAAGAAAAAAATACCGCATAAGGCCCATCAAAATTGGACAACATTTCTGTCCGCAAGTGCGGGCCCGCGATTAGAGTTCCGAAGTTTTTGGCTTAAAATCCTAGGATTTGCACCCCTTGAGAGCATACGTGGAAAGAGCTTTCATGCTACACAAACTTACCTCATATAGGAAAACAAATTATATGTAAAGCATTTCATGTGTTAGTGTTTTTTTCATGTTGGACAAACCAAAAATTAAAAGATTTTTCCTCCTTAATGAATGAATTTTGAGACACAATTTCTCATTCACTTCAATATCATTTTGAATATATAAATATATTATTTCAAAGCCCTCACAGAAAAGAATCCAAATCAATCACGACTCTATAGTTATACTAAATAGATTTTACTCAAAATAATGCATCAAAATAATATTTAACCATAAATTTAAATACCTATTTTTTATCGTGTTGATATGTTTGTCTAAATTTATAATAATTTAGTATTCTAAATTTTAATGGTGAAAATATAAAAAGTGGGGGAATATTTTTAATTTTTTACCTTCTTTTTCTTTCATATTAATGTTGTGCTATCAGTTAGAATTGTTAATTTAGAATCAATAAATAGTTCCGGTTGAGAAATAATTTGTTATAAATTATCAGTATTTCAGTAACTTTATCGATGGAAAACTAATAAATTATGTTAATCATTTATGAAAAGTTTTCAGCGGTGATTATTACTAATCAAATTATGTTAAAAGGAGTTCTTATTTATTAGTTTTGAAAGTAAATTAATCACGGCTTTTCTAAAATGAAAACAAAAAAAAAATTAAAATCGAAATGTAAGAGATAATATTTCTCTTTATACAAAAGGATGTTATTGTCCTACTATTGGGAAGCTAATGAAACCCAAATAAAATATACTGTCGGTCTACCAGATATAAATAGAATATTGGTACATGTAATATGCCATCATTTTAACTTGTAATTTCATATAAATTGAAACAAATAAAATATAAAAATATTTTTTATATAAAAATATAAAAATATTTATATAAAATATTTTTTATCATAACTTAATATATATAATTTATATAATATAATATAATTAATTTATATTAATAAAATGTTTTATAATTATTTATTTATTTTATATTTTTAATTTTAATTTTAAATTTAATTAATAATTATTACATTATTTAATATAAATAATACTATCTTTATATGAAACGGAATTGGAAAACTAAATTTATTCGGCCATAAAATTTAAATAAAAATCCTAGCAAAAACAAATATGAAAATAAATAAATATAATAATTATCATCGATAAATAAGCATAACAATTAGATTAATTTATTTGTTTGCACAATCACGTTCAAAGAGCAGCCAGCCAGCCACCTTGTCCTTAACCATAATTGACACTTTTTCTTTTTATCCCTCAAAAGTTCCAAATTTGTTTTCTTTTTCCTTGTGTCGGGAGATCGATCTATAAGGCTTAATTCCTTCATCTCCGATGGACCTAAGAAAGAAATAGAACCATTTGAGATTGCTTATTGAAAAATGGAGTCGGAAAACGCCTCGAAATCGAGTTCCGAAAGTTGTGGTGATGTTGGTAGCAAGAATCATGAGACCCAGGTGTTGTTGAATGTCTATGATCTCACCAACGCCAACAATTACACATATTGGTTCGGCTTTGGAATCTTCCACTCCGGTATTGAAGGTCTGAACATTTACGCTTTCCCCATCTTTTTTTCGCGTTAATTGTTTTCTCCAATTGGCTCTGGGACGTTTTATGTCTTATCGTTATGTAGGATATTACTTTTTAGCATATTTTGATTTCTTGTATTTGTATTGTGTATTTATTGAGAAAAACTGCTACGGTTATTATATTTTATTTTCTTGTTCTTGTTCTTTTTCTGTGCATTTTTTATTATAATGTGGATGTGTGTGTTTCTAACAAGAAAGATTCCTGATACCCTTTAATTATGGTTGAAGCTGTTTGGTTATAAGATGTGTGTTACTCTTCCAGGCTTGGTATTTATGCATCCACTTTATGAAATCTGAAGATTATACACTAAAGTTTTTCCAAATTCTAATTGAATACACCCGTAAATTATGAACCTTTTTGTCTCATGAAGCCCGCTTGCTATTTTGTACTTCCCTCCGGTTGTACTAGATGGTTAAATGCAAAATTAGCTTAGGGAATTTTCATCTCAATCTCATCCTTGGATTCTTCTTTTCTTCTTCTTGTAAATGGGCTGTTAATTTACATAAATTGCAAGAAGATAAGCTAGTTATTAGTATGACAAGTCTACATGATAGCGTGTATTGCCACTGCTTAGTTTACCATCAAGTCAGTTGTAAATTCAAGACGTAAATGCTGCAGGATAATTCAAGTTATTTGACATCAAAAGACTTGGTAGCTTCACTTGTAGTTTAGAATTTGAAAACGACTATGTTAACCAAAAAATTTGGGGTTTGATGCTCTGTTTAAGTAAGAGAAAAGCTGATAATTGTTTATTGAATCAGCGTTAAAAGCAAAATGTAGAATCTTCTGTTGAAAAGTGAAAAACTATTGCATCTCTTCATTTTGTTTGACAGTCCACGGTAAGGAGTATGGTTTTGGAGCGCATGACTTTCCAATTAGTGGAGTTTTTGAAGTGGAACCGAAGAGCTGCCCTGGTTTTATTTACAGATGTTCAATCTCTCTGGGTCTTATAAATATGCCAACCACTGAATTTCGGATGTTAATTGAAAACGTGGCTTCAGAGTATCATGGGAACACCTATCACCTCATCTCCAAGAATTGTAACCATTTTACAGATTACTTGTCATGGAAGTTAACAGAAAGACGGATTCCTGGATGGGTGAATCGACTTGCTCGTCTAGGTAGGAAGCGTCTGATTATGAATGTGCACTTGCAGTTACATATGAACGTGAAACAGTTTGTTTCTTGCGATTATTCTATTTTTATTAACGTGAGGATACTATGGATGTGAACTGAAGCCACACGGTGTCTGTTTCTCATGTTTGCTTTTCTTGTTGGAATTCCAGGTGCTCTATGCAGTTGTCTGCTTCCTGAAACTCTTCAAGTAACTACGGTTAAACAACTGCCTGAATATCACGAATGTGCTGGTCAGTAGTTTTTTGAGTTTGCAATTTTGCTTGTGCACAAACATTTATTTACAAATGTTAAGACTTATAGGACATAATATTTTGATTTATTTAGAGGTAGATGGTATTGGATCTCCAACAAGTCTCCTGACTCCTTGTGAATCAGCAGAAGTAGATGATGATCAAGAAAAGCACTTGCTTTCCCCATTGGCGGGACTTTCCCTTTCATCTGCAAATGGGGATTTGTCCTTCATTAAAGAGAGGTTCACAGGTGAAACTTTTGTTTCTCTTGTTCCAAATGAGTGGCGTGAATTTCTTTATACATATAGTAGTTTCATTTAGAGATTTTTTTTTGTTCAACGAAACAAACTACATGCTCCTGAACAATACTTTGTATATGCAGACGTAAATCCAGATGATTGTTTTGACTTGGAAACTGAAACTAGGGCTGTTGCAGAGTAAAGAAACATCATTGTTTGGTGGAAATATTAGTTCTATTGTTGGTACGCTGACAGGTGGGAGTTTGGGTGCTGAAGATAATCTCGTCAGAAAACAGCATCAATGAATCAAAGATGATAGTGATTGTTGAGTAGGATCTCTAGATGGGAAGCTTTCTATAGAGATTGCGGCTTCCTAGCCAGTGGCAATTTATGAATGACATTTGACAATTTTCGGAAATTTTTTAGTGAGTGTTATTTTGATTCAATGTTACCACAATGATTGCTGTTGAATGATGATGATATAATCTAATATATTCCCTTTACCTCTGAAAATCACAAGCATGAAAGGTTTCTGTGAATGCTACCTGTATAGTAACTGTTTAGCACAGACGATGCTTTTTCTTCACTTTTTGTCCACTTATACAACAAATAATATATGTTCAACTATACAACTGAGAATAAATATAAAGAAAAAAAATGTGTTTTTGTTATAAAAAAAGAAAAAAGAAAAAAGAAAATGGGTGACAAATCTTCCAATCATTTCAGATATTTGAAAGTAACAAGCTTTGCTAGATTAGTCTTTCTTCAATAAACAACTGAACTTGCTTACCAACCCCAAAAAAAAAGAGGGGGAAGAAAGAAGAAAGAAAAGAGAAATGATGGTAAATCTCTTTTGTATGATATTTTTTATGAAATTATTGACTGTACAGAAGGATATCAGTAACAGATATTTTTATTTTCCGTTCAACCAATGGCTGAATTTCAAATTACACTTTTAACAAAATCATGGAAGTGCTTATAACCCACCAACTTGGTTCTACGAATCTATGCTCTAATCAGCCACAATATGAAGCAACTGGGTAAGGCTATTCAAATTTAATTATCGTAGTTTCAGTGATCCATCCTCTCCATACAACTTCCAAGACGTTTTGCATGATATTTCGAGTCGTCTTGATAGTTATTCCAAATTTGCATGTTGCATTATGAGATGCTGTCAATTCCCAATTTTGAATTTACCCAAGCACAGACCTCGTCCATTTCTTCAGGAATTGTGTAGTGGCCAAGCCTGCACAATCCGACAAATGACTTGAGATTTTACTCATTTACCAAAATATAAATGCAATAGTATGTCCAGAATCATACCCATTATAGGATTTGAACGTCAAGTCTTCAAAGCCAAAAGAACTCAAGCCCTGTGAAGATTTCTCACCAAATTTATAAGGAACTACATCATCAACTGCAAAAATTAACTGAATGTCAGTGCATATATCCGCTGCTTAAGTGAACTGCAAAGCATAGTGATTCGTGGACAACAGAGATGAGATTGTAGCAAAGATATGGATCAGACTGCTGACATGCAACGATTAAAAATAAGTTCTCCTATGATTTAAATTCTAATGGTTGGGTTGGCTCTAGGGAAAATTGAACCATCAGTTTCCATCCCCTCCCCGAGCTCAAGGAAATAATGGAAAAAAGGTCATGTAAGATGTCATACTTTGCACACGGAAGCCATCCACTCCGTCCAACAATGTAACAAAAAGAATGACTAACCAGAACTCATAGAAGGCCCAGTGAAGCCAACAGTAATTAACTCCCCAAGAAGTATAGTACTGAACAAATTCTAACACCAGTGATTTATAAATCAGAAACCCCGCATTAAAAAAACTACAAATGTCAGATTTTTCAACTAATTCCAGACATAGACAAAACAGATCATGTATCAAAGCAGTCAAATTATTTACCAAACTTAGATTTATTTTGTTTTTAAGATTTAAAGACATGTATTAGTTTAGAGGGATAGACTCATATACGGTTTAACCTTATCAAACTTAATTATGCTTTTGCAAGATGGTAATACTACATTACATACCCGAAATGTTTATAACCATTATAACACCTAAAACTTTAACTGCTCAAACTCTCAATCCCCCATAAATGCCAAACTAAAATCCTAGAGACCTATTATTTCGTCAATCAGCATTTTGAATACCTGTTCAGTATTCACATACAACTTATTTATTTTTCTCTGGTATAATTTTTTATATAACACAAACTCACACACTTGTACTCCGACTCGAATCGCATACCTGACTTTATGACAGTGAGTCGGCAAAAGTAAAGCTGCTTTACATAGGTAAGTAATGAAAATTCTGACAGTATTATAACTAGCTGTTATGTTTTTTGTGACCTTAACAGCGAAAAATATTTAAATAACTAAATTATTTATTTTAAAATTATTTTATGTATACTAATATAATTATTAATAATTATAAATTATTTTAAATAATTTATAAAAGAATAAAATTGATTAAATAAGTATGTATTATACTTAAGTTTATAATAATTTAGATAAAATATATTTATATTGTGTGATAGATTTATGGGTTAATTGTAATCATAAACTTAAACTAACCTATTAATTTTAATGTTATGTATTTAGTTCTATTATAAATAAAAATTTTATAAACTAGAGTTATTAAATCACTAAATATCTTGAGTGCAGCCGTTTTCCTACACACTAAATTAGATATATTATTGAAGCATTAATATAAAATAATAGCATCTATTACTAATTAAAGAAACTAATATGTATATTACCTTCCTATGTTATATTATTAAAATAAAATTATTATTCGACTATATTTTTAACAATTATTATAAGAGCCATTTATTTAAATTATATAACTGTGCAATGATCGGAGTGTGAATACTGTGTTTTTTTTTTTTTTTTTTTCCGTAATTTCAAGAAATCAGTTAAACAATGTCAACGTCTAATTCAAGCCATTTTTCTTACATTTTAAAACTTATAATAACAAAAATAATATTTTTATATTTAAATTATATATTTTTATAATTAAAAAATATTTTTTACATTATTTTCTTTAAGTGATCATTAAATTAAATTGTAATAATTTAAATTAATTTAATATTAAATTTTTAATTTTATAAATTTAATATTAAACGTTCAATATTATTAAATATTATTTTTATTATTATAAATTTTAAAGATAATAATAAAAGACATTGAGCAATATTATTTTTAATAATACCGTTTAATAATAAACGTTAAATAATATCGTTTAATAATAAAAGATAATAATAATTTTTATTATAAATTTTTAATTGTGATAAACGTTCAATTATTTTTAATAATTTGTTTTAATATTGTATATCGGAGAAAAGACAACAACAAAAAAAATGACGATAAAAGATATTGTTTACGGATCGTCCGCTTTTCGCCCCTTTTTTTTTAAAAACGGTGAACATGAAAAATACAAAGTGCGTACCGGTTTTCAATAGCCGGTTTTTAAAAATATATATATAATGCCAACTGCCGGCATTAATTGGAAAAACACTTCCCAATCTCTACTAGAATTTTTTCAACACGACTGTACAAAAGTTATGAGTTTAAAAAAGAGATAAGATATAAAATAGTGATTGAACGTAAAAAATGAAAAAAATATTGAGTTCTTAAAATGGATTTAAAGAATTTAAATTTATCTTCTTCTTTTTTTTTTTTAAATGTGCTCACTTTTCAATGTGGAAAAAAATTTCCTAAATTCTAATTCAATATTTATGCAAATTATATATTTTTAAAAAATTAAATTTAAGTATAATTTTTAAAAAGATGGAACCTAAAATTTATTAATGTAAAAAAAATGTATCTTAAGTGCAAAAAGAGTACACTGAAAAGATATTGCATGTTAATTGGTTATGGCTTTTGAAGCTTTTGTTATAGGTTGCCAGTCAAAATTCAATTAACTTTGCAAACTCTTAAAGAATTGCATTGCATTTCCAGATAATCTCAGTATATTCTTCTTATGACGTGCTTTGGGCAGCAGATACATTTGCCTAGAACATATTAAGGAAAACCTTAAATGGTGAATGAAAATAAGTTAATAATAATTAGGGAAACTTTGACCTATCTTCCAGATAGAGTTGACATTGCAAACGATGAATACGATGACGATGAGGAGGAGGTACGATCACTATCTGCTTGACGGATAGTGAATCTAGCAACATGTTGCCTATGATCATCAACACCGCATGGAGTTTCATCGTCCATTGACAACAAATCGACGATGACCATTTGTGTATCCGGTGGTTCTTCAACCGCCACGCGACCTTCTAGCATCTCTACCACAAGTGACATGGTAGGTCTCAGCTTAGCCCTCTCTTGAATACACCACAAAGCTATATAAACCAATCTCTTTACCTCCCTTTCATTAAAATTATGACCACCACTCTCTTGTATTAGTAGTCTTTGATCAACAACTTCCATAATCTTCCCTTCTCTCATTCTCTCATTCACAATTTTGGGAAAATATTGCCATTTATTGGTAGACTTATTATCCATTTCCTCAAAGTTAACATTTTTCCTACCCCCAATCATTTCCAAAAGAACCATCCCATAACTATAGACATCAGATTTCTCAGAAATACCATGCTCTAGTAACCACTCAGGAGCTAGGTAACCTCTAGTTCCCCTAATGGTTGTCATAATTCTACTCTCATCTTTTCCCACTAGCTTTGAGAGACCAAAGTCTCCCACAACTGCTCTGTAATTCACATCAAGAAGTATGTTCTCTGGCTTGACATCAAGATGTAAGATTCTTGATCTGCAATCATGGTGTAGATAACAAAGTGCCTTCGCAACATCAATGGCTACCTTGTATCTCAAATCCCAAGATAAGCAACCACCAGGTCTGTTTTGTCTGCGTTGACTTTCGCTTCTTGGGAAAATCCAACAATCTAAAGACCCATTTGGAATAAAGTCATAAACAAGAAAACGAGATCCTGAAGGAACAGAGCAATACCCAATAAGGCGTACAAGATTCACATGTTGAACACTTGCAATTGCTGAAACTTCTGCTCTGAATTCTTTATCTCCACGTTCTTCTCCATTGATGCGTTTCACTGCCACAGAAGTGCCATCACTGAGAATCCCTTTGTAAACTGAAGCTGAACCTCCTCGACCCAATAAAGTTTGGAATTTATTGGTTGCTTCATCTAACTCTTTGTAGTGAAACTTTGTTGGAACCCCTGCAACTTTTCTTAAGAAACTGTACTCCAGTCGAAGCTCTTTGCCTTCGGAAACAAATTTTGATTCTAACAACTTTCGTCTGCGGTTGTAACGATGTCTGATCGTAAGGCATGCAAAGACTGCAATGATTACTGTAATCCCTGCACCACAAATGAGAAAGAAATGTTTGGAGAGCTTGAGAAACAGACCAGCAACAATGATGAAGATTACAAGAAGTGAGACTGAGGATGCTGCTATTATGTTTACTTTCTTGTCTTCCATTAATGAAGTTTCATTTTGGTTCTCAAGTTCGGAGAGAGGAAAGAAAACTCGACTCCCTACATGTAAATGTGCTTTGTGTGGAAATAGAGCAGTTGTTGTTTACACTTCTCTCTTTATTTCTTCCTCTTTTTGGGTTCAACATGCATTATTATATTGCTAAAGTTTAGAGTTGAGATCTGTTTCCATCTTCAGATCGGCAAAGAGTAGAAAATGTGATAGAAACATTCAAGCAGCCCACTGTGTTTATTTATTTATTTATTTATTATTATTATTATTATATATATTTAAAAGGCTACCATTTCAAGCCTTTATTTTGGGTTTGTATTCGGCCAATTGTTTCTTATATAATTCCCTTATCTATATTATTTTAAACGGTTTCTTCATCTATCATTCTATTGGGCAAAGATAAATGTTGATCGATCATGTCAATGATATCAAAAATGCCATTCATGTTTGAAATTTGACTTATTTACATGTACTTATTTTAAAAGTGTTTTTAAGATAAATCGTTTGTAATAAAGTGGTTAAATAAGTTATTTGCATAAAAATTCTAAAACTATATTACAGTGTTACTTTAATGATTAATTTAATCTTAATCTTCTAAAAAGTGAAAAACCTAAAAACTGAGCTCTGGTAGGGTTTAGGAAATTTCTAGTGGTTATTGTCCCTCTTTTGCTATTTTCAATCAGCTCTCTACCTTATGGCACATCCTTGAGTGACGTTGTTGGTTACTGTTCCTCTTTTGCCATTTTCGATAAGCTTTTCCTCTTTTGCCATACTCTTGTGGTCCTTCTGGTCTTCGTGATAGCTAAAAGGGAGAAGGGTGCTAGTTTTTGAATCTCTAATTTTTTTATCTTCATATTTGATTTGTGGCCTTTCTGTGGCTTGATCATTGAGACAAAGTGTTCATTGTCACTTTCTACTTGTTCTAAGCAGCACGTTTGATTCTCCTTGGGCATCGTTCTTCCAAAAATTGGCCAAATTGTTCCTTCTTGGTGTGATTGCTATTCGATCATCATCGCTCTCTAACTTCTCGCTTCTCACTACTGGAGATAAATTGTTCATTGCTTGAAGAATCTAAGTGATTTGTTCTTGAAGCCCCTTGTTTGATTTTGGCATAGAAATAGCTTTGGAAATCGAGGATGAAGATGAAGATCCTAATGGAGCCTACTATCTCTAGAGGATTTTGATGCGTCTAAATCTGTATTAGTCTCTTTCTTTTTTTTTTTTGATTATGTGGTGGCTGCATTTGAAGGCCCTATTCATGTGTCTATTCTTGTTGTGTGGTAGTTGATTGTGTGTTTACTAAACTATTTTGTTATATTATGTTTTGGAGTGTGTTTGTAAGTATTTGTGGTGTTTGTTTAGGTGTTGTTGCTTTTATAGTGATTGCTGTTGTGGAGTATATTTTTTGAAACTCTATTAGCGGTGGTGCTCGCTAAATAACTTGTACTCTATGAGGTTTGTAGGATGATTGATTTTAATGGTTTTCCCTTTGAGTAATTGTTTTACTTGAGATACGGCAAATTTGCTTGGCCACTTGTGTTATCGGTTGTGATTGATTGAGTTTTGTTGTTTGTTTAGATTTTTCAATAATAGCTTCTCATTTTTTTAAGGAAAAAAAATCTTCTAAAATGTAAAGAATTACTTACTAATATTTTAACGTTATAAAAATATCGACCTCGTACGTTAAATCTTAAGAAAATGTGTGGCCTTTTAAAAAATATGGTGAACTTTGCTGCAAAGTAGTGAAAAGTAATGGTACTATTTGTGCTTTGATTTCGTAAAACTCCTTGAAATTTTGTGAAATTGCAATTCAGTCCCTACACTTTGAAAAAACACTATGATTTTTTTTTGGTCGAAAATACGCTATTAAATTTATGCATTTGAATTTAACTTGTTAATTTTGACTATGTGAAAGGCAAATGGATAAAAATGTCAAAAAAAATTTCTTAAAAAAACTTCACTATAAAAATTAAGATTTGGCAAATTTTTTTTAAATTTTTTTAAATATAAATATAATTATAAAAAATAAAATATCAAAAATTTAATTTAATTCATTACATATTTTCAAACTTTGACATCATAGTTTTCATATTTATGCAAGTTTGTCTTATTTTGTAGTTAATATGTTATCAACAAAGGAAAAAATTGCAAACTTGAGGAATTTATTATTAAAATATTTAAAATGATATTTTTGTTCATTATTTGAGAAAAGAACATACTATTTTCAAGTACAAGATATTGTGATCTGATATATATATATTGTATTAAAGTATGTTTTAAAGTAATATTTATACTAAATGAAATTTATGAATAAATATATAAAATTATTGTTGGTCGATTAAACATAAACTTTTGTTAAAGCCCGATAATCTTCTATGATACACGTGACTTGGGATAATAGTAATGTATTCTCTAGTCTCCCGCAAGAATTTAGGAAAATGCCAATTGTAAGAATGTGATTTGATCAAGTCATTTTCCTGGATTATTTATTTATTTATTGTTGTAGCCCTTTAGAAGGAGTATGGGCCGACGACTTATACTCCTTTTTTTAATAATGCTTTATATTATCACAATTTTAATTGATAAGAGAATTTTTTATTAGATACAATTTTATAGATTTAATTATATTTATTAATAATACTATAATATGTTATAACATTTTTTGAAATAAAAAAACATAACATTTGATTAATAGGTTGCAATAGTTGGGTAAATACCTTTTAGCAAAAAATACATTAAATAGTTACAATTTTTGGAAGTAAACTAATGTTTTAAATGGTTGTGACTTAAGTAAAAGGACATGACTTTTTGCAAAGTTGTAATTGTTATAAACAATTGCATTTGTTTTAAAAAACATAACTTTTGAAAAAGTCACAACACATGAAAGAGTTGTAACCTAATTAAGTGAGTGCATGAAATTCTATAAATAGACCATTCATTTAGGCCATTTGAATAACATAGAGAGAAGAAGAAAATGAAGTTCAAGATGTATAATAAATATTCTCTAACATTTTTTATAACAATTTATGTATAAATAAAGTTAATAATCTAAATACCGCAGATTTAGAATATTAAGTATTTTGAGTTCACTTTAAAGTCAAAGGTGTTCTTAGGTTGTCTTCTTGAATGCATACCGTCGACAACAATAGATTTCATTATATCCTGGATGCGTATTTGTTGAACCCTAATGCATCATCAAATTGGTGGGAGCAAATAGCACCTTAAGGACAGCGACTTAAAATTATGTCTTGAAACCAAGTTTAAAGGTTGTATTATTTATAATATTTTTTAGTATCATATTTGAAGATTATGAAGATTTGACTTAAAAATCGTAAAGATTAACATTTAACAACAAATTCAAGAAAATTTCTCCAACAATCTTAAGACGCTATTTTTGCCAATTGAATTTGTTGTTAGCATCACGAATTGTAAGATATTTCTAATTTTTAATAATTTGTTTGTGGGGCATAATTATGACTATGAAATTGCATGAATCATTTTGAATTTGATATCATATTAAGAGCATGCATGTTGAAATTAAGATAATGCATATATGTATAGTTATATGCACAAATCAAATTTTATGAAAATTGATTAAAATATAAAATTAAATATTATATATTTTAATTGGTACATATTATACATATAACATGTATGTGTTAAATAGCCATGACTTTTGGTGGTATCGTGATTATTGGTGAAAGATCATAAACCTAACAAAAAGTTATGACTTGATGAAATGTTGTGTATCATTGATAAAAAGTTATGATTAATGAAAATGTTGCAACCCTCGGAGAGGAATAATGACTTTTGAGAAATGTCGTGACTTTTGGTAAAACTTGGTGATTCTTGGTAAAAAGTCACGATATTCGATGAAGGATCGTGACACTTAGTAAAAGATGATGTCCCTTTGTAAAATGTCATTACTCTTGGTGAAGAGTTATGACACTTGGTGAAAAGACACGACCTTTGGTAAAAAATTGTGACTTTTAGTGAAGGGTTATAACTCTTGGAAAAGGTCATGACTTTTGTTGAATGGTCGTGATTGTTGGTGAAGGGTCGTGACTCTTGGTGAAAAGTCATGATATTTGGTGAAGGGTCGTGACTCTTGGTAAAAAGTCCTAACTTTTGAAAAAGATCATGACTCTTGGTAAATGGTCAAACTATTGATGAAGAGTTATACCTCTTGGTTAGAAGTCATGATACTTGGTGAAAGATTGAGACCTTTAGGAAAAGGTTGTGACTATTGGTAAAAGCACTCATTTAGGAGTGAAAATAAATTTTAATATCTTAGAAATAATATAGAAGAAGAATATGAATTCCCTAATTTTGATTTATTACTAAGAGAGTAATCAAGTTAATATAGTAGGTGAGCTATGTTGTGGGATCCTAGAAAAAACAAGCTTGTAGGTGCATATGTTCTACCTAGGTAATTAACATGATTATCCTAGCTTCATGTAACATAGAAGCTAGATGATTAAGAATCATGGTTGTAAGTATTCCTCTATGATTTAAGGTAATATATCTTGTATAGTTGTATGTGTACACTAATAAGATAAGTTCTTCTTTTTAATGCATGTAACCAGATGTAATGTGAATAACTGATACATGAATTTCATATACAATTATCTATGATTGATGCTTATGATAAGAGCATTATTTTATGAAAAGTAATGAAGAACTTGAAAAGTCCCTGATGATAAAAAGCCTTGCAAGAGACATGGTTACATATTAATATAAAGGAGATGAGACGGAAGTCAACCTTAAATAAATCACCAATGATGGAAACTCAACCCAACACTTGAAACATCAAGATCTTGGATTCAATGAACCAAAGTACATCATATGTTTGTGATTGCAAGCACACTAATAAATAAATAGGTGTCTCAAAGGAAGATGTGCTTGGTACACATAATTGAACGAGGATGATAAGCTATTTAGCTTTTAATGAACTTATAACAAAATTTTCTATGAGATACTTTAATTATGTAGATATCCTTGATAAGTTCACATATGTGAGTGTTGGAGTTGGTGACATCTTTTATGTAGTTTGGTTGGCTACTAGGACACTCATGAAAAATCAAGATATAAGATACAAGGCCAATCCACGTGTCAACAAATAAAAGAACATTGGAGATGAAGAGGGCTTATGTGTGAGACATGCCTGGTTAACCGAATAAGATCGGTGGTTTAAAGGTTTGCCTACTATATTATCTTGGTTAACTTTGATGTGTTTTCACTAAATAAATGTTTAAGTCCAAAAGACACATTTATTTATGCATAAGTCTTCAGAGCATGCTCAAGATAAACGCATTCAAAATTGTTTTCAAAATTATATTTCATTTTTGAAAATGGTGGGAGATTGTTGAAACATATTCTAAAATGAAAAGACATAGCATTTGGCTAAAATGTTGCAATAATTGGGTAAGTACCTTTTGGCAAAAAATACATTGAATAGTTGCAATTTTTGTAAGTAAAATGTTATGTTGAAAGATTGTGACTTAAGCAAAAGGGCATGACTCTTTGATAGGTTGTAATTGTTATGAACAATTACATATATTCTAAAAGATATGATTTTTGAAAAAGTCACAACTTATCAAAGAGTTGTAATTCAACTGAGGGGTGCATGAAATTCTATAAATAAGTCATTCATTTAGGCCATTTAAATAACATAGAAAGAACAAGAAAAGGAAGTTCAAGATGTATAATAAATGTTATCTAATATCTTGAGTGCACTTCAAAATCAAATGTGTTCTTAGGTTGTTTTCGTAAATGCACATCGCAGACAATAATAGGTTTTATTGTATCATGGAGGCGTATTTGCTAAACCTTAGTGTATCACCAAATTGGTGAGAGCAAATAGCGTCTTAAAGACAGCGACTTAAAATTATGCCTTCAAGCTAAGTTCAAATGTTGTATTACTTATAATGATTTTGTACTATCATATTTGAAAATTATGAAATCTTGACTTAAAAATTGTAAAAAACAACATTCAACAATAAGTTCAAGAAAAAATTTTCAACATGATACATTATTTATTATTTATCTTACACTTAAAATAAATAATATATTTTATTTTGTTTTATTTGGACGACCTATACTATGACTTCGAAAATTTGACCTAATCAATTCCCGAGTTGTCCATAACAAATTCCCCAAATTTTGTAGGCCTGGTCAGTGCAACTGATCTACTTGGTATATTCCCAGTAAAAAAAAAAAAGTTGGTATAAACAAGTTACAACTTATATGCGGCTCAACAAAACAAAACAAAAAAGTTACGACTTATATGCGGCCTTAACAATGCACCAACGACCAAACCTTTTAATCTAATACTAACCAAGTAGTATTTTATTCAGAATCTTTTAATAAAAGGACTTCAAAAGCAAGACCGAGTCCTAAATAGAATAGTTAATTACGCAAATAGGACGAAGCTATACCAAAAATATGTAAGCTTGTGATGATATATGGATATGAAGCCTTCAATACCGCGTTTTCTTCAAATGTCCAAACTTATAAAAACATACATATATAAATATTAGGGTAGAAAGGCTGTTAGGAGGCTTTAATTTTTATTATAGAAGGACATAAATTTTATTGTTGTTAAATAGAGTAGAAAAATTCTTACTTAAAAAAAAACCCACAAAAGTCATGCACTTTTTTAAATGGGATCATATGCGAATGCACTTTTGGTTTATCCATATTTATAAGCAGGGCGGAGCTAGAAAATAATGGTTGGGGGGACTAATTTTTATTTTTTATTTTTATATAAATTAAAAAAAAAAAGTAAGAATTATAATAGATTATATTTAATTTAATACTGAATTTTTTATGTCATATTATAATAGAAATATAGAATTAGAGCTCAAAAAATATAAAGTTATTAGAGCTTAAAAATATAAAGTTAACACATTATAATTAATTTATAACAAAAACTAAACAAAAATATAATAAGCTAATAATTATTAGTATTATTCCTAAATAAAATAAATGTATTAATTAAAAAATCTAAGAAAATAGAAAGTTCAATTAAACACACTAAAATTTATAATTGTTAAGACTAAAATAAAAATATAAAAAGTAAAATATGATTGGAAAATTATCAAAAATAATACCCATAAAAATTGTAATAACAAAACTAGCACCCCTATAATATTGAACGTTCAATTTGAACGTTAAATATTGAACATGTCTAAATTATCGTTATTCAATTTTAATTGAACGGGTGCTAAAAAAAAATGACATGTTAGTCATTTTTTTAATTGTAGAAATATAAGTTTAAACACAAGGATTACTAGTTTTGTTATTATAAGTTTCAAGGGGTCTTATTTTTGTTGTTTTTCCAATATAATTTAGAATTTTAATTTTGAGACAATATTTAAAAATATATGTTTATAAATAATATAACACTGACCAATAATAATAAAAATAATAAATTTTTTATATAAAAAGATTTCAAATAAATTCCAAAATATTATTAAAATAAAATGTTAAATAATATAATATTAAATAAAGTTAAAATTTTAGTTGAAATAAAACATGATAAACATAAACTTAAAAATTTTAATATGAAGTTTATTATATACTTATTTTTTTTAATTTTATTTTTATAATGTTGAGTTTAAAGTTAAATATTAAAACTTTTTTTTGGATTATCACATTTAAAAAGAGTTTTCACATAATATATGACTACAATTTTATTTTTGTTACTAATAGTTATCAAATACATGAAAATATATATATATATATATATATATATATATATATTTAACCATTTTATTTACAATTCATATCATTTTTATCCACATATTTGTTAAATATTGTTAATATATTCCAAAATATGTACATAAAAATTATACACAATATATTATTACAAATAAAATATTTATTTAATGCTAAAAATATACATGTAATTAATTTTTTGTAAAAAATTTGGCCGAAACTGCAGCCCCGCCCAGCCCCCACCATCCTCCGCCCCTGTTTATAAGTACATTCTAGAAATTTCACCAAAAATAAAACATTAAAAAAATAGCATTAATATTATAAATTATTGTAAAATCAATTTTTTTAAAATACAGTGCAAACACTTATAATTTAAAAATTGAGATTATTAAGTCTTGAACATAGGACTTCAAGTTTTAGTATCACGTTAGAAGTTATTGTAAAACCAACAATTCTAAAAGCTTAAATTGTTAGAAAAATGGTAAAGTATACTTTTATACATTTATCATTCCCTTACAAGTATTAACTCTATGCATCGTTAAGAGCAGCTCGTCTCTTAGATGAATGATGCCACCTCCTTATGCCCTCAGATTAAATAGAAGCCCCAATTTTTTGCAATGTCAATTATATTTTTAAAAATAAATAATTTATCTTGAATCATTTCTACATATTCTAAAAATATTTCTTAAAATAAAATTTAGGAATATATTAATTTAAAACAAATATCGTATTTAATTCTATATTATTATTATGGATATATTGACATATAATTTTTTATTGTTACAAAATAATACTTGGGTTATTTATTTTAAGAATAAATAGTTAGTCTTTAGTAATATTATTATTATATAAATTTATCAATAATTAATAATATACATGTTATTAACTAATAATAAGAAAGATGAATAATTATTCACTATTAATTTTATTATATAATGAACAAAAAAATTTATATTTTTTAAATCACTATATGTATTCAAGTTTTTTAATAATATTTAATTTTTTCTCAATTAATTGATGTTATACAAAATAAAAATAAATAAGCATTGTTAAAAATATTGTCGTCTTCTTCTTTTTTTATGTTTTTTATAGGCATGCTTTTTTTTTTTTTTTTTTAACGTGTGTCTTCTTATTCTTAAAGCTCAAAATTTATATTATTTATATGTTTATTTTATTCAAAATTCAAGACATAAATGTTTAATTTTATAGATAATTTAAAATTTTTTAAACTCTAAATTATATTTTATCATAATCAAAAGGAATTTAATTTTTTATCAAATAAATATACAAACAAAATTTAATTTAATTTTTATTATTTATTTTTTATATAAAAAATATTTTAATTCATTAATAAATTATTATAGATCGGTGATAATTTGATTTTTATAAAATATTTAAGGCTTTATTTTTATGCTTTATCTTATGCTATAAATATCATTAGTTATTATTGTGTATTATACAAAATAAATAATTGTAATTCAATAAATGTGATTACTAGGCCGCAACTATTAAAACATCTTAAATTATTAAGAGTAGAAGCTAACATTAATTTTATACATCTCTTAATTACCCATTACCCACAGAAACACATGGCCAAAACTCCAAAACCTCACCAACCCCAACTAACGGCCAAGGAAACCACCCCTAATCCATCGCCACCCCACCCATACCCATACCCATCCCACCTCACCGGAACTGATTCCACCCTCCATGGGGTACCCTTGCATTGCTTGTTGAAATGGTATCTATCTAATATCACTTTGAAGAGAAGTTGACTATATTCAAGAACGAGATTTTGATTGTTTCCTCCAATTGATTCGGAGAAATGTTTTCTACACTCTCATGAGTTTGAGAGTAGATCCCAACTTTACAGTCGCAAAGATAAATCTTTGGGCGTCTTGCGTTCAAAAAAACTCTTTTATTATAGGCTTTTGATTCAATGACAACATTCATGCACAGGTCTTTTGATTCCTGTTGTTTTCCTCAACTTTTTCTAAGCAATCAATCCCTTGATGTTCTTAATTAGTTTAATTGATTCCGCCTTCTTTTAATTTCTTTTTTTCTTTTTTAATTTTTACAAATTTTGGATGAAATTCAAAAAATGCCATTATAAAAATGATTAAACAAAAAATGCCCTTATAATATAAGATCCCATTTATATAAATATAAAATTTACGTGCTTTTTTAATGAAAAATATAAGACATGCCTCACTCCAACCTAAATAATTAGAGACTAAGAGCCAACCACCTTCTTTTTCTTTATTTCAACCTAGAAACCGGTCGTTGGACACATTATCTATTATCCTCCTACTATGTCAAAAGGACACATTAACAACTTGTATATAAAACAGTTTTTTTTTTTTAAATATTATATGCATTAAGTTATGATATGTATTAGGTGATATGTTAATTATTGATTGAATATAAACTTGAAAATGTGATAAGAAAAAAAATTTATGAAACCCTTTACTAATAAAATTAAGGACTGATTAAATTAAAATATATGAATTATAATATGAATTAAATTACGATAAAAAAGGTTATTGTATATGTACACTGTTCATAACCAATTATTCAAAATAAATTCAACCATCAATATTTGATTTTCTCATAGAATGCAAGTTAAACATGCACCGGAGATTTAAATAAGAAGTTTCTGTATAACAAAAATTGTGTTGAAAAAATAGCATTTATAAAATTTATAATAATAAAAATAGTATTATTTATATTTAAAATATATATTTTTATAATTAAGAAATGGCTTTTACATAATTTATTTTTGAACTCCCATTCAATTGAATTCTGTTTAAATTAAATAACAATAATTTAAATTTATTCAATATTGAACGTTCAATATTATATGTTTAATGTTATTAGAATACTAATTTTGTTATTATAAATTTTAATAGTATTATTTTTATTAATTTTTCAATTGCGTTTGATAGGAAGAAAAAAAAAAGAATAAAAGAAAATAAGAATATTCTTAAATTTTGAACCAAGGAATTAATAAAGAGGGATATATAAGTGAATGAGACTGACTTCACCAGGCTAAGGCCCAAAACAAATCATATGTCTCACAAAATGTGTTTTATGAGAGTGGGAAGTGCTTATGACAATAAATAAATAGAAAAGGCTTCAAAATCAAATAGATTTTTTTTTGTCATAAGCAATTTTAGCAGCAGAAATAAATAGATCATAAGACTCAAACAGAACTGAAGACAAAAGCACTTTTTTTTGCTAATAAGACAAAAGGTACTTGTTTTCATCGAAACAACTCTTAAAAAAAAAAAAAAGAAGAAGATAATATTGCACAGCACGTGATTTTCAATTGTCCACCCCCTTGTATAATTTTTAATGTTTTAAAAGCTACATGATTATCTGAAGATATTTGATTTCATTAATATATAAACCGGCTAAAGAAAATTGTGCGTTTTGAACTGGAAAATAATATGCCCAACAATCTGATTGGTGTTGCAGGTATTTCATTATAAAATGAGACAAAAAGACTTTGCGTAGCATGCTACCTTGCAGGATGAGGATCACTACTTCTTGAAAGCAAAACTACTGAAGGCGCAGTAACCAAAAGTCGTGTAAAATAAGGAAGAGCAAATTAAAATAAAATAAAACAGATGAAAATCATCACATCCAACTTTAAAATATATAGAACTGACTAAAAGCAGTTTCTCTCGATCCATAATATGCTTTTTTAATATTTCAAATTTCTCCTTATCAACAATTACCTGGTATTTTAGCCATAATTGTATCAAATATGTAATGTTTAGCATCCAGGTACTATAGAGTAGCTGCTAATTAATGCTAAAGCTGCACAGTTATATTTTCTGTTGTTTTATAAGGTTTGGGACAGTGGATATAGTCGAAATTGAAAAAGAAGTCAATGATATTGTGAAAGTCTACAAGAAGAACGACGGGCCTTATAATCCTAAAGGATTAACTAAATGCGTAGAACTCTCATTATTCATATAAACTCTCTGGGACATAACCTCCAACTTATATAACTATGAAATCAAAGGGCTTTTTTAGTGTATTTTTCTATAATTAAATTTCCTCCTAATTGTGGAGTTCTACACACCCTCTGTTCATTTTATATGTAAGGTATTAAAACATTGATGTATAGAAAGGAACCTATTATATACTAAAATTCCAAAACCCTGACAGAACCTTGTTTGTACTGTTTGCTTCCATTATTGTTCCTCCTGGACTAACTTGTTAAACTAATACAGCAACTGTTACCTTTATATTGTTTACATGGTTTGGTGTCAAGTTTAAATGACCTGTTTCCACCATCAGAAATACTTATCACCAATGGTCCGTGTGAGGAGCCTTCGGGCACCAATGAAAACGAAGGTTTCATCCAAGGCTCTACCAAACCATACTCTCTTATCACCCCCACATACGAAGTTTCTCACTTAAACAACTACGGCACAGCAAGATAATTGTTAGGACATCAGCCTATCATGCGGTCGGGGTGATAGACCACATTTGTCCTGTCTACAGTTTGTACCTGAGGTTCACTATACTGGATTGGGCACTCGTTTCAAATATCGACCACAATAATGCTCGAGGATAAATCTGATCAATAAAGCTACCTCAAGGCCGACCTAGTATTTACTTTTGGTCCTTACTGTTACTATTTCAATGTATAGATTATACATGTACCCCTATAAGAAATATAAACCTTATAAATAGACAATAGAGGGCCAATGAACCACCACTTTTCATTGTCTCATTTGATGATTTCTTTTTGTTAATATGGCTTCAAAAGAAACTGATGTTTTAGAAAGGGCAATTTTGTAATTGCAAGTTCTTTCAAAACCCTAACATTATATATATATATTCTTTGCTATGTTGAAGAACTGCCGCAGCAGAGAATAGTGAGAGTGCATAGGAAATAAGAAGAAGAAGTCGAAGAAACTGCCGCAGAGGAGAGGAAATCAGACAGTGCTTCTTTGATTGATAATAGTTGTGCTTTTGTCTCTTATCAATATTCTTTAATCATCAGCCACTATCTCAAATAGTGAAGAAAGAAGTTCAGAAAGTCATCTTCTTTTTCCTCTTCAATTACATCATCGTAAGCTTCCTTTTAAATTAATAAAGAGCCCATTTAATTTGTGATGTCTTTTCTTCAGTAAAGTGAAGGAAGCAGTAAGTTCTCAATATTAATTTCATTTGTCAGCATACAGACAGATAGTGTGAGAAATATTTTATATCTGGTATTTGGTATTTTGAGTGACTTTTGAACATTGATGTTTGTATTTTCTATTTGGATTTTGATAGTGGATTTTTCTCGGTGTGCCGTCGTCAGTGGAGTAGACTTTTCACATTGAAAGGTCGAACCACTTAAATCATTGTGTGCCATTTATTTTTCTTATTGCTTATTATTTTGTCGTTATTTAAAATTAATTATTTGTGTAACTAAATTGGACCCAAACTACGCTTCCGCTAGCGCCGATTTATAACAAATTGGTATCAGAGCTTTGGGTTATTCTGATAATTATTGGAACTGATCAAGTTTGCTCTTTTGGATTTATTTTGAGCTTTTGGTTATTTGGTTGGTTTCATATTTTTGGGTTGTGCTTCTATTAATTTAATTTTGGATTTTCTGTCATGGCGGCAAAATACGAAATTGAGAAATTCAATGGTAGGAATGATTTTAGTCTTTGGCGAATGAAGATGCGAGCCATATTGGTTAAAGAGGGGCTCGTTAAGACACTTGAAGGCAAGGATAAATTATCAGAAAAATTGACTGAGGAAGAAAAAGACGCATTGATGGAAAATGCTCTTAGTTCAATTCAGCTATCATTGTCTGATGAGGTACTACGCGAAGTTGGTGATGAGAGATCTCCTGCTGGATTGTGGCTTAAATTGGAGGGTGTGTATATGACCAAGTCTTTGACAAGTCGGTTATATTTGAAGCAGCGCTTGTACACTTTCAGAATGTCAGGAGGTACGCCTTTGCACGATCACCTTGATGAATTTACTAAAATTATTCGTGATCTGAAAAATGTTGGTGTTAAGATTGATGATGAGGATCAGGCCTTAGTTCTGTTATGTTCTTTACCTCATTCATTTGAACATTTTGTTGATACCATGCTATATGGGAGAGACACTATTTCTTTGGAAGATGTCAAAGCGGCTTTGAATTCCAGAGAGTTGAAGAAAAAGGTGTCTATAGGTAATAACGATAGTAGCAGTGGTTTGTTTGTCAGAGGTAGAACGCAAGATAAAGGATCAAGCAATAATAGAGGCAAGTCTAGATCAAAATCTAGAAAGAGAAAAGATAAATGTAATTATTGCCGTCAGGAAGGGCACTGGAAAGTTAACTGTCCGAAACTCAAAGGTAAAGGAAAAATTACCACAACATCTTCTGGTACTAATGATGTTGCTGGTGTTGCAGATAGTTCTGGTTCCGATGGTGATAATGTTCTGTCAGTATCTATTAGTTCTTCAAGAGATGTTTGGATTCTTGATTCGGGTTGCACTTACCATATGTGCCCCAATAGGGATTGGTTTGTTTCTTATCAGTCCATTGATGGGGGTGTTGTCTTGATGGGAAATAATGTTTCCTGTAAGGTTGTTGGTATTGGTACTATCTGGATTAAGATGCATGACGGTATTGTCAGGACTTTGAAAGATGTTCGCCATGTTCCAGATTTGAAAAAGAACCTGATATCTTTGGGTACTCTTGACTCACAGGGCTATAGGTACATAGCTAAAGGTGGAGTTTTGAAAGTTATTAAGGGTGCTCTGGTGGTTATTAAAGGGCAATTGTCTCGTGGTCTCTATGTGCTTCAGGGTAACACTGTCATTGGCAGTGCTTCAGTCTCATCCTCGTCAGATCAAGATTCAGATACGACTCGCTTATGGCATATGCGGTTAGGGCATATGAGTGAGGCAGGAATGTCCATTTTGAGCAAGCGGGGTTTACTTGGTGGTCAGAAAACTGGGAAGCTTGATTTCTGTGAGCATTGTGTCTATGGAAAGCACCGCAGAGTTAAGTTCAGTACAGCCATCCATAAAACGAAAGGTACTGTTGATTATATTCATTCAGATCTTTGGGGTCCTTCTCGTGTTGCTTCCAAGGGTGGTGCCCGGTATATGTTGACTTTTATTGATGATTTCTCTCGTCATGTTTGGGTATATTTTTTGAAAAATAAGAATGATGTGTTTTCAAGATTTGTTACATTTAAGGCTTGTATTGAAAATCAAACTGGCAAGAAGATCAAGCGTTTGAGAACTGACAATGGTTTGGAATTTTGTGAGGGTCAGTTTAATGAGTTCTGTGAAAGGAATGGCATAGTGAGACACTGCACTGTGCGTAATACACCACAACAGAATGGAGTTGCAGAACGTATGAATAGAACTCTTTTGGAAAGAGCTCGCTGTATGCTCTTTCAAGCTGGTTTGGATAAATCCTTTTGGGCTGAAGCTTGTAACCATGCCTGCTATTTGGTGAATCGGTCTCCATCAACTGCAATTGAGTTGAAGACTCCGGTTGAGGTATTTTTTGGTACTCCTGCTAATTATTCTGATTTAAAAGTTTTTGGTTGTCCTTCTTATGCTCATGTTAATGATGGTAAGCTTGAGCCTAGGGCATTGAAATGCATATTTTTGGGGTATCCTTCTGGGGTGAAGGGTTATAGATTATGGTGTGTTGAACCCAAGTCACCTAAATTTTTAATTAGCAGAGATGTTAAATTTGATGAGTTTTCTATGTTGGAAAAGAAAAAAGTATCTGTTGTTGCAGGTAAAGACCCCGGTGTTAGTGAGCAGGTGGAGCTTGAGAGTGGAGCTCCTAGTCAAGTGCAAGAGAACACTTCAGATCAGCCATCTGTGGATGAGGTAGATGATTCTGCTCCTGATGTAGCAGAACAGCAACAAGAGCAACCATACAGTATCGCTAAGGGTAAAGGAACAAGAGAGATTCGACGCCCTCAGAGGTATGCAGATGCAGATTTAGTTTCTTATGCATTGTCTGTGGCAGAGACTATTGGGGTGAATGAACCTACTAGTTATCGTGAAGCTGTCACTTGTGATGAGTCTGCTCAGTGGTTAGTTGCTATGAATGAAGAGATTGAGTCACTTCATAAGAATCATACTTGGGAATTGGTAAAACCACCTAAGGGCCAGAAGATTGTTGGAAACAAATGGGTCTTCAAGAAAAAGGAAGGTATACCTGAGGTTGAAGCAGCTAGGTTCAAGGCACGTGTTGTTGCAAAGGGCTATTCTCAGAAAAAGGGTATTGACTTCAATGAAGTATTTTCACCGGTTGTGAAACATAGCTCCATACGTGTGTTGCTTGCTATGGTTGCGCTGTTTGACTTAGAATTAGAACAACTTGATGTCAAGACAGCTTTCTTACATGGTGAGCTTGAGGAACAAATTTACATGCATCAGCCAGAGGGGTTTGTTATTTCAGGAAAGGAAGATCATGTTTGTTTATTGAAAAAGTCATTATATGGTTTGAAGCAATCTCCCAGGCAGTGGTATAAACGGTTTGATTCTTTTATGATTGATCATGGTTACTCTAGGAGTGATTATGATAGTTGTGTTTATCATAAAAGGTTCTCTGATGGTTCAATTGTCTATTTGTTGTTATATGTTGATGACATGCTTATTGCTTCTAAGAATAAGTTTGAGATTCAGAAGTTAAAGTCTCAACTTAGTGGTGAGTTTGAGATGAAAGATTTGGGTGCAGCAAAGAAAATTTTGGGCATGGAAATTTACAGGAATAGACAAACGGGCAAGCTTTATTTGTCTCAGAAAAGTTACATTGAAAAAGTTCTTGAACGTTTTGGTATGAAAGAGTCTAAACCTGTGAGTACGCCACTAGCTGAACATTTCAGGCTTTCTTTGAATTTGTCACCGCAGTCAGAAGAAGAAGAGAAGTACATGTCTCAAGTTCCATATGCTAGTGCCGTTGGTAGTTTGATGTACGCTATGGTTTGTACTCGTTCAGATATTTCACATGCAGTTAGTGTTGTTAGTAGATACATGGGTAACCCTGGAAAGGGTCATTGGCAAGCAGTGAAATGGATACTTTGGTATTTGAGAGGCACTTCTAGCTTTGGTTTGGTATATGATGGGAGTTCTAATACTGGTTGCAGTGTTATTGGTTATGTGGACTCCGATTATGCTGGAGATTTGGATAAGAGAAGATCTCTGACAGGTTATGTTTTCACTCTTTCTCATTGTGCCATTAGTTGGAAGGCTACTTTACAGTGGTTATCTTCGTCTTCATCAGTATCACTCAATTCCTCGTCCTCCTCTTCGTAGTAATCATCATTATCATCATCCTCTCCGTCTTCAAACTCATAACAATTGACTCCTCATTTGCTATCTTCATCGCTAAATCTATTTTTGGCTCCGAAGACACATTTCTGGCAAACCGACACGGTAACGCCAATCTCAGCACCGGAGGCCTTCCAAGGGGTGAGAGAATAACAAGCATGGCAATTGGCAAAGGACGGTTCTGGAGTGGCGAGCCACAAGAAAGTTCGCTGAGTGGACCTTGGAATCACAATTCCAGTAGAGACTGGCCTGGTCCAAAACGCAATAGCCAATAGGTCCTAGCCAAACCCTTGCACAGCTCACAGTACTTCATCTCTGCCTCTTTTCTCGCAAATATACAAAAGTATCGTCTCAGTACTAACTAGTATTGTAATAAATTATATCTTATTTTAATATATATATATATATAGATAGATAGATAGTTTTTTTTTTTTTTTCTCACTAGCTGGAATTATGAGTTAAGAGCAGCAAAACCCCTGCTATTAGTCCTCACCCTATCTCCAGTAATTACTTGATCGAATTGCTTGGCTGGGGATTATGTATTTTTCTGTTTTAGTTTATTAAATACGTTGAATTGATTGAATTTGTGGGTAATCTAGCAGGATTTGTTTTTATTATTATTATTACTGCCCTTATTTGCAGCTGGAGTTCGTAGCTCCTTTAGCAAGCTTCATATGCAATGATTGTTTCTCATTACCAACTTCAAAGGAAACAAAAAACATATCTGCTTGATGTATTTTACTTTAGGACATGGAAATCTTTGAAAAATGGATAAGTAGGTGATAGGCTAGGTTGAGTGGTTGCAACTCTATGGTCTAGTAAACATTTGAAGAATGATGAAATTTCTACGAGGATGTTGTGCTTATAATTTTTTAATGTTTTATGATGTTCTATTCTACCTGAATGCATCATGATTCATGTTTCTGGAAATACTTAATGTGGTGCATTGAGGGTTTTGAAAACCTTATTTTCCATCCGTCTAATTTATGCCAGTATTGCCTGTGGTGCACCATAATAACAAAGGTAGAGGGGGATTTGGGCGTGGTCGTTGGCAATCTAGGCATCCAAATGAATAGCTCCGCCCCTGCGCACGACATATTTCATTGTTGTGGTTATTTTGATATGCTCTTCATCATTGATAAGTTCAGATGAAGGAAAGAAGACAGAGGAAGTATTGCTTAGCAACTGCTTCAGCCCCCCTATAATAAATTCCTGGCTCCGCCTCTGACCATCAACATTTGATTTTCCCATAGAATGCAAGTTAAACATGCACCGGAGATTTAAATAAGAAGTTTCTGTATAAAAAAAATTGTGTTGAAAAAATAGCATTTATAAAATTTATAATAAAAAAAAATATTATTTATATTTAAAATATATATTTTTATAATTAAGAAATAATTTTTACATAATTTATCTTTGAACTCTCATCCAATTGAATTCTGTTTAAATTAAATTGCAATAATTTAAATTTGTTCAATATTGATTGTACAATATTATATGTTTAATGTTATTAAGATGCTAGTTTTGTTATTATAAATTTTAATGGTATTATTTTTATTAATTTTTCAATTGCTTTTGATAGGAAGAAAAAAAGAATAAAAGAAAATAAGAATATCCTTAAATTTTGAACCAACGAATTAATAAAGAGGGATATATAAGTGAATGAGAATGACTTCACCAGGCTAAGGCCCAAAACAAATCATACGTCTCACAAAATGTGTTTTATTAGAGTGGAAAGTGCTTATGACAATAAATAAATAGAAAAGGCTTGAAAATCAAATAGATTTTTTTTTTTTTGTCATAAGCAATTTTAGAAGCAGAAATAAATAGATCATAAGACTCAAACAGAAATGAAGACAAAAGCACTTTTTTTTGCTAATAAGACAAAAAGTACTTGTTTTCATCGAAACAACTCTAAAAAAAAAAAAAAAAAAGATAATATTGCACAGCACGTGATTTTCAATTGTCCACCCCCTTGTATAATTTTTAATGTTTTAAAAGCTACATGATTATCTGAAGATATTTGATTTCATTAATATATAAACCGGCTAAAGAAAATTGTGCGTTTTGAACTGGAAAATAATATGCCCAACAATCTGATTGGTGTTGCAGGTATTTCATTATAAAATGAGACAAAAAGACTTTGCGTAGCATGCTACCTTGCAGGATGAGGATCACTACTTGATAGATGTATAAAAGTATAGTTGGCCCTCTTCCTAACAGCTTAAGCTTTTAGGAGAGTTGGTGACCAACAACTTCTAACATGGTATCAGAGCTAAAGGTCCTGTGTTCGAGACCCAGCAACTCCAATTATTCAGTTGCAAGTGTTTGGCCTGCATGATGCATAGAGCCAACACTTGTGGGGGAGTGCTTAAGCTTTTAGGAGAGTTGGTGACCAACAACTTCTAACACTACTTCTTGAAAGCAAAACTACTGAAGGCGCAGTAACCAAAAGTCGTGTAAAATAAGGAAGAGCAAATTAAAATAAAATAAAACAGATGAAAATCATCACATCCAACTTTAAAATATATAGAACTGACTAAAAGCAGTTTCTCTCGATCCATAATATGCTTTTTTAATATTTCAACTCCTTATCAACAATTACCTGGTATTTTAGCCATAATTGTATCAAATATGTAATGTTTAGCATCCAGGTACTATAGAGTAGCTGCTAATTAATGCCTAAAGCTGCACAGTTATATTTTCTGTTGTTTTATAAGGTTTGGGACAGAGGATATAGTCGAAATTGAAAAAGACGTCAATGTTATTGTGAAAGTCTACAAGAAGAACGACGGGCCTTATAATCCTAAAGGATTAACTAAATGCGTAGAACTCTCATTATTCATATAAACTCTCTGGGACATAACCTCCAACTTATATATAACTATGAAATCAAAGGGCTTTTTTAGTGTATTTTTCTATAATTAATTTTCCTCCTAATTGTGGAGTTCTACACACCCTCTGTTCATTTTATATGTAAGGTATTAAAACATTGATGTATAGAAAGGAACCTATTATATACTAAAATTCCAAAACCCTGACAGAACCTTGTTTGTACTGTTTGCTTCCATTATGTTCCTCCTGGACTAACTTGTTAAACTAATACAGCAACTGTTACCTTTATATTGTTTACATGGTTTGGTGTCAAGTTTAAATGACCTGTTTCCACCATCAGAAATACTTATCACCAATGGTCCGTGTGAGGAGCCTTCGGGCACCAATGAAAACGAAGGTTTCATCCAAGGCTCTACCAAACCATACTCTCTTATCACCCCCACAAACGAAGTTTCTCACTTAAACAACTACGGCACAGCAAGATAATTGTTAGGACATCAGCCTATCATGCGGCCGGGGTGATAGACCACCTTTGTCCTGTCTACAGTTTGTACCTGAGATTCACTATACTGGATTGGGCACTCGTTTCAAATATCGACCACAATAATGCTCGAGGATAAATCTGATCAATAAAGCTACCTCAAGGCCGACCTAGTATTTACTTTCGATCCTTATTGTTACTATTTCAATGTATAGATTATACATTTACCCCTATAAGAAATATAAACCTTATAAATAGACAATAGAGGGCCAATGAACCACCACTTTTCATTGTCTCATTTGATGATTTCTTTATTCTTTCTTTAAAATTTGATCTATCTTCCAACAATAATCCACAATAAATACATGCACTTGTATAAAGTTTAGATTACTCAAACATAGGACACTTGCAAAAGGACTCACTAGCCAAATCAAAAGATAAAGTGTAAACACGTGAATCAACATTAAGAAAATATACTAAACAAAACAAACCAACCCGTTGCAATGGCCGGTGAGTTTGGATTCAATTAGGAAATGTAATATATGTGTAAAAATTATGTTTGTCTTCTCTCAATAACTTAAAATTTTAATAGAGTTTATTTTTCAACAATTTTTAATGTGGTATAAGAACTAGAAGTTTCAGCAAACTCAATTATTGAATTAAAAGTATTTAACCTCTATAATGTATAAAGTCAGTACTTATAAAAAAGTGATGTATAGTTTAAACATTTAAAATAATTAATTTTTCAATAATTTCTAACAAATTAAAGACCTTAAATCAAAAAATGGTACTTATACCTCCGAGTAAATCTCAAATCCTGCATTGTCCCAAAGCAATGAGTCAATTTCTTCTTTCCAAGTACAAGGACAAGGTGATCCTTGCATCGGTCCGTGGATTCGATTGTACAAGATTTGTAATCGTCGATGAAAAAAGGGTTTTTTATTAGGGACCTCACCTCCAAAACAATTGGCGGGCAATCAAACGAGGATTTGGAGGATAATATAAAAGTTTAAATACAACACATTTATAATTATCTCAAATAACTGAATATATTTTTATTAATTTTTTTTTAATAATTATGATACATGTTTACTAACTACTCTAAGTTATGAATATTAAATTTAAATTATTTTATAATCATTTTAAATTAAAAAGGCTAGAATTACATTTTGTTCATGCTCTAATAATTGACATTTTTTTTTTTTTGTGTTGCAGAGTAAAATTCAATGATATTATTTTTAAATTTTAAATTCTTGAAATATTTAGATAAACTAAATATTATATATTAAAATTTAAAATTATTGCTTTTAATTTAAAATGGCGATGAAAACTCGGAAAGTTATATAACTTGTAAAAAATAAAGAGAGAGCCCACATTCTTTAACCTTGGGCTCGACCACTATGGGCCTGCAATATTAATGCTATCCGGATGATTCTGAACTGGATAATTCTAAATTCATCCCACAAAAATTTTCAAGTACATACCCTCAAGACACATAATCTTAATGAACTTATACATTGAGGGTATGTAGTTTGAGATTTAAAGGATGCAAGTAGAATTTGCCTTCTGAACTGGGAACATGCAGCAATATATGCAACCCAGTTGTCTAAACTCAACACTAGGTAGGTAGTAGCTATTATGAAAGCACCAAACGTAGCAGATGAGCTCAATTATTCTTTACATTTAAATACGAAAAATAACATACCTAAGCCATTAGAATGTAATCTTCATCAATGCAAAATAAAAATAAAATCAGGCAAAAAAATGACCTTTTAATTTATACCAAATAATACCTTATTTAGGTTCCATTCATACATCAAAATCTCATTTAGAATTACAGTTAGGTCCTCTTCGGTTAGTTTAATTAATAAAATTAAGACCCCTTTATATTATCATCCATAGCTTAAGGCTCATAACCCATTGTAAATGTGGTGTTTCATATATATATATATATATTTTTTAGAAGTTAATTCAAATTTTCTTGCTCGTAGTTAATAAATATAAATGCAAAATGAATTGTGTCGATTAAAAAAAAAATCATTTATACCTTAAGTATCAATGATAAATTTCATGATTTGATAGTTGAAAGCACGACTCTTATAAATAATTTTAAGAAGAAAAACTATAACTCTTTTATCGGCTAATATTGGTTGATGTCTCAAATTTCGGATTATTTTTTTTTGCTTATTTTTCTGTGATGAAAAATTCTTGAAAATGGGATTCATCATCCAATTTTATACTTATTGGAGACGAGATGTATAGAGAGGCTTCTAGGTTTTTGAAAAGCACTACCAGAGGATAGCAAACGAAGCTAGCTAATTACGCATTTTCATCATCACAATTCACAAAGTGGAAATTATGCCACTTTGTTGTACCTTTTCCTTGGAAAGGAATGTAATTAAATGGTTTTTTTTTTTTTTTTTTTCAAGATGTCGATTCGCTTTAGATGACTAAAAAGAAAAACGGTCCTATTTTTACTCAGAAAACAAATTTTTTAATTTAAAAAAAAAAAAAAAAAACTATTTTGTCAGGTAACCTTTGTTGTCAGTTTATGTGACCTCGATCGATGTCATGGAATACACTTAGCAACGTGTAAGTCTAATCAGTCCAAGGAAAGAATATGATCCCCCCACTCAACTCTCTGTATAAAAAATCCTTTTGAATAAAAAATCAACTTTTAAAATTTGTTTGAGTAGTGTTTAAAAGCAAATTCTGACTTTTCTGAATTAGAAATCCATCTATGCTTTATAATCAATTAATTACTTATGCTGTCATGCATGCTTCATCTGGTCCACGTTGTAATTAGCATAAAGTTTGTCATTGGTTGGCCATTATTAAAGCTTTTTTTTTTTTTTTTTAAATCTCCAGATCAAAGGATTTGTACTTTGACAACTTTAAACCATAAACTAAAATATGTTAGCTCTAATAAAATAGCTTTTAAAATGGTAAAAATATTATGTGGAATTGATTATTGGAGTCGTTTGGTTTCTTTGTTTAGATATAATTTTAGTTTTTTTTTTTTTTAAGGAAGATATAATTTTAGTTAGTTTCTTTACTTTGAAAAAATTAGTCAATCAAAGGTAAATTAAATTATTTTAATGAAATTTTATTAGATTTTTTTTTAAATTATTCTATAAATTTGTAATTAAAATAAGATAAAAACACAATTTTTTAAAAACTAATATGTATTTTTTTTTTTTTTTTTTACAAAATATTTGTCTTTTTTGATTGTTACTAGCTATTTTATTTTAATATTTCATTGAATTTAACCTTTAAATATAATTTATTTATATAATTTTCTATTAAAATGTTATTATTGTTGATTTTTTTGAATAATTTTATTTTTATTAAATGCTCTTATTTTAATCAATTGACTTAAAAAATAATATTTTAATAACAAAATTATTAAATAATATATTTATCTTTAATTAATTCTTTTTTTTTTTTTAAAATAATATGAATTAAATAATATCATTTATAATCTAATGACCAAGTGACACTAACTCTTACTCAGGAATCCTTTTGCTTTTTTATTTTTTAATAGAAACCAGTGATCATATCATTTCTATGTGTTCCTATGTTGTAAGTATGATATAAACAACAATCAATGTTACATAAAACATTTTTTTAAAAGTCGTATTAAGTAACATTTTTCGATGAAGAAAAACCATATCAGATGGTGTTATACTTTAGGGCATTTAAGAATGTACTGGAAAGCCTTTTCCTTTCTTTTATATTGAATTTTTTTCCCCCTAAAATTACAGGCCGTATCTAAATTTTAATAAATTTAATTTTAGTTCCCACCTTTGATCCCATGATTAGTCATCCTTTTTTATTAGCTATATTTCCACCAGGAATAATAGAAAAATTATTCATCAGTAGTAATAGATCAATGCTAAAGTGTTGGAACAGACTAAAGATAATTAATTACTTTAAATTTTAAAGTGAAAGATTGAAAAAGTGGGGCCCTCTATTACCTCTAACATTCTCTCTTCATTTATAATAATAACATGCAATTAGTTTAAATTATTAGTCTAAGACTAATGAACAATTTCTCAAAATAATTAAATACAATTGTAAATATCATTTTTAGTGGGAAGTATGTAAGGATTATGTACCAATAACTTTTGTAACTAGGTGTTGTATCTTCTTCTTCTTATTATTTTTTGTTCACAAAATTTACTGATCGAAGTTGCTATTTTATGTTTGGTAGTACTTGTATTATTCATGATTTTATAAAGAAAAATAAGAAACGAATAAAAAGACGGTGCATATGCTTGCATAGTTGCAAGCTCAAAAGATTATATTTATGTTTGATGGCTAGAAGAAGTCTAAAAAGGAAAAAAAAAAGAACTTTGTACAACTTTGTCATTGCTACAGATTAATAATTGCATATAAAAGCAAATAAAATTTATTAGGATCATTAAATCATGACTAAAGCAAGTTTTTTTTTTTTTTTATTTGCTTAGTCCAAAACTCATATTTAATGGACATGTACTTATATATAATCTTTTCCAACCGATTATAAGAATTAATTCATTCCAAATCACTGATTAATTAGAGGGAAATATTAAGTTCTAACTACCTACTAGGTCATTTCTGTGGTTAACTTTGTGTTATGATAAGGAAGACTCATCTTGAATCCTAGCATCTCATATAATATGTTCGTCGACTCACATCAAATACCATTTAATCTTAAAAATTTATAACAAAGAGGTTATTGATGGCTATGGGAAGTTGTGTAGTGTGTAAATACTATAAAAGTATACTCAAATATGTCATAGCTAACCAGTTTTGTTAATTAGTAATTCTGACTTATTTTACTCCTAGATGGAAACGCTTTGTTTCATAACAAGTTTTGTTATTATTTGAATTATTCTCGAAGGATGATTTTGATAAACAAAAAAAAAATAGTAAAAAAATTGCTTAAAATAGCACCATTTAAACTCGTAATAATAAAAATAATATCATTATCTTAAATTTAAAATGATATAAGTAGTATTGAATTAATGTTAAAGATTTTATATACTTCCTTTACGTACCTCATGTATTTTCTTCAAAGTTTCACTCTTTTTCTCTTTACTATTTTTATTTTTTATTTTACCTCTGCAGTTATATACGTATGTTTATATTAGCATACAAATTAAACAATGTTTTCAATCGTATTTTATAGTAAAGTTAGTAAAAATCTGAGATTTTATTAATCTAACATTTATAAAAAGATTATATACAACATTTTTGCATATATATGTATATATTGTTATATAGTATTATAAGAGGCCAAAAATGAAAGTTGCCAATAATAAAGTATAAGTTCTTTGTTACCATTGTGTTTTTATCATTTATGATATTAATGGAATAGCTTGCTGAACTATGGATATGAACAACAAAGAAAAGTACCATTTTTAACTTTTTAGGGTTTGTGCTGTACTTTAAAAAGAAAAACAAGTTGAGCTATAGATGAGTGGAGGGTGGCAAGCGAAATTTCAGTTTTCATGAAGACAAAACTTGGAGCTATGGGTGCCAACAATTAAGAGAGACATAGATCTATGACGTAAATTTAAGTTAATCCACAAACAAATAACTTTAAAATGTCAAACTGTGCAGCCATATATAAATATGTATTCATGATTTCAGATACAAGAAATTTTTTGTTGTTGTTGTTGATGAAATTCATATAAAAGAGTTTAAGCGTTATGTTCTGCATCAAAATAATAATATAATATATCCATCTGCTTTATTTTTTTCTACACCAATAGCATCTTATCTATACAAAAAAGGAGGAAAAAAAAAACTATTAGAATTAATAATTCTTCAGATCAGATTGATCTGAAAATAGATGTGACATCCTTCATAAATTACTGTCTGGAGCTATACCTTTAAAAGTTGAAGATATATATTAGGCCATCCTAAGAGTTATAAACAAAAATCCCAATACCCAATCCAATCTTTAGAGTAACTATTTGAGTACTATTTCAACAAGCATATGATCAGCTGGTGAGCAATCCACCTAGCTTCAAATTCTGAGTTCAATTTATCTTGATCATCAGGCTATATATATAGCTTAATTTGCTCAGGAATATATAAGAATATAATAAATAATTTTATCTCACTACCAATTATAACAAGTCAAGAATACCAATTAATGCCAGCTGGCAATTCATATGGTGCTCGAAATAACCCATCTGCAGAAGACCCCAGTATTGCTTGTTGTTGTAATAATGAAGGATTCTGAGGAATCTGGCTAAGCAGAGAAATAGTAGAATTAGAAGCACCATTATAATTGTTATTATTATTCCCTTCACTACTAGTATTATCCAATTGCATTCTCTTACTAGAAGAAAGCCCAACTTGATCATCATCCTCACTCCAGTACAGTCCATGAAGTGAACGTTTTAGAGGGACAAAATTAGACATAGTAGAATCAGAAACAAGAGACATCACTGGTTTTGAATTTGAAGAGGAGATTAAATGAGGCGATAATGAAGCTGTAGTAGTGTTAATTAGCCCATCATTGCTTAGAATTCCAATATCAAACAGGTGGTGATCATTCTCTATCACTCCCCCAAAGCTTGTTAATTCTGTCTTAGGAAGCTGCACTTTCATGCTTCCAATCATGTCAATATCAGTAGGGTCCTCCCTGTCATGATCCATTGGCTTATGATTGTTGTTCTTCTTGTAAATTCGACATAGTACCCAATCATCAAGCTGTATTTAATTAATTAATGCAAAAATTAATAATCAAACCAAATAACAAAATTAGCTACAAAAATCAATTAATTAAAACTATATATAAAGTTTAATAGTTACCCTTAAGGAGTTGTTTTTGTTGCCGAATAAGTCACATCCAGGAGGCTTGCTATTAGATTTGTGATCAGTAAGGCGATACTCATGCATAATCCAATTAGTTTTAATTCCTTTGGGTGGTTTTCCTCCATAGAAAACAAGGGCCTTTTTGACACCAATTTTTTTAGTACCATTTAAAGTTAACACAGGCTTATCGGTTCCTGTAGCTTTCCAATATCCTGAAGTTGCTGCCCGATTTGGCCTAGCTCCGTTTGGGTACTTCCTGTCTCTTGGACTAAAAAAGTACCATTCTTGCTCTCCAAACGCCGCTTTAGCTACAAAATTCACCAAGAAATAACAAAAAATTAATCCAATACTTTTATATGTAAATTTTGTTCCAGAATTCTGTTTTATTATTATTATTGATATATGATTTTGGAGAAATTTTGAGAAATGGGATGGCTTCATTCATTACCTGGAAGCTCCCAAGGATCAAACTTGTAGAGATCAACATCAGCGATGATAGAAACGGGCAAAGGAACAGAGGTAGCCTTTTTCTTGAGGTAGTGAACTACTAACTCTTCGTCTGTTGGGTGGAATCGAAACCCAGGTGGGAGGTTCGGCTGAGAACCAGAGGATGAATCTGTGCTCTCCATATATCAAAGCTCAGACGCAATAGCTAGCTTCAGTTTTAGACTTTTAGTGGTATTGCTTATCAAAGTTTCTTGCTTTTAGGTTTTGAGAGTTTTCCCAAAAAAAGCACTTGTTGTATTGAAAGAAACGATCGACTGAGCAAGATGGCTCGGATTTTGATGGATTATGGCGATTTCCAAACTCTTTCGTTCTTTTAAAAGGAAACGGAGAATCACACTACTGAAATAGAAAAAGTAGAAATAGGGTACTTCTCATCTTATTTGCTCTTCTTATAATATCCAATTAGATTAACACTTGACTTTGCTTGAAGGGTTGATTAGTCATTTCTAGTTGAATTTTCTAAATTAGACCGCGGGTTTTAGCAAAAGACGTCAGTTGCTTAGGGTCTAGGATATTGGAAGTGAGAGAGAGTTGGAGACGATGGGTACTTGACGATGACGTGAACTGGCACAAAAGCCGTTGATAGTTTGACACGCGTAGATCCTAAAGTTGGACATTTGACACATTGTTGAAAAGAGTGGTAGGACCACAGCACACGCTAGGCAAAAAAAGATAATAAATTGAGTAGTGTAATACGCTTTAAATTATATCATATATTATATATTAAATAATGTATTAATTATTTATTAAATATAAAATTTAAAATATAAAATAATTATATAATTATATAATTTTTTATGAAAAAATTAATTAACTTATTTTATACAAATTAATATAAATAATAATTTGTAGTAAAAAATATTTTTATAAGTGAAGGGTGGGAACGAGCTCCTCGCTTAATGTCATAAGTTTGTTTTGCAAATACACCATATTATGGGTTATGATAGACGAGTAAGTACTCTTATGGTATATTTTGTACAGTATATTGGTTAAATTAAATATAATTATATTATAATTAGTATTTTGTAATAAGTCATATAATTTAATTTAAAAAAATTAATTATAAATATTTTAATAAAATAATTTATATTTAATGTAATTTTTATTATAAAATTTTATTTAAAACAATGTTTAATTATTGTTATATTTTATATTTTTATTATATTTTAAAATTTAAAAAAAATATTATTTTTAATTTGAGATTAAAAAAAAGTTAAGATAAATAATTTTTTTATTAAAAATTTAGACAAATTAAATTAAGTGTTCAGTACGATTTAAATCTGCACTTTTTGGTTGAATAATTTTTATATAATTATATTTTTTTATATTGTATAATATAATTTAATTTTATAATTAAATGTATGAGTGCGTAGAAATTATATTAATCAAAATCTTTAATACATTATGCACTTTTGATTTTGGATTAATTTATGTATTGTCCATTCTATTTTCTTCTCATTCCTACTTTATAATTTCGCTGCTGAAAATAATTCCCACCAGGTAAAGCCTTAATATTTGACCATTTCCCAAAAATTGTCCATTTTGTAGACTTGGTATTTTTAATTAGCTTTGCTATGTTTAGACCTAGAATTTTAAAACTCTATCACAAGTTCATGAATAAAAATGGTACATTACTTGTAATGAAAATTCAATATATAGAAAAATAGATTATTCACACCCATTTATTTATCTTAAAATATCATGTAACTAAGTAAAGAACATACCCTTTATGTTGTCATGCTCATAATATATGCATGTGGACAAATTTTTGAAGAATTAAATTTATGTAATATTAGTAATTTCACTTCATTGAAATTATCAAAGAAAATATACATCGATGAATCTGGCACATTCAATTTTTTTTTTCTTTTACATTAAATTGTCTTTGGTGGTAAGCTTGTAGCATTTAACAGAAAATATTATTTTATGCGACAGATGTATTAAAAAATTAATATATTTAAAAAAAAAGATAAATTTAAATTCTTTAACCCCTATTTTTAAAATTTAACACTTTTATGTCTTTTATGTTTATATATATATATATATATATATATAAAACTTTTATTAATAAAAAAAATCTCGAATGACAGAGTAGAGATTATCGCTAGTTACATCTACTTTTTCTAGCAACATTAACCGAAAAAGAACACTTAAAGTAGTGGGCCAAAATGTTCGAGGAAGGAACTGTTTCTAAGTGGGTCCTAACGTTGGATTCATGATGAACCAAGGGGTGCATACAGTGTTGATTCTTGTAGTCCATTACATAGTATTATGAGGAGCAAACTCTAACATCACCCAATCCCATCTATCATGTTAATTAAATTCTCATTTTCTTTGACTCCAAGCACGCGCGCACTAGAGCACACACATATTCAAGATTTTATGATTCATATCAGTTTTTTTGGGTCGTCTTTGAACAACAAACTCTGATTGATTATCTTATCATAATTAGTCAGGATTGGGAAGTATATATATCTTATTCGTGTTACAATTGTATAGTATAGTATAGATGTGAATGTACCCTATCAATTTTGAACAATTTTATTCAATATTTTAATTTAATTATATATATATATAATTTAATTTATTTTGTATATATTAAATAAATAAATAATCTTAGAGTTAGAATACGATTATATAGACAAAAATGAATAACTAATAAATTTTGGAAGATTTTATCGGATATTTTAATTTAATTACAAAAACATATATATTATTAATTTATTTTATTTTATATATATTAAATACATCTATATTAGATAGATAAATAATCCTAGGTTTTAGTAGAATTATAATCCTACTTTTAATATAATTATATTTCTTTTAAAACTCAAATTAATCAAGCATATATTTTTAATTTAATTTATTTTTATACATATTAAATAAATATATATTAGATGGATAGAGAATCTTAATTTTAATAGAGTTAGAACCTTACTTGTAATAAATTAAATAGAATTATAAGTATATTTTTAATAAAATTATATTTCTTTTAAAACTCAAATTAATCAAGTATATATTTTTAATTTAATTCATTTTTATATATATTAAATAAATATATATTATATAGACAAAGAATCTTAATTTTATTAGAGTTAGAACCTTAATTATAACAAATTTTTAATTCTTTTAAGTCTATGATAAGTCATGAAAATAAAGATTAAATTTAAATTTAATCTATTATTTAATTTTTTGATTTATCATATCAAAGCTAACAAAATAAACTAATTAATTTTATTTTCTAAAATTTCAATCAATTTATTCATGCACAATATACTATATTAATTTTTTTTTAGTTTTAATTATAAATTTAATAAATATTTAATAAAATATAAGATAATATATGTATATAAAATATGTGTATTTTAATAGTGCGCGTGTATATATATATAATTTTATTTTTGAATAGAAAAAAGCTTTCGGAAGAAGAGGAGATAACGTCCGCTAATTTTTATTTATTCGAATCAACAAAATTATGTATATAATTGCTGGTCACTACAATATTATATATATATATTTTTTTTAAATAGAAAAAAGCTTATGGAGAATAATGTCTCTAATTTTCATTTACTTAGATCAACAAAATTATGTATATAATTGCCGGTCACCACAATATTCTGTAACATCTCAATATTCTATGGTCAATAACTAAATACGACGCCTTAGAAAGTGGTTTAAATCTCCCTTATGCAGTTTATAATAGTTTGTGAGTATGTGCCAATTATATATATATATAATACGTGTTATAAGTGATTAGTTTTTATATTTTGTGTGATATTAAATTATAGATTTATTAATATTTTTAATAAATAAAATACTTAAAATTGAACAACTGCTTGATTATTTAAAAATTTCTCATTGTGTGGCACAATAATATCAAGACTTATTTTGAGATGCTCAAATTAGAAGAAAAAAAAATTATGAAAACAATTAATAATCACAAAATAATCTATCCAAACAAAAAGAAAAAGAAAAAAACAATCACAAAATAAAATTTATATGTAGCATGAAATTTTTTGCATTATAAACAAAAAAAAAATAAGTTTCAATTATAAAGTAATTAATGTTTATGTAATATAAAAAATAAACTCTTATTCTATAAAAAAATTATAATATAAATTAATCATTATAATAAAATAAATAATAATAATAATAATAATATTAATAATGATTTTTTCTAATTTTTCTTTAATTATATTACTGCTACTATTTTAGAAATAAATATGTATTTTAGCTTATCTAGAAATGATAATATAAATCATAAACCATAAATAAAAATTCATAATCTTATATATATATTTTTGATATTTCAATTTTTTTTTCTTTATGTTTTATTTTTAATCATTATTTTAAGAAGGAAAAACAAAGGAAAAAACTAATTCAAACATATATCGTATACTTTAGATTATGTAAACTTCTTGTAAAAATAAATAAATAAATAATATTTTATGTTAAATGAAAAATAATGAAAATTTTTGTAATTAAATTTTAAAGATTTTATGAATTTTTTTTCGTTATTTAAAAATAGATATGTATTTTAGGTTACCTAGGATTTATAATATGAAAAAATAAATCATAAATAAAAATCTTATAATCTTATCTTTTATATTTTAAATGAATCATTATCACTAAATATATAAAATAAATATTAATGGTCATTTTGTAATTAAAATGAAAATTTTAGGACAAAAATGGTCCAAATTTTTTTTTAAATTTTTATCCCATTATTTTAAACAAAAAATAAAATAAATTTATAAGTATGTGTTTTAGATTATGTAGAACTTTTTGTTAAATTAAAAAATATCTTACGATATTATCTTTATAATAAGATAATATAATAATTATTAAATAAATATAATAAATAATAATGATAGTTTTGTAATTAAAGCAAAAATTTAAGGAAAAATTCATAAAAATGACAAATAATACGTACACAAATATATTTAATAATAAGATATATATTTATATGAATTGAAAGAAATAAATAAAGCATATAATTAAGATATAAAATACACAAACTTATTTTTTTTTCCAGCAAACTACACTTAACCTTTTAAAATTAGAACCTGATACCCATAAATTGATTTACAAATATAAAACCAAGTTTGTATTGCATGGGAGCATGCACGAGGTGTTTTGGAGCTAACTGATTGTATAAAAAATTTCCCCTAACCAATTTAGTTTATATTTATTTTTGAAAGATCGATATTGTTTATTACAGTCCACTAGAAAGATGAATCGATATTAGTAAATAGAAGTTTCAATATTACAATTTTTCAATATTTGGAGTGTTGCCGACATTTTCAGATATATTCTATTTTATTTCTTTCTTTACTGAAGAAAAGATTCGGATGAAACAAGGGTATATATGTGTACTTGTTTTTTATGTTTAACAGCTGGCTTGTTAATATAGTTGTTGGGTCAATCCTAGAGATCAAAATCGGCAAACATTATTTTTCTATGCGAAGAAAATGATTATCGACTAAAATCCAAATGTGGAAATTAAGGTGATGAAAATTATAAGCCTTTTTACTGTGAATTCCATTTTCAAGATGAGGATTGTAATTTCCAAACAGAACTTATAATTATGAGAAAAGGCCTGCGGCATTAAGCCCCAAATCCAATATAATGCCTAATTTTCTCTATTCTTTTATAACAAAATTGAGAAAAAGTCACAATTGCCTGACTACTCTAAAATATCAACATGCATGTGTGAACAAAGCTGATCTCGCTGGCCAGTCCGTTGGTAGCTAGCCTTTTTTAATATTCATATATATCTCACAAGAATCCTTTAAGTTAGGTAAAGCTACATCGAAATTTCCAGCCAAAGTTCATGTCATGTGTGTGTGTGTGTGTGTCTCAGTCCTCAAAAGTCAAAACCCAAGTGCAATTACACTTAGTTTTTATACATATGGTTTTGCTTTAAGAAAGTCCCATATCGGAAGCCCTAATAAGCTTGCTTGACCCTTTTTGCTTTTTATTTTTCAGCAATAACTATTTTTCTTTTCAATTTTCATTGAATGTTTCTCTCTATTTTATTGGTTTCACACTTCTTAAGTTGAAATGTCCTCAAGTCTTAAGTGACGCACTATAATTTGACACCTCTATGGGTCCATTTTCTGATTTTGTGGGGAAAATAACGTATAGAAGATAAATAAAATTTTGGCATCTCTCATTTGATATTATCGCAACTGTATACAATATTTATTGTATATTTAAGTAAATATATATAACTAAATTAATCACACAAAAAAATTTGATAAAATTTTTTAACATGCATGGACTTTATTGGTGTTGATTCACTGATTGATTGGTGGAAAACGAAATTAATTGTGCTATCTACACATGCTTCATTTTTCACTATTATCTGCACATGATTTCATAATAGTATATTAAGAAAAATTTAAACATCGGTCTCTTCTATAATAAGTTTTTGGCTCCGCTTCTGCTCGTAAGTGCCGTGTAGGGGTGTCAAACGAGCCGTGCCGTCACGGCAAGGCCCGTTGGCCCACCGGGCTGGCACGGCCCATGGCCCTTGGCCCTTAACAGGCTGGGCCGGGCCGACACGGCACGCGAAACTTATTATTTTAAAAATTAATTTTAAAAAAGTACCAATAAATAAATAATTTTTTTTATATTTAAATAAAATTGGACATAATATAATGAACTTCTAACAATATATAAAATGAAAGGTTAAGAGTTCGACTTTCATTTTTAATTTTTTAAAGCATTATTAATAATTTTTAACTAAATAATTAAATAAATATATAATAAAAATGAAATAAAAGGGTCACGGGCCGTGTCGGCCAGTTAAAAATAGCCCAACAGGCCGGCCACTGCACGGCACATTAATGCCCACGGGCCAAGAATTGAGGCACGATACGATTCCATATAAATGCCAAGAGCCGGCACAATACGCTAATTAATAAGCCAAGAGCCAATATAACATGCTAATTTGACAGGCCGGGCTCAATATGCTAATTAATAAGCCAAGAGCCAATATAACATGCTAATTTGACAGGCCGGGCTGGACCAGGCCGTCTTTTTAACACCTCTAGAGTCAAGAGTTGATGATGAGTTAAGTAAATACAAAAAACTACATTACGATGCTCATGTGACGATAGTGACGATTGCTTGGGGATGTGAATCTGTGTGTCTATCTCTTAGTTTTTTTTTTTTTTTTTTTATACCTTAATGTCACGCAACAAGTGGTTTTTTATGAGGCCATAAAACAGCAAAATTGATGCTTTTACGTTATAGCCTATATTATTTTGTATGTGATAACCATCCACGTGTATATTCTTATAATAAAATAAAATAAAAAATCCACATGTATACGAAGATATGGTGTTTAGGAGTTATAAACTTATAATCAAATAGCAAATGTTAAATGGCATGAATAAATATTATTGGATTAAGATGTTTTGATTCTTTCTTTTTTTAATCTCGATAATACATACACTTTAACATCTAATGTATATAGCGAATATAAAACTATTAATATAATATAATATTTGAAATATTAATACATTTTAAATGAATAATGTATAATTAAAATATGACAACTAAAAACAAGAAAAAAAAAGAGGATCGCATTGCCATTTTATTAAAGTATGTCCAGTATTAATATAGTTAGTTACTTAAAAAATTTATAGTTGGATATATTTTCAATAGTTATGAGTACATAAATATGTATTAAAAAAGAATAGTTATTAGTACTTTTTGATTAATATAATTCTTTATTACTCTTAATGAGCTGAATAAGCAGAGTTTATATAAGATTTTAGAAAGCTTTCTATCTATAACCTTAATATGTAGTTAAGAATAAAAAATAGTTTCATTTGTATAAATAAGTTTAAGTATATATAAGATTGTTGAGGGTAGTACTTCAAAGTGGTATTATCACTTTCGATAGATAACCTGATTTTCTTTTAGAATTCTCTTTCCTAACCTAATTGGTATGAAAGAATAGTAGACATACGACCTACATATTGGTTTTATCATACTGACATCATACACTTTGTAGCGTTAACATGAAAAGTTGAATAATGTTGTGAATTTTCACTTGTTTCAACTTTTTTAGTTAGTACATTATAAATGCCTTAAGAAAACTTTATACATATACTAATTTTTTTGTGGGCATGAAAAGGCTGTGTTCGAATTCAGTCATTAATGTAGATTTTTTTTTTTCCTTTTCAAAACAAGGTTGGTTTTGGTGTTTGGTGGTGCAATTCAAAACTACAATTTTTGAATTTTATAAAACAGCTCAAATTTTGTATTCTTGGGATACATTTTTAGTTTTAAAATTTGATATACAAAACCTGTTATTTTTAAGTTTTATGATCCCATAAGAATATCTTTTGGTCAAAAATAAGATCTTATATTTGTGTCATAATCCTGGATAAAATGAAAAGGAGATAAAGAACGGGGGGAAACAGTTGATGAATATGGAGGAATTTCATAACTCCAAGATCTAGTTAGGTGTCATAATTGATCTATAAATATATATTTTTGATCCATCTACTAAAATAATTGGTAATTAATCCCAAGGAAAAAGGGCACTAGGAATCCACTTGTCCTTTGTAAATATCACTTGAATCCACTTGGTTTTAAGTGGTACATTGATAGTCACAGGTTTTTCTAAAAGACTTAATTTTTTATAAAAAAATATTTTAGTAATTTATATTTTAAATAGAGCATTAAAAGTCGCTCTATAATTCAATTGCTCTATAAAGTGCTCCTTTTCAAAAGAAAAAAAAAAAGTCAAGTAATTTTTGATGTTCCTAAAAAGTTAAATGATTTTTAATGCACCACTTAAAAATAAAATGACTAAAATATTTTTTTAAAAAAAGTGAAGTGAGTACCATGCATTACTTAAAAACAAGTGAATTAAAGTGCTCCATTGCATAAAGAAATGAACTTCTATACTCTAAAGCCCTTCGTCCTCCTAACTAAGGGAATACACTCTAACATGAGTATGAAAGTAAAAAATTTATGTGTTCAACACCTTGTAACTTTTAAGTGTCTAATTTAAAATATTTGATATACGATTATTTAAAATATATTTATACATTTATATTGCTATTATTATTATTATTATTATTATTTTTAACAACGTAACTTAAACTTTTTAGAAAATTTGAGAAAATACTCTTACAATATATAATATCAATATTGTTGAAGTTCAATGAACTTAAATATAATAAAATAAAATAAAACTTATTTTTTATAAGAAATCAATGTACAAACAAAGAAAAAGGGGTGATCTATAATTATAATTCATTGATCTATGGAGACTGATGGCTAATGAATTCATGAACAAAGACAATCAGGGTGGACTAAGTGGCCAGGTTTTATTCACCCTTAAACAGAATTTGATAGACACTTTGAGATAATGATTTCTTTCACTATTGCTTGTTTTGTAGCCAAATTTGGAAAGTGGTGTTGCAAAATCCAATCACTTTCCATTTCTATAAAATATGACTCTATAATTTGGCCATTAATTTTCTTGGGCCATAGTTGGTTAGCAAGTGATTAAAAACGCATCTCTCTCGATAATAACGTCATATTATTGATATTTTTTCTTTTTAAAATTTACTTAAAATAGTACCCAAAACTCATAAAAAAAAAATATCATATTTATTTTCAATTAAAAAATATATCAATTTGTGTTAATTAGGAGTTCTTTTTTGTTTGTTTGTTTGTTATTATACGTTTTTGGATGTTAATTTTATAATTTTTCATAAATATATATATATTTGAAATTATCAACAAAATTGATAACAAATGCTTGGCTGAGGTTGATCAGCCCGTCGATCTCTCACTTAAGCAATTGTCGGTGCATGTTAATTAGCTATATATATAAAATAAAAATATACATTTATTAAGCGCATGTCTAATTAATTGAGTATAATTTAATAATTTATGGCTACAAAGTTCTTAAAAAAATTCAGATTTAACAAAAAGCTTTTGATCTCTTAGAAAAAATGATAGGATTTAAGTATATTACAGCTATATTTGGTGACAAAATGGTAAAATACATCCAATACTCTTCAAGAAGAAAGTCATAGTTTGCTCATTTGTCTCATTTTTATTTAACTTAAACTAAAAATCACAATTTAGATTCACTTGAGTACTCTCTTGTATAAGTTTTGGATTAATTAGACCCAACTCAAAAAAAATAAATAAATAAATAAAATTATGTTTGTAATTAATAGTACTAACTCGATATTGCCGGCCCTCTTAATTATCAACAACAATCATTTTTACCCATAAATAATCGATAAAAATGCTTCTTGTGTTTTCATAAGAATTCTGTTAGTTATTTTTCTTCATCTTCCAATTAGTAGATTTTTGACTCGTCAATTACAGTACTTATAATGTTATTTAGTTACATGCATTTTAGTAGAATAAAACTTCACAAATTAACGTTAATTTTTTTAATTCATTTATGTGGACTTGAATATGCAATTAGACCATTTCTAAACATGAATTTAATTTTTTAGGAATTACATTTAAAAAAAAAAAAAAAAATTAAATTAACCCAGTAAGAGCATGAATAAGTAACTATTTTTCCTGAGGTACTACTATAAGGTAGAAATTAAGTTAATTATTAATGTATTAGAAAAAAAAAAAAAGTTTAATATTCATGAGTATTTGTTGATGGGCTTGTATGGGTGAGCCTATAGTCTGATTCACAAAAATGGGCTTAAGATATCAATCAGCCCTCAGGACACTCACTCATTTTCTTTGCCAGCCCAAAACAACCCCCATCAAGTAATGTGTTCTTTAGATATCTTTCTGCGGGAAAAGTTAGTCTGTTAGTGCATAACCTCGATGCCTTAATTTATTATTCTTTATTTCCTTCATTTCTCTGACATTGGAGCATGAAGCTTAAGTAATTGAAGTTTCCCAAATAATAACAAAAAACTTTATAATGTTGGGCGAGAAAAAAAATTAGAAAATGTATTAGCTACAAAATTAAGCTATGTACAATTGAAAATTTAGCTGCAAGAATAATTTCTCCACAACTCATATGTTAAAGAAATTAGAGGGTAAAGACTGATAAGTTGAATAGATCGATGTGATAAGAATTACCCTTTTGAAGAATGTATGTTTCCAAAACTGTAAGGTTTATGAGTGTTGGTAATTTTTGTGGACAAAATAATTAATTGTAATCTAGTATCTAGACTCGTTATTAAGTCAATCAATCAAAGTTGAAAAAACTACTGAGCTCTCAATACGTATGTATCAAGTAAAAATATATGTTTCAAGCATACACCATCACACAATAAAGCACGTACACTTAGAAGAATTTCTATGCACACAGTTAGATAGATCGAAGTGTTTTAATAATTTGTTCCACTTATATTGCTTACCAATTTGACCTCATTTAATATTGCAAGTAGAATCCTTAGATGAGTAGAATTGTTGTAAAAATAGAATCCTTATATAAGTAGAATTGTTGTGAAAGTAGAATCCTTGTATAAGTAGAATTATTGTGAAAGTAGAATCCCTGTATGAGTAGAATTGTTGTGAAAGTAAAATCCTTGTATAAATAGAATTGTTGTAAAAGCTAAATTCTGATATAAATAAAATTGTACTTTATTATTAATTCTCTCTTAAGTCAAATTGCACTCTATATAAACAACCTTTGTCAGAGAAAAATATACCACACTGCAAATAATATTTTCTACATCTGTTGGAGCTTTCAAAGAAAATTGTTTTCTTTTTATCTATTAATCTTAGGCTTTTTCTTGATTTAATTATTCAAACATATTGTGTGGTTATGTTTGAATAATTCATATGCCTAATTGCTTTTCATGATATTGAGCTTTACATGATTGTTCTAGAGTTTGCTAGCTGATTTGATTTTTTCGTTGTATGCTATTGAATCTGCTAGTTAAGGTTTTTCATTGTTGAATCTACTCTAAAACACACTTTGTACTTGTGTTATTTGTACTAACATTTCAGGTACTGAGGTGACGCGTTAGTATTTCGTGTGACTCAAAATTATCGAAGTTGACGGGTTCGATTGATCTTGTGGAACTCAAGTAGATCAAAACATTAGTCTAGGTCCAGACACCTAACTTGTGGAGGCTGTGAAAGGAGCGACGGCTCGTAAGTAAATTATATAAGAGGATCTATCTTTGAAGGGTAGTCTAAGACCTGAGTTTGTAATTGAACATTGATTTTCATAGTGAATAGTTAGGTGGTTCGGTGGACCGATGTTTTTCTTCTTAGATCATTGTTGTGACCTAGGTTATTTCCATCTAAAAATCTCGTGTATTATTATTTGTTTCTACATTTTATTTTTACACACAATTGCATATCTAATCGTTGTATTTAGATTACATAATTAAAATTTTATAAAATTAAAAATAATCTATTTATTTTTTTAAAATATATTTAATTTATAACTAAAAATTTTCAAAAACGATTTTTTTTTTTTACTTTTTGACCTATAATTAAGACTTGAGAGCCCTAATTGAATGTATTGTCTGAAAGCATTAATATTTTTTTTTCTTTTTTGAATTCAAATAAAAAAAAAAAAGAGATCATTTCGATCATTCAATGGAACAATCATTTTTAGTTTACACGCAAAGCAAAGAGAATATTCCTATAACCACATTTGTTATAACTTATACGGTTCCTATTTGGTGATTTTATCTTTTAACAAAAAAAATAATATTATACGTACGTATTTGTTATAATTTTTTTTATATAAAATTTTATTTTTAATCATATTTAAAAAATTATCAACCAATTTTTCTTGTAGCTCTTAAGAACACTGTCTTTATGGATCTTAATTTTTTTTTAAAAATCTTTTGTATTTTAGGTGATAAAATTTTTAATTTTTTCAATAAAAATTAAAATAAAAATCAAAGTTCGAATCACATTTAAATATGTGAATATATTTTTTTTATTAATAAAAAAAATAAATTTTAAAATTACGTAAAAAAAAAAAAAAAACCTGTACGTACGTGTGCTTGAAAAAAACGTAAGAATATTATGTATGGACTAGTGGAATCACCTTGAACACACGTGTGCAAGCAGCTAACAGAGAATTTATACAAGTCATACATCAGTGGTCAAAGAAAAAAAAATCATTCAACAATCAATGAATGCATGCATATCCATATTTAAAGAAAAAGAAAAGTTTAAATATTACACGACGATAATGATGACATATCTCAAATAAAACATCATAATTTTATTGATTAATAGAATGTGATTATAGTTATATAAACTAAAATAAAACGATATTGTTATAATTTAAGTTATTATTATAATAATAAATTTTTAATGACAATTTTGTCCATTATTAAGAGACTTAAAAGTATAATTAAAAATATGAATAAAATATATTTTACTTATTTTTATTATGACACTAATAAAATAATTACATTAATATTATTTATTACTCAACAATATTATGTCAAAATTTTTTTTTTTTTTTATTGAGCCTAAGTTTCAACCTTAAACTCCAACTATGTCCCACCCCACCCTCCTTAATAGTCTTCCATTCCTCAATACTAAGGACTAGCTTCAGTTGCATCCTCCTTAACAATTTTTCATACTCGAACAAGAGTTCACATGCATGATAAAAAAATGCTAAAGAATTTACGTAATTTAACAAATATTAAGAGTCCAATTGAGTCTACGATAATATTGTAAAGTTTTCATTGCAATTCAATAGAAGTCCACCATTCGTTCAAACATGAGTCACATGTGCAACAACTCACTTTCATTTTGGAAATTCACCTTATGTACATTCAACAATGCATGCTACTACTTGTTGAGCTTGTGACTCGAAATTCAAAAGTTTAACTTATTAAAATAAATAATTCATTTTAATTATATATTTAATTTATTATTCATATTTTTTTAATATAAAATTTGCTCACATACTCAATATAATCATATCTAAAATTATTAGATAAAGAGATAAAGATATATAATTAAAAGGAAGAAAAAAAACCTTTAAATTAAAAGTCAAGAACATTTTATCTAATGTGCAGTTACATGCTTAACTCCTTCTTCTTTTTTTCCTTTTTTATCTTATTCAAACCTAATTTAATTGAGAAATTGTGTGGAGAATATTTTAAGCTACTAGTTAACCATTTCATTTTAACGGATGTAAGACAATGTCTCATATGAAACTCAAGTCCACTATAATAGGAGGTAATTAAGTTTGTTGTACACCAACTTTTTTTTGTAAGATCATTCTTCTCAAGTAATTTTCTTTAAAACTTTTTTTTATCCCATCTCTCTCTAAAATCTAGGGTTTATTGAAGTTTTTCAGTTGCTGGCCGACATCTAGTCGTTGGCCAATCAACCCTCCTTTTCCTTTTCCTAGTAAGCTTTCCTAAGTCCATCGCCCTTTTTGTTTTTGTAAATTTTTGTTTTTTCGTTCGTTGTTTGTATTTTTTGGCCGAAGTTGTCTAGTTTCCTTGGATCGGCGTTCCTTATCGTTGGTTCGACTTAGTGTTACTGTTTATTTGATAACGCGTCAAATCGTTGTTAGCCTCTTCTTTTTTTTTTTGGTCTGTGTTAACCTTTATTTTCGTGCTCTCTGGTCGCTGTCGATAGTTTAGTTGTCATGCGCCACTAACTTTGGTTACTAGTGGTGGGGGCTTCCCTTTTTCGATGAGAATTGGATGGTTATAGAGTTTTTTGGTGTGGGATAAGTTTTTTTTTTTTTTTTCCCTTTATGTTCCTTCTTTAAGAAGGATGAATTTTGTGAAATTTTTTAGATATAAGTTTTGGCTCAGATTTATTGCGATTTTTTTTGTTAGTATATTGTGTTCTTGTTCTGAGTTTTTTATTGTATTTTATTTGAAACAATATTTAAAGCTTGTAAGGTACACAAAGTGTTTGAGAAAACATTAACTCATACATAATGCTTTGACAGTTTGTCATCTCAAGGAAGTCTTTTTATACCAGAGTAGCCTAGGTTTGCACTAATTTAGCCCCAATTTTTTTGCTATTTTATTGTATATTTAGTTTTTATTGATGATGTATTTAAGAAATTTGAATCGTCTATTTTGTTATTTTTATCTGTTTATGTTATTGTTTGAAAAAAATTGATGGTTTTTTTAATTTTAATTATTTTTTAGTATGTTATTTTTTTATTAATGTAATTTTGTAAGTTTAATTTTAAATATAATTTGTACAATTTTATAATTAATAAAAAGTTTTTCAGTTTGATAAAAAAAAAAAAAACTTGATTAAGAAAAATAAATAAAATTTGTCCAAGAGAAAATCTTGGAATAAGAGCAGCGAACACATATATGATTGGCTCATGATGAGACCGATCCCACTCAGCTTTATATTTTTAACAGTAAAATGTCTAATCCAGGCCCACGTAATATCTAGCTATTATAATTAAACTATCGAGAACCTTCTGCAGCTAGCTTCTGGTGCTTATCTCTTGCGATAAAATATATATATATATATATATATATATTATACGATATAATTTAATTAATTTTTTTATTAACATAAAATTTTATAATTATTTATTTATTATACATTTTTAATTTTATATTTAATTAATTATTAATGCATATTATATTGGTTTATCTCTCAACTTTTTCTTATCCTTACACTTTGATGTGGTTTTTTAACCCCTTCTCAGTTATCGTGATGTTGGTCTTTTGAGTTGTAGTTATAATGTTTGAACCGGGGATAAGATCAATTAACCTTGTTACTTATATATATATATAAAGGTGTTAATTTATGAGAATTGAGTTACTTTAAATTAATTTAATTTAAATTAATTAAATTTAATTAAAATGAACAAAAGTGAATTTAAATCTAAATTAAACACTAACTAGCTTGCAAAAATTATTTTAAATTATTAATAAATTTTTAACACATACTATTATATACATATATTTATCAAAAAATTACGAGTCAAAGTAACTTAAATGGTCACACTAGAATACAACTTTCACTATTATATAATATATGATTCTCAAGACAATGAATTAATTAAAAAAAGAATAACACAACACAAATTCATAAAGATTTAGCCTAATTGGTTTAAATATATAACTTCATAATACTAATTAAAATTAAAAATAAGTCTATTTAAATGCTAAAAGCATTAATATAAAAAGTGTAATATAATGATGCGACAAAATGAATAAATTATAACTATTTATTCTTTATCAATTTCTTTTTTAAAAAAATAATTAATATATAATAAAAAAAATAAGACTAAAAAAATATAAAATTTTATTTTAATTTTAACATAATATTTTTTTTATTTTATCTTTTTTATTTAAAGATACAAACTGCCTATATATACACACAAAAAATTTCCCAACTTAAGATTGCACTGTTTTTCTGAAATTGAAAAAGGTATTGACCAATCAAAATAAAATAAAAGCTATCCATATTCTTTATCTGATTTTAGAATAGCCAATTGGTTGTATACTTGTATTGATGTAATTCTCCTGTCTGATGTCATGTTAAGGAAATATTTTTCATCTACTTTCATAAATTTAAATTGGGATTCATACGGGGAAGCTTTCAATATATATATATATATATATATATAATTGTCTACTACTGTCACTGTATACGAGCGTTCTTTTCTAGCCACTAACTTTTCTTTTGGTGTTTGCTTTTTTCATTTATTTTCCTTCCTTATCTTTTTTCTTCTTTTAAACAAAATATTTTAACATTTTTAACCACTAACAATATATATTATTTAATCACATAATAATTAATAAATATTTTATATTTTAAATATAATAATTTATATATATATTTATTTATTTATTTTATATAATATGACAAAAATATATGATAAAAAATAGTTTAAATTATAATGATAACAACAAAAATAATAAATAAATAAAATATAAATTATTCTATATTTTTAAATAATAAGAAAAATATGTTAATTTAATTTTTTTATTATTTTTGTTCTAAGTTGATCCCTACGTGTATATAAAATATAAATAGAATGTATGTATTAGAATAAGATTAATATAAATGAATTATGTTAGCTTGCTTTTTAAATATTATTAATCCTATATAAAACTACATCTTATAAGTTTAATTGTAGCCCACTAAAATAAGAGTACAATAATAATAATTACATTAATAATACAACAATAATAATAAATAAAATATAAAATTATTTATATATTTAAATATTATTATTTATATATAAATAATATATTATAAGTAAAACAAATAAATTTAATTCATAATTTATTATTTTATAAAAAGTAAATAAACAATTAAAATAAGATCGCAAAAGCAATTAACTATTTATAAAATATGCACCATTTTATTTTGAGCGTATTTATTATTCAATAATAATTTTTTTAAATTATTTTAGTGTTAACTATTTTTTAAATTTTTTTAAAATATAATAATTTATATTTTTATTTTATCTAAATATTATGAACTAAATTAAAAATATAAAATACTAATTTAAATAGAATAAATTAAAATTTACTTATCTTGTTCTTTATTTTGGTTGTAAGACTCATGTTCTATTATTTTAAATTAAATATTTAAAGTATTATTTGTTAAAAAAATACATTGTGTGTATTTATATGCTAACAAACCTAGTAATTTAAAGAGCATTTATAGCAATTTTACCTTTTGTTTTGCTATTTTTCCCTTTTCTTTCCCTCTTTTTTATTTAATCTTTTTTTTTCTCTCCTTTTTTTTTTCTTTTTAAATTTGTGTACATTTTATTCACACGTACAATTTCAAAATTTGTGATTTTTTCTTAGTTTTGTCTTTTTTTTTTTTTTTACCTTTTCTTTCTCCTCTTTTTTTTTTTTTTTATTTATTTTTTGTACTTTTTATTCACACATACAATTTCAAAATCACTAACGGCATGTGTTATTAAGTCACATGGTAAATAATAAACATTTTAATATTTTACATACAATTATTTATATATCTATTAATTATATGATACATAATTCCTCAAGTATCAATTATAAATTAGAATATGACAATATATGTCACAGAAAAATAAATAATAATAATAACAAAAAATATTATTTGCTCTATTCTATATGAAACATGAACTCATTACTTAGGTAAAAAAATGGCTACATTAGTTTGTAGCCATAATTCATTTTATTTTGCTCTCTTTTTTTCTTTCTTTTTTCATTTTAGTTTTTTTTTTTTTTTTTTTAACATTCAAATTTATTTATTTTACTTTTTTATTTTTCATTAATGTTTACCTCTGACCACATTTAACTTTTTTTTTTTTAATAACTTTACTCTCTTTTTTGCAACATTTAATTTATTTTAAATTTAATTTTTAAATTTATTTATGTATTACTCCTTTTTTTAGTAGAGTCAGAACTCCAAAAAGCAAGTCTTAAAAAGTGGGGGGGAAAAATTCACTATAAGGAAACCTCTTCTGAGTTCTGATGATCATATATATATATATATAAGTTAACATAAATTCTTTTTTTCATAATTAAAAATTTTAATTTTAAATTACAGTAAACATATAACAAAAATGTAATGTTTTCGTCAAATTTTATTACTATTACATTGTTCGGACCTAAGTTAAACAAGTAATGAAACAAAGACTAAATAAATGGACTATTTTACTCTTTTTACTCGGATATAATATAACATTAAAAATTTAAGCAAACTATGAATTTGTGTGAAAAATACAAATATATAAGTGAATTTGTTTTTATATAGTTATCTTTTTTATTTAGTAAAACATTTGCACTTATTAATTGTGATTAATTAGTATGTAAAAGTAAGAAGGTATATGACTAGTAAACTCAAAGAAAACTATAAAAAGTTACGAAAAAGATTACAAAAAAAAAAAATAAAAAATATATAACTATGAATTTGTGATAAAACTAATAGAGTGAGTTAGTAATTAAAGATAATTATATGTGCTTTATTCAATAAGCATTAAAAATCTTAATATCCACCTCAAACCTATAACATTGTGAAAAAAATGAATACAACAAAATTTTGAAAAGAGATCATGAAGGTGAATAAAGAAAAACAATAAATAACGGTGAATTTCTTAAATTTTAGTATAATATTTTATGCGAATTTGTTAGTAAAACATATTTCACATATAAAAATTTGTAAAATTAAATTATAAAATAAAAATTTATAGGATACAAGTAGGTGCGGTCAAACCTAGTACTTATAGGAAAAGAGGCTTGTTGCAAATTTACTTTTTACATCCCTTTCGACCAACTTTTTTTTTTTTTTTTTTGAAAAATATATATATATGAATGATTGTCTTTATCCATAAACCAGAAAGGTCATTTTAATTTGTATAATATTAAAAAAAAAAAAATTGCTAGAGAAGTTCAAGTCTTGTACGTTGACGTGTTTGAACATCTATTTCCATTAATTCTCCATCACAATGATCAACATGATATTTGTGGTCGTTAGCTCCAAATTTGGTAGAGTAAATTATAAATGAGCTCACTGATTGCATAGTCTTCCCCACAATTATTTATTTAAATAGTTTATTCTTTTAATTATTACATTAGATATTAAAGATTCTATAATTTTTGAAAAAAGTTTCAAATAAACACTCTTGTCTCATAATTTTTTAATTGAGCACCTATCGTTCATTTATTTATAAAATTTAGATACTATAAGTTCTAAATTTTAGTACTTTTGTTGGATTAGAAATACTTATTTAAAAAAATTATATGTCTAAGATTGTTTACTTTTCATAATAATAAATTTGTAATACTAAACTCATAAATTACATCGCTAAAGTACTCATTATGAAAAATTATAGAATCTCTGATACTTAATTCAATAATTATGAGATTAATGTGTTCATTTGATAAAAATTATGTAATCTTTAATACTTTTTTCTAAAAAGAGAGATATGTATGGATTAATGAATGTTCACCATGATTTAAAAAGAAGAAAGAAGGAAATGTACACAACTTTCTAGTCCATGTCATTCTTTGGAACCAAAACCAAAACGAATGTGAAGAGTAATTTGAAAAGCCTGAGCAAATTAGAGCAAGTTAATGGAAGAAATTCAAATAAGACATAAATATTATTGTAAAAAGATTAATTTTTTAATGCTTGTACAATTATACATAATAAATTAATTAGGTTGTTATGTCATTTCTCTTTCCATGCTTCAATGATCTGCTATTGATTATATATCAAGATATTTTATTAATTTTCTCTCTGTTATTCACAAATTAAAGATCAATTATTCGCTTCAATTTTATACTGTGAGGAATTAAAAAAGGTTACTCTTAAAGATTGTCCTTTTCTAATACACGGAGATTTTATTCGATACTTTATTATCAAAAACCAATAATTAAGTGCATACATATAATACAAAACAACAGGAGCTTTTTCCAGTACTAGATAACTCTGGATTATGTCCAAACATTCGAATCTATATTGATGCAGATAATATTCATTGGAACCGTACTTAATAAAATAAATACATTTTAATTATAGCTACTATGCATATATATGTAGTTTCCATCATCCCCTCTCTATCTCTATTTCGACTCTCAAAAGTCATATTTAGTGTATGACTAAATGTTCCGTAAGTTGTTGATATATACATAAACTAACCAAACTTTTATACAACAAAGTCTTACGTAACCAATCAACGTGTTTGCAGTGTGTTGGTAGGTAATAACGGAAGAAAAATTGGACGCATTTATAATTCACATAATCTAGGACAAAAAGATAAGGATTAATTGGCGTCTAACCCACTGGGTGTTTGATATCAACTTGAAATATGCCAAACTTTTTTGTTGAATTAAAATCCACAATGTAAATCACATCCTATCTAGATCAATGTTTGGTTTTTTTTTTTTTTTTTTCAAGTTTTACAAAAGGAGCTTTGAATTAGTGCCCTAAACAAAGCAAAATAGGAGCTATTTTCGCCCTTTGGTGCAACGTTCCAATTGAATATGAAGGTCCTCTCCTCTACTTTCCTTTTTTTTTTTTTGTGAAATTATCTTAAAGCCAGCCCAAAATTTTAGCCAACGAATCCCAATTTTCATCAAACTTCTGTCCAACTCCCCTATTTCCGCACCCCTTTTTTTTTACTGTCTAAATCCGAACCCACTACTACTATGGGCCGGGTACTTAAACTCGAACTGGTCCATCGAGTTAGAATAGTTCTGAGTCATCAAAGTCGAGTTGGGTTGAACGAACCCCAAGTTATCAACCCGTTGAGTTCTCATCCCACTTTGTACCTCCTCGTCCACCGAGTTACCGAGTCTCCTCGGCTGCGATTCCATTTGGCAAACTTGTAGCATGGAAGGGACATACACATCATTGTAATTAAAATTACCAACAAGTCCCTGAGATTGAGGTTGAGTACTATTGGCTAGATTGAGTTCTGGTAACGAGTTAAGCCCAGCAAGAGACGCCCAGTCGAAATTCCCAGAACCCGTATTCTGAAAACAGAGCTTTTGATCATCCTGCTGAAGTGTCTTGAGCGAATTAATGCGAGGCAAATCGAAAACTCGGTCGTCTATCTCCGGCAAAGACTCGAGCATATCGTCAAGATGTGACGAAGAGGACGAAGATGAGCCGTTGCTGTATTCTTTGCTTGAAACACTTGCCGTTGGCTTTTGAGAACTTGAATTTTTCTTGTAAATTCTACATAAAACCCACTCATCAAGCTGCAAAAACAGTGCCAAACATGTAAAAAAGAGCTTTTAACAAAAGTGAATATTCAATTAAAAAGAACTAATAAAAATGAACATAGAAAAACAATTAATTAAATAATTTTCTTTAATTTACCTTAGAGCTACCATTTTTCCGCGATGGTTCTATGAGGCGGTACTCGTGCATAATCCAATTAGTCTTGGTACCTTTCGGAGCTTTTCCAATATAAAAAACCAGAGCTTTCTTGATTCCAACTTTTCTACCTTCTGTTGTTATTATCTTATCAGTTCCGGTAGCTTTCCAGTAACCAGAACCGGCGACCCGATTGGGTCGTGAACCATTCGGATACTTCCTGTCTCTTGGACTAAAAAAGTACCATTCTTTTTCACCAAATATGGCCTTTCCTGCAAAACCCAATTTCATAATTCTGTTACTAATAAAAACAAATTAAAGTTAAAATCTTTATCAATATTCTAATCAAGAGTAATCAAACCAAACTTGGGTTTATCAATCCTACCTGGTAAAACCCATGGATCAAACTTATAGAGATCAATTTCAGCAATAAGTTGCAGATTAAACTGTTGCCCAGCAACTTTCCTGCACAAATACTGAACTAAAAGTTCTTCATCTGTGGGGTAAAATCTGAACCCAGGAGGTAAGCTAAGTTGAGAGAGCGGGTCAATTGCCGAAACACCCATTTCAGATACTACTAGGTACTAGCAGAGCTTAAACGATATAATTCAGCGCCAATAAAGAGAGAGGAAGTGAAGAGAGAAAGAGGATTAAATTAGAAATTGAAATATCTAAAGTTTTCTTTTTTAAGTGACGAAGATATGGTGGGTATTTATAAAGATTATTCAGAAGGTTAAAAGTAGGATAAGTACGGTCATCCTTGTCTTACTGTAGAGTAATTAGGACCCACATAACTTAATAGCCTATTAGTAACCACCACGTTGCCGGTTTTAAAGTTCGGCGTTATCGTGTGGGTCGACCTTAATTATCTGAGAAAACAAGTAGTGACGAGTGCGCTGGGATCGGGTGCATGAACCATAACGAAAAAAGTTAAAAAGACAATGGTGACTCACCTTAAAGAAGGGACACGTGTCGATAGCTTATAAATCTTTTAGAGACGTTTAAATTATTTATTTATTTATTTTGCTTTAATTTCCCAAATAGGTTAAGGCTGAACGAAAAAGAGAGAGTGGGGGGTGAAAAGGAAGTTTGGGATCTTATGGGTAAGGAAGCATTTTTCACGCGTGGAGTTAACGACGTCGGCAAAAGAGGACATAAACGTGTCAACAAGTGGACTGTTGTAGGAAGAGTTAGGCTTGAATGTTTGTCAAAACTCAAAAAAGCATAGGAGTGAGAAATTAAATTAAAGCTTAATAAAAGAAAAAAATTAAACAAGTGTGACGTTGTTTGTTAATTAAATTTTAGTGACACGTTTGTATGGGTTGTGTGGTCTTCTTATTTGCGTATTAATTAATATTTTAGGGCTTAATTTCATGGTATTTATTTTTGTGGTAGGGTTTCTTTCACTCATCAACTAATATAAGAGTTAGCTTACAAGTATAGTTTATTACATGGGGTTCAAAGTTTTGGACAATTTGGTTGGTTTGAATTTTTTTTAAATATAATTTGGGAGGTGATGTGGGCTGGTCAAATCCGAAGAAGAGCTAGACCTAGACCTAAATGGATCTGTTTTGATTGAGAATATAGAAGACGTGGATAAATTATGTGCAAAAGAAAAAAGGAAGACTGATTAATTATTTTTGCGGACATTTGGACTGGTTCGTGGGTAAAGACCATAGAAATTATTATTATTATTATTTTTTAAAAAGTAATTGAAAAAGAAATGATTTGAAGAATTAAATGGCACGTAGAGAGGTATAAGGATATTGGTAAGATATTGACAAGTATACAAAGTATTGAGAATTGTTGTTGTCATAGCCGGAGAAAATCTAAAAAGAAAGTTAATATATTGATTACCAATGATAGTCAATTAGGTGTTAAATTAGATAAAAGGAATGGAGATTTCTTTGTGACACGTGCTTGAATGTAATATGCTAGGTGTTGAGAAATGTGTGGTCGTATACTTGTTTTGGTCATTTGGACGGCTATGAGTTTGAAAAATTATTTACACGTGTAACGGAAAATCAAAGCCATTGTGCACCTACTTTTATAGCTGCGTGATTTTCATTTTTTTTTTTTTTTAAAGTTAAAAAAATGAGTACTTTAAATTTCAAATATAAAGCAGCTTCAAATGTCAGATTATTGCGCCAGATATATATTTTATAAAATTTGAATATTAAACATTTTGGATCTCTTTTAATACAAAATTATTTTTGCAAATTTGTACAACAATTTATGTTTTATACGAGTAATTTGACAATATAACATCCTATAAAGTGTGCGCTTATAGAATGCACATAGTTTAATACTAAGTATAATGACATTTGTCAATCCTCCTCACATCATGTATTGATATGATGTCTCATATATAATAGAAAAAAAATTATATATATATATATATATAATAACTAATGTATTAAAGATGACAATTTTAGATCTATTACTATTAAAGAATAAAACAATATTTAAATAATTCATCAAAATACTGAGTCAACGATTAAAATTGAATGTAACGCATGTTGCCTAAGTTAGTCTTAGTGGAGATATTTCAGAAGGATGATGATAGAAAATAGAAATTCAAAAACGAAGGCAGAAGAGAATATTCCCTTTTTATCTGGTTTTCCCTTCCCTGGTCGAATACGGAGAATTGGTAGAAATTTGAACAGAATATTAACTTTTTAACTCATTCCTTGTAGAAGAAGAAAAACAAGTAAGAATAAACCAGCGGTGAATAGTACATACAAGAATCTAAAACACATACAAATATGCACTTACTTTTAAATTCAAAAATTTTCATATTATATTACATGAATTGGTATTATTTAAAAAAAATTGAATTATTTTTTTAATTTTAAAATAATTTTAATACATGATATAATATAAAAAAATATAAATATATAAGTGAGTAAAATTTATGTCATATTAAGGTTTTTTATAATGCATTACAATAATCAATCAATTAAATTGGTCATTACGAAATAATTACTCACATGAGCATATCGCTTTCCTCGTTTCTACTTTTGAAATTTTGGGTAAAGGTAAAATATATATAGTAATAGGTCGCACCTCCCCAATCCAAATTGAAAAATGTGCCTCTATTATATTATACTTTTGCAACTTGAAAAAAAAAAAACGGCTGTAAGTGCTTTTAAATTTATTATAAAATATAAAAATCGTTAAGATAACGTGTTAATTAAAAAGCGCACGTGCTGAATTACTAATAAACTAAGACAATTAGTACTACGAAATATTCTCTTTCACATTCCATGTAATATATTATTGTTTGATTTTAGTTTTGGATAATTAAGGTTGCATTGTGAGTAACTCATCGATGTAAATTAGGAGTATTTATGGTATGATATAGTTTAATTTTTTGCAAAAAAAAAAAAAATTTGAACTAAATCAAATATATTATTTTAATCAAATTGAACTAAATTATTGTCTAATAAAATTATTAAAATCTAATGATTAAATCTAGTTTAGTTTGGTTTGATTAACATGTTTGACCATTTTCATATTTTTTTATAAAAAAAAAATTTCTCCAATTTTGTTAAAACTTGAAAATAACATAAAAAAAAAAAGTCATTAAATCTAAACAAATTTATTAATATATACTACAAATATAAATCATATTATATCCTATATAAATCATATAAACATCCTAAAAATAATCATAGAATCAATTACAATATAGAGCTAAATATTTTCGCAAATTCTACAACAAAATATAATAATACATTAATCCATAAATAATATATTAAAAATAAGTTAGGGAATTAAGGTCGCATACTTTGATTGTAAGAAGATATATAATTAATATGTACTTTTTAGTTTTTTTTAAAGAATAATATATTAAAAATAATTTAAAAAATAATTATAAGTAACGGTCTGCTTTAAAAATTCATATAATCGAACTGAACAGTTTGTTAAACGGTTTGAATAAATAAAAATTAAATTGTAATATTTAATTTATAAAATTCTTTGATCCAGTTCAATCTTATCTAAATTTTTAATTTTAATTGATTTAGTTTTGGACATTTCTAATGTGAATGATCAAGGGAGATGAACGATATTATGTTAATCAAAAGAAAAAACCGGAGCAGTTAACTTGGATTGCGGCGCTGATAATGGAATTAATTTCAACTCATTGAAGAGTCGTAGATATAATATAGTCAGTCGATCAATCTTTGCTTATTTTTTTTTTTTTTATAGCAATCTTTGCTTATTTTTTAAGCTTACTTTTTGAGAAACATTTGCATATATATTGTTATGATCCATGAAGCTGAAAAACCTCATCGACTTTTTTTTTTTTTTCATTATCCTTTTTTCTTTATTTTGAGACGATTAATGCAATAATGTGTTATACACCTGGTTGTGATTAATGCCGTGTTGAAAAGCCATACTCCAGTAATTATGCGCCTACATACATTTTTAGTATTTTAAACCTCTTGTTTTTAAGATAAAGGTGATGATACTTAATTTATTTGTTTTTAACGGTTTCATTTAATTTTATTGATATTAAAAATGTGTTATTTAATTTTTTTAGTTATTAAAAATTTATTGATGAAAGACAAACATAAATATTTTATTATTAAATTTAAATTTAAGTTAATTATTTAAAAAAAATATGTTTTTTATTTTTATTTTTATTCTTCTCATTCTCTCTACAAATGAAGGATGACTTTTTCATTATTATTAACTAACAATCTTCCACTTGAAGACTATTTAAATCTGTCTTTACACCTTAATTAATGCAATAATTTTTTTTAATCTTGTCACTCTTGCAAACCAATTAAAGTTGAACATAATCTTGCTACCATGAATCTTCTCAAGTGTTAATATTTCAACTTCTAATAAATACCTAATGAAGTGATAATGAAGTCCGATATGCTTGGTTTTAAAGTGAAATGCTCAATTTTTTGCCAAATGTATTAGACTCTGACTGTCACTATATAAAACATTCTTCTTTTGTTTGAATCCCAACTCAGTTAACAATCTCTGAAGTCAAATCATCTCTTTATTGGCTTTTGTCGCTGCTACATACTCAACTTCTATAGTGGATAATGGAACAATCTTTTGTATCTGTGACATCAAACTAATAGTTGTAATACCTACAATGAACACATAACCAATGGTGCTCCTTCGATGATCGAGTTCTCCTGCAAAAGTCTGCATCTACGTATCCTTGTATTTTTAACTCTCCTTTAGAAAAGTACAAGCAATTCTCTATGGTATCTCGTAGATACCTTAAGATTCACTTTACTGCTTCCCAGTGAGTCTTTCTTAGATTTGACATAAACCTGCTAACAGCTCCCATTACATGGCCAATGTCTAGTCTTGTACAAACGATTGCATACATCAAACTTCCAATGGCTAAGGCATAAGGAGCCTTAGTCATGAAGGTTTTCTCTTCCTCCATTTGAGGACACTAATCTTTAGATAGGCAAAAGTGACTGGTTAAGGGTGTGCTAACTATCTTGGCATCGTCATGTTAAATATCTGCAAAACACATCTAATGTACTCCTCCTGAGATAACTTTAAAGTCCTTCTTTACTTATCTCTAGTGATTTGCATTCCAAGAACCTTCTTTGCTGGTCTGATGTCTTTCATGTCAATTTCTTTTGACAATTGTTACTTCAACTTATTGATCTCGTCCATATCTGACCCTGCTATTAACATGTCATCGACATAAAATAGTAAAATGACATAACTTGACTCAAATCTCTTGAAGTAGCAACAATGGTCGGCGTTACACTTCTGGAAACCTCCCCTATGGATGAAGCCGTTGAACTTTTCAACTTTCGCCTTTCCTTCATTTGCGGCCATTGCTCCCACTCAAATATGGTTGTCTTTAGATCTTAATATTTTAGCAACCCTTTGATACCAATTGTTAAGAAAATGATAATTTTTTAAGCAACCAAATTATGAGAATATGAAATAAATATAGATAAAATAATAAACAAATTTAACTATAATTATTTCAAAATAGAAAATGAACTTGAAGCTTTTTAAAAAAAATTAGAAATTTTCTTAGCTTTTCTTTTCTCTCTCTTTCTTTACCTTTTTCTTCTCTTCCTCTTTTTCTCCCCTATTCCCTTCTTACTTTTCTTCGATCTATGTACAAAGCCTTTTATACTAAATAATTTACTAATAATAAAAACTCATTCCATGAGTTAAGGAAAGAAAAATCTTTCTTTTCTTTCTCCTCATTTCACTCAATGATGTTTTTTTTCTTTTATTTTTATTCCTCTCGTTCTCTCCACACATAGAGGATGACCTTTTCATTATTATTAACTAACAAAATATTCATGAAAATTAGAAAATAAAACATTTTTGAGTGATTCAAAAACCATTAAACTTGAAAAAATGTCTATATTTTTCAATAAAAATTACAAGTTCTAATTCAGAACCTAATTATTTCAAAATTATGAGAACATATACTTGATTCAAAATTTTAGGGTTTTAAGATATCATTTTAGCCTCTTTTTTTCCTTTTAATTTTAATACATAAAAAATAACAAAAATTAAAAAAAAAAAAAAATAGAATTATGTTGATTTTCATAATAAAAATTTAGAATTTTTTATTTTCCTTGAAACTCTTAATAAAAATATATGAAAATTATTGAAAATTGTGAGTTTTGGAACTAGATTCTTATCACGAGATTACTTTTATTGTTGCTTGAAGATCGAGAATGCTAGAAACCAAAGAGAATAAGAAAAGAGAAAAATATTTAATGTGAAATATTTCATGCTCTTATTTTATTTTAGACTTTTTATTTTGTTTTGTTTCCTTGTTGAATACAAATTTTAATATATTTAAGTAAATTAATCTCAATCACATTCCAACACAAATATTTCCTTTTTTAAATTAACATTATTTATTTATTTATTATTTTTGTTTTGGTCGTTACACCACAACTTTACAGGTTTAGAATGAGTTTTGTTGACTATTTTTCTTAGGTTTAACTTATATAAAATGATATATAACTCATCTCAGAATTATGTTGAAATCGATTTTACATGAGTTAAGCATAATAACTCACAAGCTTACTTATTTAAATTTTTTTAAATAAAAAATAGGGAGACGGTTTAAGTTTCTGATCACATTTGAAAATTTGTGTCATTTTAGTCCATCAGGCTATAAAAATATTTTTTAGTCAATCATATATATGTAAAGGTGTTTATTGAGGACACAATGCATATTTTATGGATAGTTTAATGTTTATTATTAATTTAAGGACAATAGTAGTCATTTTATGTTTGAAAGAAGAGTCATGCAACTCCTTCATATTTAAAAGTTTGTGTGTCTTGGTCCCCTGTATTATAAAATATGTTTTTTAGTTCCTTAGATATATACAAAGGTGCCAATTAGAAACATAATATATATTTTAAAGTTTTTGGTTAGTAGTATCAAAGTAAGTTTAATATTAACATGTATTAATGTTAATGAATTATGGTGTGATAATTAGACAAAAAAATTTAAAAGATCAATAATTTTTTTATTTTTAAAATTATTTGACTGGATGTCACATTATAATTAGTGTGAATATCATGTATTTTTATTATTTTTATAAAAATGTATTAACTAAATACAAGAGTTTGTTATTTTAGCAATTACAAGTTTTAAATTGTGTTTTCCAAATTCTTTCTACTTCCTTAAACAGTCAATAAAAGCATTATTTCAAAGACAAAAATCTACAAAATCCAATCTAGTTTCTTCTTTTTGGTTTGTGCATGTGTTCACTCTTCATTGTTCTCTTACTAGCATTGTGCACTACCCACCAACAAATTACCAAATCTCACTCACTTTAACACTTGAAAACCCAATAGAAAGATCCCTTCATTTTCTCTCCCAATTACCATCTACCCAAACAACCCACAATTGTTGTGAATAGAGATTCAACTCCCCCACCAGTGATTGGAAAAGTTGGGTACACAGTGTTCAAGATCCCACATTCAACTCCAAAGCCAGTTGAACAACATGTCTTTGATTCCCCCAAGAAGGTTGTGCTGCCTACTGTTTAGCCACCTTCCCACCAATTTGACAAGTTTGTTAGTGTGTTCGATGGGTCTTTCTTGGGATTTTTCAAGAATATCGGAAGAGAAGGAACGGAGGGGAGGGGGGTAATATGTGAATTTTAGTATTATATCATTTTATTATGTTTTTGATTAAATTATAATGTGATTAAAATACAAATTTTTAATAATAATGGAAGTAAAACTCAAAATAAAAATCTTTAAGACTTTTACATTGCTAAATTTAGATAATTCAAATATTTTATAAAATAAAAAAAATACATTTTAATAATTTTATATTAAAATATATTTATTTTTACCATTTTTCTTATATATAACTATGCTTATTGTAAGTTTTATTATATTATATACTCGCCTTTTTAATCACACTTTAGTTATCCAACATAAAAAATAATACTTTAACAAAAAATTATTAAAATAAAGATAATTATTATTGGTTGGCATTTAAAAAAAAAAATACTACTAAATATCATTTTTAATTTAAAAAAATAAATCAATACTAGGAGTGGCAATCGTGTCGTGTTAATCATGTCTATTTCGTGTTCGTTTTGTATTATTTGTATTTGTATCATATTCATTTCGTGTTGTTCGTGTCAAGTTTTCTCATTAGGTGACACATAAAAAAAATCACTTAATTATTTTTCGTATTACCTAATTATAATAATAAAATATAACAAAATTTTTAAGAACATGAAAAAATTATCGATCAATTCTTACTAAAAAAATTTATGGTGTCGTGTCATATTTAAGTCGTGTTATCGGTCATATATTTCCACCCCTAATCAATACCAACTAGAATTTAGACAACTTGTATGTACGTACCTTGTAAAAGAAATAAAAAAAAGTTTAATTATATCATTATATGACATAACTTTCTTTCATATATAAAGTTTCATTTTTAGTCACGTTTAAGAAAAAAATACATATTTATTTTTCTTACAATATAAATGAACATATGTTTTTTTAACGTTATAAGAAAAATAAATATATGCTTTTTTAAGGTTAAGGTTTCTACAAATCCTATAATTATTCAAAATGTATAATTTAATAGTCTTGGATCTTTTAAAGTATATTTCTAAGATCATGGATTAAAAAAATGGAGAATATTAAAAAATTAAAATTTTGATTTTTGACTTTTTTTTTTTTTAAATTTGAATTTACCCTTGAAATAAAAGAAGTATTTAGAGGTGGTTAGAACTTTTAATAAATTATAGAATTATGGAGATATAATTTAAAAGATAAATAATTAAACTGTATTTTTTGAAGAATTATAAGATCATAAAAAAATATATAAAATATATATAATTAAAGTGTATCTTTTGAAAAATTACAAGATTTATATATACTTTAATTATTTTTTTTTTACTGAAGAACTAAAAATAAAATTAATTGAATAATTGAATTATTTATGCATCGAAGAAATAAAAAACACGCATGGTTTCACAAAAGTTTAGGTCACAATTTATTTAGTTTAGAAAAAAAGTGCTATATTGGCCCCACATTATTGTTAAGCTAGTCCACGTATAAGCATTTAAACACTAAAAATGTGGGTTAAGTTAACAATAATGTGAGCCAATTTAATAGGAATGTAGGAAAAATTATTGAATTTTCTGAGATTCTAATACCTAAGCTAAGAGTAATCCTGCCTCGTTACCTAAGAAGTCATATCAAAGTAACATCTGCATCCAAAGGATCAAAAGCATAGGTAAAACCATAAAACAATTCCAGAGCAGTCATGCAATTCTAAATGAACACCTCTGTTTTCTCCTAGTAAAACTCTGCAGCTTCTATGACAAGGCTTGAGCAAAACACATAAACCAAGTTTAACTCTTTGTAACCCCAATCCTCATGAGGGCTATATAAGCAATGAGCCTGTAACCCAAAATCATCAAAGCCAAAGCAATTGCAGATATGACATAACCATCAAGCCCCACTTTCTTTATTGGTAAATAATCTCCAACCAAACAATCGTCCCTAACAATACTGCTGATTGAGCTTGAAGTACAAGGATATGTGTCATTTGGCTTGTACTGAGATCCCAAAAGGAGTTTATACGAATAAAGAGCAATAGAAACATATTTAATCCAAGCTATAAAAGCAGGAACATGTTGAACAAAGTATCCTCCAGTTAGATTATAAGTCAACATAATCACTGAACCAAGTGTTGTAGCCGATCTTTGATCCATTACCAATGCACCCAGAGCAAGTCCTAAGCCTTGAGCTGCTAACACATTAAAAAGAGTGGTAAACAAAGTCATAAAAAAGTTGAGAATGTGGGTTTAAGTCCTGCCATCCAATAGACTATGGTGACAAATGCTGAGGGAAGAATAAGCTCCATTGGAAGGTCGCCGACGGTTCGTGACACAAAGTATGATGAGAGCCTATACATGCCCGAAGATCGTTCTTTTGCAAGGATTTTTCGCTCCGGTGGGAAGGTGAAAATAGCTTGAGCCATTGGGAAAAAGTTCCAAAATGATACCACGAAGAAAAGAAGACCAAGCTGCATAATAAAAGCCCAAAATTTTATTACAAATGTAAAATAATTACAAAGTCTATATTAAAGAATGAAATTGGTTAATGTTGTTAATATAACCTGATCTTGTAAGTGAGAAATATCTGATTGCCACCATATAAGGCCACAGAGAATTGAGATTGCAAGGACCTGAAAGATCTTAAGACCAGAGAAGTTTTGGTACCTCCTCTCTTTGATTCCTCTTTTAAGCAAAACAATGAATTGTTGCCACCAAGTTGTAGGCCACTCTCCATAGTTTTTATCTTCAATTCCATCTTCAAATTGTTGGTTGTCAGTTTCTTGAAGCTCGGGGTTCAATTTGTCAGATAGATTAGACTTAAAGGCTGAAATCAAATTCTGCTTTACTGTTGCTTGATCTTCATCTGAATCATGGGATGTCAAGCCTGCATATTTGTTTTGCTTAACAAAGTGCTTTTTAAATTTATGTATCACGGATTAGCTGTTGATTTCAACAGGAAATTACAAGACCAACACGAATACTAGAAAGAGCATCAATTGGGGTAACACAGAGCAATTGCTTCCACATAGTAAAGAAAAAAAAAATCAATTTAAAGAGTCACATTGCTTATTTTAAACGAAATATCTCTTACTTTTTTTCTTTCCCGATAATGGAAAACCAAAAATTTAGTGGTTAAAATGTTAAATCTGTCAAAAGTTTTACTCACATAGAGTATTTAGAAGGGGAAGGAGAGAATCCAAAACTCAAATATAAAAGGAAAATTACAAAATTAAAAAAATAATAATAACTTAATATTTATAATATTAAAAATAACATTGAAGGAGGAGTCCAATTAGTTATAGTTTAATTTGAATAGCTATATTAATGAGCTAAATTTTTTATAATAGTAAAAATATATGAGATGTACATAAGTTATACTATTTTTATTATTATAAATTTTAAAAAAATTATTTTTGTTGTTTTCTAACATAAAAAGCATAAAAATTCTATATATGCTTGTAAAACTCATACTCATTATTCATTCCCAAATCTATCACATAATTTTAACACCTTCACAAGACTTAATTGAAAAAAAATAATATTATTATTACAACTTAAATTATTATTATCTTAATAATACTTTAATTATATGAATTGAATAAGAAAATTTCAAATTAAAGCAACTTCAACTTTGCATTTAGACATGCTATTAAGTCAAGAAGTGAAAATGTAATCTTTAACTTATTCACCTTTCCTTTAAAAATGACAAAATATTATACTATAAGCTACAAACTTTAATAGCAAGCACCTAACCTTAAAGGAATCTAAAGTGAACTATATAAATCTCTCAATTGATTAGTTTAAATTAAATACAATTTTTTACTTAAATTTTAAAAACGTTACATATATATGTGGAAATTTAATTTCTTTCTTTTAAAACGTTACTTGAATTGTATATTACAACATTTTTATTTATTTATTTTAAATAATCTCCTTTTCACGCCTAAAATCATTTGATTTAAAGTTAAAATAAGATTTTATATTATTAAATAGTTCCAATGGAATTCCACTAAAAATACTTTACAACATGGTTATGCATGTCGTCATGAAATAAATAAAAAATATATATATATATCTAAAAACACATCCAAGAATGAAACTTAAAATTTAAGTAAATAAGGAGACATACCATTAGCAAGATCAAGTAGAAAATCAGAAGGATTCATGGCAAGAGATGGAGTATAACCAATGGTGGCAAAGTAATCCAATGCAGTAGCTCCATTTCCAAAATATAAAACATTGCCTTCAGATAACAACATTACCTTATGAAACATATAAAACAACCTACTTGATGGCTGATGAATTGTCATCACTATTGTTTTTCCACCACTTGATAGTTCCCACAATTTCTCAATAATCCTCTGAGCGGTTGTTGAATCAAGTCCCGATGTTGGTTCATCCAATAAGAGCAAACTAGGGTTTATAAGCATTTCTTGTCCAATACTAACCCTTTTTCTTTCTCCCCCAGAAATTCCCCTCAACAATGGCCCTCCAATTATGCTATTCTTGCACTTGTTTAATCCAAGTTGAGTTATAACAGTTTCAGCTTGCTTGATTTTGTCGTCTTTCGTCAACGTGTTGGGTAATCGGAGAAGAGCGGTGAAGACTAGGGTTTCAGTAACTGTCAAATGAGGATGAAGAACATCATCTTGGGTAACAAATCCAGTGTTTCGCTTCATTGCATTTGAGAAGGGTTTTCCATTATAAGTAATTTTTCCTGAAATTGATCCATCACTAAGTCTACCTCCAAGTAGAGTTATTAGTGTTGTTTTGCCACTACCTGATGGGCCTAGCATTGCTACCATTTCACCAGGTTTAACCACACCTGAAATTCCTTTTAATATTATTTTCTCTTCAGCTGATTTTCTGTTTTTCTTAAATAATAATAATAATGATCCTCCTTTTTTGGGTTTAATCTTGTAAACCACATTCTCGAACTGCCAAAAAAAAGTTAATTTGATTATTAATTTAAGCATCATTATTGATACGTCAATTTCAAAAAGAAAAGAAAGAAAATAAAAATGTAATATAATTAATAAATTAAATTAGGGTTTCTAATGAATTAAACAAGGTTTTTTTGTGTGTGTGTGTGTGTGTGTGTGATAATAATTAAACGTAAAGCATTGATTTGATTAAGGATCAAGATTAAATCGTATACCTTGAGAGTTATGGGTAGTTTGGACGTTTTCTTGAAGATAGCAGGTGCCGGAGTTTGAGAGTGATTGAGTTTGCCGGTATGAGCTTCCACATCTACTATTTGATCACCCTCCTCCATTTAAAAATAGAGTAAATGAAAATCAATATTTCTCTCTATTGAAGAGGAGAGAATTAATGAAAATCAAAGAGATTATTATTATTATTATTATTTTTCCTTCTGAAAATTAGATCGATCTCTTGAAGGAGAGTAGTGACGTGGGGGTGTTTGTATATTCGTAGTGTATGTGTGTGTCAATAGTAGGAACGGGTGTAAAGGGGAGAGAAGAAAAAGTAAATGGGATCGGTTGAGAAAAGGATACATAGGTTCATGCGCGCGAGAGAGATGAGAAAGGGTTTTATGGTAATGTTGAGGCCATTTTGTTGGGTTTTTGGAATTGGAATTTATGGTTTTATCATCACTTTCACATTTTCTCTCTCATTTCTGTTATACTTATCGCCTTTTCGCTTCTCCCTCTCCCCAACTCAAATAAAATTTGTCATAATTCAACATGAACCCAATTTCAAACTTTTAGTTTTTATATATTTTTTTCCTTGATTTTTTAAAATTGAATAAAACTAACGACTTAAATCCTTTATGGAATTAATTACTTCAATATTTTGTCCAATAACCTAATATTATAATAGTTGGAATCAATTTATCATAAATTCATATATTTTCAAATCAATAAAGAATAACAAAATTAAATATGACTAATAACTTATACTTTTGCGAAAATGATTGTTTTCATATTTTGTCAAATAGCCTAAGTAGAGTTTATAATAGTTGATTAAATTTTATAATATATATATATATATATATATATATATATATATATATATATATATATATATGTATGTATATATATATATGTATGTATATATATATATGTATGTATATATATATGTATGTATGTATGTATGTATGTATGTGTGTGAGAGAGAGAGAGCAAATAATCTGATATATTTGCATAAATTAAAAAATTCGATATGATCCGTCGGATTGGATTGGCAAAATTTTATAATTGGATAATATTCAGATTAAAAAGTATACAATTCGTTTAAATTCATATCGAATTCAAATTGATAGATTTTATAATCCACTATAATCCGATCCGAACTGAATTACTATAAAAATTATAAATAAATGCATATTTTATTTTTAATATATTATATTTAAATATTATACATACCATGATTACATTAAATTACTATTTTAGTTTAAAAATAAATATAAATGTTAAATCTTCTATAATAATTTAATAATGTTCAAGAGTATATTTTAAATATTTTGATTATCTTAATTGTAAATATAAATAAATAATTTTTCTTAAAGATGTATCAACTTTAATGTTTGTAAATATTGTAATCTCAATTTAACTTTATCCAATTAAAAAAAAACGATTTGCTCGAATTTGGATTGGTTCAAATTGAGTATATCATTAAATCTCGAATTAAATATTTTCAAATATGCTTTAGGTCAGATCGGATTCAAATAGGTGAAAAACATGCAATTTTGATCTATTGTTAAGCCCTTTATGTAGTTATACACCAATCACATTTACGAATTTAGACCGCCTTTTTTTTTTTTTTCCTAAAGACAAATTTAGATATTATACTTCATTTGGGGCTTTTTGTCATTGTATTGATTCCTCCCTTTTATTAAATAAACTATTACAAGAGACAAGAGTTACAATTGATCTATGTTTACTAGTGATGGAGTTAGAAGTTTTTTTTAAACAAGATTATTTAAAAACTATTGCAGACATAATTCATATTTATTTAAAGCCCAACCAAAATTATTATATATTTTTTCAATATAGAACAAGTCATTGCTATTATTTTATTCATAATTGTATATCTTATAGAACCTCCTATAAATGTAATGATTCAATAGAGTCATTATCTTTTTATGAAGAAGAATTCATTAGATGTAAGAATAGATAAGTAAAATGTAGTATTTTATAGTTAATAGGTTTTGTGAATTAAAATAATCTAGAAAAAAAATACAATACGTGTTAAAAAAAGCAATCATCATTAATGTCATTAAAATCATATTTGGTTGTGTAAATTATTTTTAAAACCCACCTTGTATCTATGGTTTAAATTATGAGTTGTTTTTCTAATTTTTACAACCAAAATAATATAAGAAATATATTTATTATATTATACAAATTTAAGAAAAAAATAAACTATAATACTTTAATAAAAAAAAAAAATTAGTTTTGTTTCAAAATGAGAATAGTCACTTCATAATTCTTGAATATTACAAAAATAAGTAGTAGTTATTTTTATTATGTTAATAAAGTTATCCAAATTTTATTTAAAACAAAGGAAAAAAATATGATTTATATGTGATTTAGAGATTAATATATTATTTTAGACAAAATATTTTAGATTGGACTCGAGCTGGATCTAACTTACAACATTGTTTTGCCATTGGGTTTTACTAGGGCCAGAGCTAGGAAAATTTTTTAGAAGAGACAAAAATTTAATTTTTTTTAGACAAAGTAAAAAGTTAGTAGGGGTTACAGTAGACTATATTTAATCCAATATTAAATTTTTCATATCATATTATAATATAAGCATAAAGTTAGCACTAAAAAAATATAGAGTTAATACATTATAAGTAACTTAAAACAAAAATTAGACAAAAATATAACAAGTTAATAAGTATTAATATTGTTCATAAATAAAATAAATTTATTAACAAAAAAATCTAAGCAAATATAAAGTTCGATCAAATACATCAAAAAATTTAATTATTAAAACTAAAACTAAAATAAATATATGAAAATGTAAAAAGTAAAATATGATTTAGAATTTTAATCTTGGGACTATATTTAAAAATATATGTTTATAAATAATATAAGACTGACTAATAATAATAAAAATAATAAAAAAATTTATAAATAAATTCTAAAAGATTGTTAAAAGAAAATGTAAAATAATATAATATTATATAAAGTTAAAATTTGGTTTGAAATAAAATAAACATAAACATAAACATAAACTTAATAGTTTTTTAATTTTATTTTTATAATGTTGAGTTTAAAGTTAAATATTTTAAAAAAAAATTAGATTATCACATTGAAGAATTTTTTTTTTACATAATATATGACTATAATTTTATTTTTTTTATTAATAGTTACCAAATATATGAAAAATATATATATATATTTAAACATTTTATTTACAATTTATATTATTTTTATCTATGTATTTATTAAATATTGTTAATATATATCAAAATTTATATATATAAATTATATACAATATATTATTACAAATAAAATATTTATTTAATGTTAAAAATATATATATATAATTAATTTTTTTTAAAAAGAATCGCCCAAAATTGTAGACCCACCCGGGCTCTAAGAAGATCCGCCGCTGGGTTTTACCACTTTCCCGTTGCAACTCTTGCAACAAATATTTTTCGGGAAGGTGGTTGGCTCTTTTGAAAAACAAAATATCAATGAAACATTGGTAATTGTACTTGAATGTAGCTCGAATTAAACCAGTCGCCAAGGTCTCCTATTCTCACTATAATTCTTGTCGATTAAAAGCATTTCAATAATTACAATAAGTCAAACCCTTAAAGTTATAACTTATAGTCACACATTCCCGTAATAACATAATTTTCTGGAATTTATTGTCCAAATGTCCTTGTTTCATTCGCAATACACCAAATTGGCTTTTGCTAATTGGCAGTTGCGGAAAAAGAGACGCCTTCACCTTTATGGTATATGGGTCATGGAGTAAAAACTTAATAGTTTATATTATCATAATTTAAATTATTTATTATAATATTAATAATAATTTTATTTAATTATAATTGATATTTAAATATAATTAATTCTAAAAATAAAATAGATATTTATCAACGAGTTGTGGCTCAATAATATATAATTTATTTAAATAAATAAAACTTTTGAGTCTAAATTTCAGTTATGAGCGTATGAGTATAATTATTTAAAATTATATATATTATATATTATATATATTTTTGTTATACTCAATTTTATTCTATTGTTAGTCTAATTGGTAACGTAATTAGATTACATGTACGAGATACATTAATAATTTAATTTCAGTAATTCCTTTAATATTAATTTCAGTAAAGCAATAATACTATTAAACTTAGATATATCAATAATTTTTTTATATACATTTAATTAACGCATTCAAATAACAAAATTATTATTTTACAATATTACTTTTAAATAAATTATAGCACTAGCAAAATAAAGTGTTACTACGTCGCCATTCATGTTAAAGCCATTCATATTAAAATAGTAAAAAGTAAGAACATTTGTCTTGGATCTCTACAGAAAGAAAATAGATAAAGGTCGAATTCTCTTGACCTTGAACTGAAGGAGAAAAGCTTAAGTATCCAACATAACGCTAGGCTCAAAATTATAGAATGGAGCCATCCCTAATCCAAAGCTCTCGGCCATCTCATTTTAATCCAATGGATTGTTGGATAGATGAATCAAACTTACACGAGGAATTGCAAATATTTTGCACTTAGACCTCCATAGCATGCACTCTTAGATTAGAAAGAGAAAAGGAAAAAAAAAAAAAAAACATTGCATTAATTTGCAATGTTTGTGATGTGGCCACCATGCACCCTCATTATGCACTTTCCATTTTCCATTCCTTTTGTTAAGTTAATTAATTGTATTTTGCTCCTCACTGTTACAATTAAGGGAATATAGGACGGGTCTTTAAACTAGAGTGAAAAATATATAGAGCGGTCACAAGATTATGACTATCCTATTAGATTCATGGGATGGTCATTACGAAAAAATTTCGTAAAATTTTATAGGACGGGTTTTGACTGTTTTAAAAAAAATTATTATAAGACGACTATTAGTCGTCCTATATATTAACATAGGACGGCCATAGACTGCCTTATAAGAAAAAATTAGGTTTTTATGTGCTAAATTTTCAACTCTCTCGCTGCTCTCGTGTTGGGTTCTATACATACCAATCATTGTGTCTCGCTTTGTAGCCTCAGCCACTGTTTTCATCCTCAGCCAACTCAATCAACCTCAGCACAACCCAGCCCACCTCGTCGTCCTCATCCTCTCCTTTGCTCAGCTCATTCGCTCCTATGCTGTCCACCTTTCGATTTGTTTTTACTTCCTTTCTTTCCGTCGTACCACCACCATTAGCCAACATATCTAGATGTGGTTTCACCTTTCAGCTTCCCTAGCGAAGTTTCCTAAGCTAGAGTCTTCAACGGCGCAGGTGTATATTTGCTTATTATGATTTAGATATATTTTTGCAAAATTTTGGTTTATTTAGGTACTATAAATTTATCAAATTCTTGAAGTGGGAAAGTTTGGAATGAAAAACTAATTTAAAAGCTTCAAAATTATCCTCTAATTTAACATGGCCTCTTATTGAAATAGGAAAGTTTAGATCATTAATTTACTTGTGCCTTAGATCATTCTTCAAAGGTCAAAAGAAAAAAAACGAAAATTAAATTAACATTACAAATTAGCAAGTAGCAAGTAGCATCAATAGAATAAATCTCATAACTAAGGCATGTAAACCATGCTAACCTACTCATGACTCGAATGTGTGTTGGCTCTATTTTGTTGATCTATTTGTAGTCTGTTGTTCATAGTTCATTGTTTGTATATTTATTAAATTTGTTGTTCCCATATATTTTCCATAGTTAATTGAAAATTTTAGTCAAATTGGTATTTGTTCCTTTCTTCTAGATTTTTTTTTTTGTTACCATGGAACTAAATATTATACGAGTGATTTGTAGTAAAACTTTTGTGAATTTGGCCATTTCACACATCAAATTGCTGCAAAACAAGAGAGATTTACATCTCAAACATATGTGCAAGGAGATAGCTCAATTTTTGCAGGTTGGTTAAAAAACTATTGCTCAAATTATAGCTCATTTTTTGCAGGCTGGCCAGGAAGCTATTGCTCAAATTAAGGTAAATTTTCAATATTGTTTTTGTGAATTTCTATAATATTTGTGTATTTTAATTGTTTCTAGATATGACAAGTTAAATTATTTTCACCCTTAATAATTTGGTTAGGTGGAGCATGTTATATGATAACAAAATACATGGGCTGCATATGAGATATTAGAGCTCTTTTGCAAATTATTTATTGCCCGTGTCCCCATTCTTCAATGCAAAAGGTAAACAATAATCCAACTACTCATTGCAATGGTTTTAGTTGGAGAGTTCTTAATACAATATGCTTCTAGTTACCTTACAATTGTGGATCTATGGAAACAGTTCTGGTCTACATTCTAAAAAAATACGTCTTTGCATACTAAAATCCTAGAGGGTGATGGCTATATATGCTGTTTTTTATACACATTTAAATATAATAATGTGTTTTATGCATGCCATTTGACACATTTTAGCATCTTGGGCTCACAGGAAGTGATCATATGCCTCTTTGCTGAATATTCCAGGTACACTTCATTCTTGAGGCTTTCACTTAATGTCTAAATTTTGTACCCTTGAGGCTTTCAATTTTCCCATGGGTGACATAAATTCAATTTTCAATTTTCACATGTATAATTCAAAGAACCCTAAACTTAATGTGTATTTTTATTGGTAAAAATGGGATTAAAATTCTAATGGAATTGCTTCTCTAATTTGCCTATTTTGCTGTTAAAAATTGGGATCAAAATTCAAATGGAATTGGTTCTATTATTGTTGGGTTTAGGATTTATAAAATAGTGAAGCTACATCTTTTCTTTGTATAATAAGCAACCTTGTAATTGGCTTTGTACGTTTGTGCTTCTGCTACTTCCCTATGGTTGTAGGTATATGTTCTCTTGTAAATAATTTTGAAGCTTGACTTTTTGGTCTATTAGTTCCAAAAAAACTTTTTTGTAATATTTAATCAATGTATTATTGGTTTGTTTCGACCATTATTGGGCATGATAAGTTTCCTAAAGTTTGTTAGTTATTAATTTGAGTCAAAATCATAGAGCTCTATTTAATTTATACATATTTGTCATATATTTTGACTCCTTCATGTTATATGTGTATATTAACTTTGTCCTATTATTTGAACCATATTTGTTCTCTTATTTTGAAATTAAGGCATATGACAAAGCTGCAACTAAATGTAATGGAAGGGAAGCATTCATCAACTCTGATACAAGCTAATACAAAGAGGAGAGAACATTGGAGGCAAATAATAAAGGTATTATTTATGTTAGATGAGTTTAGTTTTATTGTTGTGAATAATTCTCATCTTAGCTAAGTAAATGTCAGTCATATAAGAGTTGGTACTCTTTTAAAGTTTTACTTCTCACTGAATCCTATATTGGTTATGAATTTTCATTATGATTGAATACAAGAATTGATCAAATATATTTATGAACTTCTTGTGTGCTTATTGTACTATCATCCTGATGTTATCAGGGATGCTTAGGCTGAAGATATTTTCTTTAATGGAAGTTTTAATTTATTCATGTCATTTCACATAACTTCATATATTTTAAATGTCATGGTGACCTTTTCATGCTACCCCATATGTATGACCAAGTATATGGTTGCAATATTGGTAGTTTCCAATGGTATCGTATCGTATCTATCCATTGATTGTTGATATGCTAATGACCATGAGTTGTGACATAAACATGCCTCATTATAACTTGTTTCATTAGTGAGATTTGATTGTAAATTTAGAAAGCATTTTAATGCATTTTTTTATCCAAAACCATCTTTTGCAGGATCTATTTAATGTTTTTTTTTTTTTTTCTCTTTTCTTTCTTTTGGAAGTTTATACACACTCATGTTGCTAAGTAAAGAATACTTTTATGAACATTCTCTTTTAATATGCTTAATTTGTTAGATCCCTTTACAAGGGATACTTATTTGAATAGTCACTATGTTCTATTATTAGATATGAAGAACTCTATATGTCATAGATTGGACTTAACATGACCTAAAATATACTTCATAGATCAGTGATGGAACTTGTCTACTATTCTTCCAGTGATGGAGCACAGAAGCACCTTTCCTCTCCAGCGCACTCAACCATTTGCCGTCAAAATACACTTAATGTCATGCTAATATATTTTCTTATTATAACTAACTAGTTAGTTAGAGACATATTTATCACTTATTGTATTTTATTTATTGTAGTTAGAGACACCACATTTGGATAAATAATTAATCTCATATGTACTTATTTCACATTTTAATATTTAATGGACTTGTTGTAAAATGAATTGAGAACTTATATATATATATATATATATGAAAATTTTTTGTATTATATTTTATTTATAAAGCAATAAAAAATGTAGAAATTTATGGGACGGTCACAAACCGTCCTATAAGAATTATATATGACGGTCACTGACCGTCCTAAAAAAAATTTTATAACACAATCAGTAAAAAAAATTTATAGGATGGTCAGTGGTCATCCTATAAAAATCTTTTAGGACATTCAGTGGCTGTCTTATAAGAATTTTTTAGGACGATCTGTGGTCGTCCTATTTTTTTAATTTTTTTAGGACGGGAGTTCATAAGACAGTCATTGACTGTCTTATAAGTCTTATAAAGCCTTTTTTATGGTAGTGCCTTAAACTGTCATTTTAAGTTTTATTACTTTTGAATGTCATTTTCAACATGCTTTTGCTTTTTGTGCTGAATAGCTTGTGGCATTAAGGGTTGGTTGTGCTATTTTGGCACCTAATGAGTATGATTTATGAGTGCCAACATTGCTCCTTTTCTTCTTGTTTTGCTATTTAAGAATTGGGCCAACATTGCTCCTTTTCTTCTTGTTTTTGCTTCTTATTTGTTGGATGCATCAAATTGGTATCAAAGTTTAGGTTTTCCTTAGCCACCATGACTACTAATGATACAGCTGATCGACCTAGTTATGAAGAAATGCTATAACACCTAGTAGAACAAGAACAAAGAATGGATGCCAAGTTTACTCAGCTATCTATGTACTTACATCATTCACTGAATCAATTGAGTAGAGAGAATAATAATAATGAAGTTAGACTACCTCAATTTCAGGAAGAACAACCTGTTTGTCCACCTATTACAAGAAGAGGCAGAAGACGAGGTATACCTGCTAGGCTACTACACATTGTAGTTCATGATATTGGAGATGTTGAAGAAGCAATGAATGTACAAGCTAGTTTGGACCTTTCCTAGCAAGAAGATGTAGTTCCTCAAGCAAGGAATCCCAAAGAGTTTGATTTTCATTTCACAAATGAAATCCCAAAGTTTCATGGTAGAATCAACATTGATGAATATCTTGATTGGGAATCTGCAATAGAAAATTTTCATAACTGTCTAGAAGTACTGGAGGGTAAGAAGGTTAAGTTGATAGTGTATAAGCTTCATGGAGGACCTCTAGCTTGGTAGGAGAGAATTGAGCTCACTAGACAACAAATGGAATAGCCATAGATTAATTCTTGGGAGAGATTGAAACATCTAATGAGGAGTTTTTTTTACCATATGGCTACAAGCCAACTCTTTTCACACATTTTATTCAATGCTATCAAGGTAAAGCACTGTAAATGAGTATCCTGAAGAATTTCAGAGATCGAGTGCTTGAAATAATCTAAATGAAGATAGCTCCTATAAGGTAATATGTTTTATTTCTAGTTTAAAAGATACCCTCAAAGACAAATTTAATGTTAGAGTCCAAATGACCTTAGCTGAAGCCATATCAATGGCTACCAAGTTTGAATCTCAAATGGCTAGACACACTTATACAAACTACACTAGAAAAAACTACCTTAACAATCAATTAAAGAGCCTCCATTCCTTATAAAAACCGCCCTAGCCCATTCACCCCAACCCAGTAGCAAATTGGTGAGGCTTCCAACCAAACTAAACCCTAGACCACTTCAACTAAAAACAACCCTTACACCAAACCTACTCCGTTCAAATGCTTCAAATGTCTACAACTAGGACATAGGTCAAGTGAATGCCCTCAAAGAAGAGCAGTCAACTTTGTTGAAGACTTTGAAGAACTAGACGAAGCTTATGAAAATGCTCATGAATTTGAGCCAGAAGAACTTGAGATATTGGATGAGGAAAGAGACCAAGGTGACACTGTTGTTTGCATTCTACATAAACTGCTACTCACACCTAAACAAATAACAAATACTCATAGACATGTGATTTTTCAAACTAGATGCACCATAAACAAAAATGTGTGCAATGTCATTTTAGACAGTGGTCGTAATGAAAATGTGGTTTCAAAAGCTCTGATTAAAGCTTGGGGTTAATTGTTGGGCCACACCCAAAGCCATAAATAATTGGTTAGATCTAGAAAGGGGTTGGAACCAAGGTTACTGAACTGTGCATGGTACCTTTCTCTATAAGGAAATCATTATCAAGATGTGGCCATTTGTGATGTAGATGACATGGATGCCTATCACATTCTGGCAGTTCGATATTGATGCCACATATCATGGTAAAGACAACACTTACCCTTTACCTTGGCAAACAAGTGCTAATCACAATTAATGATAAACAACTTCTATGAGAATTTCATAGAGAAAAGTTGGTGTTCATTTTAATAGCAAGGGAGATCAACAATAGAGAATATAAGATACCTGACAGTCTACAATCTTTACTTGCTGATTTTAAAAAGTTCTATTATTAGGAAACCATAAATGAGCTACCCCACTGAGAAGCATTCAACACCAAATTGATTTGTCTCTAGGAGCAAAGCCACCAAACATACCCCATTACAAAATGAGCCCCAAAAACATGAAATTTTATAGGGAATTGTATATGACTTGTTGCAAAAAGGACTTGCTCAAGCGAGTTTAAGCCCTTATGTTGTACCAACTTTATTAGTTCGAAAGAAAGACAATATTCATAGGATGTGTGTGAATAGTAGGGCCATTAACATGATCACAATCAAATATAGATTTCCTATTCCACGTTTGAAGGATATGCTAGATACACTTAGTAGTTCAAGTGTCTTTTCCAAGCTGGGTTTGAAGACTGGATATCATTATATTAGAGTCAAGCTTGGGGATGAATAGAAGACTATCTTTAAGACACGTGAAAGACTTTATGAATGGCTTGTAATGCCTTTTGGCTTATGTAATGCTCCCAGCATGTTTATGAGATTCATGACTCAAGTTCTCAAATCACTTATTGGCAAGTATTTTTTTTTTTTTTACCTTGATGACACACTAATCCTTAGCAAATCTCCTATTGAGCATCAAAATTACCTAAGGAATGTGTTACAAGCCCTCAAAGAAAACAAATTATTTTTAAACCTGAAAAAGTGTGAATACTTGAGTGACACTTTGATATTTTTGGGGTTTGTTATTAGTACATAGGGTGTTTATATGGATCCAAGCAAAGTTAAAGCCATCCAAGACTAGAAGACTCTTTCTAATAACCATGAGGTATATAGTTTCCATGGTTTAGCATCATTTTATAGGTGTTTTGTTAAAAAAATTAGTGCAATAATTGTTATTACTGATTGTATGAAGAAAGGTAACTTTATTGGGAGAATTGCAATGTCAAAGCTTCAATAAAATTAAGCATGGATTGAGCAATGCACCAGTCTTGGCCCTACCTAATTTTGATAAGATTTTTTGAGGTGGAAAGTGATGCCTCTAGTATTGGTATTGGTATTGGTGTTGTTCTTATGCAGAATGGCAAACCAATCGAGTTTTTCACTGAAAAAAAATAATGAATCAATGCAAAATTTAAGTACTTATGAACAAGAACTATATATTATTATTATTATGTGTTTCAAATATTGAGAACATTATCTTGTTCAAAGAGAGTTTATCTTACACTCAGATTGATAAGAAAGATCGTTCCCACGGATATTAGAATGGTAAAAAGTATTGTAAAAATTAACTATCAAAATCAATATTTTGTGTTTTTGTTTATTAAAATAAAATAAATAGTACGAGAAGAAAAGAATAAAAATACAAAAACAAAGTTCAACGAGAAGGATATCAAGAATCGCAAGTAGATAAATCAGTTATGATTGTGAATGTGACAAGTGATGTAGACAAACTGCATTGCTGTAGTAATGTTGTGGCAAAGTGCACCAGTAACTAAAATTGCGAAAATTACAAAGGATTCTTCCGAATTTGTAATGTTTATATATTCTATGACTAAATAAAACATATTCCTATGCATAACTGAATCTAAGAACAACGTTTCATGCACAAATTCTCTTGGGTTATGTGAGATAATTATATATTCCTTTATTAATTTTTTCACACTATTCTAGCTTCATTCAACTTAAATTAACCTTTTCAGATTCAATTTCAATTTACTATCCTATCAATTGTTGATCAAGCAATCAATAAGAATAAATCAATCAATTAAGCATCGAATAACTAGCACCATTTGTCAAGTAAAGCACAAGTTTTTAAAATTAAAGCACAAAGTCTACATACACTTGCACATCCACAACCCTAACTGTCATAAAATTAGCCAAACATATTTATGAAATAAATTATTAATTCATCTATTTTCAAAATTAGATCCATAGAGTTATAGAAATTTGAAAAATAATAAAAGAATAATACAATAAGGAATAAATTAATAAATCTCCCTTTGATTAAATCTCTATAAATTGGATTCCAAATCTCTAATTTTCTCTTGCTTTCTTCAATGATTATCCTTATAAATCGAGCCTTCAATTCGTCTCTTTCCAGATCCTTCTTGCTGTCCCTGTTTTGCCTTTGTTTTTTCTGCTGAACTGCTGTATATTTTCTCCTCTGGTGTGCCGAACTGCTGCCCAAAATTATTTTCTATTTTTTGCCGCACTCTGCTCTTAAATCAGCCCTCTGTTTATGTCTTTAACCCTAGGTTTAATTAGAGACAATTTTTCTTATATTAATTTCCAATATTATCCCTAAAAATGTGAGTTAATAAGTACCCAAGATTGTTCTTTTGCTGAGAGTCCAAATTAGCTCTTATTTTTTTTATTTCTAGATCAGATCTATTTTTCACGTTGTTTTTCTGATGTAATTTTGCTGTGGCAAAGCTAGATTATGCAATTTCTTTGTTGTTTTCTTTATCTTCTACAAAGGGCAATGAAAATTTAATGAGTATACATCAAAATATAATTCTTTTGAACAGATTTCATGATTATTTTGGATTTATTATAAAAAAATTTACTTAAATCCACAAAGTCCAGAAATATTGTATAAATGATTATAATGTGCAAACATTCTCAAATGAACAAGCAAGTATTTATGAATAAGAGCTAAAAATACTCTAATAAATTAGATTTATCACAAATCATAAGGCAATATAATTTATCAACTCTCAGAAGTAGATAAGTCGTATACACATCAGATGGGGACTATTTCTCCAAAAATTCAACTTTATTTTCAAACATAAAGCTGGTGTTAAAAATGTAGTAGGAAATCTTATCTGCTCACTACCATGCATACACATATTAAAATTTTTGAAACATTACCTGACCTCTACCCAAGTGATGAGGACTGAGGTAAAATCTTGTGTCAATGTCAGTGTCAGTGTCAGTGTCAGTGTCAGGAACACCTTCTCATAAATGATTTCCAAATTCACTAGGGTTACCTCTTTAAAGGAATACAATTGTACATTGATGAGTGCTCGAAAAGCACTAATATTTCGTGATTAATTGTGCTTAATTGATTGATATATAGATTTATTATGATTATTATTTCGATTATTTTCATAAATCTATCCATTCGGAGTCACGGGTATATTTTAGTGCATTTCAGGTGTTTTTAGCGTCAAATGATTCAAATGATGAAAACACGCGAAGACGGAACACCTACGGCGCTCGGATCACGAGTTACGGACTAATCAAGACGAATATGTAAGCCTTACATATAGTGCCATCACATATGTAAGGGGGGACGTGAAAAGAAGGAAAGCATTGCGCGCCGCGGCGAGAGAATTGCATGCCGCGGCGTGAGGCTCTCGGGTTTGATCCTGAAAACATAGAAGCATTGCGCGCCGCGGCGAGGGAATTGTATGCCGCGGCGGGGAGCTCTCGGGTTTTTGCATATTTTCCAAATTTTGTGTTGCGCCGCGGCGGGGGAAATTCATGCCGCGGCGCGCCTATTCCTATGGCAATCAGGAATCCCTTACATCTATAAATACCCCCTTAGACCCCCTTTAAAAAAAGAAGAACTCGAATTAATACACAACTCTTACACTTTACAATTTTGCAACCAAACAAGAGATTCAATCAACTTTGGGAGTTTTGCTACACAAAAACAAAGCAAGAGAAACCATTCTAAGGATCCAAAGAAGCCGTCGACAATCGAAGATAAAGCTTACGGAGAAGTACGTCAACCAATCCATAAGCGGTATTCAGATCTAGGTTTTCTTTGGTGTTGTAGAATTCTATTTTTCTTCTTCTTTTGTTGGAGTGTATGTTCATATTTATTTGTCTATGAATATTAATATGAACATGTCTGGCTAGTTTTATTATGGATGTTTAGTTTGTGTTGCCATGTTTGCTAGAACTGTGTATGGTGTATTCTATTGATTTAATATAAACGAATTACTTTTTGATTAAGAGCATGTTTAGATATTTGATTATGAATAATCATGGGCCCATTTGATGTTCGTAGTTAGATTGAAAAATCTGAGAATTTAGTTATAGGAACGTCACCTTAACTTTATTCCGAAACACTTAATCGAAGCTTCAAGTTAGTGACTTAGTCATAGCATTAATTTGATTGGCATGTTTTCCTTGCGCATAATTTGATTACTATTTGATTTACCCCCGCCAAAGGCAATTAATTAGTTAATCAATAAAGAGACCTACCCCCGCCAAAAGGAGTCTCGTAATTAAAAGGAAAGCCGGTAGTTTAGTTTATATAGGACGTTCATGTTATCTCACCATACCTTTTCGATGCAAGCATGGTCAACCAAGCTAAACGTCCATACATTCTCCATTGATCTTCAAATATATCTGAATTGATTGTTTAATTGCGATTTTGTTTTCGTTTAATTGCTCGTACTTTGTTCCCGTTACAAATCAAACACCTTTTTACAGTTTTACTAGCTTTAGGATTCTAGTTACTTAGAGTTTTAGTTTTACTAGAACTCTATTTAATTAGTCTTTTATTTTCATTAGAACTCTATTTAGATTAAAAAGTTAGTTATTTAAAACCACTGCAATTCCTTGAGAGACCGACCTTGGAAGTTGCTTATCACTTTACTACGAGTGATTCGTACACTTGCGAGTACACATTTTAACACATCATACATTCCAAGAACTTCCTTAAGAGAGCACCTAATTCATGAAACACATTCTAATGGGCTTGCTGTGTTAGTGTGAATTAGGTGTAATTAGCTGTACACAACTAATATTAGGTGTAAAGTTTTTTCTTTTCCTAAAAGTAGATTCTTAGCTCCTTATATATAGAGCATTGATTGTAATATACAAAATATGAATTAATACAAGAGTCTTATAATTCATCAGTTATATTCTGACTTGGTATCAGAGCAGAATATATATTTACCTTATCAGCCGCTGCCGCCGCCACGGTGTCCAGAGCACCGTCAGAGCGCCATTCAGCAGTTCGTCCTGTCCAGTGCCGCCATTCAGAGCGCCATTCAGAGCGCCAGTGTCGCCTGTCCAGCAGTTCGTCCAGTGCCGCCATTCAGAGCGCCAATGCCGCAGGTCCAGCAGTTCGTCCTGTCCAGTCCGACCAGTGCTGTCCAGCCCATCCACGCCGTCCAGCAGGTCCGCGCCGTCCGTGCCTCTCTGCTGCGCCGTCCACCTGTTGCGCCAGCAACCCCCTACACCGTCCTCCTGTTGCGCCAGCAACCCCTGCTCCGTCCGCCTGTTGCTCCAGCAACCCCGCACCGTCCGCCTGTTGCGCCAGCCACCCCCGCGCCATCCGCCTGTTGCGCCAGCAACCCCCTGCGCTGTCCCCTGCACAATCCGCTCACCCTCTGTTGCGCCTCTGTTGTGTAATTAATATTTGTAATCTCATTTTATCCTTAATACAAAACCCTAGCCCTAGCCCATTCAAGCCCATTTCTTCAATCAAGTTATTTAAGCCCATTTCTTCAATCAAGTTATTTAAGCCCATTCTTTAAGCCTGTTTTTCATACATTTTTAAAAGCCCATTAAAGCCCATTTCTTAAGCCCATATCTTAAGCCCATTTTCTAAGCCCATTATTAAGCCCAACCAACTTTAAAAAAAAAAAAAAAAAAAAAAAAAAAACCCTGCACATTCATATCTCTTTTAAATGGAAGATTCAAGACAATATCAAAGTTCTACAACAAATGAAGTTCCAAAATTTGAAGTCTCTGTCAAGAGTTCAGAAAGTGGTTCATTCGGGGGTACTAAACTCAATGGTACTAATTTTCGAACATGGAAAAGAATGATGTCTGTTTATCTTCGTGGGATGCACAAGATGGGACATGTAAATGGATCAATCAAGGCTCCTAATCAAGATGATGTAGAAGCCTATACTAAGTGGGAAGATGATGATGGTTTTGTAATGTCAATTCTGTTTAGAGCCATAACTGATGAAGTATTACTGATGGTAGAGGAATGTGAAACTGCTGAGGCCATATGGAATACCTTAGGTGATCTCTATACAAATGAGTCTGACTTTATCCAAGTTCATGAACTGATATGCAAAGCTGCTGGAATGCAACAAAATGGACAACCAGTATCTATGTTTTTTACCAAGCTGAAGAATGTATGGGCTGAAATTGATCAAAAACGTCCGTGTAAAATTAAAAATCAAGAAGATTTTCTATGGTACCAAAAAGAGAAGGAACTTGAGCGAGTACATGCATTCTTGAGAGGACTTGATACAAAACATAATAGTGCCAAGGGCGAATTGCTTCGAATGTCAGACCCTCCTAGCTTGACTACAGCCTTTACATACATCCGTAAAGACGAATCTCAGCAGGAAAGTCTTCATCAGGCACAAGTTGACGTATCAAGCCTAGCTATTCAGGCCAAATCAAAAGCACCTTTTCTACATCAGCAAAATTCAATTCAACTGAACCCACACCTGAAAGGACCTCCACCAGGTTTTGCCAATCAGCAAGGACCTCCACCAGGTTTTGCCAATCAGCAAGGACCTCCACCTGGTTTTGCCAATCAACAAGGACCTACACCAATTTTTGCCAATCGACCTCGTCTTCAATGTTCTTATTGCAATAAAGGAGGGCATATTAGAGAAAATTGTTGGAAACTGAACCCACACCTGAAATCAGAAAGGCAAAATTATCGTCATAGAGCAAAAGCAGGTACAGTGCAAATTGTCCAAGAACCAGACTACTATGGAGTGACTGGACATGATCATCATATGGAATGTGGAGGTATTCCTACAGCTTCAACAGCTGGTAGTGGTAAGATTGGTATGACGTTAAATGTTTCTCACTCTATTGGGTCTAATACTTGGATTATTGATTCTGGTGCATCTGATCATATGACTTATGATAAATCTTATTTTCATGAGTTATCTTCCCCACCAGTGTCTTATGTTACGAATGCTAACGGTGAAGCCTTTCCTGTCCTAGGGAAGGGATCAGTTCATATCACTCCAACTTTACAACTCCATAGTGTTTTATATGTGCCTGACCTATCTCATCACTTAATATCTGTTCCACAGTTGAATATTGAGTCTAAATGTTCTGTAACCTTTTATCCTATGTATGTGATTTTTCAGGACCTTCTTACCAGGGAAATAATTGGTCGAGGGTATCTAAGGGGCAGATTGTTCCGTCTGGATCAGAACTACGCAGGGGAGAAACCAGGAGCACAGACACGCACTGCATTAACTTCGAGTTCTGACAAGCTAAGTGAAATTTGGTTATGGCATCGTCGCTTAGGACATCCATCTTTTAGTCTTATGAAAAAATCTATGCCTACTTTGTTTATTGGTGTTAGTGAGTCTGTTTTACATTGTGAGACATGTGTTTTGGCCAAAAGCCATCATATTACTTATTCTCCTAGTATTTCTAATAAAAGTACTCTTCCTTTTGATTTAATTCATTCTGATGTTTGGGGACCGTCTAAAGAGCCTACTGTATCGGGTATGAGATATTTTGTTTCTTTTATCGATGATTGTACAAGGTTTTCATGGGTCGCTCTTCTTAGGACTAAAGATGAAGTTTTTTCAGCTTTTCAAAATTTTCGTACCCTTGTTCAAACACAATACAATAGCATCATAAGGATCCTACGTTCTGACAATGGGGGGGAATATGTTAATCATGTGTTTCAAGAATTCTTCAGAACACATGGAATTGTTCATCAAACTACCTGCCCACAAACACCAGAACAAAATGGGGTGTCTGAAAGAAAAAATCGTCATTTACTTGATATGGCTCGTTCACTCCTATTTAGTGCCCATATGCCAAAATATCTTTGGGGTGATGCTGTACAAGCTTCCGCTCATCTCATCAATCGTCTTCCATCTAGTGTCCTTAACGGAAAAATTTCATTCGAGGTTCTTGCATCTCATGTCTCTTTGTCATCATTCCATAATCTTCCTGCCCGTGTATTTGGTTGTGTTGCTTTTGTACATGTTCCAAAAAATCAAAGGTCTAAGTTAGATGCCCGAGCAATTAAGTGTGTGTTTGTTGGCTATGGAGGTTATCAAAAAGGGTACAAGTGCTTCCATCCACCAACCAAAAAATACTATGTCACTATGGATGTTACCTTCTTTGAAGACATGAGTTATTTTTCCTCACCTGATACTGCTCGTCAGGGAGAGAACACATATTTTGAAGAACTGTATCATGGTGAGGGTGATGAATTAATCCAATCACCAACTGATATTTTGATGGTTACATTAACTCTGGTCATCGAAGAAAAAGATGCTCCAAGAATTCAAGTACCAGATCCAATTATTGCAAATGAAAATGAAGATACTGCTGGTCCCTCAGACATTACTCATACCCTTGATCAACAGCTCCCTGGTACTGAAGGTCACTCATCTGAGGTATGTACACCTACTGACACTAATAGCATTGAGTCTAGTATTGAACAATATGTGTTACCAAATAGGTCTACTCGGGGTCAACCAGCAAAACGATATGAACCAAATATCCATGCAAAATCAAAATACCCAGTAGCCAACTACATGTCCACTAAAAGATTGTCTAAGTCATATGAATCATTTGTAAATCAAATATCTACTGTATCAGTACCTAACAAAGTGCAGGATGCATTGGGAGACCCAAAATGGAGAAAGGCAATGGAGGAAGAGATGAATGCATTACAGAAGAATGATACTTGGCAACTTGTGCTTCCACCACAAGGCAAGAAGACAGTTGGCTGTTGATGGGTGTTTAATGTAAAACATAATGCCGATGGATCTGTGAATTGGTATAAAGCTCGACTTGTAGCAAAAGGGTTTACTCAGACATATGGTGTAGACTACGATGAAACTTTTGCTCCGGTTGCCAAAATGAATACTATTCGAGTCCTGCTTTCGCTTGCGGCAAACTTAAATTGGCCACTTCGGCAATTTGATGTCAAGAATGCATTCCTTCATGGAGAGTTAGTCGAGGAGGTGTACATGAGTCTTCCACCTGGGTATGTAGCTGATACGCCTGGTAATTTTGTATGTAAATTGAGGAAATCTTTATATGGTCTCAAGCAATCTCCTCGAGCCTGGTTTGAAAGATTTTCACAGTTTATGCAGAGGGTTGGTTATAAACAGAGTAATTCAGACCACACACTGTTTATCAAACACCAACAAGGGAAGGTAACAGCTCTAATTATTTATGTTGATGATATGGTAATTACTGGAGATGATGCTGTTGAAATGGATAAATTACAGAGACAGCTAGCCTCTGAGTTTGAGATGAAGGATTTGGGTGAACTAAAGTACTTCTTAGGGATTGAGGTAGCTAGGGGGAGCGAAGGAATTTTTCTATGTCAGAGAAAGTACATTCTTGACTTACTGACTGAAACAGGTATGTTGGATTGCAAGCCTATTGACACTCCCATTGAGCAAAATCATTGTATAGCAGAGTATCCAGATCAAATACCAACAGATCGAGCTCTCTATCAGAGGTTGGTTGGGCGCCTAATTTATTTGACACATACTAGACCAGATGTTGCATATGCAGTAAGTGTGGTAAGTCAATTCATGCATAACCCGAGTGAGAGTCACATGAATGCAGTTGTGAGAATTTTAAGGTATTTGAAGTCAGCTCCAGGGAGAGGAGTAATGTTCTCTAAACACAACAATCATCTTGAAGTTTGTGGCTTCACAGATGCCGATTGGGCAGGGAGTATTACAGATAGAAAGTCAACATCGGGTTACTTCACTTTTGTAGGAGGTAATTTGGTTACGTGGAAAAGTAAGAAACAGAAAGTTGTGGCACGATCTAGTGCTGAGGCTGAGTATAGAGGTATGGCTCATGGGGTTTGTGAATTGTTGTGGATAATAACTTTGTTATTTGATTTGGGTTTCGAACTTAAAAATACTATGCAATTATATTGCGACAGTCGGGCAACCATTGATATATCACAAAATCCAGTACAACATGATCGCACTAAGCATGTAGAGGTTGATCGTCACTTTATAAAAGAGAAGCTAGATGCCAAACTTATTAGCTTTCCTTTTGTTCCCACTGAAGAGCAACTTGCAGATATACTTACCAAAGGAGTTTCCAAGGGGGCATTATATGACTCACTAAGCAAGTTGGGCATGATCGATATCTATGCTCCAACTTGAGGGGGAGTGTTAGTGTGAATTAGGTGTAATTAGCTGTACACAACTAATATTAGGTGTAAAGTTTTTTCTTTTCCTAAAAGTAGATTCTTAGCTCCTTATATATAGAGCATTGATTGTAATATACAAAATATGAATTAATACAAGAGTCTTATAATTCATCAGTTATATTCTGACTTGCTGCACATAGAGGTAGAGATAAAACTTTAGCCTTACTTAGTGACAGGGTCTATTGGCTATATATAAAGAGGGATGTCATTCGTTTTGTTCAAAGATTTGAAATCATTCAAATTGAAAACGGTCAAACACATAATATAGGTCTATATATACCATTACAATTCCTAACAGTATTTAGGAAGACATCAGCATGGATTTCATCATTGGCCTTCCCAAGACACAAAGTCATGTTGATTCAATTCTAGTTGTTGTTGATAGATTCTCCAAGATGTCTCACTTCCTCCCATCCAAGAAGATTGCAGATGCAAGTTACATTGCTCATTTGTTTCTCAAAGACATTGTCAAGCTACATGGTGTACCTAAATCTATCATCTCGAATAAGGATGTCAACTTCATTAGCCATTTTTGGCATAAACTCTAGAAAAGAATGGATACCACACTAAATTTTATTAGCTCCTTCCACCCTCAAACTGATGGCTAGACTGAAGTCACCAATAGAACACTTGGCATTATGCTACGTTGCCTAGCTGGTGACAAACCAAACAGTGGGACATTACTCTTGCATCAGCTGAATTTGCTTTTAATAGCATGATTAACAGGAACACAAGGAAATAACCATTTTTAATTGTCTATACTAAACTCCTGAGTTTTCCTCTTGATCTTATTTCACTTTCTTATTTCAAGAGTAATTTTGCTAATATGCTAGTTGAGGATGCAAAACAAATGCTTACTGAAGTTAAACAGTGCCTCATTGACATCAATGCTCAGTATAAACAATAAGCTTATGTGCATAGAAGAAAGAAAGTCTTTCAAGAAGGGGACCTTGTCCTAGTCCATCTTAACAAAGCACCTCTTCCACCACATAGTCATGCCAAACTCCATGCAAGGAAATTTGGTCATGTGGGCATTGTTAAGAAAATTTGTGACAATGCTTACATTTTGGACATGCCATCTGATATGCAGATTTCACCCACATTCAATGTCAAGGATTACTTTTATTGCCATCGACTAGATAATGCTCCTATCTCCATTCAAGATTTGAGGTCGAATCTTTATCAAGAAGGGGATAATTAATGTAGCCACCATGCACCCTATTCCTTAAACTGTCATTTTCAGCATTATTCTTTTGAATGTCATTTGCAACATGCTTTTGCCTTTTGTGTCGAATAGCTTGTGGCATTAAGGGTTGGTTGTGCTATTTTGGCACCTAGTGAGTACGGTTCATGAGTACTCAAGCCACATGAATTGTGTGAGCTATAAAGCTTTTTGTTCGACTCCCAGAAAGGATAGAATACACTTTTGAATTGTAACTAATTGCCTAGAGGAATGTCTCTAGTTTGCTATCTAAGAATTGGTCCAATGTTGCTTATTTTCTTCTTGTTTGTTGGTTGCATCAGTTTGTACTCGAAATTTAATCATGTTTTTATCCCACATAATGATGTCATATATATATAATAATTGATCCAGTACTTAATTATATAGGTGTTATTCTAAAATTTAAAATTTTCTACTATAAAGATGGATTTTAGTTTTTTTTTTCTTCGTTAAAGTAGACTTTTCATTCACAAACAAGTTTTGAACCTGCTTTACAGATGGATTCTAGTTATTATTAAGTAACATTTTATTTTTAGGAATGCTCCTATTAACACGTACAATCTTATTTTATTTGGTCACATTGCAATTCTATTATTTTTTTCATTTTTTTTTGTGGTCAATGTCATAATCATGGGTTTGAGAGGGATGAAATAGTCATAATTGTGTCTACAAATCCTCTGACGACAGCTTGAGGTGCTAGTCATTGTTGGTACTCTCAAAACAAGACATTGATCCTAGTGAATGGAAAATAGTGGACGTTACCCCGTCTCCCCTCCCCTCAGAGAGCTTTTTTCTGTTCAAAAAAAAAAAAAATGTCACATTTCTATTCAAGTGACTAGATAACACAGGTCTCGCATTACATGCTCTCTTTATTTATTTTTTTTACCTTCAAGTATTGAAGTTGAAGATAGCTTCATTTAGTCAAATTTATTCTTTTACTAGGTCTGGTTGATCGACGTTGATCACAAACAATGTACCATTGATTGGCTGAAAATGACATTAGTATAGAATGTCATTTGATTTTATGAAGTTGGCTCTACATGATGAAATTTACATTAAAAAATATGACATTATGAAATAATTGAACTTATTATATACCATTGTGTTATTTATTTATTTTTATTTTTTTTGTGTCATTTGGAAATATGTGACATTGAACAATTTCTATGTTATTTTGGAAAATAGCAAACAAATAAAATTTAATATTTGTTTTTTACTTTCAATTTAAAATTCCATATTACAAAGTAAAACAAATACTAAGCATTACAGATGAATCAAAATTTAAAAATAATTTAATAAACATATTTCTACCCAACATATTCACTTTTTAGAATAATGCTCCAAATGAAATAATGAATCAATTTATAAAATAAAGAATAAGATGGTTTGTTTGTTGTTTTTGTTTATTAAGTTTCAGCACTATATTATTTATGTAAAGTAGTGTGAAGTAATGTATAAACATTTTAATAATATTTTTATTCTATAATCAAATGCAATAATGGATCATATAATATATACAATATAAAAATAGACATTTCAGATTTATTTAAAAAAAAAAACTGACACCGTCACGACCGATTTTAATCAGGTAAAATATACTATTAATGTAGTTGTTTATAATATAAATTATAAACAGCAGTTACAACTCACAATTATGATAAGCAGAAGTGAAAATGATGAAAGTACAAAGAGAAGTGCTATGTTTGTTACACTGCTTTGTTATCCTAATTGGTTTCGTTGCTTCTGTTTTTGCCCATATTCCATGTGAAGATGAAGCAGAAATTCATAGATCTCAATTCCCAAATACCTTCTTCTTTGGATCAAGCACTTCCGCATATCAGGTATTTCTCTTTCTCCTTCTTCTTTTTCTTGCAGTGTGTCTGTAATTAAGTGGTCTTATTTTGTTGCTGCATAAATATTTTAGATTGAAGGAGCATATATTGAGGATGGAAAGAGTCTCACAAACTGGGATGTTTTCAGTCACATTCCAGGTATACAGAAACTACAGCTCTCCCTTGTTCTTCGTCATTAGTATCGGAGCCACTCTCTTAATTTGTTTTTTTTTAATTAACCTCCTGTTTCATTTCAGGAAACATAAATAACGATGAGAATGGAGATGTTGCAGATGATCATTACCATCGCTATTTGGTATTTTCTTTTCTAATTTTTCCGGTATTTTTTTTTTTTTTTTTAACTCTTCCATTGTTCTCGGAATTTTTTTTTTTACAGGAAGACATTGAATTGATGCATTCTCTTGGCGTCAATGCATACAGATTCTCAATATCATGGGCAAGAATTCTGCCTGGTATGTTTCTGTGAATTTATCTGTTAGTTTCTTTAATTTTCAATTCATCGAATACTTGAAGTACGATACTTTTGAATAGGAGGAAGATTTGGCAATGTTAATCCAAAAGGGGTCTTGTTCTACAACAAAATTATTGACAACCTTTTACTCAGAGGTATTCAATTTCTCTGCCTTTTTTTTCCCCAAATTACTCCATGTTTTAGTTTCCTCTCCCCTCCCCCCTCCTCAAAATTAGGTTTTTTAGTTATTTATTTTGAAATTGGGAGACTAATATATGCAGGTATTGAACCATTTGTGACAATTTTCCACCATGACCTTCCCCAAATACTAGAGGACTCGTATGGTGGTTGGCTCAATCATTCAATACAGTATATTCCCTTCCTTCTCTCTAGCTAGTTGTACTTTGTTTTTTGTGGCAAATCAACATCTTATGTAAAGCTTTACTTTCCACTGTACATGACTCACCCTCATCAAAACTCAGGAAAAAAATATATATATATATATATTGTTTTCCTTACGACCTAAAAAATATATATATTTTTCGTAAAATAAGTATATTTATTTTTAAGTAAGAGGACATATCATGCAACTAAATTAAAATTTTATCTCTTTTACATTAGGTTAAAAATTGTGGATATCTTTGTTCTGCTTAGATTTTTTTATTACTATTTTATTGATAAACATTCTTCCATTAAAACTGAAATATTTACAATTCGTTTCTTTCAATAATTATAATCATATCATAATTGTCTATTGTAGAGAAGATTTTGCACATTATGCCAAAATATGTTTCAAGAAATTTGGAGACAGGGTGAAGTATTGGATAAGTCTAAATGAACCAAATCATTTAGCTGAATTCGCCTATATGAAAGGAGTTTACCCACCAGCTCGATGTTCACCACCTTTTGGGAATTGTTCTACTGGCAATTCCGATACTGAGCCTCTCATTGCCATGCACAACATGTTAATGGCACATGCCCTGGCTGCCCAATTATACCGCAATCACTTTAAGGTATTAATTCACATGACTCTTTTGACAACTAATAAATCAGCAAAAGTTAAATCTTACTTTTATTAAAATGCTTAAGATAAGATTGATTTTGTGTTGAGAGTGACCATCTGTTCTTGTAGTGGAAACAAAATGGGTTTATAGGAATTAGTGGACATGTTATGATGTATGAACCTCTTAGAGATGAAGAAGCTGATGGGTTAGCTGTTAGTAGAGCCCTAGCCTTCAATACTGCCTGGTAAGTTCTTACATGCTTGATTTATGAAACTTGTATTTTCTGGATAATGGTGAATAGAATTGTTGTTACTTGGAGAATTATGTATGTTTGCTTCTGCTTCTTGAAACCCTTTGAAAGGGCATATGATAACCAAAAAGCGCTTTTGAATTGAAAGATTTTTTTACCATAAATGCTTTAAGGATTTAAATGGAAAATTTTATGCTTCCAGTCAAGACACGTGATTTCTGTACCTATGTTTCTGCACTAGCATGTTGACGTGTTTGTACCGCATTGGAAAAACTAAATTTAGTTGAAATTCCCCACCCAAGCAAATTAGCAAATTTTATGTTTGGCAGGATGTTTGATCCTTTGGTACTTGGAGATTATCCTCCTGAAATGCGAAACTTCCCCGGTCTAGATATGCCAAGCTTTTCCTCAAGAGAGAAACAGCTTCTTAAAGGCAGTATCGATTTCATCGGCATCAACCACTACTCAACTTTGTATGCCAAAGACTGCATTCACTCTGCTTGCTCCCCTGATTTTAACCGCCCAATTCGAGGCTTTGTCTACACCGTTGGAGAAAGAGATGGTGTTCCAATTGGACAACGGGTATGAAAGCGATTTTTGTGTTATCCTTCAAATTCTGTCACTTGTTTGACATGTCGACTACTTTTCCATGATGGGTTGATCAAATATATTGTTTGTTTTTTTATTTCCTGCTGCTTGTAACTTTGTAGACTGGAATGCCAAGGTTTTATGTAGTTCCCAAAGGTTTCGAGGAAAGTATTCACTATCTCAAACAGAGATATAATAACATGCCCATAATTGTCGTTGAAAATGGTAAGCAATATATAACTAGCAAGAGAATAGCCTTTTTTAGTTTTTTTTTTTTTAAATAATAATAATTATAAAACCTCATCTACTTCATCAGCTTATTTGATATCTACTTTTGAACCCCTATTATCCACAGGAGTAGCTTCAGTGCAGCACCAGAATGAACAAATAGAAGACTTGTTACAAGATGTTAATCGGGTTGAATTTCATAAAGCTTATCTTGCTGCATTAGTCAGTTCACTAAGGCAAGTCTTTCATTAAACTGCACAAGTGTTTTCCTTTTCCATGAACTTTCCTTTGCAATTATATGATCCATAGACAATGTATAGCTATATATTATATAGTTAATTACAGATTACTCTGGAATTTATAAAATTTGACGACCAAATTTTTAATTACAGTTTTAAAGCATTGACAATGCAATTATGTGAGAATAGTGATCTTAAACAGTTGTTAAGTGTTTATTTTTATGGTCATGGACAGGAATGGTGCTGACGTGCGTGGTTATTTTATATGGTCATTAATGGATAATCTTGAATGGACAAGTGGTTACAGCATGAGATTTGGGCTCTACCATGTTGATAGGAAAACACTCAAACGAACTCCAAAGCATTCAGCAAAATGGTTTGCTAATTTCCTTGATAATACTACCTCCATTCACATCCACACACTAAACTTCATTAATGGAAACAAAGATGTAATAAACAGCTTATTAATGTCTGATGTATACCAGTAATGTACTTGTATTAATGTAAGCTATATATGTGTTAATATTTCAAACATTTAATAATTCTCAGGCTGACCTTTCGAGTCCTTAGCAGGAGTTCATCTAATTTCTGAACCAAAACTAACGTTTGTTCAATTTCCTTCCCTTCTTCCTCCAGGAAAAATTGGGAGTCATCACGATCAGTGAATCACAAATTAAGTAGCAAATTTTTTTTCTTTGAGCAAATCAAAATTATGATTTATTTTTCCCTCCAATTTTCATATAACTCACCAGTTTTAGTTTTAAACTCTACAAAAAAAAAAAAAAAAAACACAAAAACATATAATTTTATGTTATTAGATTAAAAAAAAAACGAAAAAACATATGTGCAACATATTAAGGAAATTAAAAATAAAAATTTATTTACAACGAAGTTTATACTATACAATTAATTAAATTTTTTTTGTTTTTTGTTTTTTTGTTGCTGCTTTAAATTAGAAAAGAAAGGTAAACTATGATTATAAAAAGAAATAAGATTAGACACAATTTTTCATAATAGAATTTAAAAGAAATCGAAATAATAAGTAATTGTAATTTGAAGGATACGTTTCTCATTCTTGCGTTTGCTTGTTATTAAGATCATTTAATCGAAAACTTTTTCAATTAGTTAAATATATAACTAAAAATTAATATTTTACATAAATATCTTCACATTGATAATTTTATTTTTAATTTATTATTTCATACTTTAATAGATTTGTTAGGATAAATTTGAAAAACAAATTTTTTATTTAGCTAGGAATCAAATTCCGGATTTTTAGATAGCAATTTAACTCCTCCAAAATTCATAATTATATTGCTAATATTTATATGGCCCCTAATTACAGAATGTTTTATTTAACAAGAAAATAAGGGTATGCTTCATTGTTGATAAGTATTAAAGATTTAATTGTATAATATATTTTTTTTTTATGTATATAATTTTATTTTTATTTTCTTTAAATTTATTTTTTTTATAAAATAAATAAATATATATATTTTTTAATATAATAAAAAATATATTTTTTTTATTAAAAAAATTAAAAATAAAATTAATTAAATAATTAAATTATTATAGTACCAAAAAGTCAATTTAAAAGCACTTTACGGTAAATCACGTTTTATCAAATCTACTTCAACATTCTTTCCAAATACAAAAAAAATAAAGTACATCTTCCAAAACACATACGGTTATAAATTAACTCCACCACAGAAAATTACAACAATGCCCCTCAATAGATTAACATTTTTTAGACAACTACTTCTTGGCATTGAACATAGACTCTACCTTACCATCATTCCCTCCAAGCAGCAGGTACTTATCCTTCCTGGTTAAACCAGTGCACTCGAACCCCAGCGCATCACCCAACACCCTCTGCACGTGATTGGCGACCTCTATGGATGATTTCCCACCAGCCTTACACGTCATCTCCTCCGGCAATCGTTCTAGAAAACTAACTTCATATGTCGGCCTCGGATTCATGAAGAAGAAATACGGGTCCCAAAATTTAACCCCACGAACTGTTGTCCCATAAAACATGTTTTGCTTACAATTCACAGCCACTGGTACGATCCTATCACTCATTTCTGCGAACAAAGCACTGAATCTTAGCAAATATGACTCGCGACACGTGGTTCCCTCTGGACAAACTACCAAATCACCCTTTTGAAGCAATGATGACAGACGAGCTGCATCAGCTGCACGATCACGAGTCAAAGCAACGGCTGGGATCGGAGATAGGAATCTAGAGAGGCGGCTTACGCTGTATGTGACACACGAGACTTTGCGTCCGAGTGCGATGGCAATAATGATGGGATCAAGGGCAGTTTTGTGATTGCACACGTAGAGATTGCCGGGAGATCCTGGGGATGGTGGAGGTGGTGGGTTGCCTCGTATAACCAGCTTGATTCCTAACATTGCGTACGTGTACGGAACGATACGTTCAGGAAGTGGTAAGTTGATGTACACGCGCAATATACAGAGTATGAATCCAAATGGCAACCATAGGTACATGATAAGAGCTCTGAGTGGAGTTGGTCGTTGGACTAAGCGGCCATCATGGAATATAACGCGGCTTTTGAGGCGGTCGAGTGGGATTGGACGAGCTGATTTGCTAGGGTGCACCATGTAGCCTTCCTGCTCATTGTACCAGATCAAAACAGTTCTAATTAAAAATTATACTCAATTAAAAAGTATTCTCATCATAACTTAGATTAGATGGGAGGTGGTGATAACATTTAATTGGGTAATAAGATGTCAAATTTTATTATCTAATTATATTTTGTTAGTTTATTTAAAATCTTATCCTAAGTTGAGACGCATAAAATTTTAATTTTGAAGTTATAAAAGTACAAGAAAATGATATTTTTGTATAACTTCAAATCTTACCATTAACAATTTAATTACACCGCAAAAAAGTATAAATTTAGTTAATTTCCTTATTAGAAAATACATTTCCTAATTGAAGATTAAATATCACACGAGTCTTTTACTTGTAAAGCAGCCTAATCTTTGAGCTGGATGGTGGTTGATAATTGAAGACTATGGGACCCATGAGATTCCAGATGTTCAAAAAAAAAAAAAAAAAAAGAGGTTCCAACAGTAAATTAAATTTAAAAAAACGTCAATGCGTATTGATTAATGATTACCAACTTTTTTTACTTCAACCAATTGTTGAACCACATTTCTAACGAGCCTCGTGATCATGTGCCCAAGATAGAAAATGTCATTTTATTTTAGAATTATTGACACAAATATATTTTTTTAATGATAATTTTATTAATAATGATGACAATGTCATCATTTATTTTTTTCTTTTAAGATGTAAAATTTTCAGGTGGAGTATTTACGATATTGTGTTGATACTTATGAAGTTATTGGATTGTATTTCATCAATATTGATGTAGTAGTAATAACTAATGTGAGAGATAATGGTAAAAACTATAAAATTATACTTTTTTTCTTGTCATATGTACTTTGGTCGATTTATATGAAACTGATTGATAAACTAAACAATTCAACATAAAAAAAAATAATAGTAAATACAATAAATTTACACAATTTTATTTCTTTTGTATCTCTCATCGTTTATTTTCTCTTGTGTTAATTAGTCGACCACCAAATAAAAAAAAATTAACATGAACCAACACGTGAGTGGTGGAAAATGAATATGTAAAGGGTTAAGTTTGTGTTCATTAAATCATTTGGCATACGCATCTAAAATGAACATTGTCACACAAAGCTACACCTTTCTTTTAATTTGAGTGCATATATGGCATTAGATAAGCAAAACAAATAAATCAATAAGATAAAATTAACTAGTTAATATCAATTTAAAGAAATAATGAGGAAGTTCTAAAGAAAATTAAAATTAAAAAAATGGGTAAAATAAGGAAGAAACATGCTATTTAACATAGTAATTTTTTTGAGCGGTTGTTACATGACCCACTGATTTTCTTCCACGTTTCACTTTTCATTAAAATAATAAATTAAAATAAAATAAAATAAAAGAAGTTAAAGCTTAGCACGTATGTAACGTATGTAATGTTTGTAAATCATGGCTTTCGTTGCCATTCTAAAAGGACTTTTCCAATAATGTGGTGGAGAAAGAAGTACGCACCTTGCAAAGGGACATGAAATCGTGATCGGACTCACGGTCTCCGATTCCAATGTCAGGCGAACCATCGCCAAACTCTTTAAGAATGGCCAACCTCTTCAAATCTCCGACCAATACTCCAGGCTTCTTAACAAAACCAGTAGCCTTCTTGGTCTTGGGGTCAACTTCTATTTCAGTACCGAGCACTTTATCTCCGCCAAGAAACTCCTTCACGAAATGGTCCACCATTACCGTCGGATTTGCTGTTACTACTACTTTCCTCTTACACTTCTCAAATACCTCGTAACTCTCCGATCTCACATCCGCCGCATAAAACCTAAAAATAGTTAATGCACACCTCAATAAACAACTAATTTCAGTTATATTAATTATTTATTCTATATATTTTGATGTTATAAAACGTACCTTGGTAATACGGCTCGAGAGGCGAGTTCGATATCCCGGATCTTAAGGCCAGCAAAGGAGATGAAGATGAGGATTTGAATGCCTAGGGCTTCGGAGACAAAGAGATAGGATATGATAACTAGAGGGAGAGAAAGTAGAAGGATAAAGCCACGTAGGAGACTACCAGCTTCAATGGCGACTAGCATGAAGTATGGAAATGAGCTTCTGGAAACGAGCAGTGTACCATCCAGATCGGCTGCAATCGACTCATACGCCGTCGTATCATTCTTTACGCACGACGTTATGGACGGGAAGTTTCTTTTCGATTTAGCCGGCGACGACATGGCTTGGCCGTTTCAAAACGGAACGGAACAGAACGTGATTATTTATGATATGATCTAATGAAAAAGAATTATCTGTTTCTGTATATACTTTCTACTTTTTGCTCTGTCTCTACTCTCTCCCTCTATGTGTCATTACAAATTGCAAGGGTGAGATGAGAGAAGCATGGTGTTAAAGGAGGGAAGGTTAGGTTTTAAATGAGGTTGTTGAGCGCGAAATTACATACTTAGTCCTAAGACTGAAGTTCTTTTAAATGAAAAATGCATTTCACACACTTTAATCACGGAAGTAAAACTTTAATATATTGTGATTTAAAAAGAAAAAAAATTAAGTTGTGAAAAAAATAAGCAAATTATTATAATTAAAAAATAAAAATAAAAATTTAATTTAAAATAAACTTTTTAAAGTTATAATTGAATGCCAAAATTTAAGAAATAAATAAAAATAAGCTATCAAAAATACAATTTTAAAATTCGAGAATTTAAATTAGAATATTTTTTTTCTTTTTTATTTTGATTTGGGTAAATGAAAGAAAATGTTACTAATTATTACTAAATTGAATCATAATTTTATTATTAATTATATGATAAAATTTAATTAAATATATGTTATTAAATTTTATTTTATATTTATTATTTAATTTATATCTTAACTAATTATTATTTTATAGATAAATCAAGATAAAAATTATACTCATTTAAAGAATGTTAGCTAAAATTACTCTTAGGTTGCGTTTGGTTCGCTGAATGTAATCGTAATCGTAATCGTAATGGAATGTAATGTAAAGGAATCAGTATTACGATTACAGTGTTTGGTTTAGTCATTGTAATAAAAAAAGGAATCAGTATTACAGTGTTTGGTTTGACAACTGTAATGTAATGGAATAGAAAAAAAAATTATATAATTATTTTAAAAATAAAATTTTAAAAAATACAATTTCAAAAATAATACAATTTCATAACAACAATTAATAAAAAAATACAATTTTATTAATTGTAAAAAAATACAATTTAAAAAAAATTACATTTAATGTGCTATTACATTCAGAAAAAATACAATTTTATAACAATAATTAATAAAAAATACAATTTAAAAAAAATTACATTTAAAAAAAATTATATTCAGAAAAAATACAATTTTATATCAATAATTAATAAAAAATAATACAATTTTAAAAAAAGAAATACAATTTCATATAAAAAAATATAAAAAAAAAAAAAAAACAAACAAACAAAATCGCACGGAGGCGTCGCGAGGACTGGGGTGGGCGTCGCGAGGGCTGGGGTGGGCGTCGCGATTCGCGAGGGCTGGGCTGTGCGATTCGCGAGGGCTGGGCTGGGCTGGGCGATTCTGTGGTGGACGACGACGGCTGGACGACGCCGCGCTGGCAGGAACTGGACGGGCGGACGGCGCTGGCCGGAGCTGGCTGTTACGCGGAGGGGAGGACGCAATACAATTCCCTTGGCACTGTTCATGTTACGCGTTTTTGGGGAAAAAAAAATTACTGTTCAATAATGTAATTGTAATTCCATCACTTTAAGTGTGTAATGCCATTACTTAAAGAGATGTAATGGATTGCATTACATTACATCTTTTTAAAAAAAACAAACAATATAATCACTGCATTCTATTACATTACGGATGTTATTACACCCACCCAAACGGACCTTAAATGAAAGTCATGAATTTCTGGCAAGTGAATCATAAAACGTATGTAAATCTGTGATTCACAGGATATCAGATTTCAGAAGCAACATCATTATAAGTCATACCTGAATTAAAACATTGGGGAGGAAAAAACAAGAAAAGACCCAAGTGAAATATTAAAGTCAAAATTTCAATTTTGCATCCTTTTCCAATTACTATGGCCGGGGCAATTTATTGCCACATGGTTAGAAACAGACCTTGAAAACATCTAATAAATGTTGAATGGAAACCTTTACGCCACCAATTTACACTATTTAAAATCACTTATATACATAAATAATTTAACACAAAAAATAATATATATATTAATTTATGCATAATTAATTAATTTTAAAATAATATATATATTATATATTATATATATTTAATTTATATATAAATTATATATAATTAATATTTTATTTTAAAAACTAATTTAATTATATACATATTATTTAAGATTATACAGTTTAATATGGTGTCAAACCAAACTAATGAAGAAGAAAAAATGTCGATGTGGTACAGTTGCAAGATATGTCGGTGATTTATTGCCTTCACTTCAATCCCTTAAAAAAAAAAAAAAAAGATTATGCAAAAAATAAAACTACATTTCATTTTAAATTAAAATAAAATTTAATATACAAGAATATAAATCTTCAAATGTTAAAATCCTAAAGCATTTTAAAGCCTCGCATATTAAAACACAACAAACAAGCGCACAAAACGAAGTAATAAATTTCAAACAAAGAAAAGAAAAATAATGATTTCAAAACTGAAAGTTTTTAATCACGGATCAAATAAGCTTAGAGGGGGGTGAATAGGTTATTTTCAATTTTTAACAAATATTAAATGTGTAATCTAATCACAATGGCCAGACATGCAATCGCGTGTAAAGATAAATGCGGAATAAAAAATAACACACGATATTTTTAGGTGGAAACAACCTAGGCCACAACAATGACCTAAGAGGAAAACCACCGGACCACCTAACTATCCACTATGAAAATCAATGTTCAATTACAACCATAGAGTCCAGAACTACCCGTCGTAGATAGATCCCCCTTTCTGTAATTTACTTACGAGCCGTCGCTCCTTTCACAGCCTCCAATAGCTAGATGTCTGGATCCAGACCAACGTTCCGATCTACTTGAGTCACACAAGATCAATCAAACCAGTCACCTTCGGTAATTTCGAGTCACACGAAATACCGAACACCTCACCTGAAACGTTAGCACAATAACACAAGTGCAAAGTGTGTCCTAGAGCGGATTTAAACAATGAACAATCCTAACTAGCAGATTCAACAGCATACGATGTAAAATCTAAATCAGCTAGCAAAATCTAGAACAATCATATAAAGCTCAATATCATGAAAGATGAAGAGAAGAAATTAAAAGCACAAATCAGATATGAAAATATTAGATCAATGTGGTTATATCATTATGCACAAGCAAGCATCACTTATATAGAGTCCAATTTAACTTGAAAGAGGATTTGCAATAGACTGAAACTCTACTCAAATCAGGATTTAGTTCTCACAAGAATTCTATTCATACAAGGATTTCACTCTCACAACAATTCTACTCATATAAGAATTTTGCTTTCACAAGAATTCTACTCATATAATGATTCCAACTTTCACAACAATTCTACTCATACAATGATTCTAACTTTCACAACAATTATACTCATATAAGGATTTTGCATTCAATATTAAATGAGTCAAATTGGTAAAAGTAACATATGGGTCAAATTAAAAAGGAGTTCTAGTAGAAGTGAAAAATTGTCTCGATCAATCTAACGACTGGCTCGATCGATCGATCCAATGCTCGATCGATCGACCAGATTGATCGATCGATCTAGCTCAACCCGAGAGCACTTAGATCGATGTCGTTCCACACTCGATCGATCGACCAACATGTGCACAATTTATTTTTCGTTACGATCCATACTAAGTGTAGTGCACAAATGTGTGAAGATGTATGCATGATAGAATATTTTACCTGTCATATGGGCATTGCAAGCTTGGTGAATCCATCATCATGTATCGTCTGATTAATCGGTGAATTCCTATTCTAGATTACAGTCAAACATTTTGTCCACGAAAATTGTCAATACAAAATAAACCTTACAAAAACGGTACTAAACACCCAAAATTTAACTAATATAACTTTTTTGAAATCTTTTATGAGAGTAATAGTTATTATTGTAAATGCTCTCAATCGAACCGGAGAATCTTTTAAGTATACTCACTATTAAGTAAATTTTTGAACGCAAAAAAGCACACTAAAAAAACAGGTAATCGTTAATCCCTTATATTATTCCTTAAAAAGAAAATTCCTTTTTCACTATTTGTTAGTGAGTAACGATGCCAAGCTTCTATGAATCATTTTATTGATTATTTTTGTTGAGTTTCTTGGTGAATTAATTATTATTATTATTATCATCATCATCTTCACATAAGGCAAAAGTGTACTATTTTTATTAATCAAACTACTATAAGTATCATATTTAAAAATAAGAGAACTAAAAAGAACTAAACTGTTGATTTTCATTTTATAATATATATATTAGTATTTAGTATCATTTTTCCATTATAAAACGACCCATGGAATTAAATGAATTTTTTTTTATAATAAAAAAATGAAGTGTTAAAATGGTCCATTTATTTATGTAATATATATTATTTGATCCTCTAATTAATAATAGCTTATAAAAATTATCTTTAAGTTCATTTGTTTATAAAAAAAAAAAATGTTTTGAAGTCTCTTTACTTGTAAAAAGGTATCAATAAATGACAAAATTAATTTTCGATCTAATTTTTCGTTAAATCTAACAGAACTGTACATATGTTACATGCATGTTTATATTTTTCGGTAGATATATATCAAATTAAATAATTTTTAATTAAAAAATTACTCTAATTTTTTACAATTTTTTTCTATTAAACTTAAATAAAATTTTCATTGTGTAATTTGTAATTTTAGATATTAAAAAATGAAAATTTTATTTAAATTTTATTAAATTTGATCAAACTTACATAAAATTTTCATTATATAAGTTACGACTTTAAATATTAGATAATAAAAATTTTATTTAAATTACATTGAAAATTATATTTAAGTTTTTTTTAAAAATTTTAAAAAATTGAGTAATTTTTTAATTAAATATTAATTTTTTACGTATATATATATAGAAAAATATAAATATGCATGTGATACATCTACTATTCCATTAAATTTAAGAAAAATTGGATAAAAAATTAACTTTGTATTTTTTATAACAGAAGAACTTAAAAATATATTTTTTAAAGATAAAAATATTTAAAAATATTTTTTATAATCTAAAGAAGTAAATGTGACCTAAATAAAATAAAAAGACTTTATCACACTTTTTCTTGATAAGAATCAAATGCAAGTTGAGACCGGATGGTTGGATGTTGGATGTCTAATTCTTAAATTCTATAGGGATATATATATAGTTTTTTTCCTTTTGTTCTAATGAATTTTGTAGAGTTGTTAGTTGGAGTAGTTGAAGCCTAACCAGCTATAACAGCTAGGAGGGTTTAATGGTCATTATGCTTTCATTCGTGGCGTGACTTTCTTGATCTGCTACACATACATTATTTCTCATTGCAATTTTGTATCCATCTAGACTCTAGTTCCAGTATTTTCCGTTGGCTGCCAAAACAACTAATTAAAACTGTAATTTCCAAGCAGTTACACCAACCTTTGAAAACTAAAAAAATTAATAATATAATATAATAATAAACAAAATTTAATTAATTATAATTCAACTTAAACAAAGTTCAATTTAACCGTTATATTAAATATTTGAACTAAACTTTCTCCTTGTAATGGAAAATTTTGAGCTACATATACAAGTCAAATATTTACTGAAACTGTATTTTCAATGTGAATTGAGGAACTCAAGTTATTGATATTTCCGCTTAGTAAAGGACTTTTATCAAAACTTTTATGTTTATTCACACCACGAAACCTGTTTATTACAAACTGCAGATTTTTTTGGTAGGACATTAAGAAGGTAGATAGATGCTTATAGTCAATAGATACAGATATGATAGCGTGGAATTACTATTTGTATTGATAAATTGTGAGTGTGTGAATTATTGGAATTCCAAATAATTGATGATATTTATATTTTTTATTTTTTAAAAAAGTAAATAAATAAAAGCCAAACAAATAATTAATTTTGCCACTATTGAAAATTAACTTAAATATTATCCAATGAATTGGTGCTTAAAAGTGTTGGTATATAATAGATTAATACGAAAAAGGTATGAATTTGAGTCACAATTAACTGTAAGTTGTGTAGTTATTTTAAAATAAAATTATATATATATATATATATATAATTTTTTTTTTTTGAATAGTTTAATTCATTTTTTAAAATTTATTGAAATGGCTAATTTTATGAACAACACCAAGTCATTAATTGAAGGACAAACTTATGGTTTAGTATAAATTTTAATGACAAGCCCGGGGTTGAAGTATGCTAGATGGGAAGATGATATATAATTTTTTTTTTTTGAATAATTAGAAAATAAAAACAAAAGATTGACACACAGGCAAATGAGGAATGAGGACCACATGCAGAGTTTTTGGTTAAATTTGATTTTGGTGCAGTCGTCTACCAATCCTATCTACAATGCAATGCGATCTCTTCTCTACGCTATCGTCACACTCCACTGGCCAACAAAGGGTTTCTCTATCTCTCTCTTATTTATTTTGGTAGTTATGGCCGCTAGTGGAGCATTTAAGCACGTCACTGTAGCTTCTATCAATTCTTTAAAAAAAGATTAATTATAAGTATTTATAGTAATACATTAAATCTAATTTTTTTAATATATTTTGATATATATTAATAATAATTAACAAATATGTGTATAAAAATAACATAAATTAAAAATAAAGTGGTTAAATATATACATTTTTTTTATGTATTTGATATTATTAATGACACAAATAAATTTATAATCTTATATTATATAAAGATTATTTCTTAAATGTTATAATCCAAAAAAAATTTAAATACTTAACTTTAAATTCAACGTTATAAAAACTAAAAAAAAACATATGATAAACTTTAAACTAAATCTTTTAAATTTCTATAATTTCATATCTTCAAAATTTATGATATTTTGTTTCAACTCAAATTTTAATTTTATCTAATATTATATTATTTGACATTTTATTTTAATAATTTTTAAATTTATTTAAAATTTTCTTTATACAAAAATTTTAATATGTATTTGTACTTTATTTTTTATTCATTTTTATTTTTATTAATAAATCTTATGTTGTTTATCAACATATATTTTTAAATATAGTTTTGAACTTAAAATTTTAAATCATATTTTATTTTTTATTTTTTCATATGTTTCTTTTATTTTTTGTTTTAACACGTATAAATTTTGATATGTTTGATTGAGCTTTTTATTTCCTTAGATTTTTTAGTTAATAAATTTATTTTATATATATATATGATATTAATACTTATTAAATTATTATATTTTTATTTAATTTTTTATTATAAGTTAATTTTATATTATTTTGAATATTAATTTTATGTCTTTATTATAATATCACATAAAAATTTAAAATTGAATTGAAGAGAGTCTAAAACTCATACTAATAGTCTAATTACATATTATGAAGTATTTTTCCTTTTTTAATATTTTAGTAAAATGTGTACTTTGAGTAAATAAATAAAAAATTACAACCCCCTTCTAAATATTCTAGGCTCCGCCCCTAGCCGCTCAGTACTGTCTACCAATTATATAACATGTATAATTGTTATCAGATCACTTATTTTAGACTCACGAAGCAATTGGATCTCAATTTGTTATCAGATCACTTATAAGTTTCACTATTCGTTTATCAAAAAAAGAGAAATTTTTCGGTACTTCGGAAAGGAAAATTATATCTGTCTTAATTTGTTGGCCAAGTAACCAATAACATATAAATTAAGTTCCCTCGTTGAATGATTTAGATCGCTATCATGTTTGTAAATAGAAAGAGAATGGCTAATGGAAATCAATTTTTCTAGTAAATTTGCACCCAAATTATATAACATAACATGTATCTTATGCAATTGGACAAGACCTAGGTGAGTCCTATATGTCAGTTACCAACAAAATTCCACCAATTAATTTAAAATGAACATAAACTTATGAAGTACACCTGATTTTGTATGTCTTGAGGAAAAACATTAGCATTTACTTAAAACACAATTGTCGTAAAATATTTTCCAATAGCTCCCAAAATGGCTATGACAAAATGATCGATGCTCATAGATATATAATAATGAAAATGAAACTCAATCCCTGGTCTTGAATGGGATGACAGCTGTCTGGTTGTACAGCGCATCAAGTGTAGCTCCAATGAAAGGTCCCACCCCATAAATCAGAACGTCCACCGAAAAAGGATCCCTCAAAATTCAAAACAAAGACATATAAGCTAGTTTTTACTCTCTCAATATCAAATATATTCACCAAACAAATTAATCAAATAAAGTGAATGTATATGAGTACTGACGTGGTCATCCCATAGATGCATGGTCCTTGTTGAACATGATGGCATCCCCAAGCCTCCTTGCTGGATTGGTTGATGCCTGTTCCAGTGATGGGAATGGTAGCCCAGAGGACTTTGAATTCTGCAAAAACGCCAATTAGAAGTGGAGCCAAGATCTGCATTTTGAATAATATAATATCACAAAATATACAATCTTACCTTGAGAAAATTCACATTCTAAATAGTCAAGAAGATCCTGTCCATACTATATATATATATATATATATTATTGATTAATGGCAGATTCCCTATGCTCTTTCACAAAAACAACCATTACATTAACCACATTGCATAAAATTTGATAAGATTCTTTAATGCATCCACTTCATTACCAAAGTGACAATACATAATCAACACTTTCTCATGATCAAACCTATGCTAATGTTTGAAATGAAAATACATAAATATAGAGACATCATATTGCAGGCCAGCATTAGAGACAATATTTTCCCATTTAAGATTATCCAGCCTCTAATTCAATATGCATGCACAGTTCACACCCCGGCACCCCCCCACAAGCCAAATGTCACAAGCATCAGTGGCCAGTGGTACTAAGCCACATGGACTGAAACAACTCCCTCTTGGCTACAGCAGGGGGGTAAGTGCACCATTTGGCCATGGCATGGGGAAGGAATACTTCCGGCTCATTCACCAAGTATAAAACATTCTTAACGAAGCAATATAATGTTTAACATTTGTATATGTTGTATTACTGTTGTCCAAGAGTCCTTTATAGCCATTTCAATTCCTTAATTTTGTTACTGAATTTCAAATTTCTAATTAATTCTTAAAAAAAAAAAATAGAAATGTTTGATAACCAATTTTTAGGTACAATTATGAAAAGTAAATATTCGAATTTACATGTTACAAGTTTCATAACCGATTTATAATTTCCAATTTTTGAAATTTTAAGCTCTAAAATTCATAATACTATTAGAAAACCAGATGGTTTTCTTTTCCTTTCATTTCAAAGATGGGCAAGGAGCAATAGCAGTCATAGTCAACGATTGTTATAGTAAATGTTATGGTAATTGGATCATGGCTAAATCTATTGGCATTCAAAAGGTTTTGGTTGTTGAAGATGATTGCCAAAATGTAGTCAATTTTCCCTAAATCACTTGGGAGTTAGAAATCAACTCAGTATCTTAAGGAAGCTACTCTGTTACTGGATAATTCATTCGAAAACTTCAGCGCAATATGGATTCCAAGACCTGCTAGTTCCGCAGCACATGTGTTGGGAACTTTGGTTCCAATAATGTAAAATCTCAATTTAATATGAACTGAAGTATAAAAATACACACATAAATCAAAGGCACAAAATAATATAATGATTTTATATGGTTTAAAAATCCTACTCCACGGAAAAAAATTCACTTGCAATTCATATTAATATCTGTCCATTGAAAAAAGATCCATCTTAGAGCCTCAACACTGGTAGTAAGTGTTGAGGAAAAATTTGGAGTACACAACTCTAAACTAACACACCATTATTTTTCTATACAATTTTCATTATATTTTTATTATGATATTTCTTGTTCTTAGGAATGTTTTCTTACAACTTTCCAAGATTCCCAAGATTAGGTACAAATGAAGACTAAGAGACCTATTTATAAGGGTAACATCAAGCCTTGGTTTCTACATTGTTCTAGGTTAGTCTTCAACATTCCGCAAAGTTCTAGAACCTTCTAGCCAATTCTAGAATACTCTAGGATTGTCTAGTTTCTTCATCTAGGTTCTAGGATGTTCCAGAACCTTCTACATTCTTCATGTATCTTCCGGCATGTTCTAGAATCTTCTAGTGCCTTCTAGAGTCTTCCAGCACCTTCTAGGCTATTCTAGCACTTTCTAGAATCTTCCTGCAATTTCTAGAATCTTCTTGCAATTTCTAGAATCATTGAGAACTATTAAGAAGAGAGAAGTGGTGGTGATTTTTAACACTCCCCCTCATCACCAGCTCTCACTATTTGTACTGTTGTAAGTTTCGCCACTGGACTAAACTCTTCATCATAGTCTAGTCCGTACTATTGAGAGAAACCACGAGCTACCAATCGTGCCTTGTACCTCTCGATTGACCCATCTGAACGACGCTTTATCTTGTAAACCCACTTGCAGGATATGGGTTTCACATCTCTTGGCTTTGGCACTAGATCCCAAGTTTGATTTTGCTGAAGTGCATCGATCTCTTCTTTCATAGCTGTCATCCACTCAAAACTCTGCGATGCTTCTTCGAACGTCTCAGGCTCTGTTGCTTCTTCAATTATGGCTGCATTGGCGTATTTAGGATTTGGCCTTCGTGTTCTTGTTGACCTTCGGAGTTGAGATTGTGGAGTTGATTCTTCCGTTTCACTAGGCTCAGCTTCTTCATTTGGTTGTTGATACACGCCAGTTTGCCAAGGATTTTGAGTCTCTCTTTGTTCGACATCATCGTTATTTGGATCTCTTGATTCATCTGAACTTGGTTGGAGTTGGATAGTATGCTCCCCCATCTTCTGTTGCAACTTTTCTCCAAATTCTCTTGAGTCTGGTAGCACCTCCTTCTCTGAGGACCACCAAGAAGATGCTTCATCAAACACCACATCTCGTGAAGTGTAACATCTTCCACTTGTTGGATCGCAACATTTCCACCCCTTTCTTTGACTGTCGTATCCCACAAAGATACATCTAACAACTTTCTTGTCAAACTTGCTTCGTAAATGATTAGGAACAAATACATAACATACACAGCCAAATACTCGAAGGTAACTAACTGTAGGTTTCATGTTCCACAGTTTCTCAAAGGGTGAAACAAATTCTAACCTTGGTTGAGGAAGTCTGTTGATCACAAAGGCTGCAGTCCTCATTGCTTCAGCCTAAAAACTTCCTGGTACGTTCTTTGCATGTAGCATACTTCGACAAACTTCTGCAAGATGTCGATTCTTTCTCTCAGCTACACCATTTTGTTGCAGTGTGTTGGCACAAGTGTACTGATGACGTATTCGGCATTCCCTTAGGTATTGAGAAAACTCACTTGAGCTATATTCTCCCCCGTTATCTGTGCGTAGGTAACAGATCTTCTTTCCCACTTCTCTTTCGGCTAACTCTCTGAACTCTTTAAATTTTGAGAATGTGTCAGATTTTTCTTTCATAAAGAAAACCCACACATACCTTGAGAAGTCATCAATGAATGTCACCATGTACCGCATACCGCCAATTGATGGTTGCTTCACGGGCCCAAATACATTAGAGTGAACTAACTCTAATGGTTCTTTTGCTTTAAACTTTGATTCCTCGTATGGCAGTTGGTGAGCTTTACCATACTGGCATCCTGCACATACTGTATCTTTTCGTACCTCAAGTTGAGGAAGCCCTTTAAGCATCAACTTCTTCACCATCACACTCAGCTTAGAATAGCTAACGTGACCTAACCGCATGTGCCATAGATCTGTTGTCTCATTTTTTCTTGTATTGTCTACATATGCAGACTCTGCTGACATCACGTAGACTGACTCCAATCGTCGCCCCTCCATTGTCGGTGTTTCTGAGATTTTAAGGTCACGATACACCTTTACATCTCGGGGACCAAACAAGACATAGTGGCCTGATGATGTCAATTGAGCCACAGATAGCAAATTTTTCTTCATTCCTGGGACATGATAAACATCTTGAAGTGGCACTTGGTTAGAATTATATCGAGGTGTAACTATCGTCTTACCGATGTGAGCTATCGGTAACCTTGAGTTGTCAGCTGTCACCACCACACGACTTCCCTTGTACTCAGACAGGTTTTGTAACTTCTTTTTATCACCAGTCATATGATTTGAGCAGCCTGAATCGACGATCCAATCATTCTTGTAGTCAATCGGTTCTTCTTCCTCTATAGCAAATAACGTTTCGGCATCCCAACCATCTTCTCTATTCTCCTTAGAATTGGAAGTAGCAGTATTGCTTTCAAAAGGCTTTTTCTTTGTCCAACACTCTTTCGCCATGTGGCCTATCTTCCCGCAGTTGTAACACTTGCCATCAAACTTTCTATTATTACCGTGATTCTTTGATGCTCCCTCTGGACAATAGCCTCTATTTCCTTGATAAAGTTTCACCTTGTCAGCATCCTTTTTAGATCCATTACTAAAGTACCGCTTAAAAGTACCTCTATTTTTGCTGGTGTAGAGCGCTTCCTCCTCACTCTTCATCGAGACTCCTCCCATTTGCTTAGCCATAGCTTCCTAGCTTGCAAGCAAATTTTCAAACTCAACAAGCGATGGTTATGTTGGCCATCCTTGTACAGCGGCAACGAACCCTCTATATTCGGGTCTCAAACCATGGATAATTATTCTCTTTATCCTGGTTTCTCCAATAGGAGCTGTTGGATCTAATTCTGAAATTTTGCGGCATATCGCCTTTACCTTGTGAAAATATTGGGCAATCGTCATGTCGCGTTGCACCATTGATAGCAACTCGTTCTCAAGAAGTTGTAGTCTTGTATCATTCTTCTTTGAAAAGAGTGTAACAAAAGTGTCCCATGCTTCCTTTGGTGTTTTGGCATCTCGAATGTGCTCCAACATTTCTTCTTCAATTGTGGTTTTTAAAGCAAACATCGCTTTGCCTACTTTAATTTTTCACTTTCGCAAGATGCCATTGGCATCTTCTGTAGCCGGTTGTGTAACTTCACTACCACCGACAATCTCCCAAAGGTCCTTACCTTGTATGTAAGATTCCATACATGTTGCCCACGTGTTGTAGTTTTTGTTGTTGAGCTTCTTGATTCCTCCAACTATTTGAAGGTCACCCATCGTGTCGGCAAGACTTCGACTATACCGAACAAGCTTGACTAACAAACTTATAGAGTACCAAACTCCTCACGACTTAAGATAGCTCTACCAAGAACGATCCCTAACCGTCCCGCTTTGATACCAATTGTTGAGGAAAAATTTGGAGTACACAACTCTAAACTAACACACCATTATTTTTCTATACAATTTTCATTATATTTTTATTATGATATTTATTGTTCTTAGGAATGTTTTCTTACAACTTTCCAAGATTCCCAAGATTAGTTACAAATGAAGACTAAGAGACCTATTTATAAGGGTAACATCAAGCCTTGGTTTCTACATTGTTCTAGGTTAGTCTTCAATATTCCACAAAGTTCTAGAACCTTCTAGCCAACTCTAGAATACTCTAGGATTGTCTAGTTTCTTCATCTAGGTTCTAGGATGTTCCAGAACCTTCTACATTCTTCATGTATCTTCCGGCATGTTCTAGAATCTTCTAATGCCTTCTAGAGTCTTCCAGCACCTTCTAGGCTATTCTAGCACTTTCTAGAATCTTCCTGCAATTTCTAGAATCTTCTTGCAATTTCTAGAATCATTGAGAACTATTAAGAAGAGAGAAGTGGTGATGATTTTTAACAGTAAGATGCATGAGTTTTTCTTTTTCTTTTTCTATCGCATCTCCTCTCTATCTCTCTCTATTTTACTCGCCGCTTTTCAATTTAATCTCGCGGCCTCACCTTACACCAACTGATATATCTCTTTTATGTGTTATGCCTTATAACCTAAGGTTTAATTGCTAAGTGGGCTAAAGGCTGTGAACTAAGCCCAATTTGCTACCTAATCAATTAACTAATACTACATGTGTGTATAATAAACCACAGCAGCAAAAACCCAAAACATAAAACTACACTATATATTACTTTAACAAATCAATCCAATAAAACAATAGAGTCATATACCATATAGTGTCATATTTCTACGACATGAATTGGCAAAATAATCAAATGATCAAAAAGCTGAAGTGGGTTTGGTGTTCCTCAGTGTTTTGATGGTTTTGCAGAGTTTTTCTGGAAAGGTTTTGGATTAGGGAGTGTTTGTTTTGAAAAGTCTTCTGGTAGTAGTGTTGTTGTACTGTTTCTGTCTTGTGTGTTGGTCATGGCATTTGTGTTTTCATTGCTCCCTAATGCTAGTCTGTTTTTTGTGTTGGATTGGCTGTGTGAGTGGTGCACTTCTTCTTGAGGGTCCGTTTTCTTTTCCTCTTGGATACAGGAGAGTGATGTTGAGGTCTGGAATTCCCTCTTGAATTTTGTCACTAGCCTTGCTAGATATGGTCTGTTTCTTCAGCTCCTCAAGCTGCCTGTGTTAGTTGTTTTGCTGGGGCGTGTGTGGATGCTTCACTTTGAGTTGTATTTGACTCTAGTTTTAATGTTGTTTAGATTGTATTGGTTCTGGCATTTGCGTCTTTTCAATGAATGGTTCACTCTTCTTTTCTTAAAAAAGAAAGAAAGAAAGAAAGCAAGAAAAGAAAAGCTCAAGTGGTTCCTTCTAAGTTGTTAACAAGGCGGGATGAGGCGGAGTCCAGGGCCTCTCTTTGTTTCCCATCTACAATTTTAAATTTATTTTTGATCATTACTTAAAATCATTTTGGAGACTTATCGAACATCCTAGTGGAGAATAATGATCTTCAAATGAGAACGAGAATTCAAGTAATATTAAAATTATTATTTTAAATTTTTTAATATTTTTTTATATAAAAAATTATTCAATAATAAATATTTTATGATGAAAAGAGAAATAAAATTTATAGTCAATAAATAATATTATATGATAAGAAGAAAAATAAAATATAAAAAATAATTTCATAATTTTTTTATATTAAATAACATTAATAAATTTTGTTACAAATCAATTTAAAGTAATAAAAAGAAGGGCATGGGACTTTAATGGTCATGGGACTTTAAGTGATACCATTAGTCCTTTTTTTACTATATAAGACTTTACAAATTTTTGTTGGCTATTTGTAAGATTTTACAAAAATAATTTATTATTTATAATATTTTATTAGTTCAATTATAAATTTTTTTAATTGTTAAATTCATTTTACATGTTTTATATTAATTATTTTATTTTTTTTTCTTAACTAGAGTATTTTTCTTACTGGCTCTAGTACCAAAATTTTTTGTAACAATTTGATTTTAATAATTTATAATATTTAAGTAAATAATTTTTTTAAAATAATTTTTTTCTTTTTAAATTTGTATTGACATAAAATTTTTATTGTGTACAAATAAATTGTTATAATTAATAGATAAAATTTAAAGATATTTTTAATATTTTCTTTAAAAAGAAGATTTATGTTGTCTTTTTTTTCATAAGAAGAAGACTTAAATGTTGTAAAAAATAGTTAGAGTACTTAACTAGTCATTATCAAAGAAGTAGAAGGCCTCTAGAATATTTTTCCCTAAGAATAAACTATAAAATAATTATATGATTTTAAATTTTTTGAATTTAAATAAATTTAAATAATTTAAAAAATAATAATTATTTATGCTTAAAAAAATAAAATATAATTTAAAGATAAAATATATAATATATAATGCATTACTTATAATTAGTTTGAATTTTATGTAACTAAATTTGTAAAAAAAATTAAAAAATATAAATATATTTATTAAAATGAGGTATATAATTTTAAGAAAAGGGATGGAACATGCAATTTTTGTCATTGTTTCATCTCGTATTATAAAATACAGATTTTTATGTTTCATTTCTTAATCTTTATTTTGTTTTCTTTATCATTGCCTCATCAGATAATTTTGAAAGAATAAAAAAAAAAACAACCCAAATTCCTTCCAAATGTCAATATCAAAAAATATATGACCTGTATGCAACTACTTCCATATTGTTCTGTGTACCAATGGTAACAACAACAAAAACCAAAAAAAATAAAAATAAATGAAAGCTGCTTCATTCTAAGTTGAAACAGCTCACTGAATAACAAATTACAGTTACATGGCTAGACCGACCTTTCACACACTAATACTCGAGGGAAAAATATTTCACGCTAAGAAAAGAAGCAACATAAAGAAAAACAAAGACATTGTACTTGTAAGACATGGGAGCCTCTGGCGTTTTTCTTAGCAACAAAAATGAACTTCCGCCTAAGATCACAGGAGCTTCAGACCCTTTTTTCTCAGTTTCGTGACTCAATTTTTTTTTTTGCGAGAATTGAGACTTTTTTACACCACGTAGCACAAAAAGAATATTCCATGTTAGATTTTAAATATGCGTTAAAGATTATTACAAAGAAGACATTGAACAATTAAATAAATTAATATCATTAATATCATTTTCTTTTTGAAGTATGAGATATTTTAATAATTGTTGCACCACAGATAAAACGCTAAGTATATTATAACATTTGTAATTGTGATAAAAAAAAAAAAAGTGTCCAACTTCAACTTTCACGATGGAGAAACGCCTATGAGATTCGGATTCCTATATTATATTTCCGTAAATACAATTCATTCACTAGTGAATTTACCAACTTGTCCCGAAAAGCCACCTCGCATTGAAGGGCTTTCGAATAATTTAGTCCTTTGTAATTTAGAGCCATTCAATCAAATGATGATGTCCTACGTGTCTCACTCTCAACCCCTTTCTTCGTGTATAACGCCCTACATATGGAGAGTTTAATTTCCCGCTTTTTAAAATAATCAGAAAAACAAAATTACAGAAAAATTGAACTTCTGTACGAAGAACATCGCTTCTGTTTATCCTCTCGACTCTCGAGCTTCTCTTCTCTCAGAAACAGAGAGCTAGAGAGACAAATAGGAGAGGTAAAACGTCGACGTAATACAGGCTTAAGTTTGCCGATTCGCTTTGAAATGATAAAAGGAAGTTTCTAGTGCTTGTGAGTTCACTAAGCTTATCTCTTCACTCTGTAAAAGAAAATGGCTATTGGTGGTTTCATATCGAACCGGAATTTCGGTTCATTTATCGGCTCAGGTATAGTTTCTTCTCTTACTAGTCCTAATTTCAGTCCAATTATCCTTTTGTTTTTCCCGACATTTTTTTCTGTTATTGTAATTACAATTACTCTCAACAGCTCTTCTTTCTGACTGAATATGCTGCTGCATTTTGTGGGATTTTTGTTTTCTTTGTAGATTCTTTGAAATGCTTGCTTTTTAATTGTAACTTTTCCAGGTTTTTTCATTTGAATTTCTTTTGGAGATACGGAATTGAATTAGAAGTAGACAAAAACGATCTGTGTGCGAGCTGTTGAGAAATTATCTTTTGCTTTCTTTTAAACTGAACATATTAATTGCATGCAGCTTATGTGTGATTACCGGAAGGAAAATTTTATTATTTTTCCTTTAAATTCGTTACAACTGCTATTAATATTCCCCAGTTTTTTCTTTTTACTTCTCAAGGTAGATTATTAACAAAAGACAAATTTCATTGTTTCTTATAGCTCTTTTGTGCTAATTACTTGCAGAACTATTGCGTCTATACTTCTTTTTCTTCTTAAGAAAGAGGTTCAAAGAAAAATGTGATAAAATGTTTCGTTATATGTATATTTTCATATATGGATTTGTTTCTATTTATTATCCTAATTAGCATGTTGCAGATTAAGTTTCAAATTTTAGTTTGTGATAGTTGCATAAATTGATGTTCATGAGGTTAACCAATTGGTAGGAAAAGTTTGTCAAGAAAAATGGGAAGTGTTACATCAGATCGGGCAGTATTCGTGCCATTCTGTTTTGCGGTGTGATCAAGGGAATATAGGGTCCCCCAATATATGCACTCCAAGGATCAAAGGTTTGAGACCTATATATGGATGGGGCCCATTTATTCAAGCCATTGGTTCTTCTGATAGGAATCTCTCAAATCCGTTAGAAATATCCCAGGAAAGTCAGCTCTCTTATGGTATGTTTGCATTATTTTCGAAAAGGTCTTCTAGCATAACTCCTAAGCAAAGAGTTAAAGGAAAATGCAAATGCAGTCTTTCTTTAAGTTCTTCAAGCAGTTGGAGTCATTCAAGAGAGAGAAACAAGTTTGATATTAGAGGTGAACAACTTCAGAATTCTGGACGTGCTAAGATCAACAGGACACGTACTCGTTATAAGTCTGAGGAGTATGACATAACAGAAGCAGAAGTGGAGTCACTGAAATCAACTGAAGGGTCAGGTGAAGCTGTTCTCATTCAGGGCAACCTGCTGGAAACATCTCCTTTGTGGGAGAAATTTCCTAAGCGTTGGGTGATAGTACTTCTCTGTTTTGCCTCATTTCTATTATGCAACATGGATCGTGTGAGTGCTTTCTCCTTTTTCTTATATGTTGGATATCTTGTCTGAAGCTTATATTTTCAGGTTGATAGCAATTACTATTCCGTCACATATACTAGCTTACGCTTTCAATCTTTGCTTCCTACCTAAAAAGTTATTAAATGTCTCAAGCTGGATTGAGGAAGTCATATTCGAGATGAAACACTTCTAGAAAGTAGTAAAAAGTAACCATCAGTGAGTGAGATAAAAGCAATTGCAATACTTCAACAATCCTCACTAACTACTTATATCAATTCTTGTGTAGGTGAACATGAGCATTGCAATACTTCCCATGTCACAAGAATTTAACTGGAACAGTTCAACAGTTGGCTTGATTCAATCCTCATTTTTCTGGGGATACCTTCTCACTCAGGTTAATTTAATTCTCCATATTCTGAGCATTAATTGAAATTTAAGTCACGTCTTTCTTGCCAGTCTTCTTTAGGGCATGCTCTGTGCAATTGATTAACTTTGTCTCTTATGTTTTATGAGCTTCGGATAGCAAGCTTTATGTGTTTAAATTACATAAACAGAATACTTACCCAAGTTTAGGAATTCTGCTCAGTCTTCTTTTAGTCTAATGAGGTGAATATTATCATTCATTTGGCATACAGATTCTTGGAGGCATATGGGCAGATAGAATTGGTGGCAAGGTGGTTTTGGGTTTTGGAGTAATCTGGTGGTCAATAGCAACAATTTTGACGCCCATTGCTGCACGGATGGGGCTTCCCTTTTTGCTTATTATGCGTGCTTTCATGGGCATCGGTGAGGTAGGAAGGCTGCATCAATTATTCCTTGTTAGATATCTTAAGTTTGACTGGTCTCTCAATAATGAAATTCGAATTGTACATCCAATTAAAAACTTCTAAATTTGTTTTTTTGAAAAAGGCTCTATTAATTTTTCTTTTCACTTACGAAAAATGGCTTCTTCACTTTATGTCTACTTATAATGCAAAATACACTTATTAACCATCTAGATTAACAGACTAGGACAATCATTGTTACATTTATTTTTATATATTTATAAAAGGTAGGAAATTCATCTTTATGTCAAACAGATCGTTTCATTTGTTTTTCCCTTGATTTTCTTATGTTTTTAATGGCTAGCATTTCGTTTGCAGGGTGTTGCCATGCCTGCCATGAATAACATACTTTCTAAGTGGATTCCTGTGTCAGAGAGAAGCAGATCATTGGCATTAGTGTACAGCGGCATGTATCTTGGTTCTGTCACTGGGTTGGCTTTCTCACCCTATCTAATCCACAAATTTGGATGGTCATCAGTATTCTACTCATTTGGCTCTCTTGGAAGTATCTGGTTTGCATTATGGCTGAAAAATGTAATTTCTTGTTTCCTTCACCTCTTTCAGTCTGTGCCTTACATATCATTACAGTATGTACATTAGATGTATGTGCATGTGCTTGTGCGTGTGCATGTGCATGTTAAAATGTGCTACTTTAGGGCCAATTTGACTATGTAAACCTTGTAATGCTCCTTTGGGGCCTCAAATCCACCCTCCTCTACCCATTTCCAATGGGAAGCTTTTTTGATATAAACAAGTATAGAAAACTACAAAAGAAGAAAATGCCATCCCACTAAATCGTTTGTATTCAAAACTATGGTGCTGATCAAGATATGCTAGGTGAATGAAGATCTTTCGAAAGTTGAAACCATGGAAGTCTGCTATAACATTGGATAAAACATATGTAGCACATATAAAGCAGATTTGAGCTGCACTTCATATGTCATTTAATGCTCTTCCTGCCTTTTATATTGGGCACTTTGCAGGCTTACAGCTCACCGAAAGAAGATCCAGAAATAAGTGCAGAGGAAAAGGAATATATTATGGGAGATAGCGCATCCAGGGAGCCTGTCTCTGTCATTCCTTGGAAGCTAATTTTATCAAAAGCACCCGTTTGGGCTCTTATTATCTCCCACTTTTGTCATAATTGGGGAACCTTTATTCTCTTGACATGGATGCCTACTTACTATAATCAGGTATATAAGCTACTATCATAAACATGACGCTCATAAGATTCCCTCAGAAATGCAGGCGCATGCATGAGTCCCGCAATGCATACATACATGTGAGCATGTGATGTGGAAGAGGGACTAAAGATTGCATATTTAACATTATTATTTTTTAATTATGGATGTATAATTAAAAAATAAACTGAGTTCTATTTTTTAGTACGAAATAGTATGAAAAATAAACCTAGTTGTCCTACCACTTGTTCATGGCGGCTTTTTCAGGTTTTGAAGTTTAACCTCACTGAATCAGGGCTCCTCTGCGTCTTGCCATGGTTGACCATGGCTCTTTTTGCAAACATAGGAGGTTGGATTGCAGATACACTTGTGAGCAAGGGCCTTTCGATAACAGCAGTTCGTAAGGCAAGGATTGACACTAGTCTATGATGCCATTTCTTATTCTTGATGTACTTTATTATGAAACTTGTGCATTCTGTAAACACACAAAACTAATCTGCATTCCTCTTCTCCCTGTAACATTATCTTCATGGCATAGCCAAAAACTCCTTTGAGAATTGACATCTATTTCAAACTAAATATCGTTTTCTTGGTATCTTTATTCACTAGATGAAGAACTTGAACTTTGTTTGGCCTAGCACCAGTTCTGCTGTAGAATCAATTTTCTAAATTATAGGTTTCTGTTTTGGATCTTTCTTTTTTCTACTTTGACGATTCATACTTCATAGGCTAAATTTTCCTTTTCTTGAAATGATGTATATATTCTCATCTCTGGTACCTTTCTTATGACTTAAATAGTTCAGAATTTTTCTCTGGATATGATGTATAACAATGATCTCTTTCTGATTTTTTAAAGGTTGCTATGTTCTGTGTCATTTTATGTTGCAGATCATGCAATCAATAGGATTTCTGGGCCCAGCCTTCTTCCTTACTCAGCTGAGCCACGTCAAAACACCAGCTATGGCAGTGCTATGCATGGCATGTAGTCAGGTATGCAATAGATGACGATTAGTTTCACATCCAGCTTGAATTCTGGAAATTAATATTAGCTTCATGTAAAGCTTGTTTGTGATATTATTGGGATATTTTCTTATCAATGATCAGTCTGTATGGGAAATTTCAGAGGTAACAGGGAATAATAAAAACTTTTGGCGAGATATAGTAGAGAATTACTGAGAGTTAATGGTGTAAGGACCATTAATGTAAATTACAATAACTTTCTGTTGCTAAAAGACATATTGCATCTCATGTAACAACATTAGTAAGCATCATGAGCTGTCTCTCAACTGAGCAATATATAAGTTTCATTTTCTTCTGGTTATCATGCATTTGCACCTCCTGCTTTCCCTCCCATTCATGTCTTTGTGTCTTGAAAATGGACCAAGAAAGAAAATGCAGAAGTAGCAGTTATAAATCAAAAATGTGCTTTGGATTGATCAAAAGTACAGAGATCTAATTGAATTATCTTCTGTTTGTCACAGGGATCTGATGCATTCTCACAGTCTGGTCTCTATTCCAATCATCAAGATATTGGACCACGCTATGCTGTGAGTTATTGCTCTCTATTATATGGTAGCACCTTTGCTAATGACAAAATGATAGATTGTATATCAACTCTTTCTTCTGATGCAAGTATATCTAAACTTTTAGCAAGATATGGGAGATGATTTTGTTGTATATTTTCTTAGATAGTAAGTTCAGATATAGATAGTGAGATTAAGGTGTACTTGTAAAGAATTATGAAATACCCAAAACTGGTCTCACGGTATACAACAAAGTGCAATAAAGGTACTTGTAAAGAATTCTCATCTTCATTTATTGTTGAAACCAAGTTTTCTAGATTAGCAAATTTTGTAATTTGTTTGGGTAAAGCTTAAATAAAGGTAATATACAGGGTGTATTGCTTGGACTCTCAAATACAGCTGGTGTGCTTGCTGGTGTCTTTGGTACTGCTGCGACAGGGTACATACTCCAACAAGGTAAAAGCCACAACTTTTCACAAGAAAATTTTATTTATATAAACTCTATGCTTATAACAAAGTTTTGTTTACTCTCTGATTATAGCTAACTTTTCTGAAACCTGATTTGTACAGGTTCTTGGGATGACGTATTTAAGGTGGCTGTTGCATTATACATTATTGGTACGTTAGTCTGGAACATTTTCTCAACTGGAGAAAAAATTCTTGACTAGATAAAAGCATGGATTGAAGAAAACATGATGTGTGGGTAATTGTAGAAAGGGAATTAATTGTAAAGAAATAAAAGGAATTTCAAAAAATCAAAAACAAGCAACAAATATAAGGGTAAATCCTATGAGGGAACTAGGCTGATATATATTCAGCTGCATATGTTTTTTGTAACTAGTAAGGCCCTTAATTTTGCTCCTGATAAACTTTAGGTTATTTTGGGACCTCATTTTCCAAGGTTCAATGCCCTCTTTTTCCCTTTCGTTTCTTCTCATGGTTTCTAGTGTAGAGTATGGGCAATTTATTGTGCCCATTAAGTTTTTTCCTTTGTTTGATTTACTAAAATCATTCCAACTATGACTCTTGTGAACTGTGTACTTGCACATTAATAATGTTTGCTTTCTAACAAAAATGAATCAAATATCAACCAAGAAATTTAAAAGAATATAATAGAATATTGAAAACCTTCCCCATATACATATACGTACAAAAGGATAGCAACCCCACCTCAATCCACGGTCAATCAATACCTGTTAAACACCGGTCACAATTAATCACCATTAGTATTATTTAACATATTAATTTTTAATAGAAAATAAATTTTAACTACTGTTTTGTGATATTTTGGAAAAAATAAAACTATTAACTATTGAAATGCATTATTTGATAAATAAAAAAACTATTTATGTAATTCTTTTGTATTATATTGAGATTTTTTTTTTTTTTTTTTTAATGATATGAAAAGAAATACGACTAGACTGCTAGCTTCGGCATGCAATGACGCATGAAGACGTCTTCTTTCGATCAATATCAGCAAGCTTAGAAAGAACTGATTGTATTTATTTAACATGTTTGATCTAACATGCCAAGGATTATAAAATTTGATTCTCAATTATGAATTTATAAATAATGTAGTTATTTAAAAAAAAAAAAATGATCTAACATGATTATATGATGAATAGAGAATTAAGAATTTAGGTGGTTCATTGAGATCGTTTGATGTGTAAAAGTCAGGCTGTCTTATTCATCAAATCAATATCAATAACTATAGGAACGTATGTTTAATGAGATAGTTCGTTAGCCTAGTTTAAACAACTGTGAAGCTCGTAGTTATAAAATTCTCACAAGGATTGGGAAAGTGTTTGATCATTTGGTGATACTTTGCATTAAAAGTTACAGCAGGTGTACTAATTTAACTATATAATGTAGGGCAGTACATAAGCGATGTTGGCCATTTGACAAAGTGAGCCAGTGAGGTGATGGTAATAAAGTTAATATATGAACTCAATGGTACAAGAGATGCTACTGAACAATTAAACCAGAAGCAATATCACCCTTTTCATTGTAACTTCTTTCGTTGTTCGACCACTGAAAAAAGTTGAAAACCACATCGAAGCCTATCTCCTGTATAAATAACTTTTCAGAGGAAAGTTAAGGCTCTTTGCCACCTGCAAAACCCAAAACATAAATAAAGCTTATGTTGTAATCTGATTCAATAGCTTCATAATTTAAAACTGAAATGAAATATGAAATATGAAATTATCTACCTTAACTACCGTATCTTCAGTAACTGTGGATCGATATCGAGTTGAGCCCTCCAATGGACAGCTTCCTCCTTTGACTAGAAAATTAGCATTGCACAAACTGGATAGTTGCAAGAGAACATCATGACATGAGGCTATTATCCCCGCCCCAAATTCCTAGACATTCAGTTCCCTGTTCGTCCGCATCAATGGGAGCCTCTGATACTGATGTTATACATTGAAATATGGCTAACAGTCTTTCCAGTGGAAAAGTACCAGGACCTTTCTTAAGTAATTCATGTTCAGCGTTTTCCTTCTGTTCCAATGATCTGTCAGATGACCTAAGAATGAAAGAAACATTTTCAGGGGAGAAGAAGAGCGGGAAGTATTTAGTAAGTGGTTGGTACAGAATAAAAAACGCGATAGAAAAGTTAGAGGAAGCACCCAATTCAAAGCAAAGAGTAAGATAGTCTGGTATTAATAACCCAGATGTATGAAAAGTCCCTACAGTGCATAATACTAGAGCGCGAAGAAAAATTGTATTCCACAGATGAGTAAGAAGATTAATGATAGACAGCCAGTAATATAAACTTTACTTAAGGTTTCATATAGCGGGCAGGAAACAAAAAGTTCAGCATTAGTCATTGCTGCAGTAAAAAATTCATTGTAAAGAAGAATGTTGACAAAAAGAGGGGGGAGAGAATAAACTTTTCTTATTTTGCAACTTGAAGCAGTTAAAAGCTGCAGATTTTGTGCTCTGCTTCATAAAAGAGGCTATTAATTACCGGGTAAATGTTATGCTTAATTACGAGTAAAAGAAAATCAAATTTCAATGTACTCACTTCCTCTTTCGTTTGCGATTATCAGAACCTCCAGTAGAATCAAACAGTGACGCATCAAGAGTTGGTGGGTTTCTTGAAGCAAGGAATGCTGAAAGTAGAAGATACTTGACAGAAGTACACATATGAAAATTTAATTGATCAGGAACTTCACCAACTCCTGATTTCCTTGCACTATAATTGAGCTTTGCCTGCTTTGAAGCTCCAACATCCATAGAAGGCTGAGATGATACCTTAAATATTTCATTCAAAGAAGGGGCTATGTGAGGTTTGAGATCACCAAACAATGACCTTTTCATTTCTTCATTTGGAACAACTTTTATATCACTTAAAGGTTCACAGTATTTATTGTATAACTTTGAAAGGACAATAGATAGCTCATTCACTCGTCTAGTAGCTTTACTGCAATATCCAAGCACAACACTGACAAAATAGAAGAAAGATCTTAAATGAGAATGTTAATAACAAATGATAACATGCATACACACACACACACACACATAGAGAGAGAGAGAGAGTATCTTTACTTGAGAAAAGATGAATAAAGCTTCTTGTTAGACTGATTTCTCATGAAGATTTGTTGAAGATTATCTTCTGTATAATCGGGAAAATATACGGGTACAGGTTCCACAAAACCCGTGCTTGAGTAATATGTATCTGGGGATGTGTTACTAATAAATATTAGACCAACCTCAGGCAGTTTTAAAATGTCATAGAGATTGAAAAGAAAGGGCAATATTATAGAGCATTTTTCCCACTCTTTAACGAGCTCTAAATTATCAAATATCAAGTAAATCATATGTCCATTTGCTCGTGCCTCCGACATTTTGGAGCTTAAACGACCTGTGTTCCCCCGAAAATCATTAATTATGCTAAGTAAGGCTTCACGAAGAAAATGAAGAAAATCACACGGCCTCTCACAGCGCTTGGCGGCATTCTTCCTGTGAAGCAACAGTTGATTCAAAATAGATTCAAACAATATTCGTGGATTATAGCAGGAAAGACAGCTTGCATAGACAAATGGACGATTAAGATGCCTAAATATCTGTAGAATGATACTTGTCTTTCCAGTAGATGTACCTCCATAGATAAAGAGAGGTAGCATAGGACTATTCAAAGGACCCAAATTGTGCACAATATCAAGAATCTGAGTTCGCCTACCTAGAAAACTAGATAACAAGTCATCCAGGCTAATAGGTTTTTCATCGTTCTCCAAACAGAAAATCATTGAGATTTGAAGGGCATGGATCATTTGCTTTTGTCGCTTCAACTACATTGTCTGAAACAACAGCTGAAGAAGAAGACCTGGTCATTCTTCTCGTAATTCTTGGTGTTTCCTCCTTACCCATGTCCACAAAAGCAATTACAAAGTAATTCTAGCAACAGAGAAAACACTCCTCAGCATATATGCATACTATTAGAAGACAGCAAAAATGTGAATCTAACAATAGGAAAATCATATAAAAGAACTCAAGTATTGATAATGAAGATAATCTAACGAAGAAACTACATCCATCCAAATGTTTAATGTTGATAGTTTGTTGGCTTCCAATTCTTAGACGTATGTTTCTCAAAACTATAGACTCGGCCATAAAACTCCAGTTCTTCGGGATTCAAGTTTCAACGCTCGAATAAGCCATCTTGCCTGACGATGAGAGAGAGAGAGAGTGAGGAAGAGTCACATGAGAAACACGGCGAGGCAACAGGCAGAGAGGGGAGAGATCGATGGAGTTTTGAGCCCTAATTTGACACTAAGGTTAGACGGAGAAGCACTTAAAAATGTAACTTTCTTTTAGAGGCATTATATATATATATATATATTGAAAAATGCTTCCCTAATAAAATTTTATTGTCACAATGTCACACTATTAAAAATTATCGCTATTTTTATTTTGATATCAATCAAAGACGGGTCAAAAGATGCTAAAAAATTAGAACTCGACGACAAAGTTTAGGAGGCACCTGTATCCGAGTGCTCTTTAAGATCAACTCCAGCACACTGAAGTCATATTTGTTACACCGTATTAAATATCCTAATTATATAATTTATATATAGTCATGCAGGTCGTATCGTACAATATAAAAATAGTACGATTATGTAGAAATTTTGTACGACTAAGGAGGATGAATCTAAACCGTACTGGATAATTAACTTAATTTGTCTGAATTTTCAATTATAAAATAATATGTCTTAACTTTTTTTTTTAATTAAAAGTGATATTTTTTATTTTAAAAAATATAATAAAAATATAAAAATAAATTAAATATTAATTTAAATAAATTTTATAATAAAAAATTATTTTAATAAAAAATATATAAGTAATTTAATATGATTATATTATACAATTTTTTATTAAATATTATACAGATTAATTATAATATAATTTAATATAATTATATTTAAACAATCTAATAGGATATATCAAATATAGACTAAATATTTGAATTCATGTTCTGCCGCACAATAACAAGTACCTAACGCTAATACTCAAACCTTCTTTATGAGGCAATATAAAGGGCGCTAATTTAGAAGTAGGAATTAGGAGTGTGCAAACCTTAGTGGGTTTCGTATTGTTTTGCACGCCCTTAATTCATTACAGACCCTAATCATACATTATTAGGGGTGAGCAGCGGATCGAAACTGCCTGTTTTTCACTAATTTGAATCCGATCCGATCCGAAGCAGATTTGAAGATTTCTAATCCGAATCCAATCCGATAATATAGTCAATTCAAACCAATCCGAATCCGAGCAGATCGAATTTTTCGGATCGGATAGGTCAAATTGAGATTATAATTTATTTTTTATTATTATCATATATAAAACACAATATATACTAACATTTAAATTTTAAATTGATATATTTTTTAGTAAAATTTATTTATTTATAGTCACAACTTATATAATCAAAATAATAAAAAGTATATTGTTAAATATTATTAAATTATTATAGAGAATTTAACATTTTTATTTTTTTTAAATTAAAATAATAATTTAATGTAATTGTGATATGTATAATATTTAAATATAATACATTAAAAATAAATATGCATTTATTTATAATTTTAATAATAATTCAGTCCAGATCGGATTGCAGCAGATTATAAAATCTTTCAATTCGAATCCGATCCGAATCCGAACGGATTGTATACTTTTCAATCCAAATCCGATCCGATCATAAAACATGTCAATTCAATCCGATCCGAATCCGACGAATCGGATCAAATTTATTAATTTAAGCGGATTGATCGGATTATTTACTCACCCCTAACTATTACGATAAACTTTTCCATCAGAGTTCAAGAATGAGGTAGAATATTTTCTCTATTTATTATTTTATATAAATAATAAACACATGACAAAATATACATATGTGTGTTGTATAGTAATTTATTTAGTAGTACGATAAAAGGACTTATTTGATTATTATTTAATTTAAAAACAAATATACACATCTCATAAAAAAATCCACTATCACATTACAATGATCTTTTCTAGTAAATAAATATATTTTTTCTCCTTAAAATATTTTTTTTATAGTATATTGGGCTTTTTTTTATTTATTTTTCAATCAATAAGATGAGCTACAAGTAATGTTTGAAATGTCGATGTCATACAAATTTTATGAAAATATTAAATATATTATCATTGTTAATGAAAATTTAGCTAAAAATTACAAAAATTATGGAAATTCTATCAAAGTTATTAAATTTTTTTTAAAATAAATTATAAAAAATAAAAACAATCAATTACTTATATTTTTAAACTAATTTCATATTTAATACATATATTTTTAATATATAAAATTATATTGATTAGTAAATTGATCAATTAATTAAAATATTGTAGGAAAAAAACTGCAAAATATTATAAATTAAGTAATTAAAAAATTTGAAATAATTAATTAAACTATTTAATTATATTAACTATTATAAATATATAAATCTTGATAGTTTGAAGAAAATTTTCATTTACGAATTTTTTTAAAAGTATTAATAATTAGTCTTACTCTTTAAGAGAATGTATGTTACAAGGTTAATATAAAATAATATAAAACAAAACATTAAGAATATAACATTAATATATGTTCTATTCTTAAAACATTAATATATGTTATATTTTTTAAAAGTATTCGTTAGAAAAATAATTAATCTTACTCTTTCAGGCAATGTATGTTATAATATTAATATAAAATAGTATAAAACAAAACATGCATGCATAGAAGTGCAAGATTATAATAAAAAAATGCTTTGATTAAAAATATAACATTTATTATTTTATCGATATTTTTGCAACAATATTTAAATATTATTGTCAAATGTATACAGCATTTTGAAATCATTTAGATTTCGAGTGACACATTGTTTTATGTTTTTAGTACGTGTCATTTATTAAAAGATAAATTTTTATAATAATTTAATAAATAATTATTTAACTACTAAAAGGACTTATAAATAACTTTCTTAATGTAATATATTATATGTTTTGTTTTTCTTTTTTGAAATTGATTTTTGTTTAGAACTGGTATGTGTATTATAATGTGACATATGTGTAATGTAGAGATCTCTTTAATTGATTATTGTTCTTGTTTAACTATTAGTAAAACATGTACGTACCTTACAATGTTTCTATTTATGTTAATTTTTTATGATGGACGAAAAAAAATGTTGAATCTTTAGGTTGAAAATTAAGATACTAAAAATTCATTCATATTAAGAAATAAAAAATTTAACCAAGTCGAGATAAAAAGTTTAACTACCAAATTCATACTTTAGGTTGAAAAAAAAATTTCATACTTTAGTTTTTTTTATAAGTCTATTATAGTTAAAAATTTATATTTTAATTTTATTGAAACTTTAATTACAAATTTATTTATTATTTATAAACCCTATAATAGTTTATGTTTTTAAACTTATTAAATCACTTATTATTATTATTATTTTAAGTTTTGTAAAGTTGTATCTCTGTGCCCAAATAGCAACTGGTCAAAAATAACACATAAATTATTTTATTTTATTTATTTAATTAATTTAAAATAAATATAATTTTTTTATGTTTCTAAATTAATTATAAAATTAAAATAATAATTATAATTTTTATTGAACATAATAATTATGATTAAAATTTTTATTAAATATGATCATTATTTTATTATCGTGTTTATATTTCTTTTTTAACTTGATAATATATCCTAAAATAATAACTAAGGTTCATAACTTAAAAATATAAAAATAATTTTATTCAAAAAATATTAAACGTGGCTCAAATTTTTATGTATAATTAGTTAAAAATACATGCTTTGTATATGAATTATTTTATTTATTTTAAATTTTTATTTCGTTAATTTTTATAACATATTTAAAAAATATATAAAATTAATTTTTTTATGATTTTAAATTATTTGTGCAAAAAAAAAATATTTAAAATTTAAATTAAATATAATAATCATCGTATTATTAGTAGAGTTTTTATTGGTATGAATTTTATTTTTTTAAAATAATTAAAAAAATTATTTTATATGATAATATATTTAATAAATAAATTAATATTAATAAATTTAAATATAGGATAATTTTATCTATAAAAAAAATACAATTAATAAATTTATGAAATTTATCCGCCTTCATGAGCTGAAGCATCCTGTAACACGTGGCCGATTTTCATTTGCTGAAAACCTTTGAGATAGAATCATATGTCCGTCAATCAGTGGCGCGAACTCGTGGACGGACAAGTAAAGTGGCGGCCTAGCGGGTAACAAAAATCACAAATATATCTTACCTTTAATAATAGAAAATAAGATAAATATCCTTTTGCTATCACAATAAGGAGAATTTTTTTTATATAATATATAGTATGTTTTTTATTAATTTAAATTATTTATATTATTTATATATTCAAAATTAAATTTTATTTTATAAAATTAATGATAAAATTTTAATCGTTTCACAAGATAATATATATAATAAGGAAAATTTTGGAAAAATTTCGAAATTTATTACGAAACATCCTATTAAATTATTTAATATTTTAAATATAATAAAATGACAAATTTAACCTTTTATTGAAACTTAAAAAATACACCTTATATCTCCTACACTCACACCCACACTCACACCCACACCCCACATCCCTTACACTCCACTTTCTTAAACTAATTTTATACATCCCACTTTTTTAAATTAATTTCATATATCTCATCTCTTCTTCCTCACCCATCTCCACTTCCATCTAGCAAAAGGTGGGATGTATGAAATTAGTATTTAGAGTAAATTTAGAGTTATTAATGAATATGAAGATAGAGATAAAGATGGAGGTGGAGGTGAGTGTGGAAGAAAAGGTAGGATGTATGAAATTAGTTTAAGAATGTGGGATGTGAGGAATGTAAGGTGTGAAAATATGGGGTATATTTTTTAAATTTAAGTAAAATGTTAAATTTATTATTTTATTATATTTAAAATATTAAATAATTTAACGAAATGTCTCGCAGTAAATTTTAAAATTTTTCGAAAATTTTTCATATAATAATTATATACGATACTTTCTCCACAATAGAAATAAATAAATTAAACCAACCTAAGAAAGCAAAATCGAGGGAGAGAACGCGCCAGGGCAAAATGGGGGATCTATACGCTCTAGACTTCGATGGAGTTCTATGCGATAGTTGCGGAGAGAGCTCTCTCTCTGCTGTCAAGGTATTTTATTTTTTTCTCACTCTCTCTGTTTGTTTTTAAAAACCGATCTAAAGAAAATAAATTTTCGCAACTATTTGTCAATCGCAACTTGAGAAGCCCCTAAATTTGTTTAAATGATGAAAATGAAAAGAGATAATAACATTCTGGGCTTACAAATTTACTTAATTTTAATCAGTTATCGACCATGCTGACTTTTAGGGTTTGATATAATTTTGCTAAACCTGGTATTATCTTATTTACTTAAATATCATTTTAATTAGTTAATGTATTTGTCGTCTTTTTAAAACGAAATTGATTAATTTCATGAATGGTTGTTGTAGGCTGCTAAAGTGAGATGGCCAGGACTTTTTGACGGTGTGGATTCGGTTGTGGAGGATTGGATTGTTGAACAGATGCACATAGTAAGCTCTTAGTCTTAGATTAGTTTAGCTACACGGTCAATTTTTTCTTTAGAAAAATGTGGATTTTCTCCTTTTGAATTTAATAGCGTTTGAACTGATTAAGATGCATTTGTATCATCATTAGTGGAGCAAGGAATGTTTTTTTTTTTTGAGACACGAGTCGCAACCATTGAGTACTGGCAATAAGCTTGTACACTGTAGTCAGTTTGCAGTAATAATAGGAGCATGTAGGCATCTACCATTTCTGACAATGATTGTCGTGAATGAACTAAAATTAACAGCACGTGCTTAATTGTCCACATTTTCCGTGGCCCCTCTTTAGAGCCTTGGATATTACTTGTCAAATGATATGTTCAAAAGTCTGAAAATAAGTGGAATAATCTGATATCAAGGGGAAGAAATATGATCCGGTACTTTAGGGAGTTAAACACTTTCTGGAAGATCTTAACAATGCTGAAGCCCTGATTTCCATGATGTTATTATTGATCTTTATAATAAAAATAAAAAATGAAAAATAGTTCCCTAAATATTATCACTTTTTACAATGTTGCAGGTTCGGCCCGTGGTTGAAACTGGATATGAAAATGTCCTACTTGTGAGGTTGTTGCTGGAAGTGAAAGTGCCCTCTGTTAGGAAGTCTTCGGTGGGTGTATAGATCAGCTATTTTGGTATAATGGTATCTGTAAACAGTGCGATTTGATTTATCTGTTTGAAATATGTCTATTAAAAGACATAGCTTCATATTTTATTCTAAATTAGAGCAGCATCAATCAGGAAATTTTCATTTAACTTCTAAAATATTGTTGTGGAATCAATTATTATGGTTCATTATGAAAGGTGTCAGAAGGACTCTCTGTTGAGGGGATTTTGGAGAACTGGTCAAATTTGAAACCTTTCATTATGGAAGAATGGGGTGAGAATAGGGAAGCTCTCGTAGATCTCTTTGGAAGAGTGAGGGACGAATGGATGGAGAAGGACTTGACAACTTGGATTGGTGCAAATAGGTATTCCATCTAAGTTTTGAAATAGGACAGCACATGATTCCCCCTTTGATAAATACACAACAAATAGAAGTAAAAGCCAAAAGTATACCATGCTCGGTTGAATTCAACAAACTCTTAATTATAGATTTTGAGCACACACGTGGAGCAAACTTAAGCCAACTTTTGAAACTGGGAGCTCTATGCATATGTGTTTTGGTGTCTATTTTGTTCTTTGTTAGAGATACTGCATGGAAGCATCAGCTGTTTCAGTTAGTGGATTTTCTGCAGATAACTCCAGTCAATAGTTGTGCATATTTATTTTTGGATATTTGCAATATAATGCACCCCTTTAATTAGTAAGTTTTATTTCATTGTGATTGACCTACTTTTAGTATGCCTACCTTTGCCGTTTCTTGATTTGACCGTGTTGACTTTAAGTAAACCATGGAGGAAACACTTTTCAAACATGTTGGCTGTCTGAAATACTTGACCAATGTTAATTTTGTAGAACATCGGGTATGATTCAACTTTGAAACTGCTGGATTGCTTCAAACGTTTGGTATGGAAAGTAATTGAAGCAAGGATGCTTGCTATGGCTAAAACCGGATGTAGTAACTATGAGTTACAATAACTTTCGTTGATTGTAAACTGTTTACATGTTTATTTTACTTGTTAATAAAGATGCCGTGATCACCAATTATCAATTTTCCTTTTGGTATGGACTTGAAGGTTCATAAATATACATAGCAACTTAATGTTTTCTTAATCATAAATTTATTATTTCTTGCAGATTTTATCCCAGTGTTCCTGATGCTCTTAAGTTTGCTAGCTCTAGAATATACATTGTTACTACAAAACAGGTGCAATTTCCGATCAAAACTTGTAGCCTGTAAGATCTAAATAGTTCTAGAAGAAGCTACTAGCAATTTAATTGCTTGGCAATAATTTTTTTAAAATAAATTAACGCAGGGAGATTACTTGAGCATCCTGATAATTTTAATTAGGATGGTAAAACTGATAATTCTAATTAGGATGCTAAAAGACGCAACGTTTTAGCATTTCAATTAGCCATGGTGCATGTCCTTGATATTCATGTCCTAACGGTCCCCCACCCCCAAAAAAAAAAAATATTAAATTCCAGGGTCGATTTGCTGAAGCTTTACTGAGGGAACTTGCTGGAGTAGCAATACCACCTGAAAGAATATATGGTCTTGGAACTGGGTCAGTATATACGCTTTCTTGGAGCATGATAACTGGACTTGTATACATTCAAATTTTTTCTGTGGCTTCTATTTTTAGTTCTCTCTCCTTTCTCCTTTGTCTTGAAATGACTTTCCTTGTTTCAGCCCTAAGGTAAAGGTGTTGAAGCAACTTCAGAACAAACCAGAACATGAGGGGCTGAAACTACAGTAAGATGTGCTTCCGGACATAATATCATTTGTGTGCGCATCCATTTATGATGAACCTAGTTGCATTTATTCTACCTCTCGCCACCTTTATGCTTAATATTTTCTTCATGATTTTGTTTTTGTTTTTGTTTTTGTTTTTTTGGGAGGAAAAAAAAGTTTTTAAATTTTAAAAAAGTATATTTTCACCAGCTTTGTGGAAGATCGTCTTGCGACCCTGAAGAATGTAATTAAAGAACCGGAATTGGATGGCTGGAATTTGTATTTGGGTAAAAATTTAATCTATTTATTCTTCCTCCACTTGTATGTTCCTTTCGTGACTTGTGTCCAACTTGGTTATCTTTGGGTAATTGTTAAAATGGATTGCTGGAGCAGGAGATTGGGGATACAACACTCAGAAAGAGAGAGCCGAAGCAGCTAGTATTCCCAGGATTCACATTCTTGATCTCTCGGACTTCAGTAAGAAGTTGAAGTAACATTTATACTCCTCGTGCTCGGGTTGCACCTTCTTAGTTTATATACTAAATGATCTATTTTTTAACCACTTGGTCTTTGCGTAAAACTTTCGTTGGATATCTACTGTAGTGCTTCATTTTCATTTTTATGAGCATACGAGCATTTTGAATACTGCGCCTAATTTATAGATGACGCTGTTCATCGTCACATTTACAGGTTATGTAACTTCAATTTCATGAATAATTCAAATTCACGAACCAAGTGGTTAATACTTAATAGTTGCAATGCATTTGAATTTGATCGTATACACTTGCAGAAACCAGCTGAGCACATGAACAAATACAATGATCTTAAGTTTTAGGAATACAATTGCAAATGTCACTTACGGCCGGTTACAAACAGGGTTTCATAATTATTGGAGAAATTCGCATTAGTGACCGTTGGTTCATGACAGAATGTAGAAGCTAAATACAAGCCCAAAATGATCAATGTGTTCAAAAGGTCATAATAGTTAACAAAGAAGTGAACGTTGGGGAAGAGGTTGGTAGAACCGTAGAAAGTTCAAGAATGACAAATAAACCTAATTATCATTAATGTCGCTGTATATTAGGAAAATAGTCGGTCACTACAACTCTTCTTTCAAAATGTTTTTTTTAGTTTGCTCGGGACTACTACTCTCCTCTTTGTTCTTCCCTGTGAGCTGTTTCTCTAAAACTTCCTCCAAAGGTGGATCTCCAGGTCTTCGAAAAATTTGATCCCCAATCTTCATTTCATATGCTTCTGGTTGGCTAAACACAAACTCTTTCAACTGAAGAAGAGATGGGAAAAACTGAGCACATGATAGAGAGGATGATTGGCCAGTTACTTTAAGGAATATGTAGTAAATTTAGGGTTTAGAAACATTATATCATCAACACATATAGTTCATAATGAATGATGTGTTTACTCCCTACCCATAGCATGCATTGTGTAAAGCTAACATACTATTGGATGGGGGAGTAGACAGATCTTGCCCTTGAATATAAAATCATAGAGTTACTCATTTAGAATGGAAGACAAGAGTTGGTGTGGAAAATGAAGAAATCAGCTTGAAAACTGGAGAGCCTATAATTAATGGGCAAACTTTATAATTAGAAAGGACAATCACAAAAAAGTAAAAGGCAAACAAACCTCTGATACGTCTTGGCCTCTTCCCATGGTGAACATTATTGTGCTCAGATCAACACCCATAAAGGTTGCTTCAATAGATCCAGTTTTTAGAATCTTTGTCCATTTCATAGCAGTCTCAGACACCATATCCTGCCACAAGAAGAAAGGGAAGGAGAGATCATAATTCAGTTAAAGCCAACTTAAAAATATCTATTAAGGCCAAAATTTAACCGTGCAGTCTCAGACTTGGGACAATCTTCAACTCAACATCTATAATCTAGCCCAGAACTAACGTTCAATTAATGGGTTATACTTCATAACAATTAAACAGAACTATCATTATTAGAAGTTCGCATCTAGAATAGCAACATTGCCTATTCGGGCTGGATTAAAGCCAATACCAAGACAGATATCAATTTCATTTTCTACCAAATATTTTATCATATTAGAATTGAATTTATTGGAATTCAATAATGTTTCCCTCAGAATCGAACCTAAACTGGAATCGAATGAATGAAGAACCCAAGGGTAAGATCATAATTGAATTACCCGAGTCCGTTTCATACCCAAACGGAGCTTGACAAACCCGAAAGCCGGTCCTGTTTGCCGCTTCATCATCTCGGCCTGGATCTCCGGCAGCTCCATCTTAGATAGATCGCTAGAGGGCAGATCGAAATCCGGAGGGGGTGTTGATTTCTTGCCCCATTGTTTCCAAGCCTCGTCCTCCTCATCGTCAACAACGTCATCGAGGTCGTCTGTGATTTCGATTCGCTTAGCTCCCTGGGCGAAACGGACGAATTCGACATTTGGGGAAAGGATGAGAGGCAAAGTTAGAAATAGCAGAATTGGAAGGAAAGAGACAGAGAGCGTGTGACGGTTAGTCATGGTTTCTTGGTGACTGGTGAGTAAAAGGAAGACGGGCTTTGAGCTGCGATGGGTGCTGGTATTCTTTGCGCGACTCCATGGCCCGTCTTTCTATATGATTCCTTATTGTTTTTTTTTTTTTTTTTACTTTCTAAAATAAAAATAAAATGAATACTTTATAATTATCGGTATAGCAAAATTCTCCGATTCATATTTTAACTATTAAAGTGTTTAAAAAATAATAATTTAAAATTTATTTTTATATATAATATCTAATTATTAAAATTAATAATTAAAAATTTAGAGATTAAATTATCTTAAAAATATAAGTTTAGAGATAGAATACTTCTCTTCTCTTTATCGAGTATATAAGTGTTGGAAATTGTGAATGAATTTGAATAAAAAGAAATAAAAAAAATGTAAAAGTTTTCTCTCTTAAAAAAAAAAATTGTCTCACATTGGTATTATATATCTCTTTGCAGGTATTAATATAAGGAAAAATTTACTAGTGGGATTGAGCCCCAAGGGGCACCCACTTTTGTGGAAGGGGAGAGAACCTAGACAATTGTGGGTACACTACACTTTTATAGATAACTGTTCAGATTATACTTATGTATATCTAATGAAAAATAAAAGTGAAACGTTTGACATGTTTAAAACATTTATGACTGAAATTCAAAATCAACTTAATAGAAAAATAAAAAGATTTCGAAGTGATAGAGGCACTGAATATGATTCCAATATTTTCAATAACTTTTATAAAACCCATGGAATCATGGGCCTGATTTTTATGCTTATACTTTAGAGGAAGATCCCCAAACTATTCAAGAAGCCTTATCGTCTTTAGATGCCAACTTATGGGAAGAAGCCATAAATGATGAAATGGACTCTCTTGAGTCTAACAGAACTTGGCATTTAGTTGACTTACCTCATGGTTGGAAAACTATAGGATGTAAATGGACACTAAAGAAGAAATTAAAACCCAACGGTACTATTGAAAAGTACAAGGCTCACCTTGTAGCCAAAGGATATAGGCAAAGGAAAATGTGAACTTCTTTGACACATATTCACCTGTCACAAGAATAATTTTTATACGTGTGCTTTTCTCCCTAGCTGTTATCCATGATTTAGTAGTGCATCAAATGGATGTTAAAATTGCCTTCTTAAATGGTGAATTAGAAGAAGAGATTTATATAGACCAACCTGAGGGCTTTGTAATCCCAGGTCAAGAAAACAAAGTATGTAAACTAGATAAATCTCTTTATGGTCTAAAACAAGCATGTAAGCAATGTCATGAAAAATTTGATAATCTAGTTATCTTACATGGATTCAAATTGAATGAAAGTGACAAATGTATTTATCATAAAACAGAAAATAATATTTGCACTATTATATGTTTATATGTGGATGACTTGTTTATTTTTGGGTCAAATATTCATGTTGTAAATAATGTGAAAAATTTTGATGTGTGCTAATTTTGACATGAAAGACCTAGGTGAAGCGAGTGTAATCCTAGGTATAAAGTTACTAGGTTTGAAGATGGACTTTTTCTAGATCAATCTCATTATATTGAGAAGATCTTAAAGAAATATAATTACTCTAACTGCAAACATGTATGTACTCTTTATGATCTTAGTGTGAAGTTGTTCAAGAACACTGGAGAAGGTGTTAGACAAACTGAGTATGCGAGCATTATTGGTAGCTTACGTTACGCTACTGATTGCACTAGGCCCGACATAGCTTATGTTGTTGGACTACTATGTAGGTTTACCAGTAGACCTAGTATAGAGCATTGGAATGCAATTGAAAGGGTCGTAAGGTACCTTAAGAGAACAATGAACCTTGGATTACATTATAAGAAGTTTCCCGCTGTTCTAGAAGGATACAACGATGTTGATTGGAACACTCTTTCAAAAGACTCCAAAGCAACTAGCGGCTATATATTTAGCATTGTTGGTGGAGCTATTTCTTGGAAGTCTAAGAAACAAACAATTTTGGCTCAATCTATGATGGAGTCTAAAATGATAGCACTAGCTACTGCTAGTGAAGAAGTAGGCTGGTTAAGAAGTCTGTTAGTTGAGATCCCTTTATGGGAAAGACCGATATCAACTGTCCTGATCCACTGCTATAGTACTGCAGCTATTGCAAAGATTCAGAACTGTTATCATAACTGCAAGAGACGACAAATACGTCGTAAACACAGTACTGTTAGGGAATTTCTCTCTACAGGAACTGTAATAGTGGATCATGTACGTACTGATGATAATTTTGCTGATCCTTTGACGAAAGGATTAGCAAGAGAAAAGGTTTTCAAAACCTCGAAAGGATTGAGACTAATGCCCTTAGAATGAAGAGTCACTCGTGATGGTAACCCGACTTATAGACTAGAGATCCCAAGAAATAAGTTCAATGGGTAATAACAAGTCATAAAGTGATATGAGATGAATCATGTTATTATGAGTCCCATCTATATTGTTAGAAGTATGAAGTCTTGAAGCGACATAAAGGATGAGTTAACTATTAAACTCTTAAGGAGTTATATACTCTATGTGGAGTGGAATACATAGCTACAAGAGTATTCTTGATAGACTCACTTATGTAAATGTGAAAGTGTGGCCGCTTCTTATAAAATTTTTGGCAAAATTTACTAGAGCATTCACTATACTGGGATACATGTGCATGACCATAAAGCACAGGCTTTTCGAACTACACCTTGGAAAGGTTGTGTGTGTAATGTTGTTAGAGATAGAGTTCAAAACTACGAGTTACTCTAGTATATTGTAAAGCATCAACACTATGCAAAGGTTCAAGTCGATAGACACCTTCTGCTTATGCACAATCTTATATCTCGGATTGATCGGTTGCTCGATGAAAATTATTTTTATATAAAATTCAAGTGGGGGATTGTTGAAAATTGTGAATGAATTTGACTAAAAAGAAAGAAAAAAAAATGCAAAAGTTTCCTCTCTTAAAAAAAATTTGTCCCACATTAATATTATATATCTCTTTGGAGGTATTAATATAAGGAAAAATTTACTAGTGGGATTGGGCCATAAGGGGCACCCACTTTTGTGGAAGGAGAGAGGACCTAGGCAATTGTGGGTCCACCACACACGCACGCCACCGTCGCCGTCCGTCCGACCAGCCGCGCCGCGCCGAGCAGAGTGCTTGTGAGGTGAGGTGGCATTTTATTTTTTGAAAAAAATTTATTTATTAAAATTAATTTTTTCAACAGTTCTGTTACCCAAATTATGACCGTTATTTTGTTACCATTTCGTTTTGTTGAGACCGAGTCTTACAGAACGTTATCCACGACCGTTTCATGAACGTTGCACGTTCTCTGGCCCCATTTTTGTGACTTCCTCAACCTATAAATAGAGCCCTTAACTCATAGTTTCAAATCATCCCTCAACTCTCAACTCTCTCTCGCTCTAACTATTGAGCAGTACAAAGAATTTTAGAAAAAAAAAAAAAGTAGAAACCCATAAATATTTTCTAGTATACAAAATTAATATAATTTCTACTTTCGAGCAACAAAATTATTTTACAGGGATATAGCATTCCAGAGTTCATCAGTGCAGTGTAACTTCGAGACAAAATTTTGCTGGGCTGTTTTATCTTGGGGACGACAAGGCTATGTTTGCTTGCACAATTTTGGGCAGAGCCGCGAAACGTCTTAGAGAGAGCGATCTAGTCCATGACTCAATCCAAGCGGTATTATTTCAGTAATTTGGTAACCTCGTTCCTATCTATTTTTTACATATTTGTTCTAACAATAAATTTAGGGATATAATACTTCTCTTCTCTTTATCGAGTTAGTATGGTAATCCAGGTTTGTCTCTGTTATTACTGCTCTAGCTCATCGTCTTCATGAATTATCATGTCAAATTTGATTAATTTTGGCAATAAATTTATAAAACTGAGCATTAGAATTTGAAACCACTTGTTAAAGAAATAGAGTCATTTGTAAAGAAGCAGGGCGGAGCCAGAAAAAAAAATTAGAGAGGGTTAAATTTTTTTTATTTAAAGTAAAAAATTAGTAAAAGTTATAATAAATTATATTCAATTTAATATTAAATTTTTTATGTCATATTATAATAAAGACATAGAGTTATAACTTAAAAAAATAGAGTTAACACATTATAATTGCCTATAACGAAAATTAAATAAAAATATAGTAAGTTAATAAGTATTAGTATTATTCATAAATAAAATAAATATATTAACTAACAAAATCTAAGCAAATAAAAAGTTTAATTAAACACACCAAAAATTATAGTTGTTAAAACTAAAATAAATATATGAAAATGTAAAAAGTAAAATATGATTTAGAATTTTAAGTAGAATGTTAAGCTTGAGACTATATTTAAAAATATATGTTTATAAACAATATAAGACTGACCAATAATAATAAAAATAATAAATTTTTTATATAAAAAAATTTCAAAAAAAATATAAAATATTATTAAAAAAATGTCAAATAATATAATATTAGATAAAGTTAAAACTTGGGTTCAAATAAAATATGATAAACATTAACTTAAAAGTTTTAATATGAAGTTTATCATATACTTATTTTTTTAAATTTTATTTTTATAATGTTAAGTTTAAAGTTAAATATTTAATTTTTTTTGGATTATTACATTTAAGAAATTTTTTTACATAATATATGACTACAATTTTATTTTTGTTACTAATAGTTACAAATACATGAAAAAAAAATATTTAACCACTTTATTTACAATTCATATTATTTTTATCCACGTACTTGTTAAATATTGTTAATATATTTCAAAATATGTATACAAAAATTATATACAATATATTATTATAAATAAAATATTTATTTAATGTTAAAAATATACACGTAATTAATTTTTTCATAAAAAACTTGATCAAAATTGCAGCCCCACTGAACCATACTATCCTCCGCGAAGAAAATATCCAATATAGAAGGTATTTATATCTAACAACAAAAAGGATAAAAATAGTATGTTTAAAAAATATAAAATACATATTTTAAAAAATAAAATTATTACTTTATCTAAAATATAATTAATGTTAGTTGAATAAATCAATTACAATCCTAATTAGTAAATAGATATTTTAGGTAAAATAATAATTTTACTTTTTAAAATATATATCATTTAGTTCTTAAATATATTATTTTTGTCATTTTTATTGTTTATTGTGAATAGGTGTTATATCAGTCTATCACTTCTATCATCCGCCTCAATGAAGAAGTGCAGTAGCTTAACATTATCTGCAAAAATACTTAGGCAGGCCTACTGCGTAGAAAATTGGATTTCAGTGGCTTATTATTTATTAGCATTTTGTTTTTTGGGATTGATGCATGTTATAAGATTTATTTATTTTTGGTATTTAAAAAAAAAAACTCACCAGAAAGTAAGGTCATCATCGGAGATTATTAGTCATATTTAGACCAGAATATTTACCTCAAACTAACAAACACGATAATTTGACAATTCGCACTAAAAGGTGAGCAGCTTAGTAAAGGGAATTGTTTGCTTATTAGTACTCGAACAGCTGATCATCCATTCGAACAGTCACCCGCGTAACTTACGTTTAATGAGTTTGATTTTCCAACTCGATCATCCAGAGATTGATATGTGTTTGAGAGAATTATAGATAAAGATAGTAGCCAAGCCCCATTGTAAGGTTCAATTGTTCATGTATATATACTAGGGGTTTTTTCTAAGCATCATTAGCTTATTGGTCACCTAGTAAAATAAAGTTGGTGTGAATGAAATTCTTGTACAAGGTAGTGCAATCAAAATTTCTAACACATTTGAAAAGCATGAGCTAATACTTTGTACTTTGAAGAAAGTGTTGTGTTGGTTGAGGTTATTGAGGTAAGTCGAACTAGTTGAGTGGACTGTGCCTCTAGAATTGTTGAGATAAGTCAATATTTTTGAATGAACTAAATCTTCTGAATGCGTTAGAGTTGTCAAGTTAAGTCGATTTTTTTGAACAATCTAAGCCTCCTGAATTAGGTTGGAGTTGTTGATGTAGGTTGGTCTTTTTGAATGAATTGGACCTCTTCATAATATATTTCTTACATTCATGGGCGGATCTATGTGAGGGTTAAGCGGGGCTGCAACTTTGGTCAATTTTTTTATAAAAAATTAATACATGTATATTTTTAACATTAAATAAATATTTTATTTATAATAATATATTGTGTATAATTTTTATGTACACATTTTAGTATATATTAACAATATTTAATAAATACATGAATAAAAATAATATAAATTGTAAATAAAGTAATTGAGTATATATATTTTTTTTCATGTATTTGATAACTATTAATAACAGAAATAAAATTATTTTTGTATACTGTGTAAAAATTCTTCATAAATTTGATAATCTAAAAAAAATTTAAATATTTAACTTTAGACTCAACATTATAAAAATAAAATTAAAAAAATAAGTATATAATAAATTTCATATTAAAGCTTTTAAGTTTCTATTTATCATATTTTATTTCAATCTAAATTTTAAATTTATCTAATATTAAATTATTTGACATTTTATTTTAATTAATCATTCTTACATTGTTTATGAACATATATTTTTAAATATAGTCTCAAGCTTAAAATTATAAATCATATTTTACTTTTTATATGTTTATTTTAGTTTTAGTTTTAACAACTATAAATTTTGCTGTGCTTGATTAAGCTTTTTATTTACTTAGATTTTTTAGTTAATAAATTTATTTTATTCATAAATAATACTAATACTTTTTAACTTTTTGTTTAATTTTCGTTATAAGTTAATTTTAAAGTATTAATTCTATAATTTTTTAGTGTTAACTTTATATTTTTATTATAATAATATATAAAAAAAATTTAACATTAAATTAAGTATAATTTACTATAATTTATACTAATTTTTTACTTTATATATAAAAAAAATGAACTCTCTTTAAATTTTTTTCTTCCGGCTCCACTCTTGCTTACATAATAACAGTAGAATTTGGTATTCCAATACTAAAAAGTATGTTATAAGGCTTATGAAATGTCAATAAAATTAATCTATGCTTACATAATAATAATAGAATTTAGTATTCCAATACTAAACAGTATGTTATAAGATTTATGAAATGTCAATAAAATTAATCTATGCTTACATAATAACAGTAGAATTTGGTATTCCAATACTAAACAGTATGTTGTAAGATTTATGAAATGTCAATAAAATTCATCTATTTAGATTAATTCATATTATAAGTTGAAATAAAAATCATTTTATCATGACTACAATGTAGTCTCCTAAGACATTGTGGCGGCTCTTTGAACGAGTCATAGACCAACGACTTGATGTTGTTTTCCACTTAGCAGGCGGGCGGCGGCCCAGGTCGGTAACTCAGAAAAGACAAAAATTAATAAAATTTAGGGCAGGATTATACTAATTTGATTCCTAAGTAAAGTCGGCATAGACAAAAACGATAATCTATTGCTCGAAAGGTGAAACACGTTAATGTCATTAAAAAAAAAAAAAAATTTAATGAATTTTTTTTATTGCATATTTTTATTGGATGCGCAAAAGCTAAAATAGTAACGAAACAAAATCTAACATTATATAAATAAAACACTGAAAAGTAAAATAAAATTTATGAGCAGTAGATAAAAGTAAAATTATGATTTCATTTATGGGAGTGAAGTTAAAAAATTAAAATTTTAAATAGAATAAAGTGTTAGTTGTTTTAATATTTGTTTCTTGTCTATACTTAAACAGCATGGGCTCGAATTCCATTAATGACAAATATTTATAAATTATATATTAAAGAGTTAAAGTTTTATTTATACAATACTTAATAATTATTAATTATAAACGAACATATGATTTATTATGGCAAAAAATAGTAAAATAATTTATCTATATAGATTGTGTTAATATTGTGTTAATTATTTTTAGTGCAAAGATATATGCTCCAAGTGAATGTTAAAGTGACGTAAGTTTGAATCATGTCTAATTTAAATAAATATATGTAAATATATAATAAATTATTTAAAATACCAAAATAAATTAAAAAAAATTGCCAAAAGAATTAGAGACATTTTAGAATTAATATAGTTGGAAAATAAATATCAATCCCCTACTATTTATTAGAGTTTTTGTTCTATTTAGTTATGTAATTTTATTCAATTGATATATTAGTATTGTAACTATTAAGGTAGGTTTATTTAGTCTCCAAATTTTTACAAATAATATTTTTATTAAGGGTAAAATTAAATTTTACATTTTTATTTGAAACAATAAATAATAACAAAAATTTCACTCTTATTTCCTAATTAACAAATATTTTTGTTATTATTTTTTTGTTTAAAATAAATATGTGAAAATCAATTTTATCTTTAAAATTTTTATTTTTAAAAATTTAGACTAACTAGACCCAAAATTGAAATTATATGACTAAATGGACATATCCTAATAATTACAGGATTAATGTATCAATTAAATAAAGTTATACGACTAAATGAACCAAAAATTATATTTATTATATGAACTCGTTCATTAAATATATAAGAATAAACTACATAATTTATTACGCTTAGAGAGAATGGTTAGAATTGTAAAAATGTTTTTGTAATTAAAATAATTATCAAATAATAATAATGAAAAGAGAATACATTATAAAATTGTCATATGTAGTTATGCAAAAATATGATATATTAGTATAAAGATATTTGAGTATTTAATAGTATAAAAAAGACAACAATTAAATAATAATAAAAGTTGGAAAAAAAAGGAAAACAAAGAGCAAAATGGAAAGAAAAAAAGTTAGAAAATACCAATTTTACTATTCATACCTCATTCAGGCTTTTTATATATAATAATAGATTTTATCGTAGACCCCACTAAATTAAATTAATTTAAATATTATTTTAAAATTATTAAAAAATTAATTAATATAAAATAAAAATAATGTTAATAATTATAAATATTATATAATATTAAAATTAAAGTATTAAAATTTTAAATATCAACACAAAATTATAACAAAAATATATAAATACTATAAAATCCTTATAAGAAAAAACTTGTTTAGTTTAAAATAAATAAAATATAAAAAATTAAATTAAATAATATATTATTATAAATTGATAAATAATACACAAAAATAAAAAATAAAATAAATTTAAATATTATCTAATAATACTTCAAAGTTAAAATTTATAAAATAATTATAATAGAAACAATTAACTAAATACACTAATAATTTTAACTATTTATTTAAGTAAATTAATTTATACATGTTATAAATTATTGAATTAATATGTTATAATTTAATTTTTAAAATAGATTAAACGAATCGATCTATTTAATCTAACATAATATAAAGTCCAATTTAAAGTTAACTATTTTATAAGTATATTAGTCCAATTCATAAATCATATAAAATTGATAGCTTTAGTAATTAATTATTTTAAAGGTAATAAAAATCTAATTTGGCATGCAAGTCAGAAATTGGAGAATTAATTAAAAAATAAATGTTAAAAATATATAAATTTGTATTTATATTAATTATATTATATATATAATAAAATTATTTTAAAAAAAATAATTTTATTTTTTAAATAATTTTATCATGTATTATTTAATATAAATATAAAAATAAATATAAAGTTATAAAAAAAATATTATTTATTAATACTAAATAAGACTATAATTCTATCATAAGTGACAAAAATTTATTAAATATATATTATTAAATTTGATATCGTATTTATCATTTAATTTATATTTTATTCCATCGCTACTTTATATTGAAATTATATTAATTTAAGTAATTACCTTACTCAAATTTACGTCACCTAAAATTCCTCTTAATTAGAACAAAACTTGATTAGAAAAGGGTGAAAGTGGGCTACTACTTACTTACTGAAGGACAGTCCTAGAGCGCCGCCCTACATCGTTCTTCATTAAAAATAATAATAATCTGATAATTATTTTTATTATTATCGTAATAAAATATATAAATTTATTATTATATTTTTATAATTAATTCTATATTATAATTATGTATATTGATAAAATTATTTTTAATAAAAAATAAAATAATAATTTTTTAAATAACTACAATAATATTAATAATATCGTTACCAAAATATATTCCGACCTTGTCAAATTATAGCTTGTATTAACTAGTACCCAAGCAGTCCTTAATGATTATAGGTGGAGTAATTATTGAAAAAAATATGGACCTTCAAACTTTTCTCTCTTATGTATCTTATTATTCTTTATTTTATATTTTTATTAATCTATACGTCAATCATTAATAAATACTTATTATTTTTAATATGACAACAATTTCAAGACCAATAACTTATTCTGATATTTTTTTCCTCCTTATTAAGGGTGTCAGTCGTGTTGTGTTAGTTATATTCGTGTCGTATTTATTTGTATTATTCGTATCATATTGGTTGGCACATTAAAAATTTTACTTGAATTTTTTTGTATTATTTATTTATAATAGTAAGAAATAAAAAAACTTTTAAGAACATAAAAAATTTATTAATCAATTCTTACTAAAAAAATTCATATCATATTATATTCGAATCGAACTATCGTGTCGTGTGCCACCCCGATCCCTACCAATCCCTAATTCAACCAAATATTTAATAATTCAACTAAAGTCTTGTTCCTTATCATTCTAAACATAAATTTTTTAACATATATTATTAATCCGAGAATGGTTACAAGTTTTTTTTTAGCAAGATATATAAATGAATTATTTAAAAAAATATAAAAATATTAAGAATACATAAGCTAATATTTATTTTTTACTAATATTAACTATGTGACACCAAAAAAAATTATTTTAAAAATACCAAAAAAATTATTTTAAAATAAAAAATAATTTAATTTTTAAATAATTTTATCAATATTATAATATAATTCACATCGATATAAAATTTTACCCAAATTTAAATACCATATTAAAATAACATTTGTCAGCAACTTATTGCTAATTTTTTTAGCTGACCCAAGTAAAGTTGAGTTACACAATCGTCAATGTGCATGTTCCTCTAGATTCGTGCATCAAACAAAAGGTCCAAAACTCGATCATCCAAATACAATCCCCTCCACAAATACAATCCCCTTTATAAAATGAGGTCTCCTGAGCATTTCCTATCACACGTGCCTTTCCCTTTCCCTTACTCTTAATTTTCTTTTATTTGACTGCAGTGTCTGCTAGTTGGCAATTCGTTCCAAACTTTCAATTTTATCTAAAAAACCTCTATCAATGGCTGCCCTAAGGAGTTTTCTGAAGAAGAGACCATCTGCCTGCTGCGACTCTATGATTAAGAGGTTCTTTTCCACCCAACCCAATGCTGATTCATCTTTTGTTCAAAGGCTTAGAGATCTTCCCAAGGATCTTCCTAGTACCAATATCAAAAAAGAAGTTTCCCAAGTAATTGATTCTCTATTTGTCTTTGTCTCTATCTTTCTGGGTTTTATGTTCTTAATTTTGATGTATTGTTACTATATGTTTTTATGATTTTTTTCTTCCTGCTCGAACATACAGTTTTTCTTCAATTTAGTTATTTCAATTAATTTAGTAATTTATACTCTACAGTTGTTCTAATGTTCTATGTGAATTAAAAGTCTATAGCAACTTATTTAACATAAATATTTTTCCAATTATGTTTATAATTTATTTTTAATGTTCTAATGCACTTTTAATTTATTTATATAAACATTTCAAATTTTATTTTTAACCATAAAATGTGTTTGAATTTAAAAATTCGGTGAAAAAAATTAGTATTTTTTCAATAAAAATAAATAGAGACTTATATGAAAGAGAACAAAGAGATAAATTATTTTCATTTGGGAAAAAAAATGGTGAGAGTAAATTTTTTTTATTTTATGTTATTTTTAGGAGTATTATAAAAAAGAAATATTATTTATAATAAAAATTCAATTTATTTATATCTAATAATTAATTAATGGATTAAACTTATCTAATTTAAATATGGTTGTCAATTTTATCCAATGAAGTAGATCCTTGTGTGTATTTTTCGCTTGGATGAGGTGGTGGAGGTCCTAATTTTGGGACGAGTACCGGAAACGGGAACTCCGTTCCTCAAAACATATATTCATTAAATTATATATATATATATATATATATATATATATTACAATATTTAATAATCAAATCCAACAATTTTAATTTAAATTGGAACCCATAAACCACTAGACTTTGTCTATTTTATGTTATTTTTTCATTTAAATATTTTTAAAACGTATTAAAATAAAATAAAAATATAAACAATAAGAACAAAACTTAAAAAATCAAAATTCTAAAGTTAGTAACTTAAAGAAGACAAACTATAAGTACTTTATTCAAACTATTATTTTTTCTTCTTTTTTGGAAGTCCCTGTTTGCTGATGGAATTTTCGTTCTTGATTGTATGATTTTTGAATAGTCCTCACTAGGGGTGACAATTTTTGACACGATACAATAGCACGATCCGAACACGACACGAATTTTTTTTAATAAGAATTGATCAATAATTTTTTTATGTTCTTAAAGATTTTGTTATTTCTTACTCTTATAAATAAGTAACACAAACAAAATTTAAGTAAATTTTTTAATATGTTAACCAACACGAAAACACGACACGAATAACACGAACACGACTAACACGATTGACACCCTTCCCCACAAATATATATATTTGTACATACACACATATATGTGTATATATATTTTTTAAATAGGGATGGGGGACAGATCTCTATCAGTGGATGTGGGCGCCCCATCCCGTCTGTTGACAACTATAAATTAAAAAAAATAGGACCCTTATCAAAGAATTACCCGAGAAGAATAACCTATTCCCATTTATTTATGAAAACCTCTTTTTAATTTTCCCTTACAATTCAGTTGATTGGGAGAACTCCCCTGGTTTATCTTAACAAAGTCACTGAAGGATGTGGGGCTTATATTGCTGTCAAGCAAGAGATGATGCAACCCACTGCTAGTATCAAAGATAGGTATTTAATGTTCTTAATTCCCTGCCTTTCCATAAAAAATTCAACCACTGAATTTGAATGGAAATGAAATTGTTAAGTAATTGGGTCTTTTTTTATTTTCAGACCAGCTTTGTCCATGATCAATGATGCAGAAAAGAAAAACTTAATAACTCCTGGAAAGGTTAGTTGAAGGCCTGTACTAATTTGTTTATTTATAACAATTAAATATGTTTCAATGAACTGTATGATACCTTTAGATTTCTCTGACATATCTATGAATTTTACATCAGACAATTTTAATAGAGCCCACATCAGGAAATATGGGAATTAGTTTGGCATTTATGGCAGCAATGAAAGGGTACAAAATGGTTCTAACCATGCCTTCCTACACTAGTTTAGAGAGGAGAGTAGCTATGAGAGCTTTTGGAGCTGACTTGATTCTTACTGATCCAACCAAGGGGATGGGAGGAACAGTTAAGAAGGCTTACGATCTCCTCGATTCCACACCGAATGCTTTTATGCTCCAACAGTTTTCAAATCCTGCTAATACCAAGGTGCTTATCAAGAAATCTTATATTCATTCATTTAAAAAAAAAAAAAAAACTATGCATAGTTTCTTAAATCAATTAAAAGTTGGGTTTGTGACTTTGTGTGAGGTAATATTAAGTTTAGTACTAATGCTTGTCTCCAACAGGTGCATTTTGAAACAACAGGCCCTGAAATATGGGAGGATACAAATGGAGAAGTTGATATATTTGTTATGGGAATAGGTAGTGGCGGTACTGTCTCTGGAGTTGGGCAGTACCTCAAGTCACAAAATCCTAATGTGGAGGTAATTTTAAGCTAGCTATTTTATCCAGCTAGTTATTTAGCTTATTGTTTCCTTTAGTTCGTAGCATTAATTCAATCTTTTGGTTGTATTTTTTCCCTGGTTGTGCTAGATATACGGTGTGGAGCCTTCAGAGAGTAACGTACTAAATGGTGGAAAACCAGGTAAAATTTACATGATCCTTGTTAGATTTCTTTATGAATTCTCAATTTGGCTGCTCGATTTTAAATATGCTTCTTCTATTTCCCATTTGTATAGGTCCTCATCATATTACTGGAAATGGGGTTGGATTCAAACCAGATATACTAGACATGGAGGTGATGGAAAAGGTTCTTGAGGTAAGTATTGATAATGATCATTTAGTGCTTTCATGATAAATTGCACTTAAGATAGAACACATATACTTATGCCTTTACTAACCTTTCTCGTGAACTTATTCTGTAGGTTAGTAGCGAAGATGCAGTAAATATGGCAAGAGAATTGGCATTGAAAGAGGGACTTTTCGTAAGTATTGAATTCCTGTCCAGAGCAGAGCATATTTTTCTTAGCTAATCAGAACTTGTATGAGCCAAAAGTTCATATTGATTTGTTGGTCATAGAGAATTGATAACTGGAAATTCCTTGTCAATAACTTATCATAATTAATTCTTGCTTTTGACCTTTCCAGGTAGGGATATCATCTGGAGCTAATACAGTAGCAGCAATGAGGCTGGCTAATTTGCCAGAAAACAAAGGAAAGCTTATTGTGGTAAGGAAGCTTGAATATTTAGTTTCATCTCATATGAAACATATGTTTGTAAATCTTATATTTGAGAGAAAGTCAGGTAGATTATGATCGTGATTTCGTTCAAATGGATAAAATTCATATGTATTTAAACTTTGCTTGTTGAAAATTTTAGACCATCCACCCAAGTTTTGGGGAGCGTTACTTGTCATCTGTCCTGTTTCAAGAGCTGAGGAATGAAGCTGAAAACATGCAACCAGTTTCTGTTGATTGATTACTCGAAGATGCTTGGATTGTTCTTAAATACCACGGTGGGCTTGCTTTTGGTTTTACCAATTTACCGCATGGATTTCCCAACTGTAATATCCATCTCAAATATGTATTCAAACTTACAAATGTATGTTTTGTAATGTCTCGTAAATGTAAAATTAAATATGAACTGCAGAATGCTGATAATTTTTTTGGAACAATGTTAGGATGAAGCACTTGTTGTTTCTATATTTTATATTATATATTATGCATTTTAATGTTTATATAGGAAACAAAACCTTTTTTAAATTGTTGTTGCTATAATAATAACAACTTATTAATGATAATTTTAGTTAATGTAATAGCATCACAAATATTTTATATATTTTTATAATAATATAATAAAAAAATAATTGAAATTAATATTTTTATGCGTGTTATTGCAAATATCATTAATAATTCACAAGTATGTAAAATGTAAGTATTATTTATTAGTTTTAAACTAAAAGCTTCTGTTGGTCCATCACAGAAAATGATAGTTAATATTTGTGAATTATTAATGATATTTCGTATATTAGATTACTAAACGAATTACACATACAATTTAATTAATTTTTTACTAGTAAATATCTTATAATTATTAAATCTAACAAATTTTCATATTTTAATAAAATTTAATAATTGTAAAAAAATTAAATAATAATATTAATAATTATTTTAAGGCTGTTACTTAAAATAAGAAAAAGAAAAAGAAAAGGCACGAATTGATCGAAAATGTGGAAATATCAAATATAGGGAAGAAAAGAGTGTGTGGCACTCTTCGTAAATATTACTTGATTCGGGAGGTATTACTCATCATTTAAGTGCATAGTCTCCTCACTTAAATATTATATTTAAAAAATAATTATATTAATTTTATATTTTATTTATTTAAAATATTATATTATCATTTATTTTAATAACAATAAATAATTTTTAATACATTTTTATTATAATTTCATCCTATTAAAAATACATCATGTATTTTATAAATAATTATGTAGTGTACTTGATTTAATTATAAAATCTATATTTTAAAATTAATACAAAATTAATTTATTGATAAGAGTACAAATAAAAACAAAAAAAATTATTTATTAGTAAATTGAATCATGTTCTATTATTACTATAAAAATTAATTAGATATATATCATTAAATTTATGTTTTAATTATTAATTTATATTATAATAAAAAATATGATTAATTTAAATAGTATAAATCAACATCATAGAATAAAAATATTCAATAATTTATCTCCTTGGTCCACATCTGATGATACCTTTTGTGTAAAATATCTAATCGGTTGCAACTGGCTATTCGTTATTATTAAAAAAATATTTTTTATTATATATTAATGTATATATTAATTATAATATAATTTAAGGAGTTTTTATTAATAAAATAAGAATCAAATAATTAAGGGTTATATGCTGTCATGACCCCCTATTTATTAAAAATCTGATATGACCTTCTCCACTTGATTTTTTTACATATTATGACAAAAATGCCCTTAATAACCCCTCAGTTGGACGACTGTCCAACTCACCTCAACATGTCCAACTGAAAACCAGAGGAGTATATTTTAGAGGACACATATGTCCACTCGCCGGAGACTGTCTAACTGATGAAATTTTGACCGGCCGGCGACCCACTCGTCGGAGCCAAGTTGGACACATGTCCAACTAGACTGCCCAGAATAACCCCTCAGTTGGACGTATGTCCAACTCACCTCAACAGAGTTGGACATGTGTCCAACTGAAAACCATATGAGTATATTTTAGAGGACACATATGTCCACTCGCCGGAGCTCAGTTGGACACATGTCCAACTGACCGAATTTTGACCGGCCGGTGACCCCACTCGCCGTCGACTCCACTTGCCGGTGACCTCACTCGCCGGAGCCGAGTTGGACACATGTCCAACTAGACTGCCCAGAATAACCCCTCAGTTGGACGTATGTCCAACTCATCTTAACAGAGTTGGACATGTGTCCAACTGAAAACCAGTGAGTTTATTTCAACAGAGTTGGATGTACGTCCAACTAAAAATCAGTGAGCTTATTTCAACAGAGTTTATTTTACAAAAATAATTACAAAAATAGTTTATTTTAATTTATAAGTAGCTTCAATATCGTACAAGACGCAGTGGCGAAAAATCAAAACTCTAATAAATTCAGGCAAAAACTCGAGCAGAATTCGAGGAAGGAGGACCTACAAAATCAAAATCAAAGAATTCGATTAGTAAGCAGAAATGATAAATAAGAGATTCAATCTGGACGTCGTAGCGTTCGCAAAATTACGGAGACAAAACAGAACAAGAAAATATGTGCAATTAGCCCTAAATTTTTATGCTGATTTGGTTTCTCAGCAAACAAACAGAAACGAAAAGAATAGAGTAAAAGTGAGATAGGGAACCTGCGATTGAGTGAGGCAGAGAGTGAGAAATTGAAAGGCAAAGCAAAAATGGTTTGAACGTACTCACCGAGACCAGAGGAGTAGTAGAAGAGTAGCAGTTGCGGTGCCAGTCTCCCCACCAGACCAGCACTCACCGAGATTGGGGCAGCGAGCCTCCTCGCAAACTGTGTGGAGATTCAGTGTTCGAGTCTTTGAGTTCCTGGTGTCTCACTCTTTGTGGATCGGGTTCAGCAATTGGGGAGGGAGGAGAGAGAGAGAAGGATAAAGAAGATGGAGTGGTCGTTGAAGATGGAGTGATCGGGTTCAGCAGTCGGCGAATTAGGAACGAAAACGGAGGGGGTTTGTCATAATATAAGTTAATATAATAAGAGGAGTATATTTGGAAGTTCAATAAAAAAATATAAAGAGGGGGTTAGTTTAGAATAAGGTTAGTGAAAAGAGTCTATCATAGCCTATTTTCCAATAATTAATTATCTTTTAATATATTTAATTTTATATTAAATCAGGACGCATATTGCATTACTCTTATATTATTAGCATATAAAGCTCCATACTCCACTTAATTAACCTGAGAGAAATAGATTAAAAAAAAAAACCCAAAAATTTGAGAAAATTGAAAGAAAAAAAGGTCTAGGGCTTGACCGAAAATTGGCGAATCTTGTGCGGGAAAATCCTTAGCAGAGAGTGACTCGAACTCTCGAAGTACCAATTTCCGTCAACTCCAGTTCTCAGCTTTGGCGCTAAGATCCATCGTCTGTACCCGAAAATTCCATACTTTTTTAGAAAGAGAAAGTTCGCGCAACTTAGCATTTGATAGAGACAGTTCCATCTTTTAGTTTTTAGAAGTTGAGATCGGAGGGCCCAGACACGCGCTCTCTTGAAATTTGGAGGGATTTTTGAGTTATTTTGGGTTTTTTTTTTTTTTTTTTTCTGGGTTTATTTTACTTCTTCCCCAAGTTCTTCCTTGGGGGTTGATTCATTTACAAGTGTGTTTTAATTTGGCATGCAATCCGGTGGTGGTGGTGGGGTGCCGAGCAGGAACCATGTAGTTTCCACATAGGCGGCAGCCTCGCTGTCTTCATCGTCTTCGCCAATTTCCACGCCACACTTGGGTTTTGATTCTATACAGCAACAGTTAGGGTCTAGGCAGGTAAGGGTGTAACATGTATACATACATGAGTGTATAGTTGAGTTCTGTAAGAATTTTATTTAATTGGTTTGTGGGCTTTGCAATTTGGGATGCCCTCTGCAAAAGTAAATTCTTTGGTAAGTGGTGTTTGGCAATGATTTAATATTGGTCAGGTTTTGAATTTGAAGTGGTCTTTCTTTAGTGGAACTCTGGAGTTTGATGTTGTGCTTACCATTATATATTATGGTAAGTTAGCTGGTTGATTAGTTAATTTGGCATGTCGCAACTCGCAATACTAACCGATTATGAAATGGAGTAAGCTGCTACTTCAACTTTGCATGAAACTCCTCAATTTAATTTAATAGAGCTTGCATAATCACTGCATTATGGGGTCTGATTGTAGATTCTGGCTTTTGCTACATTTCTTATAGGTTTCAGTTTGGTATTTTAACCAAATTTCTAATTTTTTGATGAAGAAAAAAAAGGTGATGATTCAGGTTTGTTCTTACTTGTAGCGTGTTAGTTAGACAGCTTTGTTTGGCTTGCGTGATACTAGGCAATTTGGTTTTAGTGATCATAAGATTGACTAGTAGCTAATTTTACTCAAATAAAAATTTAAAATCATTTTACTACGCGTAAATAAATTAGAGTTCAAGTGCTTTATACCTTTCTGATGAAATTTTGTCGATTTTCTTTCCATATCTGATCAATGTAACTGCTTGTGGCTCTCTTTGTTTCCAATTTGGGATTCTTTTCAGTTTGCATTTTTAATTTTGTTTGTACTATACTATCTGCGTTGTCATGGTCTTTTCATAACGATTATTACTGCTCAGGTTCCCTTGATTTTCTTTCCAGTTTTTCTCTTGATGTAATATCTAAGGATTATTTTACTTCACTCGCTCTATGAGTATAAATAGAAGAGCTTCTAGATCTCTGAAAGTTGCCTTTTCTATATATGCATCATTGCAACATGTATTACATCTTTTTAAGTTCGTTGTATAAAACTTTGAAATTTGATCTTGAGGATTTTTAATAGGTTACTATTTTCAGTTAATGTACATGTGTTTTTTCATATGCAATACCAAGATGATTAATTTCATGTGTCATTCATTATTTATGCAGCCATTGCCACAACATTTATTGAGAAAACTTGAGGGAAATGAAGCCCTTCAGGCTGGTGGTCTCCAAGGGTCTTTGGGAGGGATTAATATTTCATCAACTAGTGCCATGCCACAGTCCCAACAATCGGGGAAATTTTTTGAATTAGTTCAGCAACATGGTTCCTCTCAGGATCAGAGTAGGAGTCAAGGTACTTAGCACCACGTGCTGAATCCTCTCCATCAAGCTTATCTTCAAAATGCTTTTCAGGCTGCACAACAAAAGTCAGCCCTGGCAATGCAATCATAACAGCAAGCTAAAAAGGGATTGTTGGGCCCTAAGGATCAGGATAAACGAATGGGAAATCTGAAAATGCAGGAACTTATCTCTGTACAGGCAGCTAATCAGGGACATGCATCATCGTTGAAGAACTATATTGAATGATTTGGTTGTGGGGAAAAGCAGATGGATCCAGGACATCCACCAACCCAGCTTCAGGTGATGCAGGCAGTGCAGGCATGGGTTCTTGAAAACAATATTGATCTTTCAGTTCCTGAAAATGCCAATTTGATGGGGCAGCTCATTCTGCTTATGCAGTCTAGAATTGCTGGACAGCTAAAAATAAATGAAAGCAATGGATGCACAATCATCTCCTCTACCAGTGCCAAAGCAGCATGTTACTTCTCCATCAGTTGCAAGTGAAAATTCTCCTCGTGCTAATTCATGAAGTGATATTTCTGGGCAGTCTGGATCAGCAAAAGCTAAGCAGACAGTTTCTCCTGGTAATCATTTCACAACTTCAAACACTGCTTTAGTTAATAATAGCAACAAAATCACAATGAAACAGTTGGCTGCTCATGTCAGAGACAATCAGGCACCTCCTAGACAATCAGTTTTAGCTGGGAATGGGATGCCTTCAATGCATCCCCCTCAATCATATACCAACACAAGCCAGAGTTTCGATCATTCTTTGAATGCGAAGAATTCGGTGAGCAGCACAAAGAGTATGCAAATGCAATATCTGAAGCAGATTAATCGATCTCCACATGCTATTGTTACTACCAGTGAACAAGCCTTAGGCAGCCACATCCAGTTGCCTGGTGCATCAAATTATCATGCATCACAACAACGTTTTGGATTCACCAAACAGCAACTGCATGTTCTAAAAGCACAAATTCTTGCATTTAGACTGCCAAAGGTTTGTAATTATCTCTACCCACCTCACCATCTCTTCTTGAAAGGTGTTTATACTGTATAATTTCTGACTTGATTGTGGCTCCCCTCCCGCAGTTGTTTGACAGAAAGGAGAAAGTACTCTCCCACAAGAACTTCTTAAGGCTATTGGTCCTCCACCACTTGAGCTGCAATCACTTCCTGGAGGAGGAAACGTTCAGGATAAATCTGGGAAGACTGTAGCAGACCTTCCAGTAAATATGGAGTCCAATGAGGAAGAACCTCAGGCTGTGGCATCTGTTAGTGGTCAGAATGTCCCAAAAGAATAAGCTTTCACAAGAGAGGAGAAAGCAAATGTGTTAAGTGTTAACATGGAAGGTAAATCAGTTGTGGTAGACCCCAAGCTGGTGTTTTCTTCTGGAATAGAAGAGCAGCATGCTACTGGTATTTGGGGAAAGTCTGATTGTGAAGTTGAACACGGTAGTCCAAGGCTCCTAGTAGAAGTGATTTGCCAGTAGATGGGGGAAAAACTGTTACCCCACAAGTTGCTGTATCTGATTCGGTGCAAGCTGTAAAGCCGGCACAAGGAAGCTCTCCACCGCAGCCAAAAGATGTTGCCTCAACTAGAAAATATCATGGGCCCCTTTTTGATTTTCCCTTCACTCAGAAACATGATTCCTTTGGATCGGGAATGATGGTAAACCACAATAACAATCTAACGTTGGCATATGACATCAAGGATCGCCTTTTGAGGAAGGGATGGAAGTGCTTGGCCAGAGGAGGATAGAAAATTTAAAGATTGGTGATTTACTGGCTGTGAATTTGGAGAGGAAAAGGATTAGGCCTGATCTTGTCTTTTGGCTGCAAATTGATGAGAAAAAGCTAAGACTTATAGACCTTCAGTGTTGTTTAAGGGATGAAATTGATCAACAACAGCAAAAGATAATGGCCATACCTGACAGGCCTCATCTTATGTTTGTCTGACAATGTGAGCCACATCAAATGGAGTTAGCTAGACAAGTTCTGGCATCTCAGAAAGCCTTAAGAGACAAGCAATTGAAATCAATCTTTATGTGGCACAAGAAACTTCTTGAGATGCACTTTGAACTTTGGTCACCTTTGAATCTACTCCTTGAAGTATTTGATAATAGGAAAGCATTTCATGATTGATTTTCACAACCTTTTCAAAAAGAAGGTCTGACACAGAATGTAGAAGACGACTGGCTAGAAACTGAAAAGAAAGTTATCATTATCTATCGGCTTCATAAAATTCTAGAGCCATTTATGCTTAGGGTGTTGAAGATGTAGAGGGTTCACTTCCACCAAAAGTAAGCGATTGGATTTTTTTCTATCATGTGTTTCATTCCTTTTCTTTCTCCCATGTGCGATGATTGGTTTCTAAGACAATGATGGATTGCAGGTTTCCATAGTGTTGAGGTGTAGAATGTCAGCTATTCAAAGTGCTATTTATGATTGGATAAAATCTACTGGTACTCTTCGTGTTGATCCTGAAGACGAGATGTGGAGGGTTCAAAAGAATCCAATTTACCAAGCCGAGGTGTATAAAACCTTAAATAACGGATGTATGGAGCTGCGGAAAGCTTGCAATCATCCTCTACTTAATTACCCCTATTTCAGTGCCTTATCCAAAGATTTTCTTGTACGGTTCTGTGGTAAAATGTGGATCCTGTGTAGGATTCTTATTAAACTTCAGAGAACAGGACACCGAGTCCTACTTTTCAGTACCATGACAAAACTGCTTGATATAGTGGAGGAATATTTGCAGTGGGGGAAACTTGTCTATAGATGAATTGATGGAACGAGTTTAGAGGATCGAGAATCAGCTATTGTGAACTTCAATAGTCTTAATTTGGACTGCTTCATCTTCTTGCTTAGTATTCGTGCTGCTGGTCAAGGTCTTAATCTCCAGTCTGCTGATACAGTTATCATATATGATCCTGATCCAAACCCTAAAAATGAAGAACGAGCAGTTGCTAGAGCCCATCGCATTGGACAGAAACGAGAAGTCAAAGTCATTTATATGGAAGCGGTTGTTGACCAAATCTCCAGCCATCAGAAAGAGGATGAACTCAGAAGTGGCAATACAGTTGATGATGACGTTGATCTTGCTGGTAAGGACAGATACATAGAATCTATTGAAAGCCTTATAAGGAACAATATTCAGCAATATAAGATTCACATGGCTGATGAGATTATCAATTCCGGGCGTTTTGACCAGAGAACAACACATGAAGAGAGACACATTACATTGGAGACATTACTTCATGATGAGGAGAGGTACCAGGAGAATGTTCCCTCCCTGCAAGAGGTTGATCGCATGATTGCTAGAAGTCAAGAAGAAGTTGAGTTGTTTGATGAAATGGATGAACTGGAATGGACTGAAGAAATGAGAAGGTATGACCACGTACCGAAGTGGCTTTGAGCTAGTACAAAAGAAGTCAATGCCACCATTGCCAACTTATCTAAGAAACCATTTAAGAACCTATTTTGTGGTACTATTGGTATAGAATCCAGTGAAATGAGATCTGATTCATCTCCAAAAACTGAAAGAAGGGGGCTGCCCAAACCAAAAAAAATCTTAATTACAAGGAGTTGGATGATGGAAATGGAGAATACTCAGAGGCAAGTTCTGATGGGAGCAATTTTTCTTCTATTCATGAAAAAGAGGGAGAAATTGGAGAGTTTGAAGATGATGAATTTAGTGATGCTGTTGGGGCATCAACAATAAATAAAGACCAGGTGGAAGATGATGGTCAACTTTGTGATAGTGTGTCTGTGTATGCTCACCCTTCTGAAAGCAATAAAAAAAACGACATGCTAGAAGAAGCTGGTTCCTCAGAATCGCCTTCAGGCAGTCGAAGATTGACAGAAATGGCATCTCCTGATTCTTCACAGAAATTTGGGTCTCTATCTGCCTTAGATGGTAGGCCTGGTTCTGTTACAAAAAGGCTGGTATGTTTCTTACATTACTAAGGCTCTGCTATTTGAAATCTTTGCTTGTGCCAGTAGTAATTTTTGATGTTTTGATATGTACCAGCCATATGAGTTAGAGGAGGGGGAAATTGTTGTATCTGGAGATTCTCACATGGACAACCAATAGTTTGGAAGTTGGATTCATGACTGTGACAAGGCTGAAGGCGAACAGGCTTTGCAACCCAAGATAAGGAGGAAGCGTAGTCTTCGTCTCCGCCCTAGTCATACTGTCACTGTGGACAGACCTGAGGAAAAGTCAAGCAATGATATTCCATATCTCCAAGATTCATCAACCTTGCGGTTTCAGTTGGACCACAAAAATCAAGCACAACCAAAGGTTGACCCCGAAATGAAATTACGTGGAAGTCTCGGTGTAAATAAGCAGGATTAAACTGATTCATCCTCAAAAAGTCGACGGGTTTTGCCTTCAAGGAGACTTGTTAATGCATCAAAATTGCATGATTCACAAAAATCTAGCACCAGGTTGAATAACATGTCAGCACCTGGAGAAGGTGCTACATTATCCTAGAGAAAATGGAAACGGTAAAGTAGAAAATTCAAGTGGTACATCGGTTGTAAAGATGTTAGATGTCATTAAGAGAAGGGTATGCCCCCCTTCAACTGTCATATTTATGTTCTGTTTAGATCCGTGAGTGATAAGTGATTATTATTGCTGTGTGCTTGAGTAGTTTCATGCACATGCACATGCACATGCACATGCACATGCACTGGTACACAACTGCATTTTAAAAAATTTCGAGTGATTGTCCTTACAGAGTAGATACGTAGTATAATCTCCAAAATTGTGGTCAGAAAAACTCAAGACTTTGAATCTTTATCGTTGGCCCCTCCAGTGCCCATAGAATTCGTTGAATATCTCGTACAAATCATTTCGATTACGTTATCATTTTATAGCCCGGTTTTGGCATTCAATTGCCAACTACTACTCTCAAAGTCCAAAAATCAAAGGGTTTCTCTCTCTCTTGAAAATCACCATATACTCGACCAAAAGAGAACTGTCAAACTGTAGTCTCAAAAATGGATTGATTGTAACTCTCTTTCGAACATTCTCTGTTACATTCTGTTTGTCCTGGTTTAACGAAGTAGTATTTGGTGATTTGTGTGCTTCATGCTCAAAACCATTAGTCACAGTTCCTCTCTTTTAAGTCATCATCATCACTGTCAATATCAATGAGAAGCACCTGTTCTGGTAAGCTCTACGGCACAAAAGAAAGATATTGAAGTAGTAATTCACCAAATCTGCCCAGCTCTTGGTTCGAAATGTCTTCAAATCTGATCCCAAAAGGGCTTCTCAAGAGATGCAGTGTTAATTTGAAAAAATTGATAAAAAAAGAAGAAGAAAAAAACTCTATTTAAATCACTATTCAAGTGTTCACTAGAAGATAAGCTACAATTCCATATTTATTTACATCTAACAATAAAAAATATAAAAATAACATATTTTGGAGATAAAAAATACATTTTAAAAAAAATAAAATCATTATTTTATCTAAAATATTCCTATAATAATTAAGATTATAACTGATTCACTCTACTATTACATAATTAGAAAATTGTTTTTATTTACGGTGACTACCATTAGCAACTTTGTTAGAGATTCGATGACCACTGCCAATATTCATATTTTTTTTGTTTCTTGTACATAATAAAAATGTTATTTATGTACCCTCTATAAAATAAGGCTCGAAGATACATTCATGTAGTTAGGGCCTAATATAATCAAATTACAACAATTTTTTCTATAACATGTATAAAAAATATATTATCTTTACATCATGTACAAAATCTTGCGTTTATATATTTATTGCATTAAGACATTAAGAATTGTCTTGTTATGATTTTCCAATGTTTTATATAACATGTGTAAGGTTTATGAGTGTTGACAATTTTAGTGGACAAAACAATTGATTATAACTTAGTATCTAGACTCACTTTTTAATCAAAAGTTAAATGCTGATGAAGTCGTCAAGTCTGCACTGCGTATATAACAGGTAAAATATGTTTCATGCATACACACTTAGTATGAGTAGAATTGTTGTGAAAGCAAAATCCTTATATGAATAGAATTGTTGTGAAAGTAGAATTGTTGTAAAAGCATAATTGTTGTGAAAGCAAAATTCCTATATGAGTAGAATTGTTGTGAAAGTAGAATCCTTGTATGAGTAGAATTATTGTGAAAGCAAAATCCTAATATGAGTAGAATTGTTGTGAAAGTTAAATCCTGAATGAGTAGAATTGTACTTTATTAGTAATTCTCTCTTAGATCAAATTAGACTCTATATAAGCAACGCTTGTTAGTGAAAAATAATAACCACACCGAAATAATATTTTTTACATCTGATTGAGTTTTTAAAGAAAAATCTTATTCTCTTCATATATTAATCTTAGGCACTTTCTTGATTTAATTGTTCAAACACATTGTGTTGTTATGTTTGAATAATTCATATGCCTAATTATTTTTCATGATATTGAGCTTTACATGATTGTTCTAGAGTTTGCTAGCTGATTTAGTTTTTACATTGTATGCTATTGAATCTACTAGTTAAGGTTTTTCATTGCTGAATCTGCTTTAGGACACACTTTACACTTGTGTTATTTGTGCTAACGTTTCAGGTACTATTGGTGACGTGTTTGGTATTTCGTGTGACTCGAAATTACCGAAGTTGATGGGTTCAATTGATCTTGTGAGACTCAAGTAGATCGAAACGTTGGTCCGGATCCAGATACCTAGCTTGTGGAAGCTGTGAAAGTAGCGACGACTCGTAAGTAAATTACATAAGAGGGATCTATCTGTGAAGGGTAATCTAAAACCTGAGGTTGTAATTGAATATTGATTTTCATAGTGGATAGTTAGGTGGTCCGGTGGACCTGTGGTTTTCCTCTTAGGTCATTGTTGTGACCTAGGTTGTTTTCACCTAAAAATTTCGTGTATCATTCTTTAATTTTGCATTTTATTTTTACACGCGATTGCATGTCTGGCCATTGTGATTAGATTATATAATTAACATTTGTTAAAATTAAAAATAACCTATTCACCCCCTCTAGATATATTTGATCCGTAACTAAAAACTTTCAATTGGTATCAGAGCGGGTCACTAGATAAACTTAGTGTTGCCTAGGACCGTGTTATGGATCATTTGAGAGAGGGTTTTTCTACAACCCGTCCACCCTACTTTGATGGATACTCTAGTAACCTTGACTCAGATGATGAGGGATGTAAATCTATTCTTGCTAAATTTAATGCAAATAGTTTTGAGGAATTATTTTTTGATTTGATTAATTGCAAGAAAGAAAAAGATAAGCTTCTTATAATTGTGGCAAAGCTGAATGATCAAATCAAGTCACAAGACCTTAATTTGTCAGTTTTAGAAAAAGAAAAGGTTGAATTGTGTGAGCATGTTGACCAGTTGAGTTTAAGTCTTGCAGGTATCAAACAAGAAAATTTAAAACTTGTGTAGGAATTAGAGCAATCAAAGAAAACTGTGAAGATATTAACTATTGGAGCTGAACGACTAGACAAAATGTTGAGCATTGGTAAGTCATATGGTGATACACGTGGTCTTGGATTCTTAGATGAAAGTTGTACACATTCGACCTCAAAAACTGCATTTGTAAGGTCTTCTAACTTTACTTTTACTTATTCTAATTGTGCACAAACACCCACTACAACTGTAGTAGCTAAAACTGTTAAGTTTGTGCCTGTTTGTCATCATTATGGTAGAAAAGGTCATATTCGACCTAAGTGTAGATTTCTGATGAATACTCTTCAATTTAATAATTATCTTCATGCTTATAGTGATAGAGCTCATCCTACCATGCATGTGACATCTTCATTTGGGATGAATTTGAATAGGAAACTTGAGTCCAAGAATATGCTTACAAAGCCTAAGGCAATTAAATCTCAACCCAAAGACATAGAGAAGTCAAAATTCATGAAAATTTGGGTTAGAAAAAATTGCATGTTTCCTGTCACCTGACCATTATTGCTCATCTACCTAGGTACTTTTGTTTGAATGCTTAAATGACCTTAGGTGAGTAATTTCATACATTTGTTTTCTTTCTGTTGCTAAAATTTTTTTTATTTAAAAAAAAAATATAACCTACGAGGTAATGAACTCAAATAATACTTATACATATACAACCTTGTTTTTAGTAGCTTACGTTATTTTGATTCTCATTGTATATCTAACGCAACAATTCAAAATTCTGCATGCACTTGCATTATTCACATGTGATGACACTATTGACTGAACTTATCCACACACTCACTGAACACTCATGTATGTCATACTTGAAATTTATGATTAATTTTGAAAGACTCTAAGACTTGAGCTAATCTTGACTGCGAAATTGTGTTGAGTTCTATTTCTTATCTTTTAAAATATTACATCTTAGGAAGACAACTGATGTGTTAAAATGTGTACTCGCAAGTGTACGAATCACTCGTAGGAAAGTGATAAGCAACTTCCAAGGTCGGTCTCTCAAGGAATTGCAGTGGTTCTAAATAACTAACTTTTTAATCTAAATCGAGTTCTAATGAAAATAAAAGACTAATTAAATAGAGTTCTAGTGAAACTAAAACTCTAAGTAACTAGAATTCTAAAGCAACTAAAATAGTAAAAAGGTTGTTTGTTTTGTAACAAGAACAATCATACGACAATTAAAAGAAAACAAGATCGCAAGTAAACAATTAATTCAATATGGATTAAAAATCAATGGAGGATGTACGGACGTTTAGTTTGGTTGACCATGCTTGCATCGAAAGGGTATGGAGAAATAACATGAACGCCCTATATAAACAAAACTACCGGCTTTCCTTTTAATTACGAGACTGCCTGTGGTCGGGATAAATCTCTTTGTTGATTAACTAATTAACTGCCTACGGTCGGGGTAAATCAATTAATAATCAAATTACGCGCAAGAAAAAACATGCCAATCAAATTAATGCTATGACTAAGTCACTAAATTGAAGCTTTGATTAAGTGTTTCGGAATAAAGTTAAGGTGACGTTCCTATAACTAAATTCTAAAATATTTCAACCTAACTACGAACATCAAATGGGCCCATGATAATTCATAATTAAATATCTAAACATGCTCTTAATCAAAAAGTAATTCGTTTATTCCAAATCAATAAAATACACCATACACAATTCTAGCAAACATGGCAACACAAACTAAACATCCATAATAAAATTAGCCAGACATGTTCATATTAATATTCATAGACAAATAAAATATGATCATACACTTTAACAAAAAGAGAAGAAAAATTAATTCTATAGCAACAAGAAAATCCTAGATCTCAATACCGCTTATGGATGGGATAACGTTCTTCTCCGTAAGCTTTATCTTTGATCGTCGACGGTTTCCTTGAATCCTTAGAATAGTTTCTCTCGCTTCGTTAGAGTGTGGCAACGCTCTCAAAACTGATTGAATGTAGTGTTTGGTCGCAAAATTGTGAAATCTAAGAGTTGTGTACGAGTTGGTCCAGTTCTCGTGTAAAGGGGGTCTAAGGGGGTATTTATAGATGTAAGGGATTCCTGATTGCATTAGGAATAGGCGCGCCGCGGCATGCATTTTCCCTGCCGCGGCGCAACACAAATTCTGAAAATTGTGTAAAAACACGAGAGCTCCCCGCCGCGGCATACCTTTTTCTCGCCGCGGCGCGCAATGTTTTTGGATTCCTAGCATGCAACCCGAGAGCCTCTCGCCGCGGCATATGATTTCTTCGCCGTGGCGCGCATTGCTTTCCTTCTCTTCATGCTTACCCCCTTACATATGTGATGGCTCGTTATGTAAGGCTTACATATTTGACTTGTCTTGCCCGTAACTCATGATCCGAGCGCCGTAGGTGTCCCGTCTTTGCGTGTTTTCATCATTTGACTCATTTGACGCTAAAAACACCTGAAATGCACTAAAATATACCCGTGACTCCGAATGGATAGATTTATGAAATTAATTAAATAAACAATAATAATAAATCTATATATCAAACAATTAAGCACAATTAATCACGAAATATTAGTGCTTTTCGAGCACTCATCAACAACTAGTATTGAGAGGGCTACCTACTATGATGTGTACAGCTACCGTAGTGAGCGGAGATGGCTACCTCATAACTAGTGTAAAAGTCATCATATTAGATTTATGGCTCGTGCATATTAAAAAAAAATTAGTAAATAAAATAAAAATAAAAATTTAATTAAGAAATTTTATTTGGCATATACAAAAAGAAAGAGCAAAAAGATTTAAAAAAATATATATTAAAAAATTCCTTTCGATAGACATATTTTATTATGTAAGATTGAAGACTCAATTACAATTTAGCATGATAGGTAAAATTAAGAAATGGGTCTCTTATAATTGGTCATAAATGAATTAATTGAAATACTAGTGGCGTTTACATTGTATACCATTCTAAGTGAATGTCAACATGCCATTATATGTATTAGTGTGTTTGTGTGGCCTATTTACTTTACTTGCTAATATAATGAATGATCAAAATTTAAGCAAAAATAATTTTTCAATTGGTTATATGCTTATTCGTCTTAAATGGGTTTAATTGCTTTGTGTGGTAAAAAAAATAAAAAATTAAAAAAAAATCAATATTTTTTGTTTTCTTTTATTACTGCTTCTTGTTATTTATATTGTATTAAATTTGTTTTACGTCTAGAAAGTCATAGAACTTAGGGGGAGTCATTGCATACATATTTCATTATTATTCCTTTTTGACTTGTGTAATTTCTCCTACATGTTTTGGACATATACATGTGTGATCATATGCATTTTTAGCCCACTTCGATAATTGTTGAACCTTGGGGAGAGTGATCCATGTCATTTTCACTATTTCATGATTTGTCATTTTCGTATGTCAAAAAGGGGGAGAGAGATTTATGTTGCTATGGAGATTGGATTTAGAGGGAGAGAATGGATTTATTAATTGTGTGCATGCACTACATTTCATTCGCTATTTCTATGTACATTGAACTAATAAACAATAAGGCTTCCAAGCCAAATTGGTGTGCTATTTGTTGGTCCTTCTTTTCAGTGAACTGAGCGTATCAAGTATCAAGCGAAGATGGCTCTACTGGATCATAGATTGTTCCACTATTGAAAGTGTGTAATTGGTGTAATGATTATTTACCTATGAGCGTTATGTAGTGAGAGAATAGTTTTGTCACACGAAAATGCCAAAGGGGGAGATTGTAAAGTTTCTGAGTGTTGACAATTTTCGTGGACAAAACAATTGATTATAACTTAGCATCTAGACTCACTTTTCAATCAAAAGTTAAATGCTGATGAAGTCGCCAAGTCTGCACTGCGTATATAACAGGTAAAATATGTTTCATGCATACACACTTAGTATGAGTAGAATTGTTGTGAAAGCAAAATCCTTATATGAGTAGAATTGTTGTGAAAGCAAAATCCCCGTATGAGTAGAATTGTTGTGAAAGTAGAATCTTTGTATGAGTAGAATTATTGTGAAAGCAAAATCCTAATATGAGTAGAATTGTTGTGAAAGTTAAATCATAATATGAGTAGAATTGTACTTTATTAATAATTCTCTCTTAGGTTAAATTGGACTCTATATAAGCAACGCTTGTTAGTAAAAAATAATAACCACACCGAAATAATATTTTTTACATTTGATTGAGTTTTTAAAGAAAAATCTTATTCTCTTCATCTATTAATCTTAGGCACTTTCTTAATTTAATTGTTCAAACACATTGTGTGGTTATGTTTGAATAATTCATATGCCTAATTATTTTTCATGATATTGAGCTTTACATGATTGTTCTAGAGTTTATTAGCTGATTTAGTTTTTACGTTGTATGCTATTGAATCTACTAGTTAAGGTTTTTCATTGCTGAATCTGCTCTAGGACACTTTACACTTGTGTTATTTGTGCTAACATTTCAGATACTATTGATGACGTGTTCGGTATTTCATGTGACTCAAAATTACCAAAATTGACGCGTTCGATTGATCTTGTAGAACTCAAGTAGATCGAAACGTTGGTCCGGATCCAAACACCTAGGTTGTGGAAGTTGTGAAAGGAGCGACGACTCGTAAGTAAATTACATAAGGAGAATTTATCTGTGAAAGGTAGTCTAAGACCTGAGGTTGTAATTAAACATTGATTTTTATAGTGGATAGTTAGGCGGTCCGGTGGTCCGATGGACCGGTGATTTTCCTCTTAGGTCATTGTTGTGACCTAAGTTGTTTCCACCTAAAAATCTCGTGTATTATTCTTTATTTTTGCATTTTATTTTTACACGCGATTGCATGTCTGGCCGTTGTGATTAGGTTATATAATTAATATTTGCTAAAATTGAAAATAACTTATTCACCCCTTCTAGGTATATTTGATTCGTAACTAAAAACTTTCAACATGTATAATAAAAAAAATTTCTCTGTATCATGTACATAATCTTGCATTCATACATTAAGATATTTATAATTCCTTTGTTATAATTTTCAGAATTTTTTTTAACACGTACATAATTAAAATGTCATTTATGTACCACATACAGAATCTTATGTTTATATTTTAAAAAAAATTGTTATGATTTCTAAAATTTTTCTATAACATGTATAACATGAAATAAGTTATGTAATGTGTACAAAATCTTGCTTTAAGACATTTGAAATTATTTTGTTATAATTTCTAGATTTTTTATGTAACATGAATATAATAGAAATATTATTTATGTATCATGCTCAGAATCTTGCATTCATATTTATAATTTTTTTTTATTATAATTTTAATTTTTTTTGTATCATGTATTGAATAAAAAAATTATTCATATTATGTACAAAAATAATATTTTTATTATCTACAAGATACAAAAAAATCTAGATACTAGCGGTAATCGTTGGATCTCTAACAAGATTGTTAGCGGTGGTCGTTGAAAAATGAAAATAATTTTTTAGTTATATAATAGTAAAATAAATTAGTTGTAACTCTAATTAGTGGATGAGTATTTTTGATAAAATAATAATTTTTTTAAAATATAATTTTTTATTTTTTTTATAAATAGCTTTATATAATTTCCTTACTATTGGCTTGATTTATAGTGTTTAATGGGTCAGTGTCGGCCCAAGCGACCCGAATTATTTGGGCTGGGCCAAATTGCTCAAAACTCATCCCAATCCAGCTGTCGGCTGATGTAGGCGATGGGACTCTACGGCCGTGCTAAATGGATTTATCATATAGCCGACACTATGAATGTAAAAAAGTTTACGATTTAGTCCCTGAACTTTGCATCTCTTATGTTCTGTACTGTTAGATGTTTCTGTATTCCATATTCCCCAGAAGCCGCGCAGCTCCAATCCACACTGTTAATTTCAAACGACGGTTACATTACCCTCCAACAGCCACGAATGGCTCAAAACAGAGCATCCCATTTGATCAATTTCAAAGCTTTATCCCTCCGAGTCCGCTTCGAGCCTTAATCCCAGTTCATGACTTGTCCCACTTCCATGACTCTGACCATGTTCATTCTATTTGCTCCAACGCCCTTAAAACCTCTGCGAAAATGGGTTTCCTTTCGGAAGGTAAACAAATACACGGGAACATGGTAAAGTTGGGATCTTTTAATATATATTTTCAGGATCTACTATTGAATGTATATATTAAGTGCAAGGAGTTCACTGGTGCACATAGACTGCTCGCTGAAATGCGTGTTAGAAATGTAGTTTCATGGAATAGACTGATTTGCAGGGTTGTTGGAGAAAGAAGTGAGTACAAGTCAAAATTGTTCAAGGTTTTTTCTTATTTAAGGAGTATGATGTTAGAAATGGTGAACCCAGATGATATTACATTAAATGCTTTGTTCCGTACATGCATTGAGTTGAATGATGTTGAGAGTGGTAGACAATTACACTGTTACATTGTGAAATTAGGGTTTGATTCAAATTGCTTTGTTAGTACTGCTCTCATTGATTTGTATGGAAAATGTGGTTTAGTGGAGGCTGCGAAGCGTGCTTTTGATTATATTTTATATAGAGATTTGATCTTGTGGAACGTGATGGTCTATTGTTATGCTTCAAACTGTATGACCAAACAAGCTTTTGGGATCTTTAGACTCATGCAGTTGGGAGATGTTAAGGGGGATGATTTTACATTCAGCAGCCTGCTTAACTTGTGTTCTACTTCAGGGTCCAGTAATCTGGGAAAACAGATTCATGGTATCGTAATCCACCAGTCTTTTGATTTAGACGTTCTAGTGGCAAGTGCAATTGTGGACATGTATGCAAAGAATGGAAACATAAGTGATGCTCGAAAGGCTTTCGATAAGATAGTCAACAGAAATGTTGTATCTTGGACCACTATGATTGTGAGTTATGGACAGTGTGGCGAAGGGAAAGAAGCGTTTATACTTCTCCGCACAATGTTAAAAGAAGATTTTTGTCCAGATGAAAAGACTCTTGCTAGTGTTGTGAGTTCATGCGGCAATGTAGCGTGTATTAGTGAACTTATGCAAGTTCATCTATGCACAATTAAGTTGGGGCTTCAATCCTTTCTATCAACTGTTAATGCTTTGATAACTGCATACTCTAAGTGTGGCGTTGTTGCTAATGCATCTCAATGTTTTAGCTTGGTTATAGAGCCTGATCTGTTCACATGGACTTCAATTATATGTGCATATGCATTTCATGGTTTTGCTAAAGAAGCTATTCAATCTTTTGAAAAAATGTTAAAAAATGGCATAGCGCCAGACAGAATCACCTTTATGGGGGTTCTTTCTGCCTGTAGTCATGGAGGGATGGTAAACAAAGGCCTTTATTACTTTAAGATAATGATCAATGAATATCGAATTGTACCAGATGCAGAGCATTATACCTGTCTCATAGACCTTATAGGACGAGCAGGTTTTCTAATTGATGCTTTCTATGCTCTCAACTCAATGCCCACTGAAGCTAGTTCGGCCACTTTAGGAGCATTCCTTGGGGCATGTAAAATCCATGGAAATTTAGGATTAGCAGAATGGGCTGCTGAAAAGCTTTTAGCCTTAGAGCCAAAGAAGCCTGTAAATTACACCCTTATGTCTAACATCTATTCTTCTGAAGGTCATTGGACATATGTAGAAAGAATTCGTCAATTGATGAGGGAAAATTGTGATAACAAAGCTCCAGGTTGTAGCTGGATTGAGATAGCTGGAGACGTTCATGCATTTGTCTCTAGTGATAAAAGTCACCCAAAGGGGCCAGATTTGTATGATATGCTTGGTTTTTTGTTTAGGCAAATGAAGGATAAAATTTGCTTTGATGAATGATGAATGCACTCTTGACTTTCCCGGATGATATCTTCATTGGTTTGAAGATAGGTGTTTGACTTGACGATTCTACTGCGACTCGGAGACTGATGAATTTCTTATTCTATATTTTTACTAGAAGGTAAAGATTCATTTATTTTTTAAGTATTTTTTTGTTTTAAGGTAGATGGTTACTTGCAATCCAGACCTTGATTATGGGGCATTAATGGAATGCCACCAAGGTGTCCTAGGCAGAACAACATATTGTGCACTTGTTTGTGATAACTTCAATTGATTGGTAATTCTGCAATTATACTTTGGTTTAATTGTATAGCATAATTTCTTTTATATATAGAGTTTTATTAATAATAATAAAATAGCATATGTTAATTTTCTTATAACATAAATAAACATATGATTTTCTACCGTGGGAGTTAAAAATGAATCCAGTTAAATAATTGGAGCATTAATGCACGGAAGGGTTACATTTTTTTCTCTATCAATCTATCACAGTCTGTTAAGAAAATTTAAAATTTATCAAGGTTTAAATTAGTACAATTATATTATGCTCTAACAAGTAGTATCATTTTTCTTTTGATTGCTATTTCTTCTTTCTTTTGAATCAAGCAGGTTTTCCTTGTCAGTCTAGCTTCAGCCATCAAGTGCGAGATGGAGCTTCAGAGATTCTCATTCTCATCTGTATATTTCAGAATGGTGACAAGGCTTTTTCTCGTGTCAAATATGATTGAAGATTAATGGACCAAGATTAAATGGGATTTGCTCCTTGACCAAGGAAAAGTGACTTGGAATGATGAGTCAAGCCAGTGGTGACCTAGTAAACATTTTGTGCTTGTGAATTCAATGCAGGTAGGTTTGTGGAAAAAAAAATAAAAAATTAATGTATAAATAACTCAGTTATTTTAATTGAGTTTATTTTTAATCCCTTTAATAAAATAAATATGTTCATTTACGTTATAAGAAAAATAATTTTTTTTTCCTTAAAACCTTAAATATAAAGGTATTGTGTTATACAATTAAAAAAAATCTTATTACTTTTACTCATATAGTACATTACTTTGCTTTTTAAGTAGAGCACATCGAGTCACTTCTTTTAAAAAAAAAAAAATAGGAGAATATTGAAGGCAATTAAAATGTTCTTTTTTTTTTTTTTTTATAAAGAAAATGGACTGAAATGATTATAAAAAATTAAATGAAATAAGGAATAAAAAGTAAATTGACTAAAATGCTCTTTTTCAAAAGCTAAATCAATGAACAAAAGTGCTCTTTTGCTACTGGAAGTGCCCTTTTATTCGCAATGGCAACCATAAGCAAAGACGATTACAATTCTGTCATCATATGGATATCTTAACTTATGTATTTATCTTTATTATGAAATAGGATTAATTCTTTGAATCTTTTACACGTCTTTGTTGTAAAACAGATGTTGATGGGAAGGATTTTCTTAAAACTATGGCAATATTCAACCAATTGAAGAGCACTATGAAATGTACATCCAACTGTGTCAAAATCATTTTGATTAAGTTGCTGAAAATCCCCTCCATAACTGCAGGACAAAGTTTGGATTAACTTGTAATAAAAGGTTCAGTGTCTTATGCTTTGTCTATCAGGAACGTAAGTAGTGACTTTTTTTTTAATAAAATCTTGCCGTTCGTACGTCTATTCGGATTCCAACCTTAGACAATATCATTTTTCAGCAGTATATTCGCATAATATTTTCAGATCAAATGACTCAAAAATAATTAACTAATTACGAAATGCAGACAAGACTTTGTAACCTTACGTCTAGTGGCCACAATGAAAACTAATCAGTTAACTGCTCCTTAAACGGCGTTTGTTACAGTTATGGGTAACAATTTATTACATGCAACATGTCTATGGTGATGTTTGGTTGAATGTAATAGAATAAGTATTATAATTAATTTTATACATTACATTATTTGGTTGAACCAAACACATGTAATATAATAATGTAATGTAATTAATTACATGTAGAGAAGGAAAAATGATTACACATCTTAGCATAAGGAATGGGGATTACATTACATGTGTTTGAACAGCTCGCGTCCTCTGCCATCGCGTCGTCGTCCAGGCCAGCATCGCGTAGTCGTCCCGCCCAGCTCGCGTCGTTGTCCCTGCCATTGCGTCGTTCCTGCCATCGCGTCGCCGTCCAGCCATCTTGTCGTCGTCCAGCTCGCGTCCCCTCTGAGCTCCAGACAATTTTTAGTGTTTTTTTTTTTTTAAATTGTATTTTTTTTGTTGAAATTGCATTTTTTTTTTGCTAAAATTATTATTATTTTTTTTTTTCCTAAAATTGCATTTTTTTCTTTCTTCTAAAATTGTATTTTTTATTAATTGTTGTTATGAATTGGCTGAAATTATAATTTTTTTGATGAAATTGTTATAATTAAATTTATGTGATTAATTAAAGTTTATTAATTGTTGTTATGAATTGCTTAAATTATATATGCTAATTTTTTTCTGAATTGTTGAATTTAAAATAATTATATAATTTTTTTTTTCTATTCCATTACATTACAGTTGTCAAACCAAACACTGTAATATTGATTTCTTTTTTTATTACAGTGACTAAACCAAACCAAACACTGTAATAGCAATACTGATTTCTTTACATTATATTTCATTACGATTACGATTACGATTACGATTACACTCACCGAACCAAACACAACCTAATTAGTTTGTTAAATCCATAATTCAAAATTAATTTATTAAATTAATATTTTAATACTATTTTATCCGTCAAATCCAATGCTACCATTCGAACGTAATACATTATATTTGATTAAAATAATGTATTTTTATTAATTTTTTTATCGAGTTGGTTATACAATAACTCGATTTAAGATAATCAGAATTTGAAATCATTCGACATGATAAAAACATATTTATTAATAAGTTGACCTAATATCATTTATTTATGAAATGAGTCGACATAAATGATTGACACAATTTGTTATATCTGGTTACAGTAATTACTTCTTCTTTTTTTTTTTTTTTCCGAATACCAAAGCAATTTGGTTAAGGTTTCTTCAAATGTTTCAAGATTTGGTAGCACCGGTAATTCAGATGGTTATAATCATTTTTGATAGTTCATAAAGGAATATCATGTTCGACTCTACGGCTCCCAAATATCTTTGGGCAAAAGTAATAAATTGAATCTATCAGACTAATAATAATAAAAATGTAATGAAAATAATTCATGTTAACAATAAATAAATAAATTCATGTATTTAATTCCCATTCTTTATTTATTTATTGAATTCTCATTTTTCTTAAATCCTTTAAAAATATGTAATAATCAATAGATCCAAGATTTTACTTAAAAGGGCACAATATAAATAATAAAAAATATATATATATTTTTTAAATTTCTACTTATTTTTTTAAAAAAATATGTTATATACACATCAACCAATTAATATGTTCAAATTATTGAATTTGTATATGTTTTTAAGTGGTAAAAACTTTATATAAAAAAATTAGAAAAAAAACATACATATTTTATGTTGTATTTATCAACAATTTCATAAATATTATATCTTAAAATTTTGCAATCAAGAAGGGGGCCATGTAGACTACAATAAGAAAGAATCTGTAACTTGAGAGCTTACTGATAAAATTGACTCAATAGCATAATATGATTTCTTCTGTTTCAATTGCATATATAAACTGTACTAAAACAACTTTACATAAAATACAGAAGTTAAACAAAAGCAAGATTCCTACTTCACTTCTAAGACTTAGTAAACAAACTGACCTCATAAAAGTTAGGATACACAATGTACCCAACTCTCTTATTCAAAATAAAACATAAAGTTCAACAAACCCTCCCTTAAACTGATGTCTCTAAGATATCTAGAGACATTGGTTTATAGCTCAGAAAACTCCAGCAGCTTAACCCTTTTTTTGTAATCAAAAGCAACATCTTTTCTTGAGCACACTCTAAGTAATTTTTGCAGCTTTAGATAGACAACAGGCTTGAGTGGCTTTGTCAAAATATCTGTAATCTGGTCCTCACTTCTACAAAAAAATCATATCAACAATACCATCCTTGCATAGATCACGCAAGAAGTGAAATCTGACATCTATATGTTTGCTCTTCCCATGTAAAACATGATTTTTGTACAACTTAATTGCAAAAACATTATCACAAAATACTAAAGTGTTAGGAAATTTAGGGATTGAAACTAACACACAATCAAAGTAAAGTTGAGAGAATGAATATAAAACGAACACAAGTATTTACGTGGTTCACCCAAAATGATTACGGGCTACTCCACGGGCAAAGGCCAGAAGGAATTCACTATACTGAAAGATTTACAACCTCTCTCTAAATACAAGGAGAGAACAAGATACCTCTCTCTCTTATACTAGGAGAATACAATTAACCTCTCTCTCACAATGAGGAAAGAACTTTTCTAAGTGGAGAAACTTGGAATGCTTAGGATGTTTGAGATTTTGGGATGATGGGAATGAGCAAATGAGCTCTCTATTTATAGAGAGAAAAATGTTACTATTTGGAGAGATGATACATGCACTTAGCTCATCATTTTGATGATGCAAGCGCTTAGCTCATCACTTTGATGATGCAAGCGCTTAGCTCATCCTTTGAAATTGCAATAATATTCCATCAATTAAGCCATCCCTCTTGACATTGTTTAAGAAGTTGAAAATGGCTTCACACTTGTCTTTCAATCTCCCACTTGAAGTCATCTTTCACGATTATCTCTTCCAACTAGCCTTTGCTCAAACCCTGCTGCTTACGTCTCTGCTAAGCCGTACGAGGATCGACACCATACAAACTTATCAGTGTTGATAGGTTTTGTCATTACATCTGCTAGGTTCTCTTTTGTGTGAATTTTTAACATATCCACACTTCCTTCTTCCACTACTTCTCGAACGAAGTGGTATTGAACCCTTATGTGCTTTGTCCGGGAATGAAAGGCTGGATTTCTTGCAATGTGCAAGGCACTCTGACTGTCACAAAACAAAACAATCTTCTCCTGTTTGTGCTCGAGTTCCTCCAATAACCTTTGAATCCAGATTGCTTCCTTGCAAGCTTGTGTAGCTGCCATGTATTCTGCTTCCGTTATAGATAAAGCCACAATAGTTTGCAATTTAGAAACCCAGCTTACAGCTCCTTCTGCAAGTGTAAACACATAGCCCGTAGTGGATTTACTTTTGTCGAGATCTCCTGCAAAATCTGAATCCACATAACCTCTGACAGTTAATTCTGATCCTCCAAAACATAATGCAGCACTTGAGGTTCCTTTGATGTATCTAAGGATCCTCTTTACAGTGTTCTGATGTGTTAAAATGTGTACTCGCAAGTGTACGAATCACTCGTAGTAAAGTGATAAGCAACTTCCAAGGTCGGTCTCTCAAGGAATTGCAGTGGTTTTAAATAACTAACTTTTTAATCTAAATAGAGTTCTAATGAAAATAAAAGACTAATTAAATAGAGTTCTAGTAAAACTAAAACTCTAAGTAACTAGAATCCTAAAGCTAGTAAAACTGTAAAAAAAGTGTTTGATTTGTAACGGGAACAAAGTACGAGCAATTAAACGAAAACAGTATTGCAAATTCACAATCAATTCAAATAGATTTGAAGATCAGTGGAGGATGTATGGACGTTTAGCTTGGTTGACCATGCTTGCATCGAAAAGGTATGGTGAAATAACATGAATATCCTATATAAACAAAACTACCGGCTTTCCTTTTAATTACGAAACTCCTTTTGGCGGGGGTAGGTCTCTTTGTTGATTAACTAATTAACTGCCTTTGGCGGGGGTAAATCAAATAGTAATCAAATTATGCGCAAGGAAAACATGCCAATCAAATCAATGCTATGACTAAGTCACTAACTTGAAGCTTTGATTAAATGTTTCGGAATAAAGTTAAGGTGACGTTCCTATAACTAAATTCTCAGATTTTTCAATCTAACTACGAACATCAAATGGGCCCATGATTATTCATAATCAAATATCTAAACATGCTCTTAATCAAAAAGTAATTTGTTTATATTAAATCAATAAAACATACACCATACACAGTTCTAGCAAACATGGCAACACAAACTAAACATCCATAATAAAACTAGCCAGATATGTTCATATTAATATTCATAGACAAATAAAATACGAACATACACTCCAACGAAAAAAGAAGAAAAATAGAATTCTACAACACCAAAGAAAACCTAGATCTAAATACCGCTTATGGATCGGTTGACGTACTCCTCCGTAAGCTTTATCTTCGATTGTCGACGGCTTCTTTGGATCCTTAGAATGGTTTCTCTTGCTTCGTTTTTGTGTAGCAAAACTCCCAAAGTTGATTGAATGTCGTGTTTGGTTGCAAAATTGTAAAGTGTAAGAGTTGTGTACCAATTCGAGTTCTTTCGAGTTGTATGTAAGGGGGACTCTAAGGGGGTTTTTATAGATGTAAGGGTTTACACGAATCCTATGTGCCATAGGAATAGGCGCGCCGCGGCATGCATTTTCCCCGCCGCGGCGCAACACAATTTCTGAAAAATATGCAAAAACCCGAGAGCTCCCCGCCGCGGCATGCAATTCTCCCGCCGCGGCGCGCGATGCTTCATTGTTTTCCAGAATTCAACCCGAGAGCCTCACGCCGCGGCATGCAATTCTCTCGCCGTGGCGCGCAATGATTTCCTTCTGTTCACGTCCCCCCTTACATATGTGATGGCACTATATGTAAGGCTTACATATTTTGTCTTGATTAGCCCGTAACTTGTGATCCGAGCGCCGTAGGTGTCCCGTCTTTGCGTGATTTCATCATTTGACTCATTTTGACGCTAAAAACACCTGAAATGCACTAAAATATACCCGTGATTCCGAATGGATAGATTTATGAAAATAATCGAAATAATAATCATAATAAATCTATATATCAATCAATTACGCACAATTAATCACGAAATATTAGTGCTTTTCGAGCACTCATCACAACCCCCAACCAGCTTCTTGCTAGTCTCTAGCAAGTGAAGCGACCTAAAAACTAAAATCAAAACAAAGAAAATAAACTAACCTAACCTAAATCACTTCCGTAGATTGTCACGGTTGCATTTAGCGTATGCAACAAGCCTTTAAACCCCTAGGTGGCCCTAGTGGACGAGTTATAGTCTCGTGAGGGTTTCCAGTGATGATACCCACAAACATCGTAACTGACACAAATAAAGACTCAAAACTAATAAAGACTCTAACAATACTTGAATCAATCCATGCATACGTCTCAAAAATTGTTAACAACGAATGATACATGAAATAGTTAAACATCACCTAAGCTCAAAAACAGTCCAAACATCAAACTCATCATGGTAATCGAATTTTGAACAACCAATCAAACCACAAACCCGTTAGTTATACTATCTGACCGTGTCATGCATGATATTCATAGATTACATTTTAATGTCTCATAAATGTGCAAGTAAAATATGAAAGTGAATTTTTGCACTTATAAACTCCATATGCTCATTTTTCAAACTCATCTCCACTAATATAGAAACTAAACTACCTAGAATCAATAGGACTTCATTAAGCTTGTAAAGTTGTGGCTAGGTATGTGATAATGAAAGTACAAAAATGATGTTTTCATATGATAAGAGTACTTTTTATTTCACAAGCATATTTTCAACTTTTTTTTTTTTTTTTTCACCAAATGTTCTTTTCATCCTCCCTTAACTTCAAATGTCCTTTGGATCTTTTGCTTGATTTTCTTCTTTATTCTTGCTTATTATTTCGATCATCAAATTTTTTTTTTTTTTTGATGAAGCAAGACAAATATAACATAATTGCTCATGAAAATCAAGTATTACATCGAGTACTCTTATCACTAAGGGTAGTACAATGTATGTCAATGTTGAGTTCAAGGGTGTGCTATTGATAAAATATTTCGGGAAAGCATGAAAAGTTCAAACGGTCCAAAGATGGCCTAAATCATTTTCTAAGTGGCATTTGTTTCTATTATTTCGCTTCAACGTGTTTTCAAATGAGTTCTAGAGATTGTTGAGACTTAAAACATATCATGAACATGCATACATTCCACAAATCAGAATAGTTAAACTAACCATGCAAACTACCACAAGTACCACAAAATTCTCAAATTAGATGAATCCAACATTTATGTGCTTCGTTGCTTAGGTAAAAATCTAACATCTCCCATATGTCATCGTCATTACAATCATGTTAATATCATAGATTTCCGGATTGAATCAAGTAGACACGACACTAACTAAAAACAATTCAAGTGACAAAGTTAAAAATTAAAAATTGGTCATATTTCATGCTCATGGAATATTCTTCCCACCCCCAACCTATTTTCTGCATTGTCCTCAATGTTGAAAAAGAAGAACAAAAGAAATAAGAAAAAAAAATGTGAGAAGTTACCCCCCTTTCGTATGAGATTGTGTCGTTACTCGCTATGCTCCGGTTCACTGTTCCTCGCTTCTCTCATGAAGAATGTATGAACATATATTGAACCTCAAAGTGTATGCACACAATTCACATTCAAACCCAATTTTTAATTATAACTAAGGCAATTGAAGACACAAAAACATCAAACAAAGTTAAACAATCCAAAATAAAATAAAATAAAAATAAATAAAAGAATGTAAAACTAAATAAAAACAAAATAAAGAAAAGAAAAGAAGTTAATACTACCGAATGTGGTGGGTTGCCTCCCACCAAGCGCTTTCTTTAACGTCTTAGCAAGACGTTGCTAATTCTTTTCTATCCACCATCATCAAAGATTTTGAAGTGTGTGATATCAATTTTTCGAGCTAAGATGTCATTAAGCTTGTCCTTCCATCTCGGTAGTTGTTTTCCATGAAGCACAGCACACACTTTTTTGTGGAAGTGGTATAGAAAATAATTTGTAGATGTGCAAGTCTTAGGTGCCTTGTGTGGCATGGGAGGTGAAGATAATTCCTCCTTGTTCTCCTTAGAAGTTTGTAGAATTTGATATTCTTCGGCTTGACATTCTTTGAGAATTGCTTGCTCCCTACCTGTATTTTCTACACAAAGTGGTAAATCATCAAAAGCTCAGGAAAATAAAAATTTTCAAAATTGTTACCACTTTGAAGGATTATGTCATCCTTCACTTGCTCAATTTGAGTGGGCAACTCTTCTTGTTTTTGAATTTGTTCCGCTAATTGCCCAACTTGCATTTCTATTCTGTTTATTGATGCCTCTATAGACTCCATCCTTTCACTAGTAGATTGTATGAAAATATTCAAGGTTTCCTCTAAGGTTGGCTTCCTAGGTTGATTAGAAACTCTACTTCCTTGTATGAAAGAATTCAAGCTCTCTTCGAAGGTGGCCCTAGATGGATATTGATGAAAACTTGAGCTTTGCATTTGGTATTGTGCATAAGGTGGGTCATATGGTTGAAAATTTGAGCTTTGCATGTTGTATTGGGCATACGGTGGGTCATATGAATTTGAGCTTTGCATGTTGTATTGGGCATAAGGTGGGGTAAAGTTTGCTTGCCATGAAGAATTATGGTGATTTCCCCACTCAGGATTATAGGTACTGAAATAAGGATCATTCCAAGGTGGGTGACATCTCTCATTAAAATCAAAGTTTGGATTAGGGGATGCATAGTAATCACCTGCAAAAGTGCAAACATTAGCATAATGCCCATATAAACCACAAATGCTACATACCTCTATGTCTGTCATATCATGCAGCTCTTCATTTGTATTGGCTCTTGGATTTCAGTATCCAGCCTGATTAGGTGCATTTTAAAATTTGTTTATGTTGTTGATGAACGGTACCTTTCAAAAACTAACAAAAACAACAGAGAAATCAAAGCACCACAGATTAAGCAATTAAAAACACTATTTTTTTGATTTTTTTATTTTCTGATTTTTTTTTGAATTTTTTTTTTTTTTTGAATAAAATAAAAATAAAAATAAAATAAATAAATAAATAAAAGATAACAAATAAAATAAATAAACAAATAAAAAAATTAAGAAACTCTAAAAAGTTAAAAAGAAAATTATTCAAAACGCCAATTCCCCGGCAACGGCGCCAAAAACTTGATGTGTTAAAATGTGTACTCGCAAGTGTACGAATCACTCGTAGTAAAGTGATAAGCAACTTCCAAGGTCGGTCTCTCAAGGAATTGCAGTGGTTTTAAATAACTAACTTTTTAATCTAAATAGAGTTCTAATGAAAATAAAAGACTAATTAAATAGAGTTCTAGTAAAACTAAAACTCTAAGTAACTAGAATCCTAAAGCTAGTAAAACTGTAAAAAAAGTGTTTGATTTGTAACGGGAACAAAGTACGAGCAATTAAACGAAAACAGTATTGCAAATTCACAATCAATTCAAATAGATTTGAAGATCAGTGGAGGATGTATGGACGTTTAGCTTGGTTGACCATGCTTGCATCGAAAAGGTATGGTGAAATAACATGAATATCCTATATAAACAAAACTACCGGCTTTCCTTTTAATTACGAAACTCCTTTTGGCGGGGGTAGGTCTCTTTGTTGATTAACTAATTAACTGCCTTTGGCGGGGGTAAATCAAATAGTAATCAAATTATGCGCAAGGAAAACATGCCAATCAAATCAATGCTATGACTAAGTCACTAACTTGAAGCTTTGATTAAATGTTTCGGAATAAAGTTAAGGTGACGTTCCTATAACTAAATTCTCAGATTTTTCAATCTAACTACGAACATCAAATGGGCCCATGATTATTCATAATCAAATATCTAAACATGCTCTTAATCAAAAAGTAATTTGTTTATATTAAATCAATAAAACATACACCATACACAGTTCTAGCAAACATGGCAACACAAACTAAACATCCATAATAAAACTAGCCAGATATGTTCATATTAATATTCATAGACAAATAAAATACGAACATACACTCCAACGAAAAAAGAAGAAAAATAGAATTCTACAACACCAAAGAAAACCTAGATCTAAATACCGCTTATGGATCGGTTGACGTACTCCTCCGTAAGCTTTATCTTCGATTGTCGACGGCTTCTTTGGATCCTTAGAATGGTTTCTCTTGCTTCGTTTTTGTGTAGCAAAACTCCCAAAGTTGATTGAATGTCGTGTTTGGTTGCAAAATTGTAAAGTGTAAGAGTTGTGTACCAATTCGAGTTCTTTCGAGTTGTATGTAAGGGGGACTCTAAGGGGGTTTTTATAGATGTAAGGGTTTACACGAATCCTATGTGCCATAGGAATAGGCGCGCCGCGGCATGCATTTTCCCCGCCGCGGCGCAACACAATTTCTGAAAAATATGCAAAAACCCGAGAGCTCCCCGCCGCGGCATGCAATTCTCCCGCCGCGGCGCGCGATGCTTCATTGTTTTCCAGAATTCAACCCGAGAGCCTCACGCCGCGGCATGCAATTCTCTCGCCGCGGCGCGCAATGATTTCCTTCTGTTCACGTCCCCCCTTACATATGTGATGGCACTATATGTAAGGCTTACATATTTTGTCTTGATTAGCCCGTAACTTGTGATCCGAGCGCCGTAGGTGTCCCGTCTTTGCGTGATTTCATCATTTGACTCATTTTGACGCTAAAAACACCTGAAATGCACTAAAATATACCCGTGATTCCGAATGGATAGATTTATGAAAATAATCGAAATAATAATCATAATAAATCTATATATCAATCAATTACGCACAATTAATCACGAAATATTAGTGCTTTTCGAGCACTCATCACAACCCCCAACCAGCTTCTTGCTAGTCTCTAGCAAGTGAAGCGACCTAAAAACTAAAATCAAAACAAAGAAAATAAACTAACCTAACCTAAATCACTTCCGTAGATTGTCACGGTTGCATTTAGCGTATGCAACAAGCCTTTAAACCCCTAGGTGGCCCTAGTGGACGAGTTATAGTCTCGTGAGGGTTTCCAGTGATGATACCCACAAACATCGTAACTGACACAAATAAAGACTCAAAACTAATAAAGACTCTAACAATACTTGAATCAATCCATGCATACGTCTCAAAAATTGTTAACAACGAATGATACATGAAATAGTTAAACATCACCTAAGCTCAAAAACAGTCCAAACATCAAACTCATCATGGTAATCGAATTTTGAACAACCAATCAAACCACAAACCCGTTAGTTATACTATCTGACCGTGTCATGCATGATATTCATAGATTACATTTTAATGTCTCATAAATGTGCAAGTAAAATATGAAAGTGAATTTTTGCACTTATAAACTCCATATGCTCATTTTTCAAACTCATCTCCACTAATATAGAAACTAAACTACCTAGAATCAATAGGACTTCATTAAGCTTGTAAAGTTGTGGCTAGGTATGTGATAATGAAAGTACAAAAATGATGTTTTCATATGATAAGAGTACTTTTTATTTCACAAGCATATTTTCAACTTTTTTTTTTTTTTTTTCACCAAATGTTCTTTTCATCCTCCCTTAACTTCAAATGTCCTTTGGATCTTTTGCTTGATTTTCTTCTTTATTCTTGCTTATTATTTCGATCATCAAATTTTTTTTTTTTTTGATGAAGCAAGACAAATATAACATAATTGCTCATGAAAATCAAGTATTACATCGAGTACTCTTATCACTAAGGGTAGTACAATGTATGTCAATGTTGAGTTCAAGGGTGTGCTATTGATAAAATATTTCGGGAAAGCATGAAAAGTTCAAACGGTCCAAAGATGGCCTAAATCATTTTCTAAGTGGCATTTGTTTCTATTATTTCGCTTCAACGTGTTTTCAAATGAGTTCTAGAGATTGTTGAGACTTAAAACATATCATGAACATGCATACATTCCACAAATCAGAATAGTTAAACTAACCATGCAAACTACCACAAGTACCACAAAATTCTCAAATTAGATGAATCCAACATTTATGTGCTTCGTTGCTTAGGTAAAAATCTAACATCTCCCATATGTCATCGTCATTACAATCATGTTAATATCATAGATTTCCGGATTGAATCAAGTAGACACGACACTAACTAAAAACAATTCAAGTGACAAAGTTAAAAATTAAAAATTGGTCATATTTCATGCTCATGGAATATTCTTCCCACCCCCAACCTATTTTCTGCATTGTCCTCAATGTTGAAAAAGAAGAACAAAAGAAATAAGAAAAAAAAATGTGAGAAGTTACCCCCCTTTCGTATGAGATTGTGTCGTTACTCGCTATGCTCCGGTTCACTGTTCCTCGCTTCTCTCATGAAGAATGTATGAACATATATTGAACCTCAAAGTGTATGCACACAATTCACATTCAAACCCAATTTTTAATTATAACTAAGGCAATTGAAGACACAAAAACATCAAACAAAGTTAAACAATCCAAAATAAAATAAAATAAAAATAAATAAAAGAATGTAAAACTAAATAAAAACAAAATAAAGAAAAGAAAAGAAGTTAATACTACCGAATGTGGTGGGTTGCCTCCCACCAAGCGCTTTCTTTAACGTCTTAGCAAGACGTTGCTAATTCTTTTCTATCCACCATCATCAAAGATTTTGAAGTGTGTGATATCAATTTTTCGAGCTAAGATGTCATTAAGCTTGTCCTTCCATCTCGGTAGTTGTTTTCCATGAAGCACAGCACACACTTTTTTGTGGAAGTGGTATAGAAAATAATTTGTAGATGTGCAAGTCTTAGGTGCCTTGTGTGGCATGGGAGGTGAAGATAATTCCTCCTTGTTCTCCTTAGAAGTTTGTAGAATTTGATATTCTTCGGCTTGACATTCTTTGAGAATTGCTTGCTCCCTACCTGTATTTTCTACACAAAGTGGTAAATCATCAAAAGTCTCAGGAAAATAAAAATTTTCAAAATTGTTACCACTTTGAAGGATTATGTCATCCTTCACTTGCTCAATTTGAGTGGGCAACTCTTCTTGTTTTTGAATTTGTTCCGCTAATTGCCCAACTTGCATTTCTATTCTGTTTATTGATGCCTCTATAGACTCCATCCTTTCACTAGTAGATTGTATGAAAATATTCAAGGTTTCCTCTAAGGTTGGCTTCCTAGGTTGATTAGAAACTCTACTTCCTTGTATGAAAGAATTCAAGCTCTCTTCGAAGGTGGCCCTAGATGGATATTGATGAAAACTTGAGCTTTGCATTTGGTATTGTGCATAAGGTGGGTCATATGGTTGAAAATTTGAGCTTTGCATGTTGTATTGGGCATACGGTGGGTCATATGAATTTGAGCTTTGCATGTTGTATTGGGCATAAGGTGGGGTAAAGTTTGCTTGCCATGAAGAATTATGGTGATTTCCCCACTCAGGATTATAGGTACTGAAATAAGGATCATTCCAAGGTGGGTGACATCTCTCATTAAAATCAAAGTTTGGATTAGGGGATGCATAGTAATCACCTGCAAAAGTGCAAACATTAGCATAATGCCCATATAAACCACAAATGCTACATACCTCTATGTCTGTCATATCATGCAGCTCTTCATTTGTATTGGCTCTTGGATTTCAGTATCCAGCCTGATTAGGTGCATTTTAAAATTTGTTTATGTTGTTGATGAACGGTACCTTTCAAAAACTAACAAAAACAACAGAGAAATCAAAGCACCACAGATTAAGCAATTAAAAACACTATTTTTTTGATTTTTTTATTTTCTGATTTTTTTTTGAATTTTTTTTTTTTTTGAATAAAATAAAAATAAAAATAAAATAAATAAATAAATAAAAGATAACAAATAAAATAAATAAACAAATAAAAAAATTAAGAAACTCTAAAAAGTTAAAAAGAAAATTATTCAAAACGCCAATTCCCCGGCAACGGCGCCAAAAACTTGATGTGTTAAAATGTGTACTCGCAAGTGTACGAATCACTCGTAGTAAAGTGATAAGCAACTTCCAAGGTCGGTCTCTCAAGGAATTGCAGTGGTTTTAAATAACTAACTTTTTAATCTAAATAGAGTTCTAATGAAAATAAAAGACTAATTAAATAGAGTTCTAGTAAAACTAAAACTCTAAGTAACTAGAATCCTAAAGCTAGTAAAACTGTAAAAAAAGTGTTTGATTTGTAACGGGAACAAAGTACGAGCAATTAAACGAAAACAGTATTGCAAATTCACAATCAATTCAAATAGATTTGAAGATCAGTGGAGGATGTATGGACGTTTAGCTTGGTTGACCATGCTTGCATCGAAAAGGTATGGTGAAATAACATGAATATCCTATATAAACAAAACTACCGGCTTTCCTTTTAATTACGAAACTCCTTTTGGCGGGGGTAGGTCTCTTTGTTGATTAACTAATTAACTGCCTTTGGCGGGGGTAAATCAAATAGTAATCAAATTATGCGCAAGGAAAACATGCCAATCAAATCAATGCTATGACTAAGTCACTAACTTGAAGCTTTGATTAAATGTTTCGGAATAAAGTTAAGGTGACGTTCCTATAACTAAATTCTCAGATTTTTCAATCTAACTACGAACATCAAATGGGCCCATGATTATTCATAATCAAATATCTAAACATGCTCTTAATCAAAAAGTAATTTGTTTATATTAAATCAATAAAACATACACCATACACAGTTCTAGCAAACATGGCAACACAAACTAAACATCCATAATAAAACTAGCCAGATATGTTCATATTAATATTCATAGACAAATAAAATACGAACATACACTCCAACGAAAAAAGAAGAAAAATAGAATTCTACAACACCAAAGAAAACCTAGATCTAAATACCGCTTATGGATCGGTTGACGTACTCCTCCGTAAGCTTTATCTTCGATTGTCGACGGCTTCTTTGGATCCTTAGAATGGTTTCTCTTGCTTCGTTTTTGTGTAGCAAAACTCCCAAAGTTGATTGAATGTCGTGTTTGGTTGCAAAATTGTAAAGTGTAAGAGTTGTGTACCAATTCGAGTTCTTTCGAGTTGTATGTAAGGGGGACTCTAAGGGGGTTTTTATAGATGTAAGGGTTTACACGAATCCTATGTGCCATAGGAATAGGCGCGCCGCGGCATGCATTTTCCCCGCCGCGGCGCAACACAATTTCTGAAAAATATGCAAAAACCCGAGAGCTCCCCGCCGCGGCATGCAATTCTCCCGCCGCGGCGCGCGATGCTTCATTGTTTTCCAGAATTCAACCCGAGAGCCTCACGCCGCGGCATGCAATTCTCTCGCCGCGGCGCGCAATGATTTCCTTCTGTTCACGTCCCCCCTTACATATGTGATGGCACTATATGTAAGGCTTACATATTTTGTCTTGATTAGCCCGTAACTTGTGATCCGAGCGCCGTAGGTGTCCCGTCTTTGCGTGATTTCATCATTTGACTCATTTTGACGCTAAAAACACCTGAAATGCACTAAAATATACCCGTGACTCCGAATGGATAGATTTATGAAAATAATCGAAATAATAATCATAATAAATCTATATATCAATCAATTACGCACAATTAATCACGAAATATTAGTGCTTTTCGAGCACTCATCATGTTCCAATGCTCTCCACCAGGATTCGCCATAAATCGACTGACCACTCCCACTGCTTGTGCAATGTCTGGTCTTGTACATATCATAGCGAACATCAAACTTCCCACTGCTGATGCATACGGTACTCGAGACATATCCCTCCTCTCTGCTTCATTGCTAGGAGACATACTTGAGGATAACTTAAAATTAATAGGAAGTGGGGTAGATATTGGCTTACAATCTTGCATGTTGAAGCGTCGCAAGATCTTGTTGAAGTAGTTCTTCTGAGAAAGCCAAATCTTCCTGTTATTTCTGTCTCGGTGAATCTGCATCCCTAGAATCTTGTTTGCTGGTCCCAAGTCCTTCATATCAAACTCCCTAGCCAATTGAGCCTTTAATTCTTGGATTTGATCTTTGTTGGGTCTTGCTACTAACATGTCGTCCACATACAACAACAAGATAATAAAGTCATTATCACCATCAAACCTTTTGTAGTATGTACAATGGTCTGAAGTAAGTCTGTTGTATCCAAGGCTAATAATGAAGGAATCAAATCTCTTATACCAACATCTCGACGCCTGTTTGAGACCATACAGAGATTTGTTCAACCTGCAAACCAAGTCCTCCTTGCCTGTTTCAGCAAAACCTTCTGGTTGAAGCATATAAATTTCTTCTTCAAGTTCTCCATGAAGAAATGCAGTTTTTACATCCAACTGCTCTAGATGTAAGTCAAACGTTGCACACATTGCCAAGACTACTCTGACTGTTGTAAGTCGTACTACTGGGAAAAATATTTCATTGAAATCAATACCTTCTTTCTGAGCATATCCTTTTACCACCAATCTTGCACGATACCGTTCCACTTGATCATTGCTATCTCGCTTGATCTTGTAGACCCATTTGTTACCAATGGCTTTTCTTCCATGTGGTAATGGTACTAGTTTCCAAGTCGTGTTCTTATGTAAAGCTTCAATTTCTTCCTGTATTGCTGTCATCCACAGAGATGTATCTGAACTACTTGTAGCTTCATGGAAAGTTGATGGCTCTCCATCCTCCGTTAAAAGACAGTATGCAACATTACTTTCAGTAACATACTCCGAGTGCCAAGTTGGCGGCCTTCTTTCACGAGTTGACCGACGAACTTCTGGAGCTTCGGACTCAACTGGTTCTTGTACATCGTGTTGTGGTGCTACTTCAGTAGAATCTTGAATTTCTTGTATTGAATTATTTTCCACCTGAACTATTGTAGTCTCTGAATTCTCATTTGATGTGCTATCGACTCCATCTTTTCTTTGTAATTGATCTTCTGCAAAGATCACATCCCTGCTGATTATGAGCTTGCGGGTAGTGGGATCCCACAAGCGATACCCCTTGACACCATCAGCATATCCCAAGAAGATACACCTTCTAGATTTTGGATCCAACTTCGATCTTTCTTGGGCGTTGTACATTACGTACACAGGACATCCAAATGAATGTAAAGTAGAGTAATCTGCTGGCTTTCCAGTCCACATCTCCATCGGTGTCTTTAACTCAATTGCCGTTGATGGCGACCGATTTATCACATAACAGGCAATTTTGGCTGCTTCTGCCCAAAAGGAGTTGGATTGACCTACAGTCCTCAACATAGCTCTTATCTTTTCTGCAAAAGTTTTGTTCATTCGTTCCGCCACTCCATTTTGTTGAGGCATGTATGCGACTGTGAACTGTCTTTTGATACCTTCTTGCTTACAAAATGTAAGAAACTCGCCATTTATATACTCTCCTCCATTATCTGTCCTCAAGCACTTGATCTTCTTCCCAGATTCAAGTTCCACCTGCGCTTTAAAGTCTTTGAACACTTGAAACACATCTGACTTCTTCTTGATTGAATATACCCAACATCTCCTAGAGTAGTCATCAATGAAAGACACTAAGTACTTTGCACCTTCTAGGGACATCTCTGGTGATTCCCATACATCAGAATGAATCAAGTCAAGAATGTATTTACTCATTGCATCATATCTGTTAAACTTCAATCTATGCTGCTTACTTGTAACACAATGCTCACAAAAAGGTAGATTTACCGATTTGAGCTTTGAAAGCAGGTTTCTGTCGGAGAGAATCTTCAAACCTCGTTCTGACATATGGCCTAATTTGAAATGCCACATCATCGTTGATTCTTCTCCCTTACTGCTTGATGCGACACATGCATCAGCTTCCTGTAGTGTTTCTCCCTTAAGCATGAATAGATTCGCTGCAATCTTTTCTACTTTCAAAACCACAAGCGCACCTTTGATAATTTTCATGATCCCATTCTCTACATGGGTCCTGCATCCAAGACTATCTATTTGCCCCAAAGATAGTAGATTCTTCCTTAAGCCCTTCACATGTCGTACCTCCTGAATAGTGCGAATTGTACCATCAAATATTTTTATTTTGATAGTACCAATACCAGCAATTTCCAAAGCATGATCATCCCCCATGTGTACATAACCTCCTGAGATTGGTTCATATTTGTGGAACCATTTTTTTCGAGATGTCATGTGCCATGTTGCTCCTGAGTCTATTAACCAGACGTCAGAAAACTGCTTTCTACCTTCAACTGCTGCTGTAGCCTCGCTGTATAAGACTTCACCATCATCAAGGATACTTGCTACATTCCCTTGAGCATTTGGTTGCTCAGGGTCTCCATTCCTCCTTCTACTCCAACAATCCTTTTTGACATGCCCTTTATTGCCACAATTGTAGCACTTGAAATTCTTCTTACTTCTTGATTTTGATCTACCATGATTTTGACTCCCACTAGAGCCACGTTCTGTTGATCTTCCTCTCATCACCTTCAAAGCTTCCGCTTGCTACGAACTTACTTGTCTATCTTTTTTGTTTTTACGCCGAGTTTCTTCTTCCAAAACAGCAGCTGTAATTTCGTCAAAGACTAGATAATCCGAAAGGATGTTGTTCGTCAAGTTGATGATGAATTGATCATACGAGTCAGGTAGACTTTGAAGTAGAAGCTCCGCACGTTCAGTTGTCTCTATTTTGTAACCCATTGATGTAAGTTGTGAAAATAGAGTATTCAAGGTGTTGATGTGGTCGGTCACCGATGTGGATTCTGCCATTCAAAGAGTGTAAAGTCTCATTTTTAAGAAGATCTTGTTGTGAAGTGATTTGGCCTCGTACAGTCTTGTTAGAGTATCCCAAATCTCCTTTGCTGTCTTCTTTTCTGCCACACTGGATAAAACTCTATCGGCTAGTGCTAAGTGTAGATCAACAATTGCATTGCCATCCTTTTCATTCCATTTTTGATCATCAATGATCTCAGCTGGCCTTTCTCCAATTGCTTCCAAGCAATTATCCTTCCTCAAAATTGCTTTAATCTTCATTTTCCACAACGAAAAATTACTTCCGTTGAACTTCTCAACATCGAACTTTGTTGTTGTCGTCATTTTTGATATGCTTCTTACTTGAACCGGCTCCCACTATTACACGTGAACAATAATTGTATTTGTGAACAGTAACCGTATACGTGAACAGTAATCGTATACTTGAATAGTAACTATATACGTGAACCGTGAACAGTACCCACAACCAAAGCTCTGATACCACTGTTAGGAAATTTAGGGATTGAAACTAACACACAATCAAAGTAAAGTTAAGAGAATGAAGATAAAACGAACACAAGTATTTACGTGGTTCACCCAAAATGATTACGGGCTACTCCACGGGCAAAGGCCAGAAGGAATTCACTATACTGAAAGATTTACAACCTCTCTCTAAATACAAGGAGAGAACAAGATACCTCTCTCTCTTATACTAGGAGAATACAATTAACCTCTCTCTCACAATGAGGAAAGAACTTTTCTAAGTGGAGAAGCTTGGAATGCTTAGGATGTTTGAGATTTTGGGATGATAGGAATGAGCAAATGAGCTCTCTATTTATAGAGAGAAAAATGTTACTATTTGGAGAGATGACACATGCGCTTAGCTCATCATTTTGATGATGCAAGCGCTTAGCTCATCACTTTGATGATGCAAGCACTTAGCTCATCCTTTGAAATTGCAATAATATTCCATCAATTAAGCCATCCCTCTTAACATTGTTTAAGAAGTTGAAAATGACTTCACACTTGTCTTTCATAAAGTTGGTTCATCTTGAATGAAACCAAACTTCATCATCAACCTTTTCAGCCAAATAGCTTAGTAAGAACAAGCTACTGCAACAACAAACTCGGCTTCAGTACTTGACAAAGTTACCATCTATTGCTTCTTTGAAGGCCATGAAACAACTCCAACATTCAACATAAACACATAACTAGAAGTGCTTTTTTGATCATCCAAATCTCCAGTATTGTCACTATTAGTAAACCTAACAAGTTTTGACATTTCTTCCTTCTTATAAAAGATACTAAAATCAATTGTACCTTTCAAGTAGCGTAACACTCTTTTAGCAGCAAGAAGATGATGCTTAGTTGGATGCTCCATATACCTACTAATAAGACTTACTGCATACATAATATTCGGCCTTGTTGTTGTGAGATACATCAAGTTTCCAACAATTTGTTTAAACAAAGTGTTGTCAACCTTTTTACCCTTAGGGTTCTTTGTCCGCTTTAATCCTGGTTCTATTGGTGTTCCAACTGAATTGCAAGTTTTCATCTTAAATTCGTCTAAAATCTCCACATCATATTTCTTTTGCATAATGAAAATGCCTGTTGTAGATTGCACCACTTCAATGCCGATAAAATAATGCAAGAGCTCAAGGTCAATCATTTTAAATTCAGTCATCATTGAATGCTTGAAGCTCTTAAATAAAACTTCATCATTCCTTGTGTACATAAGATCATCTACATACAAGCAAACAATTAAGAACTTCCCAACAGCTCTAAACTTGATAAAAAGAGTATGCTTATAAGGACACTTCTTGAAGCCTTCTCTTGTAAAATAAGACTCTATACGACTATATCAAGCTCCAAGTGATTGTTTTAGTCCATATAATGCATTTTTTAACTTGTAAACCTTTTATTCATTCCCTTGCTGCTTATATCCCAATGGCTGCTCAACATAAACATCTTCTTGTAATTCACCATGTAAAAGCGCTGATTTGACATCAAGTTGATAAATAAGCCATAAATTCTGAGCTGCAATTGAGATAATCAATCTAATTGTGTTTAAGTTGTGCAACTAGAGCAAACACCTCTCTATAATCAATCCCATATTCTTGCTTATAGCCTTTAACCACCAGCCGAGCCTTGTATTTATCTACCTTACCATCTGCATTAAGCTTCGTCTTATAAACCCATTTAACTTCAATAGTCTTCTGCCCCTTTGGAAGATCTGTCAATTCCCAAGTGTGGTTCTTCTCAATGGCCTTGATCTCTTCATCCATAACTCTTTGCCACTTTACTTGCTTAACTGCTTCTTAAAAGGAAATAGAATCACACCCTATAAAAAGAATAAAATGAACAAGTGGATCATCATCTTGATTAATTCCACTAACCTCATAATCTTGCATCCAATTTGGCCTTCTTATTGTTCATTGAGGTCTTGTGTTAGGTGGCTGATCATTTTCAACTTCTATAGGAATGATTGGTGATTCCAAATTTGCTACAGGAGTAATAACATACTTGGTAATTGTTGACTTCTTTTGTCTTCATCCACTTCATCAAGATCTGCTAGAATATGATTCCCGTTGTTATTGACAATCCACTTCCATGTCCTACTTTCATTAAAGACAACATCACGTCTAATGATTATCCTATTTGAGATTGGATTGTACAATTGGTAGGCCTTTGAGAGCTCACTGATGCCAAGAAAAATGCACTTCTCTCCCTTGTCATCAAGTTTCTTCCTCTTCTCATTTGGAACATGAGCGAAAACGATGCATCCAAAAATTTGAAAATGATCCAATGCTGGTTTGTGTCCCTTCCAAGCTTCTTCGGGAGTCATGTTCTTGATAGCAAATGTTGGAATTTTGTTCAGAATGTGAATGCTCCAATTTACAGCTTCAAACCAAAAACTTTTAGAGATGCATTTGTTTGCTAGCATGCTTCGAACCATATTTAGGATTGTACGGTTCTTTCTCTCACTAACACTATTCTACTATGGCATGTAAACTACAGTGAGTTGCCTTCTAATGCCATTTATCTCACAAAAACTTACAAAATCTTTAGATTTGAACTCTCCACCATGATATGTTCACAAGATCTTTATTGCTCTTCCAAACTTCATTCTCCACAAGAGCTTGGAAGCACTTAAAAGCCGTAAAAGCTTTAGACTTTTCTTGAAAAAAATAGACCTTTGTCTTCTTGTTATAATCACCAATAAACATTATAAAATACCTCTTACCACCATTAGAGGTTGGATTTATAGGTCTGCAAATGTCTGAATAAACTAGCGCTAATGGGTTTAGAGCTCTCCATGCATGCCTTCTGGGGAAGTGATCACGGTGTTGTTTGCCAACAATACAATCTTCACACACTTGTGATGGAGAAACAAATTTGGGAAGACCTATAACCATGCATTTTTTGTTTCAGAATATGCAGCCTATTGAAGTTGAGATGCCTATAACGAAAATGCCACAACCATGCCAAATCTTTTACTTTTGCAGAGAAGTAGGTCTGAAGACTTGGACTATCATCTTGAATGATTATGGGAAACAAATGGTTTTATGTCATCTTAACCCGAGCAATTACACCTCTTGAATCTTCAATGAGGCATACTCCAATTTTAATGTTGATCTCATAACCTTCCTCTTGTAGTTAACCTAGATTGAGCAAGTTGCTATTTAAATCTGGAGCGTTGAAAACACTAGAAACTCTTTCAACCATATCATTTCTCATACGAACATTGACACTTCCTTTTCCCATAACCATGACAATAGAATTGTCTCTGAATTTCACGATATCTCTAAAGGATTCATCCAAGTTAGAAAATAACAACTTATTGCTACACATATGATTACTACATCCTAAGTCTAAATACCAGAGATTATTAGACTTCTATTCATTGTTATGATATGTCATCAATAAAGTTGTTTCTTCTTCTTCTTCTATCTCAGCATAATTAGATTTTTAACCTCTAAAGAATTTAGGACACTCTGACCTGTAATGGCCATACTTGTGGCAATTGAAGCATTCAATATTGGATTTGTCAAAGCTTGATTGTTGATCACGCCCTCTGCCTCTGGAATAGGAATTGAATCTACCTCTGCCTCTGGAATAGGAATTGAATCTACCTCTGCCTCTGGAATAGGAATTGAATCTACCTCTGCCTCTTCCTTGACCACGTCCTACACCCTCAAAAGAAACTAGAGTGTTGGAAGAGACCTTTGAAGCTTGCTCATTTGTTGTAGCCCATTGATTTATTCTTTGTTCATGAACCAACAATGAACTTTGTAGCTCATCAATGGAAATATCATCGATGTAATGTGATTCCTCAATCGAACTAACTACATAACCAAATTTTGTAGTCATCGATAGGAGAATTTTTTTTCAACAACAGCAACTTCTTCTAGTTTGTCACCATGAATCCACATATTGTTTGCAATTTTCATCGTCCTTGCAAAATAAACTATGACCGACTCTCCCATCCTCATTTGAAGAGTCTCAAAATCTCTTCGAAGGGCTTGAAGCTATGCACACTTCACTCTTAATGTCCCTTGATACTTCTTTTTCATTGAATCCTAAATTTGCTTGCTTGTTTCCTTTTGAAGAATGGTCTCCAAGATTGTACAATCAATAGCTTGGAATGGAATAGATAGTTCTTCACCTTGAGATCCTTTAATTTCTGCTCCTCCCTTTGCTTCTCCTGAGCAGTTGTCAACACAATTCCTACTGGATAAATTGTGACACCTTCTTCAACCAATGGTCAATACTCCTTTACTTGTAAAAAAATTTCCATCAACATGCTCTAATGATCATAGTGATCATCGTAGTGAGAAATTGCTACTTGCACATAGTTTCCGTCAGTTTCCATTAGTTCTTAATTGCTGCTGCAACGAACAAGCTACTGCTTGACGAAAGTCAGGCCCTAGATGAATGCTCTGATACCACAATGTTAAAAATAAGAGAGAATCTGTAACTTGAGAGCTTATTGAGAAAAATCGACTCAATAGTATAATATGATTTTTTTCTATTACAATTACATATATAAACTGTACTAAAACAGCTTTTACACAAAACACGGAAGTTAAACAAGAGCATGACTCCTACTTCACTTTTAAAGACTTGGTCTCCTAAGAACTTAATAAACAAACTGACTTCCTAAAAGTTAGGATACACAACGTACCCAACTCTCTTATTCAAAATAAAACATAAAGTTCAATAATAGTTAGTGGTTGTAATCAGAGACGGAGTATCGTGGGGGCTAAGCAGTAGTCTTGGTTCATTTTTTTTACAAAAAATTAATTACATATATATTTTTAACATTAAATAAATATTTTATTTGTAATAATGTATTGTGTATAATTTTTATGTACATATTTTGAAATATATTAACAATATTTAACAAATAAGTTGATAAAAATGATATAAATTGTAAATAAAGTAGTTAAATATTTTTTTTTCCATATATTTGATAACTATTAGTAGTAAAAATAAAATTATAGTCATATATTATGTAAAAATTCTTCTTAAATGTGATAATACAAAAAGTTTAAACATTTAACTTAAAACTCAACATTATAAAAAATAATAATAAGTATATGATAAACTTCATATTAAAGCTTTTAAGTTTATATTTATTATATTTTATTTAAACTCAAATTTTAACTTTATCTAATATTATATTATTTGGTATTTTATTTTAATAATTTTTTATAATTTATTTGAAATTTTTTATATTTTTATTATTATTGGTCAGTCTTATATTATTTATAAACATATATTTTAAATATAGTCTCAAGCTTAAAATTCTAAATCATATTTTACTTTTTACATTTTCATATGTTTATTTTAGTTTTAACAACTATAAATTTTGATGTATTTAATTGAGCTTTATATTTTCTTAGATTTTTTAGTTAATATATATTTTTTATTCATGAATGATACTAATACTTATTATCTTATTATATTTTTGTTTAATTTTCATTATAAGTTAATTTTAATATGTTAAATTTATATTTTTTTAGCATTAAATCTATGTCTCTATTATAATATGACATAAAAAATTTAATATTAGATTGAATATAGTCTATTATAATTTTTATTAATTTTTATTTTGTTTAAAAAAAGTTAAATTTTAACTTTTTTTTTTTTTTTTTGGGCTGCGCCCCAGTTGTAGTGAATCTTACGGAACACGCTATGGTAAGACTGGCATCTCAAAGAAAAGCCTTACACGAGTCTTGAACGGGTTTTTTTTGTTTGTTTGTTTGTTTGTTGTTGTTGATAATATTATATTATTAGTAGTATGGTTTACAAGTTGGTCTCAACTCTCACGCGCATTTTTTAAAAATAAAAAGTCTTCCCCTCTCTCTATCTCTCGAACTATCTAACAACTACCCACCATTACTCTCCCTCTTCCTCGATCTCTCTCTCCTTTTTTTGCCAATGAGAAGGTCGAATCCATTGTATCAGCGCCGGAACCCTAATCGCAGCACACCGGATAAGCTCTCCTACTCGCCGAGCTCTACTTCCTCCGACGCCTCCGTTGTCAAGAGTCGAAACCCAGTTGCCACAGCTGCGCGATCCGTTGCCGGAGTTTTTGTTACTTGCTTTACTCCTCCGGTGACGAGGACGGATTCCGTGAACTTCATAGCTCCTTCAGGTATTTCCTTTTTATTTACTTCTAAGCTGTTTACATCTTTTTGGTGGTTATGAGTTCCGAGTTGTATATGACGTTTGATCTAACTACAATAATTTCTGGAGCTTCATTTCTTATTCCCTGGCTTCTGTTTGGTTTTCACGAAAGGGAAAACCATTTAGATTAAACAATGAGAAGTTTGACTTTTGAAACAGAATGCATTTTTCGAGGACTTTGACTTTCATTTTATACGAAAATCCAAAATGTTCTCTACAACGCTTTCTCCTGTATTTCATTTGCCCCACTCGCTTTCTATGGATATGGAGATTTGGAGCCCAGAGAGGATGGCTTATTTGCATTTGGGACCAAATCCAGAATAACGTACGCAATGCATCTAATGAAAATCACTTGTCACTGTTTTTCTATACTATAACTTGATAAAGTTATCGCTCGACTAACACCAAATCCTTTTATTCCCCAAAATTGTAGTTTTTCTACTAGAGCTGGGATTTGACGCTAATTAGAAACCAGTCTTGGTTTCAGTCAATTAAAAGGGAGGGCTTTTCTGTGTTTTTCCTATTCGCTCATTATTTCAAGTTAATGACAGTCAATCGAGAGGAATTTGGTAGGGAGGATATGTTCTTATAACAAGTATAGTTGCAAAATAGCAAACAATGCCCTTGTTTTGTTTTTTGTTCTTTTTCATAATGACATGCACCGTAAACTGAAGTTTAACAATAATCTAGGCCTCCTAACATCTTGTGTTAACACAAGTTTTAGTTTTAATAGGCGAAAGTTCCATAGCGTGCTCGTCAGTTTTAAGCACATTTTTGTTCTTTGTATACCGAGTTATTATCATTCACGTTACTATCTTGTCATCTCTCTATTCATGCGCATTGTTAAGTGAGTCTAGGAGTTTTGACTAAACAAATTAGTTGGCTATATTTCAGTTACATCTGATGCTTCTGGAGCTGGTAATGAAAGAAGGCATGGGTCTCATCAGGGTGTCCATGTCAATTTGTATAACTCAACTCAGGGAAGAGAATCTGGAACCATAAGATTCACTATGGATGAAATTTATAAGGCCACCAGGAATTTCTCACCATCTATTAAAATTGGACAAGGTGGTTTTGGGACAGTGTACAAGGGTAGACTTTCAGATGGGACGCTTGTTGCAATTAAACGTGCTAAGAAGGTCTGAAAGAACTAAAAAGTCATCTACTCTATTATGTCCATAATACACATTACGCAGGAAGAATGCATGTAATCAGTTGTGTTGACCCTTTTGTTTTGATTGTCTCCCCTTGCCCCCTTTTTCTTATCTGGCAGAGTGTATATGACAACCATTTGGGCGTGGAATTCCAAAGTGAAATCCGGACACTGGCACAGGTGGAACATTTGAATCTGGTCAAGTATTATGGGTACCTTGAGCATGAAGACGAAAGGATTGTTGTTGTGGAGTACGTACCCAATGGAACACTTAGAGAACACTTGGACTGTGAGTACTCTTCAAGTGGATTTTTCCCCTCAGTGCTTGCATGTTCATACAGATGTTTTTATTTGTATTCTGTGTCTTTGTTAGTTTGACATTTACATGCGAGGGATTTTTCCCATTCCATCATTATTTGCATGTTTCTTTGCACATTTGCTCACAGCCTCACGGTTATATATGAAGTTGAGTACCTGATGCAAGAAAACTGTTTCAGGTCTGAAAGGACATGTTCTTGACCTTGCTGCAAGGCTTGATATTGCAATTGATGTGGCTCATGCAATCACTTATCTCCATACGTACACAGGTTTGTGAAATTTAGAGTTGTTCTTGCACTTCTTGAATGTTAAGGGAGACTGGTGTAGCCAAATAATATCTTGTTACTTCCACAGATCACCCCATTATTCATAGAGATATCAAGTCATCCAACATTCTCCTAACAGAAACTTTCCGGGCCAAGGTAGCTGACTTTGGTTTTGCCAGACTAGCAGCTGACAGTGATTCAGGTGCTACACATGTGTCCACCCAAGTCAAAGGAACTGCTGGTTACTTGGATCCAGAATACCTGAAAACCTATCAGCTTACAGAGAAGAGTGATGTTTACTCATTTGGTGTGTTACTGGTTGAGTTAGTCACAGGAAGACGTCCCATTGAACCCAAACGGGAACTTAAGGAGCGAATAACTACAAGATGGGTATGAGCAACCTCTTTCTTTTCAAGAAGTCCTTAATTTTCAATATGAAGCATTTTGGCATGCGCTGTAAAGCATAATGAAGTGAATTTTTCGAAAAAGGTTGATGCCACTTGAGTTCACATGGTGCTCATTGAATTCTTTTGCTTTCTTAATGTAGTTGGAAGTTGGAACTACCTCCAATGGGATTAGAACATAAACTGTGTTTATTTTGCAGGCAATAAAAAAGTTCTCCGATGGCGATGCTATTTCAATCTTGGATCCAAGGCTGGAGCAGACTGCAGCTAATAACCTAGCCATTGAAAAGCTTCTTGAATTAGCGTTACAATGTTTAGCTCCACGCAGACAGAGTAGACCTACAATGAAAAGATGTGCAGAGATCCTCTGGAGTATCCGCAAGGATTACAAAGAGCTCTCAGGTCCAGACTTTCGTTCATTTTCTTCCCATTCCCAAAGGAGTACAAGTACTCCAACAAGAGAAGCGTGAAGTAAGAAAGCTATAAGCTTGTAAGTATGCGTAAATGGATCATCAAGAATGCCTCGAGGTCGACTTATTATTGAGTGTTATTCTGGTGCCATGCTAGAGGAAGTCGATAGTTCTCATACGTGGATCCAAAATATTACTTAGAAAAGTTCACCTTCTAAAATTTAAGTGTTCATCCTTAAGATTTGGTTTGTATATGGGAATTTTGGTAAATGGGGCTCTTATGTTATGTCCTTATTTTCTATATTTCATTCAAATTTCGATGATTGTGTTTCTTCTATCGTTGACTTGTTGTACATTAAGAAGTGAAATTTGTATACTTTTCAATAAAAAAAATGTGTGTAAGGCGGGACCTTTAGTAACTTCCCGTTTTTCGGTGGATACAGGATGGTGAAACAGAACATAAAAGACCAAAAGTACTTCGGGTAGGAAATGAATCGTCGGATTTGACACCTTCAATATGATATAAGAAAATAGGGATAAAAATATATGTATTTTTTTTTTAATATTAAAAAATATATATTTATTTATATTGTAAGAAAAATAAACAAACATATTTTTTTTTAAAAAAATTAAAAATTATGTCATCTAACTAAATGTTTTTTCCTACCTACCTACCTAATTTTTTAGCCAAAGTTGTATAAAATTAAATTATGAACTTGGATCAGAGTAGTATGCGTATAGCAGGGAAAAAATAAAACTCTAGGGAGCACGGCCGTGATTTGGACACACGGCTATATGACTCCATGTCTCCATTAGGGTGCATTTGATTCGCTGAATGTAATTGTAATCGTAATCATAATAGAATATAATGTAAAGGAATCAATATTACCGTTACAGTATTTGGTTTAGTCACTGTAATCAAAAAATGAATCAATATTATAGTGTTTGGTTTGACAACTGTAATGTAATAGAATAGAAAAAAAAAATCACAACAATTAATAAATTTTAATTAATCACATAAATTAACGAAAAAATTAACAATAATTAATAAATTTTAATTAATCACATAAATTAACAATAAAAAAAATTAATTCAACAAAAAAAAACAATTTAAAAAAAAAAAAAACACAATCGTCGCGATGGCTGGCGCACGACGTGATGGCTGGTGCATGACGGTTGGACTGAGGCTGGACGGGAGGACACGAGCTGGAACAAGACGCGAGCTGGAGGACGAGGCTAGCCGGACGACGACGCCAATGCAAGAGTTGGACGAGAACAACGAGAGCAAGAAAAAAAAAATATTTGGAAAGAGGCGTAATGTAACTCCCATTCTTTATCCCTCTACATGTAATTGATTACATTACATTACATGTGTTTAGGCAAACTAAATAATGTAATGTCCTGAATCAATTACATTACATGTTCCATTATAATGTATCAAATACCACCTTAGTGTTATTTCTTTCTGTTTTTTTTTTTTTTTTTTTTCATTAAACATTTGGACATAAAAGCCGTGTATGCCAGGCAGAGTATGCCCGTGCTATATAATAGCATTGTTAAAAACATAATAAAATCCTCGGTCCATCTGGGACACTGTATTTCACAAGGTCAAAATTATACTTTTATAATAGTATGATATGTATCGGCATAGCACAACTCAAATTATTATTTTCATTTATGACAATTTTGTTGTGACAATAACAAAATAACAAAATAGATGCGATGATATACTTACCTTATTATATTAAGAGCTTTTCTAGAAGAAAAAAGATTATCAATGTCCCTTTACATTTGCACAATGAGAAGACCTTTTATACTCTTCTTATGTACAGAAATATACAAAACATTAAGAGTCATTCGCCAAATAGACCATGTATGTATAATTTACGGGGAGAAGAATATGCAAAAGAAAAAAAAATATATCACTTGAGAGCTATGAGCAATGAACTTCACCAGAAATACCACTGCTCGTGCAATTGTATTACCCACTATCAATTTTCCCCTTTCATAATTCACCGTGCCTAAATTCCAAAAGATTCCTAATCATTTTCTCTAATTACCTCTTGGCAAAGAATCCTGCCGGGTCAATGCATAGTTTCCGTCCGAGTTCCTTTGATGCTCACTATCTTCGGAATTTGATTTTGAGCAAAGGAAGAAGAAGGATGATGTGTATATAGTCACATGCCAAATGCTGCAATTCATTAAGGCAACCACCATTAGTGAAAGAAAGATAGACAGTCACAAAGATAAGGATAATAGTACCTATGCCAAATCCAGTAGCTTTCACTGGACTCAAGTTTCCAGCTTATTGCTGCCATTGCTAATGCAGTAAAACCTGCAAGTAAGAATCCCCAGTGAAACCGCTTGAAGAGTGTCTTGAGAGCATTATGAAGCCACCCTTTAACAGTTTGCCACCTGACAAAGAATAGTAGTCAAAGATAGAAAACAGAGATGGTCTCTCAGCATTCATGGATGAGACGTAAACAAGTGCACTATTGGAAGACAATTAGGATAAAGAAGTTAAAAGGACTAGTTAAAACAATATGCTCAATGAAGATTATAAATGTGTGCCTGCAAAATTTTACACGTAGAATTCACTACAGTATGCGCTAGAAATACATAATTCTCATAAACTTGACGAATTCAGTAAGAAAACCCACCTGACAAGCATATTTAAAAAGAATCCTGTTGGGAAGGAGAATGACCTATGTGTAGTAGAGTATTCTATCACCCATCCAATAAGAAGACCCAAAGTTCCAATCGCAATTACAAGAGCAACGTTGGAAGACCTGCAAAATTGGATAAGATCGGATCTGAAGAGTAATTTCAACAGGTTCAAGATTTGCACAAGAACAATGTTTCTTACATCAATGTACCTGGTTGCCTTAGTTATTGCCATGAGGGCAGTAAGGATAGCAACAGCGGTATGTATTGCCCGCTTTAAAGCTTCATCAATGGTAGCTAAGTATATGAAAGTGCTCACTACGGCCATGAAAGACAGCCAAAAGTCCAGAAACTGAAAGAATTTTCAATTGAAAAATCACTCTATTTTTAATTGTGTCAGAGAGCATTTGATTATAATGCATATTAGAACTTTAAAGTAATGGATCTCATTTAATGACAAGTTCTCAAGGAGAATATCCAAGAACCTAATGAAAAAGCTTCTTTTGTTATTCATTGTGATTCTCATATTAATTTTCATTCTCACACAATAATATCACAAGATTTTTTCTCAAATATCGAGCAAGAAAATCAATGGCTAGGTATCTTCCCATAAAAGGCACACGGAAGTCAAGGTTCTGCTGACAACCATAACTGTGAAAAAGAGATTACCTGCAAGACATTAAAGGATAATGGACACCAGGTGCCTACGTCACAAGCATGGTATAGGCCACTTGAAATTCCACTAGATGTGTAAACCACCCACTCTGCTAATGCCTGCACAAAGCAACCTATAGTCATTAAGAAGGGAGGGTGGGAACTTGTATCCATGTGTTGCTCAGATTTGGTGGTGAGAACTTTTATAATGTCTAATAAAGTGGGTTATACATGTTATGATGTTAAGCTTCCCAAGGTTCACTGAGAGTACAACCAGTTCTGCAACAAATTTTTCATAATCACAGACCAGCTAGTTAGGTTCTCAAGAATGCACCACTTTTCCAGGCTGATTTAATGTCATTATTGTTGCACCAGATGCTGTTATTATGAAAGATATGAAATTGTTCATTTGACAGGCCAAAAAGAGGGTTTTGCTTTGAAGGCAATCCATTTTCATTCTAAGAAAATATATTGTTGATCTTTGGTACCAAGAGTTTCTAGTTCTTATCATCTAGTTCAAAAAATAAAGCATTACCCTTTGTCGGAGGGCCCAAAATGCAGGAAATGCTGCAGCAGCATTTGATGCGATAAGAAAAATCGATTGCCATATATGCCCTGTGCCATTTACAAGAAACTATGTTTGTTAAAGAAAATCTTCAACCATTTTGATTCCAGGAAACAATTACAATGTGAACAATCTCTGGATAGATAAATGAATGGATAACTGGATAGATAACTGATAATCATGGAGACCAGAACATTTGAAAACATTTAACAAACCATCTTCTGAAAACACTATATAAACCGCTTTCGGTTGAAGGAAAGTAAAACACAGGTTCTTAAAGAACAAACTGTGATGAAGATCATTATCTTGGAGCTACATATACCTTGATGAGATACAATTTCGACACTGCAATCAAAGCCTCCATGGTTCCGGTCGCAAGAGCAGAAGCTGAGAGAGGGAAAAGTCTCACATTAAGATCATTAAAGTCATGCCCCCGGCCTATTAAACTATCAATTACATTAATCAACATACAAAGTGTTAAGTCTACAATGTAAGAAAAATCAACGGGCATGGGCTGCATACAAAACCTGTATGATGTTAGGCCACTTGCATCTAAGGCAAATTTGCATTCTCCATGAAAAGAGCATCTTCTAGGGCATCTTTCAAGGGATATAGACATGGTAGTCTGATCACTGTGAATACTATTGTTCACATGTCTTAGTCCAAAGCACCATGTTCCTTCTTTGACATACAAAATATAAAAATCAACTTTCTCTTCGCTTGAGTTATATAACTTGAAAAACATGGAGCCATCACTATTTCTTGTTTTGTTTACATAATAATAGTCCCAGCTATAAAGAGATGGACATCCACCAAATCTAGCATATACTTCATAAGTAACTTTTGCATCTGATATAAGCCGGATGTGGATATTCACCCCAGCTGCACCTCGAGGAATATCCAAATTGTAGTAGGTCCATGCTTCATTTGGTTTCCCAACATTTGAGTAATTGTTTAGTGCAGGTTGGAGAGGGAAATTGGCCGAATTTGAAGAGATACCTCCACCAACTGGCAAATAATAAGATTCAAAGGGGGTTGAACCTTTCCTCAGAACTGTCTGCAGACAACCATTCTCAGCTTGTCAATTAATTACTCCTGCCAATAAGTTTCTTCAAGAATCAAGAGAGAGATAAATTACCTGAGGAATGGAACTGTTCATACTTCTAAGCAAGAAGCAAATACTGAATTTGTATACTTATCGAACATGAAAAAAAACTAGGAAAGACTACCATGAACGTAGTTTTAATCCAAAAAAGTTAACCATCTAGGCTTAAAATAGTGATTTAAACCATTATTTATAAAACACAGGTTTTGTCAGAATGGTATTCAAGATTTATCCTTTCAAAAGACTATTTCTGCTCATCGGAAACAGCTCAGACTTATTGTACAGACGAATGACTTCATATTCCCGTCAACAAAAACTAATTTTGTAAACTAGTTTATGTCAAAACTACAGTAATACCAGGTGGCAGGAAATCATCTTAATCCTGTTCATCAGTGGGCATGGCTAGAAACTTTTCAATCAAAAGAATTTTCAAATAGGAATCCTGCCAGAAACTAAAGAATGAAACAAACAAAATAATAAGATGCCAAATAATAATTATAAATTGGAAACTAAGTGGCTCAAATTAAAACTGCAACATGGGCAGAAAGCGAAGTTATTAGCATTCACCTGAAGAGTATATTTCTCCCATGTACAATTGGATCCGGCCTTCCCCATTGGACATTCATGCACTTTTAATTCCATAGAATAGCAAACTTTTATAGAAGTATTCTCAACCCCACCAACTTCTTTTGAGAGATTAACAGGTAAAATAGTTATATACCAGCGACCAGCTTTTGGTGAAGGAATAATCAAAGGATCTTTATTTATGTCGCCAGAAAATTCATGCAGAACTGCTGAAGGGATAGCACCATGCCGAGCAAAACACATTAAATTTATTCCATTGGTGCTGTCATTGTCACTAAAAGGTGTTACATTAAATTTGACATCCATTGCAGAGATGCTTAACTCTTCTGCTGCTCCACTTAACTCCAAACTGTAGACTTTTGGTTCACCATTCCCATGACAAGATGTTGCAAAATTACTTTTGCAAATGACATTCTTAATTGTTTGGTTGTACAACTTGGTTTCTGAAATATTTTCAACATAGTTGGTGTTTGCAGTGCAAAAGAGTGGGTCAATTGTCTGATTGCAGTACTGTCCCCACATGGTTGGTGTCATACATCCTTCCACACTTATGTTGGCACTGAAAGAGTATGCTGGACCACGATTAATCTGCAATGCCAAGGCAATATTTCATTTATCAGAACATTCAATAATATTTATAAGCACGAACACACTTTCTTTCAAAGAATAACTAAAAACAATGTAGAAAAAACCTTTCAATATCAACAACATGTGCAGCAGTAATCACAGCTTTTCTACATTTACTTCTCTCTTTCATTTTATTCACATCAGAACCGTACGCACAAATTATTGGGGTAAATTTGATAAAACAACATACATGAAATTCTATATTCTATAGCCATGAAATTCTTCCAGACATCAATTTCAGGCAAGTGCAATGAGAACTTTTTCTTATGGATTAAACATAATCCTAATAGAAAATTCTGAGAAACAATTTTGATATATTTTTCTATATGGAACTAAATAATTTTTTTTAATCAAGCAAGTCTCCCAGCCAGAATTTCTAATATATTTTCAAGTGCTGTTATAAATTTAATGATATTGAGCAGACAACAGCATACCATCTTTGACTGTGTCCTTGTTGGTCCAATGCCATTGAAAAGTCCGAAATACCAAACCCCAGGAGGTATCTGAATAATTAGTCTGTAAGTGTCACCAAGCAAAAGATGAAGATAATATCCTTACAAGTCAAAGATGCTGAGATAGACCTGCTCATTCGTGAAATTTACAGTGAATTTTTTTTGCATAGGATAACACTGTTCTCCATTTTCAAGAGCTTGCATTCCTCCAGATGAACTATTGATAAGAAGAGTTGTCACTGCCACAGAATAAATTGCAATCAAAAGTCACAGCATTACTTTGTTAAATTAACAAAAAAAAGCAATAGAAAATAACGAAGTGAATACAGGGAAATAAGTTCAGCTTACAACTACTAGGTTGTTAACTAAAAAATAAGTTCGTAAAATCATAAAGCCATAGCTCTGCAGGAGATCAACCGAGTTGAGTTTGGAATATTTTATCAAGAATGTTAATTTCAATACACTATACCATAGCGCAGGTAAACCATGATTCAACAAGTAGGTTAACATAATCAGTTTTAAATATTTCAAAATAAACTTATACATGCCTGACTGTCCTGAATCTTCCAGAGAAACATTGACATCGGGCAGTGGAGGACTGCCATCTCTGAAACAAATTATCGGCAGTCTGCTTTTAGGAACATTGTTAATGCTTGTCATCCCCTGTAAAGATTATCAAAGATAAGCGTTGGTCTGAGACAAAGGAGTTATAATCAGCTTAAACAGAAATAAGATGCGTTCTAATTCTCTTGCCTTTAGAGCCAAGGTTCTGATAGGAACACTTTGTGTGACATTTTTAATGTATTTCCTTACTTATTGGGTTACATTTTGATCTTAATTGTGTTACTTTTAACTTAGTTTGTTGAAATGAGTTCATAGATAGTATTGGTGTACAAAAATGAGCAAAAATGAAGTTTTTGAGCTTTTTTTGTTTAATGTAACTTTTCCTTTCTTATAAATTCTTAATTCTTTTGTAGGGAATCTGCATTATCATCATCAAATTGGAGAGTTTAGGGCTTGTTATACTTGAAAAGGAAGGAGTGAAGGCCGAGAGACAATCAAAATAAAACTTAAATTTGAAGAAAATCGAAATTTTGACAGATTTCGTAGTCCAACTTCGAAGGGCTCTACCAGACAACTCAGAAGTCCAAAAATCATGAATGTGGTGTCATTAGAAAGCCCTACATGTCTAGTTTCCAAAACCTCCAAGAACTTGATCATATCTATTTTGATGGCTGAGATATTCCCGTTTTAGTAATTGAGGTTCAATCTGTCCGAAAACTTGGATTTTGAATTCAATTCAAAAGAGCACACCAAGTCCCACATCGAAATTAGAGCAAAGATTAACAGAAAATTATCCTATAAAGAGGTATAATGAGTCCCACATTGTAAAAGGAAGAGAAGATAGCCAACCAATTCTCCTATATAAGGAGCAAGACTCCACCTCTCAAAATCATCTCTTCATTTGCATTAACCTTAAAGTAAAAGATTATTATCGAGATTTCTCAAGAACGTAAGGATCATCATCAAGACTTCTCAAGCTTCAAAAGTGTAATATTTATGTTTATTGTTTTTAATTATTTTTGTTATTGTATTGAAGTTATTTGTTTTGGATTCTTTTATTGAAAATATGATTTATTTGCTATATGTCTTGTTTATTTTCATATTTGATTAAAGCATTAAATTTGATTGTTAATGATATGTAGTTATGAATTCATGAACTATAATTATGTGTAAGAATTTTCACTCTAATTTAGATATATAGTCTTATATGGTTCGAAACATATAGGGTTTATATATCATTGGTAGTTAGTAGTACTATATATGAACATTTTCTATGTGGTGATGAAAAGTATCATATTGCCTATTAGGATTCTCATAGAGCGATCCTTATGAGGTTCTAATAAAAAGGTGAAACTTGTAAAAGTGTGTGTGAGGATTGTAAGGTAATTATTTATGGTTTGACACCCGTAGTCTTAGCTTGTATTCGAACTATATTCATGAAAGCTTAATGATCTACTTTGATTTTCACATGGTTAGACGTTTCTGCTATGTTTAAGTCGGGTAAAATATCTAGGTAATGGACGTTTCCTATATCTTAGAGAATTTAGAAGAATATGTTGAGTATTTGAGGTCGTTGCCCTTATTCTCAAGGGTTCGATTCTTATGCATGCTTATGGGATTGAATTCGCTGCTATTAGTCATGACAATCTGATTGAATGCTTGGTTATCTATGGTTGTGTGAATGGAGATGATCACTTGTATATAATTTTTTGTTTTTCTTTTAGTTAAAAACCAATTCCAAAACCTCATAAATTCTTGTACACATTATATATTTGTGAATATTTATTATACTAACACTTATTGTAAGTGTCCCTTCAGTCCCCGGTCCCTAACGATCCCTTATTTGTCCATTACTACATTGATAGGGTTATTGATATGCAAGTAATTGTAAGTCTATCAGGTTCCCTACTACAACTATAACTTAATGGTAGAAAAGAGTAAAAAAGTAAGAGCAGTGTTAGAATAAACAAAAAATAAGAAGCAACTGGAAAGATTTGCAATCAAGATAAAAACGTTGTATCTTGGCAAAAAAAAAAAAATAACTTTCAATAATGTATCAGTTCTGAAAAGTGAAAAGTGTGTGGTAAGTCAATCATAATACTGAGGGATTTGAAAAGATGAGTAAAATCATAGAACATTGGCATTGAGAAAGCTCCAAGTCAAATGAACCAAAAGGTCCAAAACCAAAATTTAGTCTGACATGTGGACACCATTACATAAAAAATCCTACATATTTGTCTGAGATTGATATAGATATGTATACTTACTAGGTTGACATCCGAGTTCATAGCTAACGACATTGAAGAGAACCATGGTGGCAATTCAACTGCAAAAACCAAAAACATAAAAACCATCAAGGTGTCTAGAAAATATATGAGAAAAGACAACATTAATTAGCGTATTCAACAACCCAACCTCTTCTTAGTCATTTTTCCTTGAGAATTAATTTGGCATAACTTAACATATATGCAAAGAATTATGATTGAATAGCCTAATAGAGAAAAAGAAGACAATTTCTCATCAATGATTCATAAATAAATAAAAATTCAGTTCAAATTTATAATCTAACTTACTCGATTCTGCGATTCTTATGTTATATGTTATAGCTAAACATCAATTTTCGGTAAAAACTGAATAGTATCTGAAAGACCCTTACCAAGAATAATTCATAAATATGTAAACAAACACTTCCGATGTTAAAAGGAAATGTAGCTCCTATATCAACAATAGATAGCCAGCAAATAAAATTTTTAGGTAAATATTAATAATCCAATTGTTCAAATAATTTATTTTCAATAATTCGATTGCCATCAGGTAAACACATACAAACTCACGATTGAAACCCACTAAAAACAATAGCTTTAGAAACTAAAACTTCGAAATATATCAAACTGGAAATATACAATCCCTTCACATAGATCAATTCCAATGCTTATTCAGAAAGATTCAGTATTTTGGTCGCTACCCAGAAACCATTACACGAATTTACCCTCAAAGGATCATAAAGACATAATTTTTCAATCAAATTTTGAAAAGCGTGATAAGTTATTAGCTTACTTACCTCTGATGTAGCGCAAATCAAAGGCCTTAATCGTGGTTGAAGGGTAACTAAAGCTTGAAATCGTAAAGGTGTTGAATGAACCCAGTTCGCCATAGGAAGAGCAGTAACCAAAGAAACACAAAAAGTGAATAAATAGACTGAGAATCAAACATAGAATCGAATCAGAAGCCATCGTTTTCTGATTCTTAGAGCAGAGCAAATACGAAACAGAAAGAGGGGATTAAAGAATAAACTAATTTTCTATTAAGGTGTTTTATTAAGGCACGGAAAAAAAAAGTTGATTTTATAGTAAGAGATTGTTAGAGCATTAGCCGTCACCGTCAGGATTCAGGAATGCCATTAGCTGACTTGTGCTCTTCAAGCTTGGGTACCGGATTAAAGTTGAAGGACGTGAAGAGTTATCCCACATAAAAAGAGCGTCATTCGCCCAAAGGGTTTTTCTGAAGTCAATCTAAGTCTTTAAATCTGGAAAGAAGAAAAAAAATTATAAGGGTTAATTACTTATTTTATCCCTAACGTTTTATGTTTGTTATATTTATGTCCTTAACATTTTAAAAGTTACATTTATACCCTTATCGTTACTTAAAATGCAGCAAATGGAGTCAGCTAACAGAACTCTGAACATTTTCATCCACATAACAAATTTTAAAGGGTAAGACGGTAAAAAAACAAAAAGCAAAAAAAAAAAAAAAAGTTCATATTTTTTGACGCCATAATTGATTTTCAATTGATTAATAATATATCTAATGAAAAAAAAAAAAAAACAGAGCAAATCAAAATCGAAGAAAAGAGTTTTCTTTGTTAACTAATGACGTCTCTTCCTATCACTACATGATTAAGATCCCCTTAAATGGCATCTCTGATTAAAATACTTGCAATAAATTATTAAGTTCCAAATCGAACCTAATAACATTCGATCATAATAATTAAAAAAATTCAAAATCATTAAACTAAGGTAACAATTCAAGTTACGACACATAACATAAATTCAACACGATACAAGCATGTGACAAAATGGCCAATAATTTTTCTGCTTATAACAACAGAATATATTAAAATAAAAATAAAAAATTACATTTTATAAGCACAATTTTTAGTCAAATGGCCTTTTTAAAGTGCATTCTAAAAATCCATTTAAGCTTCTAAAATCTCAAGTGCAACTTCATTCTTTAATTAGTTGGCTCTCAATTCCTGATGCAATACCAGTAGCAGAGGACATTTCTTGATTAATATTTACTTGACCTCGTTTGACCTTCATAAAAATAATGTAAATGAATGTGATAGAACTTTATTTTTTTTAAACAATGATTATTGAACAAATAACACAAAATGAAATTAAAGTACTAACGAAGTAGTTTTTGACGTTTGCTTCTGACCACAGCTTCATTAATATTGTTTGCTAATGATTGTGGTCTCTTATGTATGGCAAGAGACAACAGCTTGTTTATTGGTCTTGCAGTTTTTTAAAGAAAAAAAAAAAAGTTAAACTACAATATAAAAACACAAGTTATAACATATATGCTAATTTTAATGAAAATAGAATTTTAAGTTGGCAACCTGAGTGGAACTTGTTTGCTGTTGATTTTGAGAAGTAGTAGTAGTAGCACTGTTATGTTGTTGGCCAACCTACAATTTCCAACATATTTGGTTAAACATTAATTTAGTCCAAATTATAAAAGAAAATTAATATCTTTCAGTTACCTGGATATTGTTGGGTACATTAGAAGGTGCCTCACTGTTGTTTTTACATGATTTTTTATTATGTCCTAAGATACCACATTTTCTGCACTTTCCATGAGGTTTGAAACGAGATCTTGTCCAATGTTCAGCTGGCACTTCTTTAACCCAATCATATGCATCAACATCCATATATCTCAATTCATTCTTTTCTTTCTCAAAGGAAGCCACTATAGTAGCCCTAGCACAAGACCAAAACTTGTCTTTTATAACCAACCCACTAAATTTTTTTTTAAAATTTGCATACATATGCCTAACGCAATATCTATGCTCAGCATTAGGTAAAAGTTTCTCAATAACAGTTGTCAGACCCTTTTGCCTATCTGTCATTATTATCCACCCATGACTATCTTTTATTTCTAAATCTTCAATCAATAGCTTTATAAACCATTCCCAAGTATTTGTATTCTCTATCTCCACAATGGCATACACAATTGGGTACAAGGCATTGTTGCCATCTATACCAATTGCTGTCAATATTTGCCCTTTTGTATTTTCCTTTAATGTGACATCCGTTTAGGCCTATCAACGGCCTGCATCCCTAAAGAAAACCTCTTTTCAATGCATCCCAACAAATGTAAAACCTTAGAAACCTAGAAGTATCATTAGGACCAGGTTCACACATTATCTTCACATTTGTGCCTGGATTTGTTCTCCTTATCTCTTGAGCATAATCCCACAATTTAGCATATTGTTTATCATGAATTCCGTCAATAATTTCCATGGCTTTTTTTTGGGCTCTATATACTTGATGTTTTTTTAACTGTAGATCAAATCGTCTACGTGCATTGTCCGTGACAGTATTCAAGAATGTTGTCGGATTGTTTCTAAAATTTGATAAGAAATGTTTTGCTATCCAATCTGAGTTTGCTAGCTTGTTCTTGCGTATATTAGGACAATCATGGGTATCAAAGTAAGTCTTGATTCTAAAGGTACCATACTTGTCAACCTTTGTTCCAAATATCTCCCACTTACAATTTGGACCTGATTTACACTTAGCTCGAAATCTACCATTATCAATCTTTTTAAAACATAGCAACTTCATATGTAGAATTCCATGCATCCTACATGCCTCTTTTAATAAATTCCTACTACTGAACTCCATTCCTACTTCAAATGTGGGATTTTTCATGTGAATTTGAGGATTAAAAGTAGGATGTTTCTTATATGATATTCTCTCGTCATCTGTTGAGCTATCAACTCCACTATCAAGAACATCTGAATCAATTTCGTCTGATTGAAAAATATCACACATATCTTCTTCACTATTAGAATTAGCATAATCTGCATGAGGATCCACATGATTGTCAAACAATAAGTCATCCTCACCATCTTGTTCATATTCACTGTCCAACAATAAGTAATCTACATCATCACCTTCAACTTCACCCAAATCAATTTCTCCATCATTGCTATATGTTGTTGGTCTTTTTCTTGTATTGTAGCACCTTTGTTGGTTATCACTGCAAGGTGATATCAAATGAGTTGACTCTAAAGTAGGAGAAATGCCTTCTTTTGGTGCATGAACAACATAATCTATAATATTGTTTGAACCTTCGGGACCACTTATATTTATTAGACAACTTGTAACTTCATAAAAAGCAATAAGCTGCCCTTCATTGTTAACTTGAAATCCTATTGGACCATTTTGATTTGTGGGACAATTTGTAGTTTTATAAAACTCATTTCCATGCCCTTTATTGTCGTCTTGTGCATTGCTTTCCTCATCCAAATTTAAAATATCTAGTACCAGACCTTGCTCTACATCCACTTGTTCTTGAATATTTTGTAAGATTTCCACAGACAATTTCTCAAGCTCATTTGCTAATTGCAAAGCATAAATATTTATCTCCCTAAATAAGCCCAATAACTCACTCATCTCATATACATCTTGATCTCTCTTAACTGACTTTACTTCAATTACTTCTTCAGGTACACAGTAATACCACTCAATAATCCCTTGCAGTTTCAAGTCTTTCTCTAATGCTCTTATCCTCAACATACCCAAACAATCAGGATCACAATAATCCAAAAATGCCACTTTTTCATTTATGTAAGTCCTTTTTCCATTTATATACTCAAACTTACCATCATAATTTATTTTGCATGTATACATATGGGGACATTCATTTGCAATTCATAAAATGTTTGAATAATAATTGCAACATATTTATAGCAGTATATAAGAATAAAATAAACAGTGCTTAAGAAGCATAAATTAAAAGACATGAGTCATGCATGTGTATTTGCTCACATGAGACATGTATACCTAACATGTCCTACTTAAAAAAAAAAAAATACTTATATATGTGTATTTGATATTTTGAAAAATATTAATAATACACAAATTTGTACCTATTTTTACACTCAAACTTACTAAATCCTTTAGTATTAGAATTATTTTAAAATAATGAAATAATGTATTTTTTTAAATAATACTAATACGTGATACAATATAAAAAATACAAGTACAAATTTAAGTAAACTTATTATTCTTATTTGTGTCTTATGCTATGGTCCCCATAAAATTTTTTTTTTCTTTTGGTCAGACCCCATATACAATACTGAAGCCATACATATGAGCAAATAAAAGGAATTCATATTACAATGCAGAGAATACTCATGTGCACCCCACTAATGAGTCGAAGACATATTTAAAACACCTTTATTCGCCACATGTTCTTGTTTTTTGCTACAGAGAGAAGAAACTATTAAAAACGATAAATGCAAATAATTTTCGCCATATACTGAAGCCATACATATGAGCAAATAAAAGGAATTCATATTACAATGCAGAGAATACTCATGTGCACCCCACTAATGAGTCGAAGACATATTTAAAACACCTTTATTCGCCACATGTTCATGTTTTTTGCTACAGAGAGAAGAAACTATTAAAAACGATAAATGCAAATAATTTTCGCCATAGCAATCTTTCAACAAAGAAAATACAAGATTTAGACATAATCTTAAAAGTAAAATCAACAAATTTATACATACCATAATTTGGAGGCTCTCCTTTCCATCGCAGAATTCCTTCGTCCATTCTCTAAGCCACAACTTCAATCAACTTGAAATCGTTAGGATTTGTAAATTTTGTTAAATGAAATTTATAATTAGAGAGATTAAACTTATTGAATAAGATTTGTAGAAAAATACCATCTTACCCTTAAAAGATTGTAATGTTGATGGAAAAGTTAACAGTTCTGTTAGTTAATATTTAAAAATTTCAATTTGCTGCATTTTAAGTAGCGTTAAGGATATAAATATAACTTTAAAACGTTAGGGACATAAATGTTACAAACATAAAATGTTAGAGACAAAATAATTAGTTAACCCAAATTATAATCATAAAAGTAACATCGTAACTTATTTATTTTTATTATTTAAAAAAAAAACCTATTATTTCATATTAAATACTAAAAGTGTACATAGATTAATTTAGATTTAAAGTAAAACTAAAATTAATTCAATATAAGTTATTATTAAAAAATGAGAATTAAATTAAATCAATAAATATAAAATTAATCTAATTGAAATTAATTTTATTAGATTGGTTCAAGAAAAATTCCTTTTTTTAAATATTATTTATTAATTTTTTTAATTCTGGTATTAGTAAAATAATTAAATAAAAATATTATTTAAATTAAAAGCATTGTATTTAAACAAGCAATTTCATTCTAATACAGCTTATAAAATGCTAATAAATTTTAACTATTTCATTACAAAGAAAGTAGAAGCAATAAAATTATTAAATATAAAATATCATATATCATTAACAAATAAAAATAAACAAATGAAGAAGTTGATATTAGTTTAAGTACAATTACTAACTCTACCTAACCTAAGTGCCTTGAAAAAAGTCACTAACTTTAATAAAAATTTAACAACTGAAAAGGAAATATTATTTTCATAGTAATTAGTGAATGTTTTGATATGAGATATAAGAAAAGTTTAGTAAATATATTAAAATTTTCAAAAATAATAATATAAATATATTAATAAAGTATCGAATGAATTAAGTTGGTTCGAGTTTTGGAAGGTTTTAGAAAATAAAAATTAAATCAATTTAATATTAATTAATTTTTTAAAATTATGAAACAATTCAAATTAATACAATCTCAAATTTAAATATTTTAGGTTGAGTTGCTTACAAATTTTTTTGTAACATTCCTAAGAAACGTAGTTAATTGAATGCCTAATGCTAAACTATTCAAAATTTATTGAATAAATTATAATTAATATTATTGAATTTTAATTTTAATATTATTTTATATAATTAAAAAAAAAAACAATTGGTATAATTATTCTCAAACATCAGACAAATTTATCGTTTTTCAAAAAAGAAAAGTCAAATTTATTGAAATATAAATTGCCAAAATCTTCAACGATTTATTCCAAAGCTGAAAATTATAATAATGTTTTTTTATAACACTTAACGTTATTTTATGGCCTCTACTAAACTTTCTATCTCGTCTAAAATATGATAAAAGTTAATAATGTATTTGTTTTTATTGTGAAGCTAAACGTAAAGTTTTCCTTTTGCGTATTTTTTTAATCTCTAATAAAAATTAATTAAAATAAGAACGATCACGAACTACAATATAAATAAATAAAATGTTAAATTTATTTAGTTTATTTATATTTATTAAATAATTATAAAAAATTAAAATAAAATTATTAGTTGAATTAAATGTCATTTTTAAAGTAATAATGAAAAATATAAAATAAAACAAAATATTTTAATGAATGATATTGTTGAAAATTGTGATGAATTTGAACAAAAAAAAAAAAAATGCTAAAGTTTCCTTTCTCCAAAAAACTTGTCCCATATTGATTTTAAACATCTCTAAGGAGGTATTAATAAAGGAAAAAAATTACTAGTGGGATTGGGCCCCAAGGGACATCCTACTTTTGTGGAATGGGAAGAGGACCTAAGTAATTGTGCGTCCACCACACATGCCCGCGCCTGGCCGGCTGTGCCGTGCACGAGTGAGTGAGGTGACACTTTATTTTTTGATGAAAATTTATTTATTAAATTAATTTTTCAACAGTTCCGTTCTTATCCGTTACCCACATTATTGACCGTTATTGTTTTACCGTTTCGTTCTGTTTAAGATTGAATCTTACTGAACTGTTTGCTTCAAACGTTACACGTTCTTATCCGTTCCTTTTTGACCGTTTCTCTGTGAGCGCACGTTCTTTATAACCGTTACGTGTAAAAGTTCTAATCCGCATTCCATTTTCTGTGACAACCCTCAACTATAAATAGATGGCATAGTTTTCAGTTCTAAATCATCTCAAACCATCACCTCTCAACATTCAACCCTCTATCTTTTTTTCTCTCTTCTCCACTCTAACTATTGAACATTACAAAAAAATTCAAAAAAAAGCCAAATAGAAACCTCAGAAATATTCATATAAAATTAATATTACTTTTTTGGTTCCTCGAGCAAGCAAACATATTTTATAAGATGTAGCATTATGGAGTTCATCAGTGCAGTGTAGTTTCGAAACAGAATTTTGCTGAGCTGTTTTATTCTTAGGACGACGAGGCTGTGTTTGCTTGTACAATTTTTGGCAGAAGCCGCGAAACGTCTTAAAGAGAGCAATCTAAGTCCGCGACTCAACCCAAACAGTGTGATTTCAGTAATCTCGTTCTTATCTTTATTTTATATCTGCAATAACATATATTTTTGTAATTACATCTTGTGAATTTAGAAAAAGGGAATCAATACCAAAAAGATAATAGAAAAATAATTAATAAGAATAACTCCTAAATTTATTGGATCCTTATGCCCTTTCCATTATTTTTAAAAAATAAATAACAAAATAAAAATGATTATTTTTCTTTCACTCTCTTTTCTCATTAATAAACATACCCTAAAAGAAAAATTAAGCCCAAGGCTTAAACATAAAACATCTAGTAACTTTTAAGATTGTACATAAAGGGAATGTCCATATACCTCTCTCCTTTTCTCTTCAAATTTTAAAATCTTCTCCCCTATAGGCTTTCAGTTTTTTCTTGAATCTCTAGCCGGTGACAGGATTTGATTGGTGGCTATTGTGCTTCCTAGTCCTCCCTGCAGTCTAGTTGTCTCTTACTGTACTACTTGGTGGTCTAGTTTACGCAATTTTTTGGTGTACTTTTTGACATCTGTACATGGTGGTTTGTTGGTACGCGGGTATGTTTCTGGTTACTATAGGTGTCTCCGTCCTAACTGTTGTCGTCGTATATGGTGGTTTGGTTTATGCAGGTCTAGTTTCTAGTTTGGTGGCCTGGTTGTTGGTTTTCTAGTTGTTATCAGAGTTGTCATTTTGGTTGTTGTTGGAGTTGTCATTCTGGGTTTTTTCGTTGTACATGGTGGTTTGTTGGCGTACATTCTAGTTGCTACGCTACCGTTGTCGTTAATGTTAATTCGGGATTTACTTCGGTGATGTGTCTTCCAAGTTTTATAGTGCAACTATGTGCAGTTGTTTATGCTCCATTGTGCGTTTGTTTGTTTGTTTGTGCATTTTCATTTTTACTCGGTAATAAATACCTAAAAGTTTTTTGGTTGGTTTGAAAACTTTTGTAAGAGATGATTATTACTTCTATCAATAGCCTTAAAAGAATTTAACTAAAAATTTAAGGTTTCTAATTTCATTTGAAATCTTTTCTAATTTTTTTGTCCGAGACTATTTACGTCATTTGTACGTTTGTTTTAGTGCTTTTTAATACCCTATGTTTTATTTTATTTGTTAACATTTGGTTGATTTGTTATATGTTTTTAATCTTTAAAAATATAATTTTTTTATATTTTATACTTTTATTTTATTTTATAACGAAGTATAATTTGATTTTTGGTTAGAAAAAAAAAATATTTACTTTTAAAAATAAAACTTACATAATCACACATACATTAGTAGATTTTTTTTATTTATTGAACCCTCCCTTAGTTCGTGCTTGAGATATTTCTTTTTATTAAAAAGAAAAAAAAAATCTGAAATATATTTTAAAAGCTTAAAGTCATAATTTAGGGAGGAAAAAAAATCGTCAAATCATCTCCTGATCTCATAAAAAAAAAAAAGTTTTAAATAAGAGGTTAAAAAGTAAAACATAACATATGAGTAAATGTTATGTAATATGCTGTATACTTAAATTAAAAAGTTTAATAAATGAGTTATATATAAAAGAAAATTTACATTATTTTATTTTTCTAACAATTTATTTCTTTTGAATTATCTTGAAATTATGATCGTATTAAAAGAGAGAGAGAGAGAATGAAGGATGGAAGATTATCCTATCAATTTGACAAATATTTATCTCTTTTCATTTTCTTATCAACGCTGCACAAGTCATTTAGATCAGTCCTCCTATAAGGTTGTTAGCCAAAAAAAAAAAAAAAGTCCTCCCAACCAGGTAAAACTAGTGTCAATTAGCCTACAAATTTTGTGGGTTTTTTTTCCCTATAAAATGAGTGAATATGAACTTTCATCCATGTCATTTGTTCCCAAAAGTCACCAAGTTATTCTTCTGGCTTTCACCTTTCACCTCATCACTCAATGCATTAACAAAATGCTGGTTTTGTTTTCAATATATAAAAATATAATGAGATTGAATATTGTCAACTTCCAAAGAAATAGGTTTAGTTAACATTTTTAAAAATGATTAGGTAATGGTTAAGTAATTCTTTACTAATTATATTGTAATTTTACAAAAAAAAAAAAAAAATTAAATATTTTTATGGTAAAAAAATATTAATAAAAAATTGAAGGCTTTTAGATTTATCCTAAACCAGCAGAATGATACTGAGGATCGCCCAAATCCATTGGGCACATCTGTACGGCATCAAAATCTCCGTCGTATCATTGTTCAAAAGTCAAAGCATCCTTTTTGTTTTTTTTTCACTTTAATAAATAATTCTCTTCCTTCCAAGAAAACAAACGGTTTATTAAGGAAAAAACAAAAAAGTGAACTTTTCGGCAGAAGGAAGGCATCGACAGACTAGTCCAATTTTCATATTGTTATTGATACATGATAAATATGTAAATAAATAAATAAATAAAAAGGTAAAAAATGGATCCTTTTATACATATATTTATTAATAATTAATGATATATAAAATAATACAAAAATAATAATAAATAAGACAGATTATCTCGTAATATGACATATAATACTCATATTTCTTTGTCCTATGTCAACCCTTGTTATTCTTATTGATGAACCCAAAAACACTAAAAATAGACAGCGAGAGATGAGTCTGGGAGACTTGAGAATAAGGATAGATGCCATACGCAAGAAATATGATAGGTACGATGTAGACAAGCATAGAGACTCTATTAACTTCCCTCTCGACGATTCTTTTGCCCCCCAATATGCCGTCTTTGAAGCCGACTTCGATACTGCTCTCCCGCGTTTTTCTCTTATTAATTTCCTGGACCTTTTTATTTCTTTATTATTATTTTAATGTTATTGGCTCTTTGTTTAATTTTGATTCTTTTTCTCATTTTTTCATAACCTTAAGAAATTGGAAGCTTCTGCAATGGCAAAGAACAGAGCTACTTCTGTTGCTATGAATGCAGAGATTCGAAGAACTAAGGCTCGTTTAATTGAGGAGCTCCCCAAATTATAACGACTTGCTCTTACAAAGGTTTGATCATATCTCTGTAAATTTATGTATTTACTTTACTGCTCCTTAATATCTGTACATTATACTTCTGGTTCCCAACCAAAAAAACAGAGAGAGAGAGAGAGTACTTTTTTGACATTATCTTAAAGGTATAATAAATCTTTTGTGTTTCAAAAGAAAGAAGTTTAGTACTGAATTATTTTGTACTACGAATGTAACAATTTTCTAAATTAAGAACTTTTAATTTATGTAGGTCAAAGGGATATCAAAAGAAGTGCTTAAGGCTAGAAATGATCTGGTATCAGCAATGAGAAAGAGTATTGAAGGTTTAGCAGATGGAACTGCAAATGGAGCAGCAAATACTGGTGGTTGGGCAGCTAGCTTCAACCTCACATATTGGAATAAAGTTCAACTCAACCCTTATTTGTGCATGGTGTTGTACATAATTAAATCAGATGGTAACTTAGGGAGAGATTATTTTCAGCAAACTGAAGAGTTGGATCGGTTCAGACAGGACTATGAAATGGGTAGAAGGAAATAGGCAAGTGTGCAGGAAGGCTCTCTTAAATATCACAATACTTGCATGTATAAATATGCTTGAGTTGTTAAGTGAATTTGATCATAAGATTCGTTTGTTGTGGTATATAAATAAATCAAATGTGTTATCTGTTGAGGAGTCTCACCCTTCCGCTGTGACTGGGCACACCTTTAACCCATAAGCTGGCTTTTGGGTTATAATCTGGGTTGTCCGGTGGTTCATCATGGTATCAGAGCAGGTACCTGGGTTCACCGGTGTGCCCAACATGGCCGCCCTCACAATTAGTCGGTGTCCGCCGATGTGAGGGGGAGTGTTGAGGAGTCTTACATCGGCCAGGGACAATCCTTCCGCTATGCTTATATCACTGGGCACACCTTTAACTCATAAGCTGACTTTTGGGTTATAATCCGAGTGGCCCGATGGTTCATCATTATCAATTTTTTGCTTAATGCAGGATCAAGGATTGGAAACACTGAAAGATGTGGCTCATGACATGAATGAGGTTTGTTTCATCATCTTTTTTTTATTATTATTTGAAATAAAAATTCAGTATTGTGGAATATGAGATGTAATATATTTTGTTCAGAAAGTGGATAAGCAAATTCCTCTTATGGATGAAATGGATGATATGGTAGCTATGTGTCACGTCTCGCCCATCTTGTTTCGAAAATCCAAAGAAATGGTGCCTACAAGATCTAGACTTTTTTACAAGTCCTTGAGCTATGGAAAGTTATAGATGGCTCGAAATGTGCTAGAATATGGCGAAAATCTCTAGAGCATTATAGAAGACTCTGGAAGATTCTAGAACATGCTGGAAGCTACATGAAGAATGTAGAAGGTCCTGGAACATTCTAGAACCTAGATAAAGAAACTAGACAATCCTAGAGTATTCTAGAGTTGGCTAGAAGGTTCTAAAACTTTGTGGAATATTGAAGACCAACCTAGAACAATGTACATACTCTTGTATATTCTAGAAAAGGTAGGATCTAGAAAAGAGTAATAGAAACTAAGGCTTGATGTCACCTTTATAAATAGGCATCTTGGCTTCATTTGTACACAATCTTGGGAAGTTGTAAGAAAACCTCTCTAAGAATAATACAAAGATTTCTTTCCCAAACTCTAAGTGCTCTTTCTTTGTTCTTGTGCTCTAAGCACTCTAAGTCCTTAAATCTCTCTTTAGAGAGTTCGGATTAGTTCGGAAGGCTTACTTAGTGCGACGGACTGTGCTAAGTGCCGCACGATTGTTAGCAAAAGTCTAGGGTCGTGACATATGTCCTTCTTGTTTCACCGATTACTCTTAATTAAAGACTTGGTTTGTACTACATTGATTATTCCAGATCAATCGAAAGGGCAAATGCTGACCTTCAAAATATATACAAATGTAAGACTCAAGGAAACCATAAGTACTCGGGTATGTATATACATACATATATGTATGTATGTATTCTTTTGTATCGTGTAATTTTGTTGTTACTAGAGCTCGAACCTATAGTCTGTTTACTAAGAGTACATATCATTAAGCCAACGACATTTGGTTCTATACTGTGTAATGAGAACTTAATAATTCGAGCGTTAGATTGTCCTCTTATGTGTACGTAGTTTTGGGAATTGCTGCCCTGCCTATTTATACAAGTGAGTTTCTTAGTTTACTGCATTAATAATTAAGAAATATATCTAAAGTCTTCAGCTTGTTCAGATTGCTATTATCATATCTTTATTAAAAACATACAAAGTCAATAGTGTGTATCTTGAAATGTTGTATTAGATTATTATAATATAACCAGTTTACTTTTATTTTCTTTTTATCAAATTTGTTTGCATTGATATATATAGGATAAGAATGATCAGCATACAGTAATTAGTAGAAACATGCAGTCTACTAATGACCAAGTTGTTCGTGATTTTCTAGTCCAACCATAAATATGTTTGAAAACAAAAGCAAAAGCCTTAATACATGTTTTGATTTATGTTCTTCCTCTTCGATCGTGCAGTGTGTCGAAGTGAAACTGGCGTTCAGGCGATTACTTATGCTGCTTCTTTTACTCCACTAATACTCCCCCCTTCTCCTAAATATTTGAGCTTCCTTCTGTCTCATTGGCTGATAAGGATTTCAATTCAGGGGTGACATATATCAACAATATATGTCCTTTTTTTTTTTTTTTTTTTTATATATGTTATTAAAAAAAAGTTATATATGTTTTCTTTTAGTACAAATATGTTCGATCTATTTAATTTTTAATTTATTTTTGAGTAATATAAATTTAAAAAGAAAAATTTATAAAATATACATATTTATTTTAAGCATATAATTTAGGGAGCAAAGTCATCGAAGTCCATTAGATTATGTCATTTATATCATTTGGTTCTTTAGATTATAAATAGTATCATTTAATCAAGAAAAATTAGCCAATTAAAGACAAAATACATAATTTTAATAATTTTTTAAATTAATATTTTAATATAAAAAATATTAAAATAATATAATTTGTTCGTAATTAACCTCTTAAAAAATAATATTTTAATTAAAAAATTATTAAAATTATGTATATTTTTTCGTAATTTATTCACGATTCACTTGGCTCATTTAGATCTGTAGGTGCATTGTCTCACTCTTTTTATGGACTTAAATATATGTACAAATTTTCATACAATTAGCCACGATGCTCGAAAATACAGTTTCTTTTTATACTCCAAGTAGATATCATGTCTAAAAAATAGTTTTTTTTTTTTTTTTTACTATTTTTTTTTTTTAAGTAATGATATTATTATAATTATTTTTGTTATTGTTATAATAAAAATTTATGAATTATATATAATATATTTTTACAATTAGTTATATTAGAGTGTCATTATTATTAGATATAATTGTCATTAATGAATTACTTTTACTACATTAATAATTTAGATTGTATGTTGTCATCACCTAATATTTATTAAAAATCAGATATGATCTCATCTACTTGATTTTTTTACATATTGTGATAAAAATGCCCTTAATTTCATTAATCAATTGTAATGAATTTTGATTAAACACATGTCTAATTAGATTACTCAGAATTGAATAGCTATCCAACTAACTACCTAGATTTTGACTGATCGGTAAGCCCCACTCGCCGGAGTGTGTCCAACTAGACTACCCAGAATTGAACGGCTGTCCAACTGATCAAATTTTGATCGGTCAGCGACCCCACTTGCCAGGGCCAACTTGGACAGCTATTCAATTGATCAAATTTAACATACATCCAATTTAATACAACAGAGTTGGACGCGTGTCTTATTTTGGGACATATCTAGTTTGACATACATCCAAACAACATAGTTGGACGTGTGTCAAACTAAAAACCATTTAGCTTATTTGGATGTTAACTACAATCTTATTTCGACATATTTTCGAATTTACATCGATTTTGTTCATTGAATCCTCTAATTCATTTCTTTTTCATGTCAACCTTCTCCAAATCGTTCTTCATCTCCATAGTTTTTAGATGTTGTTGAATAATGTTTGAAAAATTAACAGATAAATCAAAGTACATATTAATATTGAATCTTTGTACTACATTAGTAGCTTCTCTCCAAGTACTCAAAACAGAAAACAAATCAACAAAGAAATGAAAAAAATATATATATAAATACAAAATAAACTATAAAAATTAAATAAAATGATATATGAATACAATTTTCAAGTATGGCTTCTTTAGGTGTTGGGGTCTTCGCAGTCTTCATACTTGAAAGGATTGAAGGGTCAAACTAACGAAATCTAAAAAACTAAGAGTCAAACTAAAAATTAAAAGTAGAATATGGTAAATAAACTTTACCTTTTTTTTACCTCTTTCTGGCAAACGAAACATATAAAATACTGTTTGAAAAAAGAAACAGAGCACAAAGTAGATAAAAACATAGTGCTGAAAATTAATCACACAAACAAAGATGCTATAATCAGTAGTCAGGCCAGTATCATGAATAAATCGTAGACTGAAAAACCATAAATTGACCTTCATCCTCTCTTCATTGCATCTTTGTTGTTGGTCACTTTCCTCATTTGTTATTGCTTGTCTTCATTGGTTATAAGAATATTAGATGAGAGAGTAAAGACAGAAGATGAATATGAAATATATGATGGCTGAATAAGAATACTGCATAGGCTTACAGTGACAAAGGAAGGGCTTACAAGTGACAAAGGAAGGGCTTACAAGTAATAATAAGAAGGCTTACGAAAATGTGTGCGTTAGTTTGTAAAGGCTGTTAGCTTCTGTTAGTTTGTTAAAATTGTAAAAACTAGAGCACAAACTGAGCTCTAAGTTGGTTATAAATACCAAACATATCTCATGTAAAATGGAAATCAATCAAAAAATACAATAAAGCCAAGAAAGCAATTCAGTAAAAGAAAACACTTGATTTCTATCTTTTTCGTCTTCTTCAATTTCAGTTCTTCTTCTTCTCTATTATTACTTAGTTTTTGCAACATTAAGTTTTCTTTACATGGTATCAGAGCATAGATCCTAAATAGAAAACATGGAAAACCAAAACAGAATGCCACAAGAAGAGATACAAGGTACTCGGCAAGACACAAGAAATCAACAACAGAAAGAAGTCGTTACATTTCATACTCAGATATCTTCAATTAAACTGGAAAAAGATAGCTACAGTGAGTGGAAAGTGCAAGCCATACGAATCCTGCGAAGCTATGAATTGGAGGGTTTTGTTCTTGGATCAATAATCTGTCCAGATAGAACATATCAAGAAGGTGTAGTGAGCGTAGGATACAGGTATTGGTTGAGACAAGATCAAATGATAGCATCATGGTTGATCAGCTCCATGTCTCGAGAATTTGTCAAGAAAGTTGGAAGTTGTGAAACCAGTTATCAAATTTGGGGAATTCTTGAAGGATTCTTTAATTTTCAGTCACGAGCAAAAGTCATGCAATACAAGGCTGAACTCAATTCCATAAAGAAAGGAGGAATGTCAATCAGTGAGTTCATACAAAAGATACAAACATTGGCAGCCCAATTATCATCAGCTGGATGTTACGTGAGTGATGAAGATCAAATCCTCAGTATATGTAATGGGCTAGATGGAGAATATGACTCAGTGGTCTCAAATGTTCAAGAATGTGGCTCATCAATTCAAGAAGTAACTCACAAACTTCTTGCACAAGAGGGAAGACTAGAGAGAAGAAATGCAAGTGCAGTACTGTTACCCTCTGCAAATCTTGCAAACGTACCAAATATAAATCGTATGCAGCAAGATTCAAGAACTGACATAACACCTATAATGAATGCATCAAATGTGAACTTTCCTGATAATTCTAATCTGATTTATAATGTTCAAGCCAATTAATCACAGTCAGTACCATCTAGAAATGTTCAAAGTTCTGCAAATAGTCCATTCTTCAATTCACTCACTCAGAACCAAGCATTTGATCCTTATAGAAACAGAAACAGAGGAAGAGGTTTCACTTCTGGAGGAAAGCCTCAATGCCAAATTTGTGGAAAAACTGGTCACTATCCTGGGCATTGCTGGTTCAGATTTAACCAAACTTTTGTTCCAATAACTGATCAAAACAGAGGTGGAGCTCCTATGAATCAAGTTAGCTATCAATCAATAAACACATTACCTTCTCAGTACAACCAACAACAACATGGTCAGCAACAATATCAATTTTCAAATCCTTCCCCACAGAGTTTCAGATACAATCCAAATGGAATTCTAGGTCCTTATATGACACCTAACTACTCTCAAACACAATGTCTTCCACAACAGCAACTCTATCAACCCAGTGCTCAATTTGTTCAAGCCTTACAACCTACTCAAACTTACCAACAGAACTTCAATTCAAACTCTGCAAACTTAAATCACTCTCAAACAATGACAACTCCAACCCTTGCAAGTACAACTCAACCACAAAGTTGTGCAATGTATACAGCCACTACCTCTCCTCAAGCTACATCAGATCCCACTTGGTTCACTGATTTAGGAGCATCACACCATATGACTGCTGATCCAGCTAATCTTGCTGTGAAAACACAGTTTGAAGGTAATCAACAGCTCATGGTTGGCAATGGTGAAAACTTGCCGATTACTCACCTTGGTATGAATCTTTTCTCATCTAATAAGGTCAAGGAAAGAACTTTCTATCTTCATAATATATTACACGTGCCTAACATTGCAAAGAATTTATTAAGTGTGTCCCAATTCACTAGAGACAATTCAGTGTTTCTTGAATTTCATCCTGAATATTGTGCTGTGAAGGATAAGCTTTCTGGACAAACACTAATGCACGGGAAGGTGGAGCATGGTCTTTACTCCTTTAACATAAAGTTTGATAAACATTGTAAAATAGCAAGTAAGTGTAACGGCAAGGCTTTGATATCTCATGTAAGTGAACCTCACTCTCGTTCTGAATTTTCTTTATGGCACAAGAGATTAGGCCATGCAAACATTAAAGTTGTAAATGCTGTGCTCAACTCTTGTAATAAGCCAGATGTTAAGGAAACACATGATGTATGCACTGCTTGTAATCTAGGCAAAAGTCATCGTCTACCTTTTAAAAGGGCAATAAATAAGAGTAACAGTTTGCTGGAAGTTATTCATAGTGATGTATGGGGTCCTGCCCCTTTACTGTCGTCTAATGGTTTTACTTGGTATATTATCTTTATGGATGAATACTCACGGCATTGTTGGATATATTTTCTTAAAGAAAAATCTGGAGTGAAACAAGCATTCATTTTATTTAAGAAACAAGTAGAATTGCATACAGGAAAGCGGATTAAAATGCTTCAATCAGATGGTGGAGGGGAGTTTGATGCTCTGAATGATTTCTTAGCCAATGAAGGAATTCAAAGACTTATATCTTGCCCGTATACTCCTCAGCAAAATGGAATGGTTGAGAGAAAGCATAGGCAGGTGACTGAAATTGGGCTGTCCATTTTAGCTCATAGTTCTATGCCTTTAAAATTCTGGGATGAAGCTTTCTACACTGCAGTATATATCATGAACAGGCTGCCTTCCTCAAGCCTATCCTTTCAAAGTCCTTTTCAAATAATATATGAAACTATACCTGACTTTGAGATGCTGAAAACCTTTGGTTGTAGGTGTTACCCGTATATGAGACCATATAATAGTCATAAGTTTGATTTTAAGTCTCAACCTTGTACATTTGTTGGCTATAGCAGTCTTCACAAGGGCTATAAGTGCTTAACTAGCTTTGGAAAGATCATTGTTTCAAGACATGTTGTGTTTGATGAAAATTATTTTCCTTTCTCCATAACTAGTTCAAAGTCAGATTCAGAAAAGGCATTAGTCATTACTACAGTTTTACCTGTCATTACAACTAATCATCAGCATACACAACTGGTTGGCACTAAATACAATCCTAATGGTAACTCTGAAACTATTTCTACCTCGTCTACTTCTGAGCAAGAAAGGTCACTCAATTATCAAAATGAGATCAATAATTCTCCTATCATACCATGCAGTAATGGTGCAATTCCCTCAAGTGAGAATGAAACAGCTTCACATATAAACAAGTGTCATGCTTCTCAACCATCAACTACTAATACTCATACAATGCTTACAAGATCCAAAGCTGGTATAAGAAAGCCCAAAGTATATATTGCAGCTAATATCTTCAGTGTTCCCAAAACTGTCAAAGAAGCTCTAAAAGATAAAAGCTGGTTCAGTGCAATGAAGGATGAATTTGATGCTTTCATGCGGAACAACATATGGACACTTGTACCTCCACCTTCAGGAAGAAAAATTATTGAAAATAAGTGGTTGTTTCGTGTCAAAGAACTGGCAAATGGAGAATTAGACAAGCTCAAAGCCAGGGTAGTTGCCAAAGGTTATTTGCAAGTGGCTGGATTTGATTGTGTGGAAACTTTCAGCCCGGTAGTCAAATTTGGAACTGTGAGAATTATCCTCACCATTGCTTTACATTTCAAATGGACACTGCGTCAAAGTAGATGTAAACAATGCCTTTCTAAATGGAACAATCACTGAGGAGGTCTTCATGAAACAAGTTCCTGGTTTTGTCGATCAGCAATACCCTGGCCATGTTTGTAAACTACAAAAGTCACTATACGGCTTGAAGCAAGCGCCCAGAGCCTGGTTTGACAAGCTCAGTGCAACATTAGTTCAATTTGGTTTTCAGAAAAGCAAAGCTGACGACTCTCTGTTTTACATGATCAAAAATGGACACAGATTATATGTCTTGGTGTATGTAGATGATATCATAGTGACAGGCTCCAGTTGCAGTGAGATTGAAAAATTCATAGCCAAGTTAGATACTGCATTTTCACTAAAAGATATGGGTGACTTGAATTTCTTTCTAGGGATTGAAGTGTCTTCACTCAAGAATGGATCTTTGTTCTTAAAGCAGTCCAAGTATGTTAAAAATCTACTCATCAAAGCTAACCTTAGTGATGCCAAACCTGTTATATCACCTATGGTATCGACTGTTCAATTATCTACTCAGCTTGGAGAAGAATTCAACAATCCAGCTTTGTATAGAAGTACAATAGGAGCACTTCAATATGTTACATTAACCAGACCAGATATAAGTTTTGCTGTAAACAAGGTCAGTCAATTCATGGCTACCCCTCGTGATTCTCACTGGATTGCCACTAAAAGGATATTGAAGTATCTGGCAGGAACTTTGGATCATGGAATTGAGTATAAACAGTCTACTTCTTTAGACATTAATGGTTTTTCAGATGCTGACTGGGCTGCTTGTTTGGATACCAGAAGATCCACGTCTGGCATTTGCATTTTCTTGGGAGCTAATCCAGTTGTCTGGTCTGCACGTAAACAACCAACGGTTGCACGGTCAAGTGCAGAAGCAGAATATAGAAGCCTTGCATCAGCTGCTACTGAGGTAACCTGGATTCAATCTATTCTATCTGAACTTCAAATTCCTTGTAAGAAAATGCCAGTGCTATGGTGTGACAATACAAGTGCTATTGCATTATCTTACAACCCTATGCTACATTCAAGAACCAAGCATATTGAGCTTGATTATCACTACATCAGAGAGAAGGTTATTATGAAGCAGCTAACCGTGCAGTTTGTACCAACATTTGATCAAAAGGCAGATATTCTCACCAAGGCGTTACCCACTACACAATTTGTGATTCTGAGAGACAAACTTGGTGTCACTTGTGTGCCGCCAAGTTTGAGGGGGGATGTAAAGATAGAAGATGAATATGAAATATATGATGGCTGAATAAGAATACTGCATAGGCTTACAGTGACAAAGGAAGGGCTTACAAGTGACAAAGGAAGGGCTTACAAGTAATAATAAGAAGGCTTACGAAAATGTGTGCGTTAGTTTGTAAAGGCTGTTAGCTTTTGTTAGTTTGTTAAAATTGTAAAAACTAGAGCACAAACTGAGCTCTAAGTTGGTTATAAATACCAAACATATCTCATGTAAAATGGAAATCAATCAAAAAATACAATAAAGCCAAGAAAGCAATTCAGTAAAAGAAAACACTTGATTTCTATCTTCTTCGTCTTCTTCAATTTCAGTTCTTCTTCTTCTCTATTATTACTTAGTTTCTGCAACATTAAGCTTTCTTTGCAGAGAGGAATATGGGATCAAAAGGGGAATATAGAGAGATCTAGTAGGGATAATCTATTATATTGTATGAATTGGTTGCCGGTCACAATTGTTGTCTTTCTGGCATCATCGGTATCGGTATCTATGTCGATGCTCTTCTATCTCTAATTTGCAAGTCTTCTACAATAGAAATGTTGAGATTGTAATTTAAGAGGGATAGAAACAGAGAAGAAAATGTTCTAGAAATCATCATGGCAAAAAATTATAAACTGTATTGTGAAAGGAAACAGAATAAGGCGTAGAAGGCAACATAATGCTAAAGAAAACCTAATACAATAAGAAGGGAGGGGTACATTTGAAAATTTTAATAAAAAATGTAAAATTTTGATTTCGAAAAATTATATAAAATTAAATATATAGATTTTTATAATGATTCTAAAGCCAAAAGTTTTCTTATTTTGTCCAGCTATAACGTTTCAATATTTTACATACAAATAAGGACATTATTTAAACATTTTATTGATTAAAAATTTTGAAATAATTGATTATGACTTTATTAAAAAATATTGAAATATTGTCTTGACATTAAATAGGAAAAAAAATTATAGCTAAAAAACTTACAAAAGGTTCAAAGTTCAATAATTATTAAAGTTTACAATTTATTAGATAAGAAAAAAAAAAGAATTTAAGTCCTAAGAAATCAATAATGATCCTCAAACATTGTCAAATCTTCATTATGATGTTTCTGAAAAAGTGAAGGAAAGCTTGAGATGAGTGAAACCACTCAGTAAGTAAACTTACCTTACTTGAAACATTAAGCATACATGACACATGTACACACTTATAAATAAATAAGTAATTACGACATGTTTATGCTTATGTTTTTGAAGCTTGCAATGCATGTGTCTTAAAAAGAACATGCAAAATTTTATCATAATTATATAACCTGAACCATCTATTTAAAAACTTATCATAGCGAAATTTTACATAAGTCACTCGTTGGCGACTAGCACGTGTGAAAAGCATATGCAAGTAAGACTTAACTTATAACTTAGCAAAATTAAAATTTCTTACATAATTCTCACATACACACATACGTCCAAGCCAATGGTAAGGACTCTTTAGTCCCCGCGTACCCTAATTTATACGAAAGACACTTCTCACACACGGCCCTTAACGTATTATAGTGCACTAAACTTATCATATTATTCCAAAACATAGAATTTCATAATGATGATTCAAGTATCAATAAAAATATCATATAAACCTTATTGCTTTAAACATTGCATAAAACTTATCATCTCTTAAAAGTTTGGTATAAAAGAAATATTTTCAAAACTTGTATTTGAAATATCACGATTCAATAATACATATGTCATGTCATTAATGACCATGTAATTTTAAGCACACTTAATCCATTCAAATAAGCATAATATTATATATCACATAATCATATAATCATGGTAAAAGAATATTCACTTAGCACATACCATATATATGTAAAAACAAAACATAAAACTATTCATATACCAAACAAAACAAAGCAAATAATACTTTATATTACAAGTAGAGTTAATCTACTTACCTGATACAAATAACTAACAAAACTAAAATCATCAATTAATTTACTTGAAATTTAACCTAAATACATTATAATTAAATAAATATTAGACTATCATATTATTTAAAATTACTTTTTTTTTTAATAATTTAATAAAATAATAAGAATTCATTATTTTAATACTTAAGTCTAACACTCATTTTAGATATAATATTATTTTCTAAAAATTTCCTATTTTTATCACAAAGTTATTAGTTGTTTTCACTGTCAGCGAAAACTAAATAATTTATTTTAGACTTAATTGGTGTCATAAAATAACAACATTATATATAATTTTCATAGAGGTATAATAAAATGTCCATTAAATTTTTTAGGTAAAAGTGAGTGCTTAATAATTATAAAAACGATTTTTGTTTGCTAACTTTTAAAGTTATCGGTATAAAAAAATCAACAAACCTACTAAAGTTAAACATTTTTAGAAAAATATTGATAAATTATCTTGAATTAAAATTTTTACAATACTTCTATAACTTAAATATAAATATATATAAATTTTTTTAAATATTTTGGAATCCATTTTCATGGCTAAAACATGTTTTGAATCTAATTCATAAAATTTACTGTAAACTTTTTTAGAAGCAAACATATATAAATCAAAAATTCGTAAAATATTTATATTTGATCTAAAAATTATAAAATTTTACCAAATAATAAATAAGACACATATAACATATTATTAAAATTTTCATATATTTTTAGCATTTATAAGACCATAAATTAATTCCAAAATTTTTGTTTTAATCTGTCAGGTTTTTTGTTTCTAGCAGAAAATTTTGACCTCAAAAAATTATATAAAATTAAATACATAGATTTTTATAATGATTCTAAATTCAAAAGTTTTCTTATTCTGTCCAGTTTCAAATATAAAAATTTAATATTCAAATCAAAATCGAAACCCATATAAAATAACCTTAAAATACGAGTTGTTCAGAAATTAGCAGGTTCAAAATACAAACTTAAAAAATTCATAAAAAAATTAATATAAATGATATTTTGATAAATAAATATTCGTTAGACTAATCAAAAAATGTATTTTGATATAAAAATTATTTGACAAATATAAAGGTTGAAAAATAATTTATTTTCATGTTTTCCATAATATTTGCAAACAACTATCTTATAAAAATTTTATAAAAACTCATAAAATTATTATAAATATAAATTTTATGATTTCAATTACTTAAAGTAATATTCTTGTTTAAATATTATATTATCATATTATTTAAAATTACCTTCTTTTTTTTTTAATAATAATTTACCAGTCAAGACAGAATAAGATTAATAAAAAGGGTCCAACCTAACTTATTTTTCTAATAATTTTAGTTATAACAATATTGTTATTATTTTGAAATATAAAATTATTAAGAAAAACAATTAGCTTGTTTGGCAATAATTAAACTTAGTTAACATATAATTAATTTTATGATTATAGGTGGTCCTATAAATCTATAATTAATTTCAATATCACAACTAATCGATCAATTGGAATATATCGCAAGTTATAATATGTAGTATTTACTTGCAATTTATAATGCAAAACTTGAATATAGGGTCAATGTCCAAATAAAAAACTTGAATACAGGTCAATGTCCAAATAAATCCCAAGTCATTTTTAGCAGGCGGAATGCAAGTAAATTTCTAACTAGTACAAGAAAACTAACAATTATTAATTAATGACAACATTAAATTAAGCATAGAAAAACAGGAACATGAATAATTTATATTTAAAAATTATACTAAAAATTTATTTTAGCACTTAAAATTACGTTTTTTAATGATTTAGTTCCTTAACGTTATAATTTTTACAAATTTAATACAAAAATGTATAAAAATTAAAAATTTAGGAACAAATCTTTCTAAAAAAAGATCATCTGGTGCATAAATGATCAAGTTATTCAACTTGTTTATTTTTAATCCCTCTTAATAAAAAAAAATATATTTATTTTTCTTTAATATTAAAAAATATATGTTTATTTACATTATAAAAAAATGAATTATTTACTTTATGATTAAAAAAAAAAGTTAGGATCAAGACTAAAAAATTGAATTAGTAGAAGTTACAGATCATAAGTGCTATTTAGAAGAAAAATATCCAAACAAGTATTTATTTTTATATTTCTTTTATCATTTTAAAAAAAATAATGGCCACATATATCTCACTTTAAAAAATATTCAGAATTTTTTTTATTTATGATAAGAAAATAATTTTTTTAAAGTATGTAATCCCCAAAGAATTTTCATGTACAGTACGCTAAAAAGTGTATTATTATTCGTTTACATTAAGAACAACGTCAAACTAAGTATAGAAGAGTAAATTCAATTATTAGCCCCATCACCTAAGTTGCTCTATATTTTTTAGTTTAATATTTTAATAATCTCGTTATTTAATAAAAACGTATATATTTAAATTCATATTTTTTTAGTGCTACAAAAATAATCATTATATTTTATTTTAAATATATTAATGATTTAAAAATTTTATTTAATTAAAATTTTATACATATATTACACATATATCAAAATTATAAAAAGTTATCATCAAAATTGTTTCTCTTTATTCCCGCCAGTAAAAATTGCCCTTTTCAGTCGAATGGCTCAGTATTTTTTTTTAACAAAAACTTCATTAAATAGAATATAATATGTTTGATATTATTTTTAATATTTTTCTTGTAAAAAAGACTATAATATTTTTGTGTTACACTTTTCAATTAATAAATTTTAATCTCATTAAATATTATTTTGACTTAAATAAAATTCTATGTTTACCATGTATATTTTTTCAATATAACAAAAAAAACATATTTTAAATAATTTATTTTCTTTGAAATTATAAATTTATATCTAAATATGTTAATAAAATTTTTAAATAAATTTATAATTAATAATTATACTTAAGGACAATAATAATAGTGGGTAATTTAAGCTTAGAAAAAAACATAAATTTAGATTTTTATAATGGCATATTAAATATAGACAGATGAATAAAAAATTTCATATTAAAATAACCATAAAATAAAAAGTGTAATTTTAATGTATTTATAAAGATGGTAATAATATTATAAAAATTTGAACAGATGATTAGAAATTATAAAAAAGATTAAATATAAAACTTAAAAAAAATTGTCCCATACAATTGTAAATAAATTTTGTTTAATATAATTGTGTGGTGTTATCATTGTTCCTGAAATATATACAATACACATTATCAATTATATTACTTTCTCTTTCTATTACTTATTAAAATTTGTATTTTTTTTTTAAATATTTGCACTAATTTTGAATTTTATTGGTATAAATTACCACATCATCACTTATTTAAAAAAAAAATTAATAATTTTCCATTATTTTTTTTAAATTTGAATGATGTTAAAGACAATTTTACCATTTCATAATTCTCACATGTGCCATGCACTTGCATCAATCCCCAATTAAATAAATTTTTTGAACTATTAGTGTATTAAAAATTAAATATAAGGACTACTAATATAATGTTAAAACAATATTTATTTACATACATACTTTTTATTAAATAAAAGAATTACTAAAGCATTAAACCCTATATTTTCTTGTATAAATTTGAATCTCATGAGTTTACAATATTAGTGGGTTTTTATTGCATTTGTATTGATTGAAAAAAGAAAATGTAAAATTTTATTTTATTTTTAATATAAGAAATAAACTAAATTTATGCAAGCACACGTTACCCTCTAGCTATAAATTAAAGTTGGACGTTCATGAGTTGTGTTGCTTTTGTTTAATAAAAAGCCAGAATGAGCATGAATAAAGAATATAATCACTAATTTGTCTTCTGACCTTCTGATCTCTTGTGCATATCGATTATGACATGTAATTCTGTGTTTGGATTTCATTGACTCAAATCTTAATTATTTGTTCCATGCATGTTGATAGCTTTGCCCATGCTTTGAGAGTTTGCAACCGCTTTTTTTTTTTATTTTTAACTTTTTAATATTATTTTTTCCAAATTTTATTTTTGCATTTTTTATTTTATTTTGTACTTAAAGGTAAATAATAATTATTATTTTTTTTTAAAGATTTTAATATACATTTATCACGAGTTTCTAACATGTTTGTAACTTATGAATATATTCTGTGTAATATGTTAAAAAAATATAAACATATGTTGATCTTGTTATTTGAATGCTACATGACAAGAAGAATATATGTAATAACTCTTAGAGTTATTTTAAATTAAATAAGTTGGTCATTTGAATTAATAATTAAAAAAAATTATCCACCTTATCGCAATACTAATGGCATAGAAATTGACTAATACACTAAAGTCTAACATTATATATTTAATAAAGCGTTGTAATATTATCTCAATTTAAATTATTATTATTATTATTATTATTTTATTTAATAAATATAAAATAAATAATTTATACAGCTTATTTTCATTGTAGCAATAAGTGCATTATCATTACCCTTAGTTGAACTCATAATTCAATTATACATGTGTAGAAAATTGTATTTTTTAGTGGAAACTTAATAGCGAGGTTATTATTCGTTCTTATTTAATCTGTTGGACTGTGTCGAGTTATTAATTTAATTGCATTTAAATAATATTAAAATATAATTTGATATATCGATTTTTATTTTTATTTTTACAATTTGATGTATTGATTTTATCTACGTACCAAAGACATTAAAAAATATCATTATATATTTATACGAGTTGAATTAATATATGATATATTACATCTACTCATATCTTACACACCTCCTACCTAATTTGTATCATATTTGTTGTATGAGTGAATACAAATTCTTTTTAAAATAAAAAACTTACATTTTTTTTATCCAAATATAAACTTCATGAATGTTAAACAGATCAATAATTTACAATTCATAATATATATTACTTCTAATAACTTATTAATTTAAAAGTGTGATATTTTACAAATAATTTATCTTTTCAATATTTTTGTTATTGAGAAATTTCAATATCTATTGACATTAGGATATTTTACATTTTTCACATTAACAACTAAAACAAAAATGTTAATGTCCTTGCCTAAACTTCTTATTTACGTTGGGACAAAAAATAGTGTACTAATACTGCCGATTGCACAATTATTGATAAATAAAATTTAATTATTAATATTTATTTGAGTTATAAGATATCATCCCTTTATATTTATTAAAAATTAAATATAATTTTCTCTACTTAATTTTTTATATAATGTGACAAAAATGCCCTTAAATTCATTATCAATTTATCACAATTTTAATTGAACACATGTCTAACTATGCTGTCCAAAATTAAATGGTTGTCCAACTAGTATCTAACTAGCCAAATTTTGATCGGTCGATAATTCTACTCACCTAAGTCAAGTTAGACACATATTCAACTAAATTGAATAATTATTCAACGAATTTAGATAAATTGATGGCTAAGCTCGCTAGAATTGAGTTGGACATGAATTGATCAATTGTCAAACTGATTATATGGTCGGTGATCCCATTTACTGAAATTGAGTTAGACACATGTCCAACTGGCCGGATTTTGATTAGCTAATGTTCCCACTAGTCAAGTTAAATTAAACACATATTCAATTTATCATAACTAAATTGCACAATTGTTCAACTCAAAAATTCCATAAATTTTGCCACCTAAAAAGATCCATATCTTCTGCAATTGCAAATCTAATATATAGTGGTAACTAAGAAACATGAAAACAACACCGTTCTAATAGAGAACCTTTTTTTTTTTATTTGTAAATATAGGATATATAGATCAATAAGGAAGAGATGTCAACTAGGAAGTAAAAAAATTTGTAAAACAATAAAAACAAATATTTTAAAATTTATAATAGCAAAAATAATATACATTATATTTAAATTATGTATTTTTATAATTAAAAAATGACTATTATATCATTTTTTTAACGTATTTTTAATTAAATGCTGTTCAAATTGAATTGCGATGATTTAAATCTGTTCAATATTGAACGTCATTTAAAGTCGTTAATTTTATTGGAGTGTTATTTTTTGTTATTATAAATTTTAAAAGTTTAATTTTTAATAATTTTTTAAAATAATTTTATTACTATTATATTATGTATTATTTTTATGAGAAATAGACACTAAGTAAAAAAAAAAATAAAGTAAAAAAAGTAATAACTATACAATAACACAGGTGAGTTATAGAATATATGCATCTATCTTTTTTTTTTTTTTTTTTTTAAGTACACTCCAATTATATTAAAAATAAAATTCGTTAAAATATACTCTAATTGTATTAAAAATAAAAGGAAATTTATCAAAAATATCACCCTTAAAATTTATAGTAACAAAACTAGCACCCCTAATAATATTGAACGTTCAATTTAAACGTAAAATATTAAATGTTCAATATTTTACGGGTTTAAATTGTCGTCATTCAATTTTAATTAAATGAGTGTTCAAAGAAAAATAACATATTAATCATTTTTTTAATTGTGAAAATATAAATTTGAACACAAAAAATACTAATTTTATTATTACAAATTTAAAGAATGATAATTTTATTATTTTCTTAAAATAAAATTCCGGCCAAGGGCATAAATTAATAGCATGAAATTTCCGAGGAAAGTTTTTCATTACTTATAAGGTTTTATTTTAGGTCCCACATGCAAAATTCCCCTTTTACCTTTTTAATTTCCTTAAGAAATACACTGGGAATCACAAATTCAAATATTTTTATTTAAAATTATTAATTTTAAATTTAATATGTTATTATCCAATATGAGAATATACTGCGCAGAAAACTATTAAATAATAATTAATTTATCATCTATAAATTTTGATTATTCCATGTACAAAGCTGATAAAGATACCGGGTCTAATATTAACATTTTAATTTCATAATTTATAAATAAATATAAATAATTTTATTATTTTTAAAAATAAAACACTTTATACTAAAATTTGTACTTCATAATTTTAAATAATTATAAGATTAAAATTTTTATTTTTAATAATTATAAAATTAAATATACTTAATTTACATTTATAATATCTAACTTAATAATTATAAAATTAAAATATTCTGAATAAAAATGTTATCATTCCTACCCGTCGCACATTTAAAAAGTGTATCATTACACTCTTTTGGAAAATGGGTATATAATTTATATAAATACTAATGATAAAATTAATTTTGGGGAATTGTTTTAAGTGAGTCCTACATGGACACTGTGTTAGTGGATCGATATATTTGTGCTTTCATAAGAGAGTTATATTTATATATTCAAAATAATAGTGTTTATTAATAAATTTAGTTAAATTATCACCAATTCAGTCGGAAAAACGAATGTGATATTTTACACGTTCCACATATGAAAGAAAACTCTACCTTGTAATGTTTATGCTTTCACTTGTATGATACTGTAACGAATCGTAAACAACATGTTTACTAAAATATATAATTTTAAAGGTACTTAATTAATATTTTAAAATTTCAATTTGAGTATTTGGTAAAATTAAGTTTTTTTTTTTTTTTGGGTCAAGAAAATTATGTTAAGTTGATAGTGTAATTATTAATGAGCAAGCTATAAAAATAGTTATTTGTATAGGAGATGATCAATGGTCCAAAATTCTTATACAATTTTTTATAATTTTTTCTCAATGGTTACCGATTATAATCTGAGGGAAAAACCGCTTTCTTACCAATTAGAAGGAAGAAAGAAGGAGACATGGATAGAAAATTGCTCCAATAATTCTTAACCGTTCAAATATAAGATATTTTTGTATACAACAATTATATTAATATATAATACAACAAATAAATTTTAATTCTTTATTTTTATAAAAAATAAAAAAAATGTTTGACATGATTATAGATGGCATCACTACTACAAAAAAGACCTTTAGGGACGGTTATTAACCGTCCCTAAAGACATTTAGAGACGGTTCCGTTTCAGGTCGTAACCGTCCCGTATGCGAGCGTCCCTAAAAGTATAACAACCGTCCCTGAAAGTCTTTAGGGACGGTTACTGAGAAATTAACCGTCCCTAAAAATTTTCCAGTAACCGTCCCTAAAGACTTTTGTATGAGGTTTTTGGGGACGGTTAATAACCGTCCCTAAATGTTTTTTTTTTTTTTTTTAATTTCAATATTATACTGATCTTATACAAATAATTACCTGTAAAATCCTGAAAGAATATATATATTCAAAATTACTAGAACGACAATATTACTGTTTACATATCATTACAATATAATTAGTGTTTACATATCATTACAATATAATTAGTGATTAGTCACAAAATAATTAGAGTTAAGAATTCTCTAATATATACATTAAACTAAACATATAACAGACCTAGTTAGTTAATTACTAACAAGTAGTAATTAATTACAAAATTTGGTCTAATTCTAAACTAAATTAAGGCTGTTCGTAAAACTTAAACTAAATATGCAAATAACTTATACATACATATAATATCTGGTTTAATGTTCAAACGAGAAGTTTCTTGAGACCAGAACAGAGGTATTGAGCCACGGTTCTGCACAACTGAGCTTACATGCATAGGATATCCATCAGGAACATCCACAAATACAATTTGTTCTGTCTCAACATCATTGGCTACTCTTCCTTCTTCATTTACACCTCGCTTTAGATACCTATAAAAGATGAAAATTGCAGCACATAACAACATCTCATACAACCTAAATGCACATGCCAAAAAACCCAAATTCTTCCAGTGTTAGACAGCACTTAAAAGTAGGAATGAAGGAAACAAGCATACAAAATTGTGTCAGACAGCTACAATGACCATGGTAGAACAAACTGGTCCATTTATACCCCTAGAAAGTGGAGGCATGCAAAAAGTCTAATACAGAAAACAATGAATACAATCAACAATTCAACACATTTTACGTGAGAGGAACTCACCTTGTACCAGCATAATGACGGGAACGTCTTGCGATCAGGGTCAATTTGAACTCACGTCCAGATACAGAGAGCATAGCACCGCTTTATCATGCTAACGATCACAAATTTGTACAACTAGTTCATATCGTTGGGCACCTACTAGTATTATTTTTGCACAATCTTATCAAGAGACCAAGAATTGCTGATAACTCCTCAGAACTTAAATAATTGTTCTATATTTATCTGTGATGGATCACAAAGGCTAACTTGATTTTGTGAAGCCAAAAACCATCTATGCTAAAATTTTTGGCCAACATTATATACATGACATAGCAAACTGCCTACATTGAACTCTACTGCCAAAAGGGTTTCTACCACTAGGTGCATTTAATAGATAACAAAAATTGTAAATACAAATAACGAAAAAGGGAAAGGGAAAATTACAAATACCTTTTCTAGGTTTTCTTAAATAGCAAAGTACCACAAGTTTGAAAATAACAAAATATCTCTTGAAGTGACTTTTTCAATCATGGTGAATGCAAAATATTTAATAGGTGGATGCAATTGTCAATTTAAAAGTCTTAGTGAAGTGAATTGATAAAGAGGGGAAAGAAACAGAACGAAAACAATAGGAAAAAAGCTGATATTCAATTCATAACTTAAGTATGAGAAAGAGTACAATATTATGTCATATTTTTTGGTTCTCCTAACCTAATGACTTAATTCAAATCTAAAAGATAAAATATTTAAAATAATATCCTAAAATATATTAACAATTTCAGTCCTAAACAATTTGAAATATCATTATCTATATCCTAATTTCTATCAGGATTTGTTTAGTCCACAAAACTTGGGACTCTAGGAGGAATATCCAAGTATTTTACCCAAAGAGAACAATGCAAGATGGAAACAAGTATATGGTTCAGATGAAAAGAAATGTCTTTAGAGGGAGACAAAAACAAGGAACCATAGAGAACTGGATACAGGAATGCATGAAGCACGCTAGTGGAATAGCTAGACAACAATATTTGATCACAAAGGATACACAGAAACTCTTTTTCTGTGCTGGTAACTGTGCTTTTTTATTTTTATTTTAATGTGTCAATTCCCTGTCCCCTTTTGGCATCACCAAGAAGATATCAGGTTCACTGCTTGGACGGAGGAGCTGGTTCACTGCTTGGACGGAGGAGCTGGCGCGCGACTGGAGGGGGGGTTGATACTTTAGGGTTTTTCAATCAGAAATAACGCGAGCGAGAACTGGTGCCAGCTTATAAATGACATTTAGGGACGGTTAATAGGTAAAACTTTTGGGGACGGTTATTCATTTCCGAAAATTTACGCTGAACCGTCCCAAAATCCCACTTTTAGGGACGGTTCACCGGTTTTTTTTAAAAAAGAACCGTCCCTGAATGTATATATTGTTGTAGTACATCAACGATCATAATTAATAAGAGACATATAACATATTATATTTAAAAAAATTTCTTAAAATAAGAGTGTAAAAAATTATTTAATATTTTATAGTCCTTTATATTTCTTAAATTATCTAAATTTTAGGTTGCCAAAAAAAAAACTCTATTTAACCTGTTAATTAAAGATGCGAAATACCAAAATGAATTATGCTAAAAACTCTATTATTTTATTATTTCAATAATATAAAATTAGCTTATACTTTTTGGTCATTTTAATCTTCAAAGTAATAAATAAACAAATTCAATTCCTTGCCCCATTGAGAAATGAAAATAACTACATCTTCTTACTATATATAATAATGTAAAGAATTGAAGTAATATTTTTAGAAAAAATAATAAAAATAACACTCTTCAAAACTTATAATAATAAAAATAGTATTTTTTATATTTAAATCATATATTTTTACAATTAAAAAATATTTTTTACCTTATTTTTCTTTGAACGCATGTTCAATTAAATTGCAATAATTTAAACTCATTCAATGTTAAACGTTCAATATTATTATGGTGCTATATTTATTATTATAAATTTTAGAGATATTATTTTTGCTAATTTTCTTATTTTTTATAATTTATCTAAGTGACAATACTACCTTTTGTATTAATTAAGCTCGTTTGATAATAATTTTAATTTCTAATTTTTCAAGTGATTTTTCAATTAAGTATGTTTAGTAACGATTTCTAATTTTAATTTTTTACATTTTTAAGGATTCACTACCAAAATATGGGGTGATTCATAAATTTTTTAAAAGAAGATTTTAAATCAAATTTTTAATTTTTTTTTTATTTTGACTAAATATTTTTCTTAAAAGTAAATCAAGTCTTATAACTTTCGTATATATAAATATTAAAAGAAAATTATTAAAATCTTAAAATTTGTAAAAATAACAAAATTTAAAAAAAAAAATCTTTGAAAAAAAATAAAAAATAAAAAACCTTACCAAACAACTTAGAGGTAAAAAAAATTTTAAATCACTAAGTATAAATTTTTATCAAACATATTAATGATTATTTTTATAAAAAAATTAGAAATCATAAAATCAATTATTTAATCATGAATCATGAATCTGAATCTATAGCCTAAATTTATTTTGTCGGTAACAAAAATAAAAAAAATAGAAAAAGAAGATATGTGTAGTAGTTATTTCATGGTGGAAAAATAATCTTTTCGGTCTATAAATGACTCAATTGTATAATTAATTTTATTTTTAACCTCTTTTAGTAAAAAAATACAAATATTTGTTGTCTTAATATTAAAAAAATGTGTGGATTTATATTATATATATATATATATTTTAAAATAATAAATGAATTATTACGCACAATTATTTAAAAAAAAAATCTAAACAAGTTATTTATATTTTTTTGTTTGTTTGTTGCTACATTGCATATAATTGTATTATTCAAATTAAAATATGTCATTTCAGTGTATAGTGCGGAACCAAGAATACTTTTTTTTTTCCAGTGGGGCTGAAGTAAATGATGAATTTAGCACCTTATTTTTGAAACATTAGTTATTTTATTCTCTTACCTTTTAATTTAATGAACTTCATACAATATTTTTAAATTATTGGTAATTTGGATCAAATTTATAACATCTATCCAATTAAAAAAGAATTGTTTATCATGTTCAAAATTTTAAAGGTATCATACATCTACGTTATATGCTCCATCATTATTATTGTTAAATATAAGAATAAATTTTTTTTAAGGAGTTTTGCATTTATTTAAAGCATATTTTATATCCAATTTTATCAATTTTAAATTTTTTTAGAATGCTAGATCGGAAAAGTTGGGTATAGATCAAATAGAATACAAGATTGATCATTAATCTAATAAAAAATATATATTATTTTATAAATATTTAAAATAAAATTAGTAGTAATTAATTTTTTTATAAAATTTTTAACGGGATATAATCCTTCTTAATTTTTCACTACGGTTCGCACCTTTGTGGGTATGACTAGTATATATATATATATATATATATTAACTGTGACATTAAGGTTTGATATATTATAAAAATAACTCTAGATGTTAACATTTTCACCTCTAACTGCTATTTTCATAAAAAAAAAAAAAAATTATTTAATTTTCTAAATTATAAATTTTAGAAATATCCTTTAAAAGAATACTAACGAATATATATATATATATATATATATATATATATATATATATAAAAGGTTAAATTACATCATTAGTTTCTAAACTTTTACTAAATTTACATTTAGGTTCTCAAACTTTAAAATTCTATCATTTAGTCTATAAATTTTTTAAATTTCACATACAGGTCCCTACACTTTTAAATTCTACAATTTAGTCTTCAATTTTTAAAAATTTACATATAGGTCCTAAAATTTTGATTAAAAACATGTATTATAGTACCAAAGATAAGCCTATGTGTGAATTTTAAAAGTTTGAAGACTAAATTGTATAATTTAAAAGTTTAGGGACCTATGTGTAAAATTTTAAAAATTTGGGGACTAAATTATAGAATTTAAAAGTTTAAAAATTTAAATATAAATTTAGTTAAAGTTTGAAGAATAATAAAATAATTAAACTTTATTATTATTATTATTATTATTATTATTATTATTATATAAAGGTTAAAAATAAAAACCTAAACTAAACAGAACATAAAGCATATTATCTTGGTAAAAACATAAAATAAATTAAATATTTTATAGCATGTCAAAATATCTCATGCTAATAGACGTTAGAAAAATCAAAGAAAATGACATGTCTTTTGTTTGTTAAGAAAATTTTGAACAAAACTTTGGCATAGTTTAAAGATAATGTATTCAAATAAAATTTTGATAGATTTTTAAAGAATTTTAAATTTAAAATATTTTTATTAAATTTTAATAGAATCTAGTGAATTGCAGCGTATTTTATTTCATAAATTTTTATGAATTTATAATAATAATAGTTGTATTAATAATAAAAAGCGTGTGAAGAAAATAAATAAATAAATAAATATACCATTAAAAATTCTTTCATATAATTTTAACTAAAAATTTGTTAGTTTTTAATATATTTTAAAACCCACGTCTTTTTTATCACAAATGTAATTTCAAGATTTATATAAAAGAAAAAATAACAAAAATAATACTACTTAAAATTTATAAGAACAAAAATAATATTTATTATATTTAAACTAATATTTTTACAATTAAAAAATAATTGAAACATTATTTTTTTAAATGTTCATTCAATTAAAATTGAACAGTAGAAATTTAAGTTCGTTCAATATTAAATATTCAATATTATTATGGTACTATTTTTATTATTATAAATTTTTAGGGTGTTATTTTTTATAACTTTTTCTTATAAAATTATGATTAATTTTTATAAAAATTTTTATTGAATATATTTAAATTTTTAATGGTAAATCATTGAGATTTTACCTAAAGAAAAATTCTATTTATTTAGAATTGAGATGATATCTCAACTCATATGGCAGGACAGAATTGAAATAAATAATTAATACCACTTTCAATATTCAATCATATATTGACACAAATTTAACGAGAATTCTACTGACAAGTTACCCACGTTTTAGCATTTTCATTATTCTCAACTAGAATCAATGGTTGGAAAAATAAAAATAAAAAACTGAACCTATGGTCCGATAGGACCTATACCCACTTCCGTGGAACGATCTGAACCGCACTTTATATATGGCATTTCGTGTATGGCAAAGATCAAATTACAAATATTTCCAAAAATAAAATATCAAATTACATATCTTTTTGGGGTGAGTAATTCTAATTAGTATTTAAGACGATTTTTAAAGTATTATTTTATGTCATTATTTTATCTTGATAATTAATTAATTAATTATTATTTATTTTATTAAATTTAATAATTCAAAATTAAGTAGTGATATTGAACATATCTAAAGTCATGCTTTTATTTATACTTGTTGGTATAAATTTTATAATGATTTTAAATATGAATCATATTATTAAATCATATGGGAGCTATAAATATTTATAAAATATGTAGTTTATTTTTTAATAGGAATGAAATTAAATGCAATTTCAATGCTTATATATAGGTTTTTCTTTTGGGCGAGTTCAACCTGATTTATATCACCCATTTTATGTTTATGTAAAACAAAAAAAAAAAAAAAAAAAACTATTAAAATATAAATGAGTGATTGAGTTTATAATCTGTTAAACTATTTTTCTTTTTTAAATAATCTTGAAACTACTTTATCAAAAAATATATATATATTGAAACTCAATTTTCTAAACTTACATTACCAACACTACACACATTCAAGTACTGTCACATAAGCTCATCACCCATTAGTTTACTCATAAAGGTTTGCCCCCATAAAGATGAGATTGTACGCTGAAGACAAAATTGAAGCTTTAGATATTCATCTCCCATTTTATCATTTTATTTTAATTAAATTAAGAGCAATTTTGATATGAAAAAATAAGGCCAACTAAGAAAAATAACCGGGGAAAAAAAAAAAAAAAAAGGCATCCGCGAATTCCCTCTATAAATCTTTTTTTTTTTGGGTCATAAAGATAACTTTATTACGAATTCCCTAAATAAATTTAAAAGTTACAACAAACATATAAAAGAAAAAAGTACGACAAAAATGAAAGCTAAATATACTCAAAAGGATTATTAGGATATTACAAACTTACCCTTACACTCCCAAAGTTCTAAAGCCCCCACCTGCATTTTAAATAAAAATCATCTTAAATACCAGAACCCTAAATTCCACCGAAACACAAAATTACAACATGCCCAAACCCGATATTCTCAACACCTTCAACTTGGAAACCCTTCCACTTTTCGCATCCATGAAATTACACAACTTCTTTCACATTAACGATTTTAAAGACCTTGCTTTGATAGGCTTTCGCATCCGCTTTCTACCACTGTCCCCACTAACTTCGTCGTCGTCGTCGTCATCATCGACGTAATCGAATTCCTCATTATCGATCGGAGACGATAACGATTGAGGCGTACTTTGGGCACTCTGGGTATTCTCAGAACTAACTGTATTTTCATTATCGTCATCATCATACTGAGCTGCTTGGCTCTTATTCTCATCTCCACAAACTCCTCTTTCGCCTCTTCTTCGCCCCCACAATGGTCCGAACCCAGAATAATAATAGAATTCATTTGGGTTCGAAGACGAACCTTTGTTCGTTCGAGAACTTGTGGCTCGTGTTCGTCTAGCTCCAGCCGAAGTCTGAGCTTTCTTAGAAGATACATCATTTTGGGAAGTGAAGCTAGTAGGACTAGTAATATTATTATTATTACTATTATTATAAGACCTGATTAAGCTTATGTGATGCTCACAAAACGATAGACCTTCTTCAGCTTCTTTCTTACATTGCCAGCCTTTCCCATCTTTCTTTTGGCAGCAAAGTCTCTTCTTACCCTTCGAGGATTCAATCCCGTTCCCTCCAAAACATGTTTTAGTTTCGTTGTTATCGTCTTCGTCGAAGATAAACATATTATCGTTCTTCACTCCTATTTCTCCATCGTCTTTATCTTCGATCATGTCCATCATAGACTCCACACTGCGTTTATATGTACAGATATAATATAGAATGCCCAGTAGGTTCTACAGCATATACATGATCGAATAAACCCAGAATTGTGGTAAATTGTTGGGATATCAAAAACCCTAATGCTCCAAATATCGTACAAATTGAAAATGTTTCCAATGAAGAAATGGCGAAGAAGACGGTTACCTGTCAACAACTCCATTGATAGAATCGCCGAGACTGACGTTTATAGTGAAGCTGTCTTCGCCATCGTTCTGAAAGAACCAAAAATCAAAGAAGGAACAATGAACGAAAATGACGCTAACCCATTAACCTATTCGGCTATCAGAACCCGAATAGACAATAATAATGAGAAGAATTTAGGGTTTAGAGGAGAACCCTAGTATTTAAAAGAGATAATAAAGTAAAACCCTACAGTGAAAAATGTAGCTGGAGGAGAAGAAATAGGAGCAGCGAAGAGGGCGGTTATGGCAGATCTACGAGAGAAATGGAAATGAATATAGAAGAGAAATGAAGAGAGCCTGACCTGGTGAGACTGAGAAGCGGCGAACGGAATCACATCCCAAGGCGACTGGTTGAGCTGGCACACGTGTGCTTGCAGGACTTCGGGAGCTGAAGCGTGCGAGGAGAAGAAGAGGGGTGAGAGCTTCGCGTTCTTGCGGATCCTCATCTTCAAATAATACCCAGATAGATATTTGTTTACTAATAATAAAATAAATGATAAATATTAATAATAATAATAACAAAACTCAAATAGAGACCCAGAAGGAAAAGTGTGGGTCTTATGAGTTTCTGGGTTGGTGAGATTTTTACTTTCGATTTTCTGAGAGTTTCTCTTCGAAGAGAGTTGGGGGTAGGAGTTGTGGACTGTGGTGGTGGGTTTGCAGATCTCACAGAACTCGATAATCAGTAGGGGTTCTTAACTTTCTGTTGCTTTCTCGGTCCTTCATATGTTTTTTTTTTTTTTAATTTTTATTTACGGTTTTATCCTTTTCTTTATTTATTATTTACAGGCAATGTCTGTGCTGTAATTGTCCAAATCCTATTTTTCTTTTTTCTTTTTTCTTTTGTTTACATTGGGAGCAAAATAATCGGCTGTAGATCATCCTACAGTTATGTATTGTGGTATTCTTTTTATGACGTACTCTTCATTTTATAATAAGTAGGTAGCGCCGCAGAGCAATACGTTTACGCGACCCATATTTGGCAGCTGTTTGAATGTCAATTACTAAGACTTCGTAGATTTTCCAAAAAAAAAAAAAAAAACAATAATAATAAGAAATAGACTGTTATGGTAGGATGAGGTTGTTCGCATCCGATTGTAGTTTGCATAAATATTAGAGGGAAGGGTAGTTTAGTCAATTCAGAGAAAATCTTTAAAAATACCTTTTGGATTAACGTATTTACTCTTGGAAGTGGAGGGTAGGCGCGTGAATGTCAGTCGCTATTCTAAACGCTTTAGGTGAAGTGTAGAACGGCCCACTTGAAAAGAGTAGGAAGTGAAAGTCTTGGTCTGAAGTCGATTAAATGAACGGTGTTGATATTGCATGAAAACGCAGAATTTGATGATAGGTTTTGTATTTCATTTCTTGACAAATAAATTAAGTTTACAAATTAGGTTTTGTATTATTGTGTGGAAAGCCATAGTTTGCGTGTCAGCTAGTGGTTGGTATTTTCATGAAAATAAAAATTATTTATTTTAAAAGTAAATATGATAATTATAAAATAGTTAATAAAGCAGAAGAAAGAGGGTTTGGAATTTAGATAACTCGTATATCCATCTTCATTAATTTATGAAGAGAAATAAAGTTATAAAGAGTACAAAACTTTTTCTTCAATAAGAAGAGTATCGTCAATGTAGGGCCCCTTTTGTATAAGTCTGTTGGTTGATGCCTGATACTGATACAGATATTCTGTACCAAATATTGGCAAACAATTGCTAAAAAGTTACTGATAGTTGATAACTTTCACTTCTTTCTCTAGGCTTTAACCCACACACTTGTTTTTTTTTTTCTCCTTCTTAGGTAAAATTCCTTCTTTTTTATTAACATGTTACATAATAATTGTTTTTCTAAACATACGTTTAAATATTATTTAAACTCCTGTTAATAATTTAATGGATATATAGAGTAATCATTATCAAGGTAATACTAAAATTTGAATTCAAACATAGTTAGTGACTTGGACATAAAGAATTGTAAGGAATTTAAGAAGACGCATCCAAAGGCGAACCCTTACCCACATGCCAAACCCTCCTTTGTCGCCATTTAATTTTTATTTGTATAAAATAATTATTTGCATATACATGTATAACAGAGCACTGTTTAATTTACCCATGTGGTCTATTTCTCTATTGTAGGATTCTTCAAAGTTTAAGTCGAATACTCCAAATTGGCCACCACCAATGTCATTGATTTGGTCATCATTGCCGGAATGTGAAGCTTCATCGGACATCGACTGGTCAAGTCCAAGAGGTCCGACCACTTGTGCTTATTGGATGTGGCCTCAATGCTGCTGCGAGAGAGAGAGAGAGAAAGAGAAGAGGGAGAGATAAAGAGAGAGAGAGAGAAGGCGGATAAAGAGGAGAGGTAAATTTATGTTTTAATGGTTTTTAATTATTTTAATAAAATTTAAATTTTACCCCTTAAAAGTATTTTATATATTTATTTATTTATACAAATTTAAACTTAAATTAAAGACTATTGTGCGAGACCCACTTGAATACCACTATTATAAGAAAGATCCCAGGAAAGACTGGAGGGTCACACCGGAGCCACTTAAATTCCAATCTCCTTAGACAGAACTTTCCTAAATAGTAAGCACTCAATTGAGTAACAAACAACTGCAGTAACCAAACGTAGAGAAGATAAATAATAAAGTGGACACACAAATTTTACGTGGTTCAGCGTAAGGCCTAATCCACGGGCAAAGACGAGGAGAATAATTCACTATTGGAATGGTGTTTACAAAGTGGGTACAAACTCTCAAATACCCCAATATCCCAATATACCCAATTTAGAGATTTCTCTCTAACAAACAAAAGAAGAGCAACTACCAAATGTGTTAATTTTAACACTTTGAAGCTACCAAAATGAACTTCCTAATTTTGCTCTCTCTTTCTCTCAAATGCAACTCTTGTTGTGAATTGCTAGGGATGATTTAGAAGAGCAAATGAGCTCTCTATTTATAGAAGAGTTTGTGTACTCTTTGGTTCAATTAGAGCCATAGATTTTCACCAACCAAATTCCACTAATGCTTGGTTCAATTAGAGCCATAGATGTTCACCAACCAATTCCACTAATTTTCACCAACCACATTCCACTAATGCTTGGTTTAATTATAGCCACTTTCCAACAATCTCCACCTTGGATTAAATTGAGCCAAGAACTTCAAGTGATGATTCTCTAGATCTTTGCCACACACCTATCATTGCTCAAACTTGCAGGATGTTTATCAAGTACAAACAATGTTTGAACTTGACTGATGTCACTACCTTGGTCAACATATCTGCAGGATTATCAGCTGTTCCAATCTTTGAAAGATGTATCTTTCCATCGTTGATAAATTCCCGCACAAAATGGAAGCGAACGTCTATGTGTTTTGTTCTTGCATGATAGACCTGATTCTTTGCTAAATGAATAGCACTTTGACTATCACAGTAAACATTGAGATGTTCCTGTGCAATTCCAAGTTCTTCAATCAACCCTTGTAGCCATATAGCTTCTTTAACAGCCTCAACGACTGCCATATACTCTGCCTCTGTAGTTGACAAAGCTACCGTGGGTTGTAATGTAGACTTCCAACTTACAGGTCCTCCATTAAAAGTAAACACATAGCCAGTAGTTGACCGACGCTTATCCATATCACCAGCATAGTCAGAATCAACATAACCGACTACTAACTTTTCATCCTGCTGAAACACCAAACCAACATTTATGGTACCTAGAATGTACCGAAGAATCCATTTCACAGCTTGCCAATGCCCTTTTCCAGGATTGTGCATATATCTGCTCACAATACTAACAGCTTGTGAAATATCGGGCCTAGTACATACCATAGCATACATCAAGCTGCCAATTGCATTTGAATAAGGAACATGCAACATATACTTTTGTTCTTCATCTGTGGTAGGAGACAAAGAAGCACTAAGCTTGAAATGAGAGGCAAGTGGTGTACTAACAGGTTTTGATTGTTCATTCAAGCCAAAACGTTGTAGTACCTTCTTCAAATATTGTTTTTGAGATAAACAAATTCTACCTCTTCTTCTGTCTCTATAAATCTCCATACCCAAAATCTTGCTAGCTTCACCAAGATCTTTCATTTTAAATTCTTGATTCAGCTGTAGCTTCAACAATCTAATCTCATCTTTATTTGTAGAAGCTATCAGCATATCATCAACATATAAAAGCAAATAAATGAAAGATCCATCATTCAGCTTGCGAAAGTATGCACAATGGTCAAATTTACTTCTTGTGTACTTATGCTCCATCATGAAATGATCAAATCGCTTGTACCACTGTCTGGGTGATTGCTTCAAACCATATAGCGATTTGTTCAGCTTGCAAACCCAATTTTCTTTTCCAGCAACTTTAAACCCATCAGGCTGAGTCATATAGATTTCCTCTTCCAAATTACCGTGTAAAAACGCGATTTTGACATCAAGTTGAACTAGTTCCAAATCGTATTGCGCAACCAAGGCCAACAAAATTCGAATAGTAGTATGTCTCACAACTGGAGAAAATACTTCATTGTAGTCAATGCCCTCCTTTTGAGCATAACCCTTTGCTACCAACCTTGCCTTGAAGCGCACATTATTCTTATTAGGAAATCCTTCTTTCTTTGCAAATATCCATTTGCATCCAATTGCCTTCTTGCCTTTAGGAAGTCGAGCTAACTTCCAAGTTTCATTCTTATGAATAGATTGCATCTCTTCCTCCATTGCACGTTTCCATTGTTGGTGTTCAACATTATCAATGACCTCTTTGTAAGTGGCCGAAACACCATCATTTACTATTGAAAGTGCATATGCTCCCAAGTCATAATCAGTTAGTCGAGCAGGTAGACGAGTTTGTCTCTTCTCTTTTCTAGTTGCAATTGGATCTTGTTGCTGTGTAGGTTCTTGGGTGGGAACCTCTTCATCATCTTCTGTCATTAGAGAATTATTGTCTTCCTCCATGACTTCAACTGGATCAACTGACACTTTCTTTAACTCCACCTGCTGCGGAGTACCATTGGTCTGATTCTCCTTTTGAGACTCTTTCTTTTCTTCTTGTAACAACATAGAAGACTCATCAAAAGTTACATCCCTGTTGAAAACTATCTTCTTTGTCTCTAGACACCAAAGACGATATCCTTTCACTCCAGATGTTATACCCATGAACAAAGCATTTTTAGCTCTTGGGTCTAACTTAGACTCCCTTACATGATAATAAGCAGCGGAACCAAAGACATGTAAGGAATCATAATCTGCAGCAGGCTTTCCAGACCATACCTCCATGGGAGTTTTGCCGTCAAGTGCATTTGATGGCAAACGATTAATGAGATGACATGCATAAGTCACTGCCTCAGCCCAAAAGATCTTGCCCAACCCAGCATTGGACAACATACACCGAACTTTCTCCAGTATTGTTCGGTTCATGCGTTCTGCCACCCCATTTTGTTGTGGAGTATTTCTGACTGTAAAGTGTCGTATCATTCCCTCATCTTGACAAACTTTCAAGAACGGATCACTTTTGTATTCACCACCATTATCTGATCTGAGTCGTTTGATCTTCTTGCCAGTTTGAGTTTCAATCATTTTCTTCCATTTTAAGAAAACATCTAGGACTTCACTTTTCTCCTTCATTACATATGTCCAGACTCTTCTGGAGAAATCATCAATGAAAGAGACAAAGTAATGCATCCCTCCAAATGAAGCTGTTTTGGTAGGGCCCCAGACATCAGTGTGAACATAATCCAAAATCCCTTTAGTACGGTGGATTGTTGAATCAAACTTCACCCTAGTTTGTTTTCCCAAAACACAATGTTTGCAAAAGTCAAATTTGCTTGCTTTTGCTCCCTTCAACAAGCCTTGCTTTATCAAATTGTGCAAAGCTTTCTCACCAGCGTGCCCCAGACGCATATGCCATAATCTGGTTGTTTTTGAATCTGCATCTTCTGTAGAAACAGTAGCAGCTGCTCCAACAAGTGTACTTCCTTGTAAATAGTACAAGTTGTTTCTTCTTATGCCTTTCATCAACACCAGTGCGCCAGATACAACCTTCAGGACTCCACCTCTCATAGTCACTGTGAGACCTTTTGATTCTAAGGCTCCAAGTGATATGAGATTCTTTTTCAAGCTCGGTACATACCGAACATCTTTCAGCACTTTGGTTGATCCGTCATGAGTTTTCAAATGGACAGTACCTATCCCTGTTGTTTTACAGGTGTTATCATTACCCATATAAACAACTCCACCATCAAGCTCTTTGTAACTTGAAAACCATTCTCTGTTTGGACACATATGATAGGTGCAACCCGAATCCATTATCCACTCATCAACGTGACATATCATAGACATGCCCACCAAGGAATAATCAGACTCATTATCTCCTTGATCAACTGCGCAAGCATTAGAAATTGCTTTGCCCTTATTTTTCTTTTGCAGCTTAGGACAATTATTTTTCCAATGCCCTTTCTCTCGACAAAAAGCACATTCATCTTTAGCAAGTCTTGCTTTTGACTGTGACTTGCCTCTTCTTCCAGGTTTACGGCTTGCAGAGCGACCTCTTGCTGTCAATACTTCTGCTTTTGCATCTCTATGAACAACTTTGTCATTTTTCATGATTTCATAGCTATGCAAAGCTGTACAAATTTCATCAAAAGAAACTTTATCCTTTCCATGCAGCAACGTGATGCTGAGTTGCTCATAATTATCAGGAAGTGAATTTAACAGTATTAAGGCTTTATCTTCATCGCCAAATTGCTCATCTAAATTGAACAAATCGGCCAACAGCTTATTGAATGAGTTAACATGATCATTCAATGACGTACCAGGTGTGTACGTAAACGTGTAGAGTTTTTTCTTCAAGAAAAGACGATTAAGAGGTCTTTTCGACATATACTTCTCCTCCAATGTCTTCCACAACTTCTTTGCTGATGTCTCCTTCATGACAAAATATTTTTGATCTTTGGCGAGACACAGCCTAATAGTATCGCATGCCTGACGATTGAGTTTTGCCCAATCTTTCTCATCCATGTCTTCAGGTTTATCCTCAAGAGCATGATCCAACTCTTGTTGGTACAATACATCAAGTACTTCACATTGCCACATACCAAAATTATTGGTACCATCAAATTTCTCCATCTCAAATTTTGCATTTGTCACCGTAGTTCTAACTGGTGCTGACGAAGAAGATGTAGATGTTGGTGCCACAATATCTGAAAACTTCGACATACTTCCTTTTACTCACAAATTCGCAACAACACAATTTGTAAAATATGGATCGAATCGGCTTTGATACCACTTGTTGTGCGAGACCCACTTGAATACCACTATTATAAGAAAGATCCCAGGAAAGACTGGAGGGTCACACCGGAGCCACTTAAATTCCAATCTCCTTAGACAGAACTTTCCTAAATAGTAAGCACTCAATTGAGTAACAAACAACTGCAGTAACCAAACGTAGAGAAGATAAATAATAAAGTGGACACACAAATTTTACGTGGTTTAGCGTAAGGCCTAATCCACGGGCAAAGACGAGGAGAATAATTCACTATTGGAATGGTGTTTACAAAGTGGGTACAAACTCTCAAATACCCCAATATCCCAATATACCCAATTTAGAGATTTCTCTCTAACAAACAAAAGAAGAGCAACTACCAAATGTGTTAATTTTAACACTTTGAAGCTACCAAAATGAACTTCCTAATTTTGCTCTCTCTTTCTCTCAAATGCAACTCTTGTTGTGAATTGCTAGGGATGATTTAGAAGAGCAAATGAGCTCTCTATTTATAGAAGAGTTTGTGTACTCTTTGGTTCAATTAGAGCCATAGATTTTCACCAACCAAATTCCACTAATGCTTGGTTCAATTAGAGCCATAGATGTTCACCAACCAATTCTACTAATTTTCACCAACCATATTCCACTAATGCTTGGTTTAATTATAGCCACTTTCCAACAGAGACTTTTGGGAAGTTAAAAAACTAAAAATACTTAACTAAAAAAATTACTAAATTAAATTATATCGTTTAAAATTACATAATCAATTTGGCACCAAACTTCTTAGATTTTTAGAATGCTTTTAAAGACATTTAGAAATCAGCCTTTTAAACATCTATATTCTTTATCTCTGTTGTTTTTAATAAGATGTGAGCATTGAACAAACCCAATAATAATTATAAATAGCAAAAGAAAAAAAGAAAAAAGAAGAAGAAGAAGAAACATCAGACTAATATATATTGATATATTTATGGTTTTATTTGTAAGTCATATAATTAGTATTGAGTCGTAATTCTCTTACCCTCACACCCATAAAAGAAAAAAGTATGAAGAAAGGAAGTATTGCAACACCTCTTTTCTAGATCTATAGTTATTGTAATACTAGATTTATAAAAATTATAATTCTATAGTCTTTAAAATTTATATCTTAATTAAATTTTGATAGTTTATATCAGTATCATATATTCTTGATCTTCATTATTACAAATTTGTAATTGTTAAATAGTATTTACATGAAATTTTTTTAAATAAAAATATGTATCTTTGGATGTACTCAATTGTATTAATATTGATTTCACTTCAATTATATATTTTTTGGAAAAAAAAATTATAGTAAAAAATAATTGATACAAGAATGTTTTAAAAAAAGAAAAGAAGAGGAAATTAAAACTATATTTTGAAAATGAATAATTTTTAAAGCTTTTATGTAAACGTGCTTAATACTAATTTATTTTCCCTCAAGATGCATAAAATTATATATGAACAACTATTGCTTTGTGATAATTTGCTATAAATTTTAAATAATAAGTTTGAAATGATTACAAAGAATATAAAATTTTGAAATTTTAATTTATTTAACTTTATAATTTATTTTTTTATAAATATTATTTAATTTTATATCAATTATTTTTTTTCTAAACTTGAATTATTTACATTAATTTTGTAAATAATTTAGATACAAATATAATTTTAAGTTTTATAGTATACAAAAAAAATTAATGTTATTTCACGTGTATAACACTTGAATATGACTAGTATCCATTAAATGTTTGATTTTTTCCATAAAATTTATATTTATACTTTTATAAAATAATTTTTATATTTTTATATTATCATATTTTTTATTTGTCACTCAAAACTTGGCATCCTAGAAATTTTCGTTATAGATCAGTCTCTAAATGCTGGCAAGTGGAGACCCAATAAAAAATAATATTATTTACTTTTTAGTTACTATTTATTATATATATTTTATTTATATTTAAATATTTTTAAATTATTAAGTTTGTAACTTAATTTTATTGAAAATATTACGATAAATCTCTAATCTAATTATAAGAAAATATGAAAAATTATTATTTTGAGAGTAAAAAGAGTAATGTTACAGTAATTTCATATTTTTTTTATATAATAATTTAATATTATAGTGTTATAATATAATAACCTTATTATTATATTGTAGACAAAAGTTTTTTTTTATAACCTTATTATTCTAAATATTACTTTTATTAAAGATTGCTAGTAATGTATAAATTGATTTTCATATTAATTATAATTTTTCATTAATTAAAATAATTGTTTAAATAAAAATTTATGCATTTTTTTTTAAAAAACATATGTCATGGCCTAATATAATTAGTGTTAATATAAATAAGTATGTAAATCTATGTATATTTAATATTTTTCTTTTTAAATATATAGTTCATATATTAAATTGTATGTATAAGTTGCACAATAGGCTGTTCCATGAATATCCTGATATTTTTACTTAAAAAAAAAAAATTACAAACTTATATTACTTAAAATAGTAGTCGAGTAACTATAAAAAAATAAATAGTAGTCGAGTATACGGTATTCCACACCGGGGTTGTGAACTTTCTTAGTTTTGGTATCGCAAATGTTATGTTTTAACAATAATGTCAGTTTTTCATCAAAAAAAAATAAAATAAAAAATAATGTCAATTTAATTGGAAATATTTTTATTTGGGCTTTAAGTGAATAGTATTTTGCTCTTTCAATTTTTTTCAAGTTAAGAAAAAGGAAGAAAAAAATTAACAATTTTTAAAACATATAATTTTAAAACAATAAGCTCGTATATTTTTATTATAAAATAAGTTTAATTATTCATTTTATATTATACTTGTTTGAGTTAAATTATAATTATTTAAATATATTTAATGTTAAATTCAATTTAATGATATTATAGTGTTATTTTTATTGCATTATGAGTTTTTGGATTTATATATTTTAGTTAAAGTAAGGAAAGGTGAATTTGGTGATGTGTTATGAAAATATTTGCTTGGATATGGGTCCGTGACGAAGCCTTTCCAAGGAGCCCTTTTTTTTTCCTTTACATTTATTGATTGTAAGATCTTAGAATGTGGGAAAATAACTTACTAAGTCGTGTAATTTTTTTTCTAAAGTCCAATGACATTTTGTACATTTAGCATAATAACTTTTTAAAAATTCAATTTATAAAAAATGACTTTTTTCGAGATTTAAAATTAGAATTTAATTAAAAATAATAAAAATCTCTATCATTCCTTCCGCGTGTCCTCTCTCTCTTTCCACTGCTGGCACATCGGGCCTCCTTTGACGCGACCATTAAAACCCATGTGGTCTATTTCTCTATTGTAGGATTCTTCAAAGTTTAAGTCGAAAACTCCAAATTGGCCACCACCAATGTCATTGATTTGGTCATCATTGCCGGAATGTGAAGCTTCATCGGACATCGACTGGTCAAGTCCAAGAGGTCCGACCACTTGTGCTTATTGGATGTGGCCTCAATGCTGCTGCGAGAGAGAGAGAGAGAGAGAGAGAGGAGGGAGAGATAAAGAGAGAGAGAGAGAGAAGGCGGATAAAGAGGAGAGGTAAATTTATCTTTTAATGGTTTTTAATTATTTTAATAAAATTTAAATTTTACCCCTTAAAAGTATTTTATATATTTATTTATTTATTTATACAAATTTAAACTTAAATTAGAGACTTTTGGGAAGTTAAAAAACTAAAAATACTTAACTAAAAAAATTACTAAACTAAATTATATCTTTTAAAAATTACATAATCAATTTGGCACCAAACCCCTTAGATTTTTAGAATGCTTTTAAAGACATTTAGAAATCAGCCTTTTAAACATCTATATTCTTTATCTCTGTTGTTTTTAATAAGATGTGAGCATTGAACAAGCCCAATAATAATTATAAATAGCAAAAGAAAAAAGAAGAAGAAGAAGAAGAAACATCAGACTAATATATATTGATATATTTATGGTTTTATTTGTAAGTGATATAATTAGTATTGAGTCGTAATTCTCTTACCCTCACACCCATAAAAGAAAAAAGTATGAAGAAAGGAAGTATTGCAACACCTGTTTACTAGATCTATAGTTATTGTAATACTAGATTTATAAGATTTATTTTATATTTTATTTTTAATTATTCATTGATGGTGTATATTGAGAAAGAGATCGTGGAAAAATTATCGATTATTAATTCAATTGAAAATTTATTTGAACAATATCAAATTTTCAATTGAATTAATAATTGATAATTTTTTATATGTGAAGGAGCTCGAATTTTTTTTTTTCTTTTAGATTTAATTTATGATTATTTCAATAGTTTAAAGTTTATTAAATTTGTGTGCCAATTAAGTTTTGATTATTATTAATAATAATTTGTTAACTTTAGTTTCTTAGCGAGCTCCATCCTCAGTAGTGGAAGATGGATAGTATGAGTATTTGTTGTTTTGTAATGTAATTTTTATTTGGCTTATTGATTTTTGTTATTCAATTTATTTGAACAATATTAAATTTGATTTACTGCATTTTCTAAACTTAAGAACATATAAAAATTAATTCATACGAATAATATACTTAATATATTTAACTTTTTTTAAAAGGGGTACTAAAGTTTTTTTTTTTTTTTATTAATAAGAGAAAACATACTCATAAGATTCGAATTTGAGTTATTGGTCGGAGAATAACCACAAAAGATTCACAAATTTAATATGTTACTTAACATATTTAATTTTAAAAATACATAAACTAAATTATAACTTTAACTTTGTGTTTCATGAAAACAAACTTTTGGAACAATTTAAAGATAAAAATATCCTTCATGAGTTATACGAAAAACTCTACAGTTAAATTGATATTATTATTCAAATTAAAAAAATTAAAACTTTTAAATGAATATAGATACTAAATTAGAATTTGTAACTATTTTAAAACATAACATTGAAATACTATGAAGATCCCAATCCCTCAGTACTTGGTTACGGATCTAATTACCGAATTCTTGATGTTCTTAATTTTATTATAGTGGAGCACTGATTATAATACTATAAAATATAATTTTATATATAACGTTTTTAAAAAAGTAAAGGATATTTTTTCGATTTTTGTAACAATTATTTATTTATTTCTATACTTTTTTTGTTTTTGTTTTTTTAATTATTTTTATATATAAAAATTGATTATATATTTTGCAGGAAAAAATATTGGGCCTGTTTTTTGCAGTGATATGGGCCCAATCAAGTTGAAGGGATAATATATTAAGCCTATTTATGGCTTATTCTTTGGCACATCACTTATTTCACTTTTCTTTTGGGATATTATTTCTTTCATTAGTAGTCGTCTTTCTTCTCCTTTTCAGCAAAGGGAAAAATACTTTAGAGACAGGTTGCATTTTACTGATGCTTTGTGCAAGTCCTATATTGGTACGACGTCCAAACGGAAGAGTTGGATTCACATAAATAGTGAGTGCAAATATCTTTTTGATAGTAAGATGATTTTCTCTTTGTTTTTTTTTTTTTTGGGGATCGTAAATGAGAAAATTTATTGAAAGAAATCAAACAAATAACAAATCTCAGTCATCACACTTGAGAATACAAGTGACAAAATATACCCACCTTATCTAAAATAGAACAACTACTGTAAGGGGAGTAATTAAAACAAGTCACCCTACAAGCTTCACAAATACAAGCCATATAGCAAACATCTAAACTAATAAAGACAATTAGCCTCAGAAAATAATAAACCACACAAGACCTATCACAACACCTAAACATTGACTTAGGCAACTGTGGGTCTACCCACACACTCGCGTATCGCCTTTCGTCAGACCTGCCAGCCGTGCCGTGTCGAACCGAGCACGAGTGCGTGTGTGTAAAGTAATGTGGCACTTTATTTATTTATTTTTTAAATTTATTTATTAAAATTATTTTTTCCAATAGTTCTGTTCTTATCCGTCATGACCGTTACCTTTTTACCCTTTCGTTCCAGAAAGAGTCTTACGAAACTCTACTTCTCCATGATCATTTCTGTGTAACGTTCTCCATGACTATTTTTGTAAACGTTGCACGTTTTGATCCGCGTTCTGTTTTTTGTGACAGACAGCTGATAATTTCAGTTATAAATAGAGAGTCTTTGCTCTCAATTTTTTACATTACAGAAACATCTCTCTCTCACTGCAATCTACTTTCTCTGTTCTCTCTCAGTTATTCACTCTTTGCATAAACACAAAAAACTCAGAAAATAATATTTTCTCAAAAACACAAACCCAAAAATTATACATAAAATACTTTTCACATTAGATTCCCAGAAACATAAATATTTTACAGGTGTAGCATTTCGAACTTCATCGTGAAGCTTCGAGATAGAAAAAAGATTCTGTTTTATCTTGGGGACGACGAGGCTGTGTTTGCTTGCATAATTTTAGGTAGAGCCGCGAAACGTTTTAAAGATAGCAACTTAGTCCCCGACCTAACCCAAGTAATAATTTCAATATTTTGGTAACTTTGTTCTTAACTATTTTTACATATCTGCAGCAACACAAGCCAAACAAACGCACAAACTCAACTAAATAAATTCAAAAAACAAAGACTAACATTAAGCACATCTTGCATATGAAGAACCTTAGTGCATAGAGCAATAAAGAAAGATGAACTAGTAACAACAGTGGCTCTTTTGCCTCCAAAAGCTTTCATAGCATCGCAAGTTCTCATCCTCATGTTTGAACAAAGTCAGTTCTCAAGTTTAGCATTAACTCCACAAAACTCAACATCCATTCCTGTGACCACTTGAGCAGCAATAGAAAGGCTAAGGAAAATCAAAACTTGATTAATGAAATCCTCTACCTCCAGATATAGATCAAGAACTTCCATCCATAGAAGCACAAATAGTATCAAGCATCTGTGCAAATCATGACTTCAAAGAGTAAAGATTGATAATGATTGAAGTTTAAAGAACAAATCCACCGAAAGCTCAATCTAAAATTTGAATATAAATACTGAACACTTCAATACAAAAATGGAACACACAAATCACAGATTAAACCACAATCAAACTAGGAAGAAACACAACACACTCAAAAGTCGCATACCAAAGCACAATGGAAAAACGAAAGAATGATGTCCAGAGAACACACCGGCTCTCAAATAAATCAAATCCCTCATAATAAATTACAAAATCTCTCAAAATAGAAAGCTGAAATCATGAAAATCAAAAGATAGAGGAAGAAAATTAAAGGATACTTAACCGTAGTAGAGAATAAATGTGCTGTGATGAAAACAAAATATTGTCAAATGAATAGCACAAAAAGAGCATAACAAAGGAAAACAACAACAACAAAGGGATATTTAGTAATTTGGAAGCCTGCAAACGAGAATGGTGGAGGATTTAAAACCCTAACTCAAAGGGAGATGAGTTAAGTTGTAGCACGTCCTACCATGAGGTTGTTAGGAAAAACATTTCTTAAAGTGTCTCTATTTTGAAAAGAGAACAAGAAATGAAAGATGAGTTTTTTTGTCTAGAAGAGATTTAAGCAAATTAAAGGTAGACTAATGTAGAATTATTGATAAAGATTTTAAATAAATAAAATTAATTATTACACAGCTAAATCCTCCATGCAAGCACATAAACTTGGCCATGGAGGAAGCTCTTGTAACTTACTCACTTTTTTTTTTTCTCTTTCTCTCTGTCTATGCATATTCAACTTGTTATAAAAGTTAGAAGAATGCTATGGTCACATAAATTTGCATATATTTTTATACTTGCATCAGTTATATCATGACATGTGACAATTTTTTAAAAAAATTGAATAATTTTTTCATTTTTCTAATATAATTTTTTACATATTAATATAATATAATTAATATAAGTAAAGAAATGAATACAAATTTATCATATCTGTACTAGAAGGGTGAGGAGGCTCCAAACAGTTAACACTTTCATTTTTGTGGGCCTTTTGGCTAAATAAATAGGCCCAAGCATTCATACACTTGAAGTAAAGCATCCGAGATAATTAATATTGGAGTTAGTTGCGGAAATTGAGAAAGAAAAAAAGAAAGATAAAGAATGTGGGGTCATGTGAGGAAACAGAACCGTGCCTTTCGGAATTTATGAGTAATTGCCTTTCTTTTTCCGTTTCTAATAGCTTGAACTTCGCTATTTACCTCAAGAATATAAATTTACATTTTTTTTTTTATTTTATAGAATGACGATATTGTTAAAATTGAATTTATTATTATTATTATTATTATTTTGTCATGATTATTTTATCTAATAGTATGAAGTTGTAATTAATAATAGAAATAAAATAAATATTTTTTATTTTTTATTATGATAATAATAAAATATGTTGTGATAATATTATTATACATTTTGTATTATAATATTTATCAGTATTATCTTTAAAAAAAAAAAGGAAAATTATTTAATATAATATCTCTTAAAATTTATAATAACAAAAATAATATAATTTTTTTGAAATGAAAGGACATGAGTTAGTGTTGGGTTAATACTATGAGTATTATTTTGTTATTATAAATTTTAAGTGATGTTATGTTTGTTATTTTTTTCTAAAATAAATAAATTTTTGGGAAATTACCAAAAATAGCACCCCCTAAAAATTATAATAACAAAACTAGCACCCCTGTGTTCAATTAAAATTGAACGTTTAATATTGAACGTTCAATATTCAATTTGAACGTAAAATATTGAACGTTCAATATTAAATAGGTCTAATTGTCGTCATTCAATTCTAATTGAACGGATAATATTGAACGTTCAATATTGAACGAGTCTAAATTATCGTCGTTCAATTTTAATTGAACACAGGGGTGCTAGTTTTGTTATTATAATTTTTAGGTGGTGTTAGTTTTGTTATTTTCCCTAAATTTTTTAATTTTAAAATAATTTTAACACATGACATAGTATACAAAAGATAGACATGTTTTTTAGAATAGAAAACACTAATGTTTGAAGAATATTTTTATTTTTAGAAATACTAAAGCATTAAATTGTGAAGTAAAATTTTAAATTGTTATGAAATTTGTATTTTTTCCTTAGAAATCGCAATTCTTTATAAAAAAAAAATATAAGTGCAAAAATATATATATCGTTAGCATTTCTCATATTTTAAGATCCTTTTTTGTTTTTTATTTTCTTGTTTTTTAAATCTTAACGGTATACTTTTATATCTAACACATGAGATTAATTTAAAGTTATTAATTAAAAATAATATTTAATTTTTATATGACTTAAATTGACATATAAAAATAAAAATAAAAACAAGTAAAATATTATAATCCTTATTATATGTACATTAATACGAGGCACAAACTATCACCAGCTGAATAACTAAATGTGCACAATAGAGTACGTACTAAAATAATTTTAAAAGTAAATATTTTTTTATTTAAAAAAATTTATTATATAATAAATTATAATTAATATAAATATAAATTTATTTATATTTATTATTCTTCATTATTAGAATTAACAAAGTACTGTTTTTCAATTTTCTTATACAAAATCACATGTGTAGAAATGGGTTGGCTGTAGTAGGACAACCTAAAAATATTAAATAGTGTTGATTAATAACATTACTCATCAAGTGAAGTTCATCTAGTGTTATATTAAGAATATTTTATGTGCTTTTAAATTTGATATGAAATGTAGGAGAAAACGCAAGATTGAATTTGATCTGCCACATATCTTAACAAGTGATAAATGTGAGGAGCTCATATTTATATAAAAGAAAATTGTCTTAATAAAAATAAATCTATTCAACTTTCTTCCATAAAATTGTATGAAAAGGCATATTATTTATAATAAAAAAAAATTATTTACTAGATAAAAAAAATAACCATTTGAGTATTTAAAGAATAAACAATACGTACACCGTACATTCAAGGCAAGGTGTTCGTATGCTTAGAGATGGAAAATCATTTTCACTATCATTTTCACCATGAATCAAATAAAGCAAGCAACTTGAATTTTGGTGGAAGAAAAAATTAATATATAAAGCGAGATGTGTAAAAATTATCCACAAACTTTTCTTTTTCTCATTATCATTTTCTCGGCATAAAAATACCAAATTTCCATGTATTATATACACAGTTCAAGAACCGAACAATACACGTACAACAAAAGGAAGAAAAAAAAAAGAAGAAGCAAAGAGAACCAAGCCATGGATGAGAACCTCAAATCGAGCTGTACTCACTGTATAAATCAGAGACTCCTGAAGCAGCCCAAAGTTGTTGATTAAACTCCTCCCACATCTCATCAGGCACAAATGATGTCCTACAAAGAGGACACGTTTTCTGATCATGGTCCATCCAACGGTCCAAACATGCCCTGTGGAAAATGTGCTTACAGTTCGATAAGCATCTGATCTCTTCTCTACCTTCGAAATCGTACAGACAAACAGCGCAACTCTCTGGCGGGTCTCCATCATCAGCGACCAGCTCCTGGAATTTCATAATTGGAAGGAATTCACGGATCAAGAGCGCCGATACGGGAGTATTTTCGGGCATGTGGGCCATGCTATGTGGCCATACGACGTCGGTTTCGAGAAAATCAGAGAAACCCAGAAAGCGAAACAGAGCGTAAATAATGCTTCTGATGAAACCCAGAAACGTAAGTGTGTAGAGGAAGAGATTGGGGAAGAAGACCTCCGTGTAACCAACTGGGAAGCCCATGGAGTATAGAAAGAAAAGTTATAGCTAGAGTGTTAAGGCCTTGGTTAGCTAGCCTTTTATAGAGAAATAATTGGAATCTATAAAGAGAGGGAGAGTTTAGATAGAGAAGATGTAGAAGCTTCTGCTTCAACCATGGGTTCTCGTTGATAAAATATGCTTTCAATGAAAATAGACAAGAAAAAAAGAGGTTGATAAAATAACTTGCTGTGATTTAGAATTTTATTAATGTCCAATTGTTGTTGAAGAAATTGTTCCATCCATGGGCCCCAACAGAGCGCTGCAATTAAGTTGATCCTGATAGTGGGTGAGGTAGGTCCATTAGGGGTACTACCGTAATTTGATTAAAGTCTGCGTTATGTCCATTCAATGTTACACATGAATCTATATTACTATTCCAAAACCGTTAGCAGTCATCTATGCAATTTTTTTTTATACCACTGTTCGCTCTATTTTTTTTTGCTTTTCTTTCAATTTATAATATTTGAAGAGAGAGTTCTCTTATAGTAAAAGTTTGTTCTCTTTGTAAGTAGGTTTTTTATTTATTTATTAAATTTAATAAAATTACCATATTTTCTAGTATATTTTTACCTAAATTAGATTTTTATTTCTAGCATTAGTCACATTCATTTATTATAGTACAATTTTTGGCATTTTTTTTTTTAATTTAATCATGGATTTAGATTTGTTATTTTCTTATTTGATTTGTTGCTACCTTAAAAAGCTAAATAGATAGACTTGAGGAGATTAATTAGGTACATCAAAACACAACTAGCTGAGATTCAGACAAACGGATGGAAATTTATGAAAGGGTAGATTATTATTAGTGCAATCGATGAAAATGAATATTTGTATATCTTGTGTTTTTTAATTTTTATTTATTTGTATCTTATAATTAGACCCGTAAATGAACGAAAAAAATTTCTCTTTCTTAAAAAAAGGTTATAACAAAGCTATTAAAATCTGAGTTTTTTTTTTTTCAATGTCAATTAATATAGAGAAGAAAATGGCGAGAATTATAAATTTGTTCATTTTATCTCTATTTTGTATTTTTAACCATTATTTCTCCGGATTGCACTATGCAGAGTTAAAACAATACCAATAAAAAATTCATTCCAAAATTGGAGAAAAATTCAACTATTTAAAAAATATATTTATTATTTATTATTTTTAGAATAAATAAAATAATATTTTTCACCTACTAAAATGGTTATTATTTTAATTTTTTATAAAGTAATTGGTATATTTTTTTATTTAAAAATATTACATTTATAAAAATAATTAGTTACGTAATTCCCTTTTCCTTTCCTTTTCTTTTTTCATTTTTTTATTTTGTTTCCAATATATATGTATATATATGATACTCTTTTTTTTTTTTAATTAAAAAAAAGGGACACGTCTCCTTCTTTTGTTAATAAAAAAAAATTGAAAGATGCACTTTTTTTGGAATGAAATATATAATATTCTATATCTCAAAGAATCATCGATCGATTCTTATAATAATGTATTAAATTAAAAAATATATCATAAATTTGTTTTTTTTTTACGCTTAGTCTTTTAAACTAAAAATTATGTCATATAATCTCTTAACTTTGTAAAAATGATCAATTAAAGATAAAATATATTATTATAATAATTTTTTATTAAAATATTATTATTTTTCTTCAAGAACTTAAATGCGATTAAAATTTAAGTCTTTAACAAAGGTAAAGTAACAATTAATATGAAAAAAATTCAGAAAATATTTTTCTTTATTTTTTTTTAATTTCCATTGTTTTTAATGTTTTATTGATTTTTAATTTTAATTAATAATTAAATATATATTTATGTAATTTACATGAAAATTATTATTATTGATTTTTTTCTTAAATAATTTTATATTAATTTTTATATTTATTATTGTTAAAGATTTATATTTTAATCTCGTTTTAATTAATTAATAAAAAATAATAATATTTTAATAGAAAAATTATTAAAATAATATAATTTGTCTTTAATTAATATTTTCATAAAGTTAAGAAACTAAATAACATTATTTCAAATCTAAAAAATTAAACAATACAAATAATTTAATCTAAAAAAATTTTATGGCAACTAAAAAAATTTTATGGCACCTCATCCTAAATTATATTATATAATCTCTCTCATTCTGTAAGCAAGTTTTACACACACACATATATATATATACACGCGCAAGCGTAATTTTGTATGTATGTATATAAAAAGGTCATTTCAAAGATAAAAATAAATTTAATAAATAGTATAAATAAATTATTTTATTTAAATGTATAACTCTAAGCATATTTAAAAGTTTAAACTGGTAAAAGATTTTTAAAGAGAATATTAAGGAAAATATTAAATTAAAATGAATTAATATACACGATACAAGTTTAATAAATGAACTCTTTAAATTGAATCTTATCACATAATAATTATTATTAGTCTGTATAATATTTGATCAGTACAATTCTATAATATTATTAGATAAATTGTACAATATATTATGATAAAATATTATTTTAATAAATAATTTATATTTAAAATAATATTAACTTTCTTACGTATCAAAACAAATTCTTTCAGAAAAATTATTAAAATTAATTTATAATTTCATTTAGCGTCTTATAATAACATATTACTTTATATATTATTGAATTAATTCCAAAAAATATTATGTGATACATAGAGTATATATATTTAATTTATTTATAGTATTTATATATGTTATATGTATATGTTATGTACAACTGACACATTATTTTATAACTAATTCTATTATATACATATTTTTGTGTATTATTTTAGACCCCAACTTAATTTATTTTATTTTTTTAAAAAATAAAATGTTTAATTTGATTAAAAAAAAAAAAAAAAGGATGATTAATAATTAGATTAAGTTATGTATTTAGGATTCACATATCAAGGATACATTTTTTACATCCTTCAACTTTTATTATTTAATTAAAATACTTTTACATCACAGTCTCAGTCATAAATTATATTGTCCTAAAATGTAATACAGGCTAACAAACTTGCCCTTAGATCTAAAAGCTTAACAATTTTATGAGTTGCTGAAATATTAGACAGTCGCAAAGCTTGTTACCTTAAGAGTTAAGTGTAATACTCAACAAGTTTGTACTAAATATGATTTTTATAATTAAAAATGTGACCTGAATATAATGGATCTAAGAGGAGTTTATACAAACCATTCTATATAGCTCACATATAACCTTGTACATCAAAAAGTGAAATTTCTTATGGTGAATGCTTCCTGCTTCAATTTAAAGACTAATAAAATGCCTCTCCTAATTAAAAATAAAAAATAAAAAATCTAATAATAGAAATTTCATTAGATTAAACTACCAAACAATAAATAAAATATGTGTGCAAAAAAGATAGTACTAGATCTCTCGATGATCTATATTTTAAAAATCATTCAATATTTTTATAATCAATTTATGTATGTACAGAACGAAGTGAATGTTTAAATAAGGGTAATAAAATTAATTATGAATAGTTGATAAAAATATGAATTATGAGTAGATTGTAGTGGGACACCGGACACGTCCACTTTGTAGGAAGGTGATGGTATATAATACTGGAGACGAGGACAATAAGCAGAATCCATAAGGTCGATGGCCATGAGAGAAAGAAAGGAACAAACATGACAAGTTATAAATAGTCGTCGGTGGTGGGAAGTGACTACTGATAACCCTTGCCAACCAACCAAATAGGAGCATCATCGATCCACAGAAAGAAAAAAAAATGTTATTGTTTAATAAAAAAAAATATTTAATATGTAACTTAAAAAAACATATACAAATAATGCTTACAAATTCTCCATATAAGTGAACATTAACTTTATATTAGAAAAATTATATAAAATAATATACCTAAAATTTATAATAATAAAAATAAAATTGATTAAAGTTCAATTTAAATAACATTTAACCAATCAACATTAAATAAAAATATTTAGATCGTGCGCTTTTTCTTTGCAATAAAAATATATGTGCCGAACATAAATAACATCATTTTTATTATTATAAATTTTATTTAGTGTTATAAATATTGTTTTCCCAATTATTAGTTTTTTTTTTAAATTAATCTCCATCTAACAGCCATAAAAAATCAATTTGATAACCACTAAGAATGGATGTAAAATATAATATATAAATGTAAAATCTGTCTTCAAGAAATACTTTCACGCAAATAAAATATTTTCATAAACATTCAGATCTAAGTACCAGCAAGAAGATACAATATCAAGAACATCAGATTTAAGTGGTTCGGTCCCTAAAAACTACACGGCCTAATCCACTGAAAATGGTAAACGTATCCTAAAACAATGTTTTAACAGAGAACAAACAATGAAAATATGTATAGAACCAGACTCTAAATACAATGCTTTCAAATCCTCACAAAGAACATGAACAATATTTACACAGAAAGAGAGGAAAAGAAGAGACAAAGAGACTCGAAGAAGAATTAACAAATGAACGAGTTAGTGGCTAAAAAACCCTAGCAAGGTATAAATATATTGCTGGTGGAATGACGATAATGCCCTTCAGCCCAACACGCAAATTGTCCAGCTCGGGCCTGAAAAAAAATGTGTACAAAACAAGCCCTAACACAATTAGCAGCCAAAGAGCCCAATATACAATTAATAATAAATCATATATCACATACATTAACACCAATATATTTAATGTCATCTTACTACATAATTTTATATATTATACGTTAAATATATGCATCAATAGAATACAACATAGTGACACGTTCTAACAATATATATATATTAAGGGAGCTCAGTGCAATATTATTGGTACATAATTTGAAATTTAATAAAATTAAGATTTGATTTGGAAACAAGACATCTTGGCTTTAATATCATATTCAACTTGTATTGATCATGAAAGAAGATTGACTAAGATCACTTTTGTAATGATCTAACATGCATATGCAACCACATACATGAAAACATGAAAGCTTTAGTTTCGACATTCAAGGTTTTGAAGGTAACGTCCGTTTATGTCAATTGCCTTCTCATGCCAAGACATTCGTGGCCCTCCACTATTTCCTTCATCATCATACATAATTAATTTCACATATTGTCACTTGACCCAAGTATACAAGGACCGGAGATAAATTAGAAATTAAAAAAAAAAAAAAACTATAAATTATTTTGTATTCTAAACTAATTAAATACATTGTTAATTACTTTTTGCTAGTCCAATTATTTTTTCAGAAAATATTATTTTCCATATAAAAACAAATTAATTAATAACCAACTATGATTGATTGAAGTACTAAACATGTTATTTATTTCAAGAACAATAGATCATTTCTCTTTAGAATTTTGTTTACTTAATTTAAATTATTAAATGAGCATAAATTATATATTACCTAGTTTTTAAGTGAAGAAGCAAACTCCATAATTTTGATACATTATCAATTTCTCATATAGTTACTAAAATGACATTCAAACACAAATATTTTTATTTGAAACACTTAATTTTTTATTTATTTATTAAGCCACTTCCCCTAAACCCACTACCAATACCAACTTTTGAAATTACTTGAAAAGAAAGCACATTCAACAAGTGTTTCTTTTTTTTTTTTTTTACTTTTTCTTTTTTCTTTTCCTTTCAATTACTTAACTCCACTTCCGCTTTAGTTGCATTCAATTCTAAGACTAGTCCCTTTCTCTGAATTCATCAAACTCATGGCGGTATAATTCTCTCACTCGATTTTTCGAATCACATCATAGGATTTGTTCTTTTTTTTTTATATATATTTTTTTATTTATGTGATTCAATATTATTCTTATATGTCGTAAGTTATATACTGGGTAGAGAAAAAGAAAAATAATGGCCACAAATGTCCCAATGGATTTTTCTCAAAATACCTCAAAAAATTATAAAATTATAATTTTCTGAAAAATATCATAGTATTTATATGTGTTTCATTCCAATGAAGGTGAGTTTATCTATATTCAATACATCATCAAGATTCAACCTAACAATCTGACCAAAAAAAGAAAGAAGATTCTCCCTAACAGAAATGGAGTTAATTTTATTTGGACTCAACTCAAATAAAATATTTTATTCTATATTCAATTAAATGAAATCTACTTTATTTGTATTTTAACTAAAGGAAATTTAACCTTCATCAAGTGGTCAATCCGCGGTCCAATAGTTGACCAACTTTAATCAACAACAACGTCAAGACTCAATTAGTTACGGTCAATGGAGGGTCATATATAACTGGTTAATATTATTTAATAATCGTATAATAAGTTAAGGTTCGAAAAAAAGGGAGTAAATAAACTTCATCTATCATTTAAAGAATCTTTTGTAAAAATGTAAATTTTGAATAATAAAAAAAATACATTTTATATAATTTTTTTGTTGTTGATATTTTGGTATATTTTTATATGTAAGTTAGCTTAACTACTCTCATTGATTCTATATTTTTAAAATGAATGAAATTGTCTTACAATTTTTAAAACTTTACATATAAGTCCTTAAATTTATAAATAATATAATTTAATTTTTAAAATTTAAAATTTTATCTTTAATTGACAACCATCACACACAATTGTGATTTAAAATTTTGGATGTATATGTAAAATTTTAAACTTTTGAAAATTAAATAATAAAATTTAAAAGTTTATATACCTTTATATAATTATTTAAAAAATAAATTATATGTTTTTAATCAAAATTTGATACCATCAATTATATAATTTAGTTGAAGGCCCCGTTTCATACACTTTCCCATAAAATAACAATTATGCCAAAACTACGTATAGTTTTTAACTTTTAATTTTACTTTTATTTTTGCTACGGCTATTTTTAAGGTTGTCTAAACTTTTACATGAATAAGGTGAATTTTTTTTTTCATTAATTATTTTATATAAATACATTTATTTAAATGGGAGGATGGTCCATTTCAATATAAATATTAATTATAACTTTTTAAAATTAACAGATATACACCATGTATCCTTGTACCGATTCATAATTGATTGTCAGTGGTTTGGTGACTGAAGTGGTGGTATGGTGATATCGTCAATGGATCGGCGACCGGTTACAGCTAGTAGTCAAACGAAAGACGATAGTTGACAATGATTGCTGGTAGTTGACTGTGTCCGATAGTGATGATCTATGCCAGAGCTCCGGTGTTGTTGGCTCAAGTCCACTACAATGGCCACTAATAGTGGCACTTTTTTTTTTTTTTTTTTTACAATTATGTACAAATGTACATTGCTTATTTAGAATAATGCATACTTAAATCTATTTTGGTTCAATTTTCCAACTACATATTGATGTAGATATTTTTTTTCACGAAGTTCTTAATTAGTTGGCTTGAAATATCTGTAAATAGTAAATAGCTTGCTTAAAGAAGTAGGTATATTGCATTAACTGTATGATAATAACTAAAATAGCTACTCAAATAATACCCATCTATCTACTCAGTCAGGTTCGTAGTTGGGGTATTATTAAAACATTATTATATTTTGAATTTTTACATAATTAAATTGTAATTATAATTAACATTAGAATTTTCATAAAAAGAATAATATTAGAATTACATTTATCTTTCAGTTGACTTTTTGTACATTAAGGGGAATAAAAAATATATGTTGCTTAATTTGTATATTGTACGTAGATGTTAAAGGGCCTTGTAATTAATTCACCTTAATTCTACTTTTAGGTATAATTATATATTCTATCCATCCAATTATAGCACATATTTATTTATAAATATTTTATTATCCAATTTTTCTAATAATCTTATGCATGTGCCAATGTTATAATGGCACGTGCAAGAACTTAAAAAGTTGGGCTTATGTCAATGTCAATGTGGTCTCAAAAACCATACCAAAATGTTCGAGTCATGTCTCCTATTTCACGTACTTCCTGTCAATTAAATTTCAGGCTTTGAATATGATCTTATCTTCTTTTATCTTTTGGTTGAAGTGGCCCTTCATTCTTTCAACTTCATTGACCCTTGATTTGGATTTTTTTAAAGCTAAACAGAGCTAAGCCCTTTTCGTGGTCCTCTACAATTTATTTCTAATTATTTTTAAAACATATTTATCAATGTGATTATGATGTTGACATCTACTTTATCTAAATAAAAAAAAAAATCTTCATAAAATTCAAGTCTAATTTATGATACGGAATATGATTTTTATTATTATTATTATTATTATAAATAATCTACGTATACATACCACCCAGATGAACACAGACAAATGAAACTTGTATTAAATTAAACTCAAGCATGATCTTTTTAACGTAGGACTGTACCTTTTACCACCTTGAATAGGGTAGTTCATTTCATTCACTGTTGAACTGCACCCGCGGCCGCGGAGGACGCACATTGTTATCAAGATATAAATATTGATCTTGTAAATAATTGAGTGAAGAAAGTCTTCCATGTACATTAATGTTAATGATCATTAATTAATGACCACTAAATCCACTAAAATATTAATTAATTTTCATAATAAAATTAGTAACATTATATCTAATATAATTATCATTTAGTCAATATATATGATCATGGATTTTGTGAAAAATAATGTAAGTTGATTGTCCATTTCATAGAGAATATAATTAATAGAGTGCTAGTGAACAACATACTGAAGAGCACCTATTGCATGAATGATCACATAGACATAGTGGTAGACAATATCGAAATCCAGCAATTGGATATGTCTGTTCTCCTCTCCCATATTTTTCCTCGTTTACATGATCATCACATGTATACATATAAAATTACATATCACTGCGAAGAAAAAAAGAAATAAATGTTTAGCAAACAATATGTGATGCACAAATTTGATCCAATGCCTAATTTCACCAGACATATATGGCATATTTACACGACCGTATTATATATATATGTATAATGGTTTGGAGTGGTACAAATTTTACAACAGCTATGCCTCCCAACTTGAGTTTAATTTTCAAACCTTTTACCTCTTATATACACTTCTTACACATACAAAAATTAAAATATGTTTATATTCACACAATATGTATTTTTTATAACATTAAAATAGCTCAAAGTACCCATTTGTTACTCCAATTTTTCTAGCTAGCTTTCTTGCTTAATTAGACTCTTCTAATGTAATCTCATGTCTTTTTATTTTTTCAATTTGATTAATTTGGTTATTATTTTTAAGTTCATTAATTCATGTCACTTTTTTAATATTTCATTAACAAATTAATAAAAAATCACAACACACATGTTTCATTTATTGTTAAACTAAAATGATAATTATGAAATATTGAATTGTAATTTAATTTTCTCTACTTAAAAATGATTGAATTAGATAAATTAAAAAATAAATACTAAATTAATCAAATAAAAAAATTGAATTGAATTGAATTGGCCTACTCAAATAAGATATATCCAAAAATTGTCAAATGAAAAAGATAAGATATTTACCGTTGACTTAGTAAATGTATGATACAATTTGGCCAAAACTTTCAAAATATATTTTCTCTTTACTCAATAGAAATTTGAAGGAAAAAAAATATATTATCTGTTCTCAAAATTTATGTTCATTCTTTGGTATAATGATCTTTTGAAGATTATATAAATTGAATTTTACCTCTTGTAATAAAATCCTGAATGTGACATATTCTTCTATAGGGCATCAACACACCCCTAACTCGATTGGTTACGCATAGGTGTGGAGATGTCTTGTCAGGCAATATATAATCTGATATGTTAGGAATGAATGACATATTATTAAATAATATGTTTAATTTAATAATTAATTATTTTATATTTTATAATAAAAGATAGTAAAAAAGCTAGCTTTTAGTTTTATAAGATTAAGGGTCCATTTAGTTGGGTGTAATAACACCCGTAATGTAATGCCCATTACGATTACATTGTTTGCTTTTCAAAAAAAATGGTTCAGTAATGTAATGGCATTACATCTCCATCAGTAAAAGTGATTACACACTCAAAGGGATGGAATTACAATTACATGTCTTTCGGTAATGAACAGTGCCGCGTCCTCAGCCCGCGTCCCAGCTCGCGTCGCCCCGGCGTCGTCCCGGCCAGCAGCTCGCGTCGCCCCCGCGTCGTCCACCTCGCGTTGTCCAGCCGTCGTCGTCCGGCACAGAATTGCCCAGCCCAGCCCAGCCCTCGCGAATCGCACACCCCAGCCGTCGCGCCTCGCGACGCCCACCCAGGCCACCCAGCCCTCGCGACCCCCACCCCACGCCCACCCAGCCCTCGCGACACCCACCCCAGCCCACCCCAGCCCTCGCGACGCTCACCCCAGCCCTGCGCGACGCCCACCCGAGCCCCGCGACGCCTCCGTGCGATTAATTATTTGTTTTTTTTTTAACAAAAATTGTATTATTTTTTTTAAATTGTATTTTTTATTAATTATTGTTAAAAAAATTGTATTTTTTCTGAATGTAATAGCACATTAATGTAATTTTTTTTAAATTGTATTTTTTTTTCTAAAATTGTATTTTTTTATTAATTGTTGTTATGAAATTTTATTTTTTAAAATTGTATTTTTAAAATATTTTATATAATTTTTTTTTATTCCATTACATTACAGTTGTCAAACCAAACATTGTAATACTGATTCTTCTTTTTATTACAGTGACTAAACCAAACACTGTAATCGTAATACTGATTCCTTTACATTACATTCCATTACGATTACGATTACGATTACGATTACATTCCAGCGAACCAAACGCCCCCTAATAATAGACTAGAGAGTACAAGTTACTGTTATTATCTTTATCATTTTATTTAAGGGTGTGTCATATTTATATTTGTAATAAAAATTATTGACACTATCACACTGTTTTTTTTTATAAATAATTATCACACTATGTTATATATATTGTAAACATGACATTCAAATATAAAAAAAAAAAAATTACCAAAAATAACACTCATAAAACTTATAGTTACAAAACTAGTACCCCTATAATATTGAATGTGTCCAAATTGTTGTCGTTCTATTCTAATTAGATAGGTGTTCAAACAAAAATAACATATTAGTCATTTTTTTAATTGTGAAAATATAAGTTTGAACACAAGCGGTGCTAATTTTATTATTAAAAATTTTGAGGGGTGTTAGTTTTGTTATTTTTCCAAAATAAAAATTCAATTAACATATAAAATTATTTCTTTTAATATATCTAGCAAAATTTATAAAATATTATCAAAGTTAATAACAATTGTCACAATATTTTTAAAATTTAAATTAATAAGGACAATATCCTCTATACTTCCGTAAAATTGACATTTTTTTCTTTATAAAGTAGTATTTAAAGTCTAGATATTTTAAGGTCCACAATATCTTCTTTTTTTGCTTTTTAGAAATAACATTTTGCAACTCACAAACTCTAAAAATCGAACTCCTGACTTCAATCTTTAATTGGTCCACAGTATCTTCTTCTTGAAGAGAGAGTTTTACGAGGATGGAAATACAATAAAAGAAAAAGATATATCTTCTAAAGTGGGGAATGGGAATAAATGGTATGTGGGCTAACTTAGATAAAGCATGTTGCTACTTTAGAAGCACTACGCTAAATAATAATTACCTGCTTGGGCATTGTCATATCAGTATTTCATTATCCGGCCCAAAATGTATTTAATTATTTCTGTTTTGTTCTTTTTAACTTTAAGCACTAATACCCATTTCTTGTATTTTACAAATTTCACTAAAATTAGTAACCCTAAATATATATAAATTTATACTTATTTTAATTATGATGTATTATTTATAGTTTTTTTTTTTTTTTTCCTTTCAAAAGTGAATAATTTCTTCATTCTCAAAATATGCATTATTATATATGATTAATGCAACAATCTTTCATGATAATGTGAATTTAATTATAATTATTAATATTATTATGCTATTTATAACAAATTTAAGATACATAGAACAATATTTGACAGTGCTGGATTAAACTGACATGTTTATTCCATCCGATTAAAATATAGAATAAAGATATATACAAGAGAGATATGAAGATTGAGAAAAAATGTATGTTTTTTTTTTCTTCTCTTTCCTGTCAACTCTGTGTCATGTAGCTTGGTGTAGGACCAATGAAGAATTCGTATGAATATATTTTCCATCAAAGCAATCCTATTTACGACCAATGCCAGAAGAACTAGTTGTCATATAAAGTCATCCCGCTGGAAATTTTCCATCTTCCCAGCAGATAATTTATTTTAGTCATATAATCGTCTACTTTTCGATGTTCTCCGGCTCACATCGAGCTCTGCAATTTGACAGTCTGGGATTGGGAAGCGCATTGTAGATATGGGGTTTGGCTCACGATAGATATGTATGTTTCATTTTTTTTAAACGTACGCGTAGCGATGGGTGTATAAGTTTGGTCGCGCAGTTCGATCCGAGAAAGTCGACAGTTTGATGATGTTATGTAAGATGTCGTTCAAAGGACAAAGATATGAGTATTCTTCTTAAACAAACCTTATTATTATACAGAAAAATTAATAATATTTTCTGCCAAAATCTTTACCATCTCGTTACATAATGTAATTTTTATATAACATACACATAATATAAGATATCTATTCTTAAAATATTAGTATTTAAAATAGTTAAATTTTATGATTACCTATAAATTTTACATTAATATCATGCTGAAGTAATGTACGACAATTCTTCTAACATACAAATGAACCTAATTATTCAACACTAATTTTATTTTTAACTCCTCTAAAAAAAATATATATATATATGTTTATTTTCTTCTAATACTAAAAAAAAAAAATGTTCATTTACTTTATAGAAAAAATGAATATATTTTTTTCTTGAAAAAGTCAAAAACAAAAAAAAAAAATGTAATATAATTAACATACGGAAAGAAAAACATATAGCTTATAAATTCCTTACCTTTTTTTTTTCCTTCTAAAGCTAAGCTGATAAAAATTTGCATCTATATATCTATATATATATATATATATATTAAAATCCCAGAGAGTTAAATAGGAATAAAATAATATATGTACTAAATAATCTAAAATTGTTCTTATTTTTATCACTTCTATATAATGCAGTTTATGACTATGTTTTTTCATATATATATATATATATATATATATTAAAATCCCAGAGACTTAAATAGGAATAAAATAATCTATGTACTAAATAATCTAACATTGTTCTTATTTTTATGACTTCTATATAATGCAGTTTATGACTATGTTTTTTCTCTCTTGGTAGTTAGTAATTAGTAGAGAGCAGAGGCAATACAATTGAAATTAAACACATGACATTGTCGGTTGTTATATGTCCTTCTCTTTTTTTATCGTACAGCTTGGATTCTATAGTTTCTATAAATAAAAGGCATGTCTTTTTTTTTTTGGGGTAGTTTTGATTAGTTCTATCTCCTGTTCTACAACTAGATCAGTCTAGACAATTTGTCTTTAGACAGCGACATTAATTTCTCCTCTAAATTAAGGGATTGACATCTCAGGTAGATTTTTTTTTTTTTGTTAAACACATCTCAGGTAAGTTATAACTAATAATTATCCTCCTATATAATTGTCCCAAAGATCAAGGGTAATTGAGTCTCAATTTCAATTTTCTTTAAAATATATATATATATATATATATATATATATATATATATATAAAAAGAAAAAGAGAAACGTGAATTTTATTGATTTGATTTTTTTTTTAAATTATTATTAAATTTTTTTTCTAATGTAAAATTTAATATATTTTTCATTATTTAATTAAAATTTCATTGATTTAATTTGTATAGTACCATCTCATAGTCAAAAATATATTTAATAATAAATATAACTTTTTTAAAATTAATTGATATTTTTTAAATTTAATAGAATAATATTAATTTTGTTATTATGAATTTGAAGAGCGTTGATTTAAATAATTAAAAAAAAAAAAAACTTAGATCTGCGAACGGCTAACTAGACTTGCGTGATTATAGGAGCAAAGTAAGGATTACAAAATAGACTAATAAAATGAATAATATTAACTCTATGACTCTCTCTGTCTCTGGTCACCTATTCTTAATTTGTTTGCAAAGCAAGCACGCTTCTCTGATTGCCCATATTTTTCTAAAAATTAATTAATAATTAGAAAATAAACATCAAACCATATAATTTCTTCCCTCTATAATCTCAAAGTGCTCGTTACCCTTTTATATATCCCACAGTAATGATTTCAATAATCGAAGGGAGAGGCGTGAGTGTGTAATTTGTTTAATTTCAATGGTCTTGATCAGCGCAAATCCACAACTTCACCTTCTGTGCAGGCTCCCACATCAATCTCCATCCTACCTTTCTCCTTCGTTTTCAATACTCTGCAACAATTTCTCCTTGGAGACTGCTTCATGGTTAAAATCAGAAACAAAAACAAATGATGTGTTAAAATAAATAAAATTAAGGTGTATGAGTTTAAGATAATAATAAAATCCAAACCATAATTTAAGTACCTTGTCCCAAATATATGGGTCGGGTCTTTTATAAACCATCACCATCTCAATCCGAGAAGGATCGGCGATCTTCCATTTGCAAGGCTCACTTGGTATTTTTTGATCCAGGACATACTCTGTGGTTGTTTGATTCATCTTTGAATCGTATGCAACTTTTGCCAAATAATATACAAATGGCTTTTGACATGCATTTCTACTAAAAGGGCGTGTGTTGAATGGATAGGCCGTGTAATCAGCTCTCTTGTACCAATTGAGAAAAGTTCTAGCAGGAATTTCCATTTCTCGGGGCGAAAATACACCACGTAGTACTTGAACTGCATAACCCCATGAAACGGATACCGTCCAACTACGTCTCTTGTCGTAACAAATGGATTGTTGCATAAGCCCGGCTGAATCCAACTCCATTGGGCCCTTGAGCCTTTCTAAGGCCTTTACCCGGTCCGTAGTGGGGAATATGGGCTGGAGCAAGTCCAAGTGATGGAGCGACACTAATGGTGTAACTGGATGAGCTGTGAGTAACCCTACCAAACTACCATACACATCAAACTGCATTAAATTTCAAAGAAAATCATATTCATTAGAAACAAGGTTCTTTATTCTGCATTTTATTATAAAACAAACACCCGCCACTTCCACAAAATTAATAATAATATTACAGAAAGAAAGGGGAAAAAAAGAGAGCACAAATGTAGATAGTGGATTTATGTGATTACCTACCCATTGATTGGCAATAAATAAAGCTAAACGTGTCATCGAATAATACATGTCAAATTTATGAAATATTTTTTTTCAAACGTGGTCAGCCACCAAAACCCTTTATAAAGTATTTATATGGTGTTTGATAGTTTATTGGATGAGTTGATAACTCATGACTATAGTATAGGGGTAATAATTTCTGCTTTTTGAATTAGATTAAGTTGATTTAAAATTAATTAAATTTATATTCATTTAATATTAATTTAATTTAAATTAATATAAATTTAAATCTATTCAAACTAAATACAAATAAATTAGTTTAAATTATTAATTATATATATTTTTTTAGTTAATATAATTTTTTTAATTAAAAAATATATTTAATGATTAAAACTCAAGCAACATTACATATAAAAAGAAAAAGAAAATAAATATAAGAGAAAAAATTAATTATTAAAACAAAAAGTCAAATTTTAAATTAATTAGGCAATAAGTAATCACTTATGCAAAAGTTAAAAATCGTCTTGCCCTTATAAAAACTCACATTTAGAATAAAAAAGCTCTTAAGTCTCAATATAATTTATTATATCCACTAAACAAAATAAATAAAAATAAGTAAATTAAATAAAGATACTTACAAAATAATAAAAAGTTCAAGTAACTTAAAATTTCATACAATAATATAATTTTTTTTTTACATACATGAGAATATAACTTTAAATATTATATAATATATAATTTTTAAGACAATAGACTAATTGAAAAGATAATAATATAACTAATAAAAGGTTCAAACTTTTACTTTAAATGCCAATAACTAATTGATTTAAAATAAAAATTTTATAATATTTAATTAGAATTAAAGATAAATATATATTTTTTTTTTTAAAAAATTAGGTAGATTTAAATGCTAAATTTATTAACATAAAAGAATGTAACATAATATTGTGACAAAATAAAAAAATTACAACTATTTATTAAAATAAAAATAAAAATTAACATATCATAAAAAAAATACCAAAATAAATAAAATATTATTTTAATTTTAATATAATTATTTTATTTTTTATTTAAATTTTAATTTAATTTTAAACTAATGAACTAATTTTAATCCAATAAAATTTATTTCAAGTTATTTAAGTTGAAATAAAATAAACTTAAATTTAATTTAATTTATACTCTATTCGAATTTTTTAATTCAATCAGAATATAATTACCAAAATTACTATTTGTATATTGGCAGAACTTCAAAAAAAAACAAAATTAAAGACAGAAGAAAATGGACCTGATGGTCTGAAAAGGTTATTTTTTGAAATTTGGAATTCCAAATTTTCAGAGACACAATCAGCGAGTTGTTGACTCAAACTTTAGTTTCCACGGAGCTACTCATAGATCTATAATCTTCCACAGAAACAGTTGTACTAATGCGGTGGTCAACAATCTTTAGGTGACCAAACACCAAATAGGCAAATTAGGAGAAATTTTAGCCTAAAGGGGGAGAAAAGAAAAACAAGATATAAAATTGCTCTAGAAAAAAAAAATTAGACTAGTATATGTCATATAAAATAATTATACTGTCAAGCCCATTTTTGTTATTAACATAAAGTTTATGTTAAATCTCTATAATTAATTATGTTTTAAAATTATTATTACTGTGTAATTCTTTTTTGAAAAATAGTTATATGTGGTAGCAATATAATCATCAAAATGTCTCGCCTAAAAAAATAATCACTAAAAGAAACACAAAACACTATACACGTGTCTGTTCTCTCGGGTAATGTGGTGTCCTCGATCGGTTAAAGGTTTAATTCAGAAACGATAAAGGTGTTCTAAAAGCAAAACAAAAGACAAACATAAAAGTTGTGCATTTTCTTTCCTCAAGTAGCAAAAATCAAAGAAATTATATCATAAAAACAATAAAGGAATCGAATATTTGAACTGAAATACCTCAACTAATTTCTAAGAAAAACAATGGATGATAAAAAAGATAACTTGTGAATCTCAAAAAAATTGAACATAAAAACCTAACTAAACATTTTCTTTCACTTGCCTCATGTTTTCTGAGAAACCAATCAATAAATAAAAAAAAAAAACGGAAGGCAAGCAAAGCAAAGCAATCTGACCTGGTGAAAACCTTGTTCCTTGGTAAGAGGTACACCAAGTTCAGCCATACAAGCTTGAATTCTATCATCAGAGCCATACAATTCTGGGTATCTTTGTATGCACCTGTCTTGTATTTTCTCAAGTTGTTGAGCTAGTGGGTAACTTATAGCAAACCCACCTCCCCCATAGGCCATATTATATGAAAAATATATATTCTGCAAGTGACTCTCTGATGAGCTTCCAATATAATAAAACTGATTGTGATCATATTTCTGCAAAACTCTAACCAAATTATCAGCAACAAAAACAGTATCATCATCCCCCATCACAAACCACCTCACATCATTCATTCCCAAACTGAAAGTTTCTGAAACTATTCTTGAGATTCTAATTGCAGACCTGTGTCCTTTTGGGTTTTTGTAACTGAACTTGGAAGTTTCATTAGAAATCATCAATTGTGGTAAAAGGGTTTCATCTTTTGGTTCTGTTTTCACTTCCTTGTCTAACCAAACAACGCCTCTCATATGTTCTGGTTTCCACCATATCTTGACATAGTTTTTTCTGTGGCTCCAAAGCTTAGCAGAGGCAGCAATTCCAAAAACTATGTGGGAGATATTTGTTTTCTCTTGGGGTTTAGGAATTGATTCATGAGATGGGTATAAGGTTAGCATAGATTGGTGATGGGTAGAGAGAGATTGTTGGCTACAAGCCTTTGACTGAGAAACATATGTTAATGAATAGGAGATGTATGAAAAAAAGATCAAGAGAAGAAAACATACCATTAACCTTGTAATTGTCCAAGAATTGTGAAAGTTGTCTAAATCCTTGGAATTATTTTTCATGGTTGTGAGAGGTTTTGAGGTTTGGGTTCGATTGGAAAGTGAAGAACAACGATGGTTGAGCATATAAATATGTAGATAGAAAAAATAGGTAGAAGAGAGAGCTCAATAACAGGAAGAGAGATGGGTGAAATGGGGTGAAATATAGAAGTAGAACAGTACATAACTAATGAAAGTCAGGCTGAAGCAGGACAAAATGACCACATTTTTTTATAATAAATGTTGTGGTATTTATTTACTTAATTTCCGCCGCGTTTTCTTTTCATACTTTTGTTATTACCTGTGTGTGTCTTTTTTTTTTTTTTTCCCTTGTTAAAAATATTGTAATTATAAGTTTGTTTCTCAGACGATAAGTAAAAGTTTTCGTATTTGAGAGATAATTTTTTGAACAACCAGGTTATCAATCTATTCACAATATGACATTAACACTAATCATAGACAACACAAATACACATCACAAACAATTTGCATATCAAAAAAAAAAAAACAAAAAAAAACACATATAATACAATATAAAGCATTTAAAAATTAATTTAAGAAATTAAGAAACTTATTATTCTTCTTCATATAAAATTGATTTTTTTCAATATATTATCAATTTAAAACACAATTTATTAATAAAATAATTTAGTTTAATTAGATGGCATAATTCTTTATACATGGATTTCTATTTTAACCCAACAAAAATTAAATATATATATGTGTGTATTAATTTTTTCTTACAATTTAAATAAATATATATTTTTTAATGTTATAAAAAAAATGAACACATTTTTTATTTTATAAAAGAGTTAAAAATGAGAGGGATAAAATTTACACATGCAAAAAATTAAAAAAAAATTATAATTAAAAAAATTTAAGACACAATAGGATTATTTCCCTTTTTTCTAATATTGTAAAGTTGTAAATGTTAAATTAATTATAAGATGGCTTATTAATATTAATTCATAGCATGAATCGATAAATATCTCAATATCGATAAATATCTCAAAGTCACAAAGTGTACTTTTAGACTTTAGTCAAAGTAGGGGAGTGAGCTGAATTAGAAGTTTAAATGTAATGGCTAAATTGGAAATCATTAGAAAATTGCCAAAATTCACGCCATATATAACATATTCACTAATGAAAATTCTGGCATGCAGCCCAAAAACAAATGCTTATCTTTTGGAAAGAAAAAAAAAAACAATATCAGGCAGTCTCGCAGGCAAAACATGAAAGTCGTGAATTATGTGACGATGAAGGCTCTCTGTGTCTTTTGGAAGGCTATGCGTTATTTAGAATTGAAAGGCTTAAATTTGGTAATGGTCTTCTAATAAAAGCTTAAAAGGTATAAAATTTGTTCAAGCTTAAAGGCTTAACTTTGGCTTAAAAATAAAAATAAAAATAATAGAGAGAGAGAGAGAATAAATTAATTCGGAAGGAATACTAACAACTAAGTAGTGGACGGCGACAGAGCCCATCCTATATTTTGTTACATTCCGTAGTAATAGACTAATAGGTGAATGCGCCCCCACAGGGTCACATCCTTGGACTTTATTGTTTTTCTTCTAATCCCTTGCTGTCGTGATCTCTCCCTTCCTTTCTCTCACTTTCCAACACTATCATCTATCCCAAAAACAACCGACCCACTTCAGTCTATACTCATGGGTGATGAGCATACTAACTATTTTGGACCCCATGATCATAAATTATTCAGCTTCACATATTAACCACTCCTAACCTTTCCAAGACTCTAACCCAATCAAACGATGTTGTAATCTCAATTAGGAAAGAAAAAGAAAAAAAAGAGGGTTCTCTCTGAGTAGGTTAAATCCATTGCACCAGTGAGAGCTACAAGACTATTCTGAGTGGGCAACCTTCAGACGCTTGATGGATTCATACACAACAACGATTGATGAAAGAGTAATTGTTAAGTAAATCTCACTTCTAATGAACATCTTCTCTGTACTCTTGGCGCAACCACTAATACCATATCCACTAAATTAAGTAAATATTATGAATATGCAATTGGGTAATTTTCTAGTGGTATATTACATATTATCACATAATCCTCAGTAAATTCGATCAGGATTAAACTTCACAGATTCTTTCCAGATGAGCTCCTTTATATTTTCTTCAGTAAATGATGGCTGCTCAAAATCAAAACTGAAATGCTGTGGGCAGATAGGTTCCTCATTAATATCATGAAGAGGCGCCAAATATGGGTGGCAAAGAGCCTCCTCAACTGCCAAAACAAACATCTTAGCCCAAATTTCTCCAAAATAAAACCCATGTTTCTAACCATTTTTGTTTATAGAAAACCAACCAACATGCATCTATATGACTCGCAATACCTGTGATTCGCTTATTGGGGTCAAAGACAAGCATCTTCTCTAATAAGTTGACAGCAGCAGGAGACATATTGGGAAATCTATGAGAAAATGTTTGCTTAGGGAACTGTGGAAGCTGACGGACATATCTCCGGGCATTGTCACTTCGTAGAAACCCAAGGCTGGAGTCATCAGGTGAACCAATGAGCTGTTCCAAAGAAAAGGAGACGCATCACAAGCTGTCACAAGTCCTAAGTTGAAATGAGATCATGGCTTTGTATTTAAAGAACTCCATACATGAACTATAGAGATTGGCAACTCATAAACACAAGTGTGTAATGCATGGTTGGTGTAAACATTAGTAGAAGTGCAGAGACAGAAGAAAATGAAACAAGTACAAGAAGAACGTATTGTTCCACAACTCTCTTTAATCCAATTACATTACATAAATAACTGAAGATGCTTCCTGTTCTCTCTTAAACAGGCATTCCATCTGTTTGCATTAGGGCACAGCTTACTATTAGAAGCACGCATAAGTAGCGGCCAAAAGTCGGGTAGCATTATCTTTCAGACTGTCATTTGGCCATCAGGAAAAGAACATGTTCTAAGTAACTGACCCCCTCTTACTATCGAAGTCAGAAAACTGAAAAAAGTAAGCTCAATTTCTTATACTAGGCAAAAACAAGAAAAAAAACATAGTATATACATGTGCTGAGTTAAGTTTATCGTCAATCAGGTAAATGCCAAGTTAAGTTTCTTTTCTTAGAATTTTATCAGACTGCAGTCTATACATTTGTACTTTAAACACGTTAGCTGGGAATTTATGATTATGAGACTAAATTCTGAAAATCAAGTTTAAAAAGCATACCTCCGTTATAAGTCTCAGTTGGTGTACATAATCTTTGCCAGGGAAAAGCGGTTGCCTGGTCATAATTTCACCAAGAATGCAACCAACTGACCATATATCAATTGCTGCAGTGTACTCCGAACAATTAAGAAGCAGTTCTGGTGCCCGGTACCAACGAGTAACAACATACTCAGTCATGAAATCAGTTTCAGATGTTGTCCTAGCAAGCCCAAAATCTCCAATCTTAAGATCACAATTTGCATTTAGAAACAAATTGCTAGGCTTCAAATCGCGATGCAATACATTTGCTGAGTGTATATATTTGAGCCCTCGTAACAGCTGATACAGGAAGTACTGCAAAATGCGCCTTTGAACATCAAAAGGAACTCTAAGCTCGTAACATTATAATTGCTAATGTTATGGTATTTGTGATTAAAACAATACTGCATGAGTGCACGACTAACGTTATTCTTCTTCATACTTATTGATTTCTAGTAGTTATCCTTTTCTGCATCACCTTGTTTTAACTTTATATATCTCACTACGTGTTGAAAGTTTGACAATATCCCACCTCTGAGTAGAATAAGGGTATGCAAGGAAAATGGAACTATCGTAAAGCTAAGGGAATCAAATAAGAATTAAATGAATGGCAAATAATGCCGTACAAACCCGACAATGATCATCTGCCAATGGCTGGTTAGAGCGTATTATTTGATGGAGATCAGTATCCATCAATTCATAAACAATATAAACATCATTGAAGTTCTCCGTATTTGGAGGCCTTACAATGTCTTTGATGGCAACAACCTGTGAATATATAAGAAGGTAACAAGCATGAGATTCAACAATAATATATTAAGTGACTCAATATATTATACAAAAAACAGAACTAAGTATACAAAAAAGTTCATTTACTAAAGACAAAAGATAATGAGGATGTTTCGTAGCAGAAAATCTATCCTCGACAACATCCTTGAACCTGAAGCATGCTAGGTAAGGCATACTTTAGAATTCAATCCCTGAACACCAATCATGATCCTCTGCCAATGGCTGTTTTATCTATGGCCATACCTAGCTCTACCACAAATAAAAGAGAAATTCTTCCTAAAGAAAGGCCGAATAACATATTCTGATCTGGTTGATACCAATTAAAACTACCAGGATAGAAAACATATAAACCTGCACCTGACAATTAAAGAAGCTAGAACCAGTCTTTGTTCTTTAGAGACAGAAAAGGAAAACATGGAAGAAATATTGATTCTTGCAATAAGCAACATGCATGCTGCAATGTAATTTGAAGGCAATAAATCCCCAACACTGCCAAGTTACAATAGTATTAAGCAGTAAGCACAGAAACATCAATAACTACGTATTCCAGTTGTAGAACATACAAGGAAAGAAAAAGGTTAAAAAATTACATTTTCATGATCCATGTGCAGAAGAAGTTTAATTTCTCGTAAAGTCCTTTTGGCATCTATTCTGTTGTCAAATGCATTACCAATCTTCTTAATGGCAACTTCCTCACGAGTCTCTGAGTTAACAGCAGCACTGCAGGAAACAAAGAAAAAATATTGTCTTCCTTCAAATTGTTAACAACACAAAAGAAAAAATGGGGAATTCAAATAAACAGGAAAGACAACTTTTTTTTTTTTTAAAAAACAGGAAAGACTACTTATGCTGATCATCTTGACATAAGCCAACATTCACAAGTAAATGATAGTTACCTTGAAGAGTGCCACCAAATATCGATATTCACGGATTACTTTATTGTTTAATAGAGAATTATGTAAATATATGTGGATGGTCTGCAAACATTGCACTAACATTCACAAATATCAATTCAGGTTAAGTTGTTTTGCAATGATGTTATATGACTAATCGCCTGACTAATAGATCAATCCAGCAGAATCTGGAGTGGGAACTGAAACAGCAATAGAAAGGCAGAAAATAATTTGTGCACATGAGAACTACAATTGATGTACGATTCTTTACAGGGCATAGTAGAAACTAGAAACACAACTACTTCCTGCAAAGCAGGAGGGCTAACAATAATAGTGATCTACCATTCAACAAGATATACACTAGTTTAACCCACTAGAAGTACGATCAGAAAAAGAAATTATTTTTCTTGCTTCTTCAACCAAGTCAACCCAGAGATTGCCGCAAAAGTTATAATTAGTATTCCCAAAACGTCAACAAATTATCCTTAACTATTAACATGGAATCCAAAACGGATAAAACTGAAAACCTGAAGAAGAAGAAGAAGAAAAAAATCAAACCCAAAAAAATTCTTACCAAACCATACCATTAGCACCTCTCCCGACAGGTCGAATAGGAGGAAGGTACTTCCTAGAAACTTCAAACAGGTTACCATACACGTTATACTGAACGTAGCGTCCACCATGGGTGGGTACACCTTTGACGAGGTTATCAGCTGCTGAAGCAGAGCCTAACTCCATGGAACCCGGCTCCGAATCTTGTAATGGGCAGCGATCCAATAGAGATTTGATAAGGCTGGAGCTGAATTTGAAGGAGAATTGAAGATTTAATTGGAGAAGGAAATACTAAAAGCTATATTTGAGGAACGCGTGTTGGTAGGTGTAAAGAGAGTGACATTTCTTTTTCTTTCGAGTCTCGTGGAAAAAAAAAAAAACGAGAAGGGAGTGGTATTATTGTTATCAATTCTACTTTGTACGTGTGAATTGTGAACTTTCGACGTGACTTTTGTGAACTGGAAATGAAAAGCCGGGATGACTCGTGAATTGAGAACTTCTACGAACTCGTCTTTTATGATCATTGGTGTGGTGTCTGTGATTTGAGTTTTATTTTTACACTAATTTCCTCTCGCTTTTTTCCTTCACTTTTTTCGATAAGATAATTGGGTGACGATATTACTGTATTTAAATTTATTATCATTATTATTATTATTATTAAAAAAAATTAATTGCTGACTAAATGTATCTCGTGAATATATAAATAAATTATTTTTAATTTTATCAAATTTTAATTATGTAACTTAAACACAACGGTTAGACATACAATCACGTGTAAAAATAATATGCGAAATTAAATAATAATACACAAGATTTTTAGGTAGAAACAACCTAGGCTACAACAATGACCTAAGAGGAAAACCACCTAAGTATCCATTATGTTCAATTATAAGCTCAGGTCTTAAACTACCATTCACAGATAAATCCCCCTTATATAATTTACTTACAAGCCGTCGTTTCTTTCATAGCCTTAACAAGCTAGGTATCTGAATCCGGACCAACGTTTCGATCTACTTAAGTCTCATAAGATCAATTGAACTCATCAACTTTGGTAATTTTGAGTCACACGAAATACCGAACATGTCACATTTTCTACCTGAAACATTAGCATAAATAACACAAGTGTAAAGTGTGTCTTAGAGCAGATTCAATAATTAAAAATCTTAACTAGTAGATTTAAAAGCATATACTGTAAAAACTAAATCAATTAGCAAACTCTAAAACGATCATGTAAAACTCAATTCCATGAAAAACAATTAGGCATATGAATTATTCAAACATAACCACACAATATGTTTGAACAATTAAATCAAGAGAATGCCTAAGATTAATAGAAGAAAATAAGAAGATTTTTCTTTTAAAATCTCAATCAGTCAGATATAGAAAATATTATATTTAATGTGGTGTCTTTTTCTCCAACAAAGGTTGTTTATATAGAGTCCAATTTAACTTAAAAGAGAATTAATAATAAAGTATAATTCTACTCATACAAGGATTTTACTTTCACAATAATTATACTTATACAAGCATTTTGCCTTTAACATTAAATTGGGTCAAATTGGTAAGCACGAAAAGTGAAACAAATTATCAAAAATACCTCGATCGATGAAACAATGTGTCTCGATCGATCTAACCATAATTGATCGATCGAAAACCTTTACTCAATCGATCTACTTACGTTGAGCGCACCAGAAATTCAACCCAAAAGGACTTGATCGATGTTCGATCGATCGAACCAATCTCGATTGATCGATCAACGATGACCTCGATCGATCGTGCAAATCTTAGATCTATCTAATTAGCACAAAAATCAACCCGAGAGCCTCTAGATCGAAATCGATCAACACGTGCATAGTTTTTCATTTTAGCTCATATTAAGTGTGCGTGCTCAGTTGTATGAAAATGTATGCATGAAACATATATTCTTACTTGATACATACATATTAAAAGCTTTGTAATTTCTTTAACTTTGATTGATTGACTTGACAACGAGTTTAAATACTAGATTACAATTAATTATTTTGTTCACGAAAATTACCAACACACATAAACCTTACAATTACTAACTATAATTTTATCAACAAAAATAATTTTAAAATATAAATAATTATAAAAAAATATAATAATAAATTAGTACATTTTTATTGTGAGAGAACAAAAATATTATAATAATACCATTATTTTTTATTATGGCTTTCCATGGCCTTACAAATGGAAATTACTCATAAGCCACCGTAAGAAAAATTATAAAAAAATGTATCATGTGAATCTTAAACACATAATTTTAAAATTTTGGAACAATTTTTACATTAAATTAGTGAGAGATGAGTTTCAAAGTCATTCGGCTGAACGTTTTAAAAAAATCGTGTATTAAGACTTTTAGCAAAATATAATCTTTTTTTTCCTGATAAGACTTTAAGCATCTGCTGTCAATTTAATAATCATTTAAACATAACAATTACATACTTGCCTATACAAATACTTATAATAATAAAAAAATGCACCCCTACATGCGAAAGAAAAAAAAATTATTAATGTCCAAACAAATACACTAAAAGAGATACTAATGTTGTGGTGATTTATCATTTATATCTATAGCAATCCCATTATTTCATTAAAAAATAGTAGTATAACTAGGAACCACGGGGAAAAGGTTTTGAATGGCAGAAAATAAAACTTAGGGTGCGGGACATTGAGATTCTTGATATTATATTATTTGTATCATTTAATTTTTTTTAATTTTAAAAAATGATCAATAAAGTGTTGGAACATTTTCTAAAATGAAATGACATAGCATTTGGCTAAAAAGTTACAATGGTTGGTAAGTGCCTTTTGGTAAAAGACATATTGAATAGTTGCAGCTTTTGGAAGTGAAATACTATGTTGAAAGGTTGTGACTTAAGTAAAAAGAAATGACTTTTTGATATGAACAATTACATATGTTCTAAAAGACATGACTTTTGGAAAAGTCACAACTCTTTAAAAAGTTGTAACCCAATTGAAGGGATGCATGAAATTCTATAAATAAGTCATTCATTAAGGCCATTAAAAGAGATATATTGAGAGAATAAGAAAATGGATAATAAATGTTCTCTAACATTTTTCACTACAATTATGTACAAATAAAGTTAGTGTTCTAACTACTGCAAATTTAGAACATTAATTATCTTGAATGCTCTTTAAAGTTAAAGGTGTTTTTGAGTTGTCTTCGTGAATGCACACCGCAGACAACAAGAGACTTCATTGTATCCTGGAGGCGTATTTACTGAACCCTAGTGCATCACCGAATTGGTCGGAGCAAATAGCGTCTTAAAGTCGTGCCTTGAAGCCAAATTCAAATGCAGTATTATTTATAGTGATTTTATAGTATCATAATTGAAGATTATGAAGACTTAACTTAAAGATTATGGAGATCAACATTCAACAACAAGTTCAAGAAAAATTTTTCCAACAATCTTAAGACGCTATTTTTTACATGTGAACTTGTTATTGACTTCACAATTAGCAAGGAATTTAATTTCTAAATTTATTTATTTGTGAAGCATGATTAGAAGTCTTAATGAAGTATCTTGAATTTAATATCATTTTAAAGGCATGCATGTTGAAATTAAGATAATGAGTATATGTATTGATCAATTAGTTATATGCATTGATCAAATTTCATGAAAAATGATTAGAATATAAAATTAAATATTATCTATTTTAATTGATGCATATTATACATATAACATGTATTTGTTAAATAGTCATAACTTTTGGTGGTGTCGTGAGCATTTGTGAAATGTTGTTATAATTGATAAAAAATTATGATTAACAAAATTATTGCAACATTTGGAGAAGAATCATGACTTTTGAAAAAGGGTCGTGACTTTTGGTAAAACATGGTGACCCTTGGTGAAAAGTTGTGATATTCAATGAAGAGTCGTGACCTTAGTAAAAGATGGTGACCCTTGGTAAACGGTTGTGACACTTGATAAATGGTTGTAACTCTTAGCGAAGGATCATGACTCTTGGTGAAGGGTCGTGACTCTTGGTGAAAAGTCGTGACTCTTGGTGAAGGGTCGTGACTCTTGGTGAAAAGTCGTAACTCTTGATGAAGGATCATGACTCTTTTTGAAGGGTCATGACTCTTTTTGAAGGGTCATGACTCTTGGTGAAGGGTTGTAACTCTTGATGAAAAGTCATGGCTCTTGGTAAATAGTCATGACTCTTGGTGAAAGTCATAATTCTTGGTAAAGGGTTAGGATTAATAGTAAAGAGTCGTGACTCTTAGTTAAAGTCATGACAATTTATGAAAGATTGTGACCCTTGGAGAAGGGTTGTGATTATTGGTAAAAGCACTTGTTTAAGAGTGAAAAATAAATTTTAATATCTTATAAATAATATAGATGAAGAATATGTATTCCCTAATTTTGATTGATTACTAAGAGAGTAATCAAGTTAATATGGTGGATGAGCTATGTTGTGGGATCCCAGAAAAAACAAGCTTGCATGTGCATATGCTCCACCTAGATAATTAACATGATTATCCTAGCTTCATGTAACATAGAAGTTAGATGATTGGGAATCATGGTTGTAAGTATTCCTCTCTGATTTAAGTTAATATATCTTGTATAGTTATATGTGTACACTAACAAAATGAGTTCTTCTCTTTGATGCATGTAACCAGATGTAATGTGAGTCGCTGGTACATAAATTTTATATACAATTATGTATGATTGATGCTCATAGTAATAGCATTATTTTATGAAAAGTAATGAAGAACTTGAAAAGCCCCTGATAATAAAAAGCCTTACAAGGAACATAGTTACATATTCATGTAAAGGGGATGGGACGGAAGCCAACCTCAAATAAATCACCAATGATGGAAACTCAACCCAACACTTGAAACATCAAGATCTTGGGTTCAATGAGCCAAAGTACATCATATGTTTGTGATTGTAAGTACAATAATAAATAAATAGGTGTCCCAAAGGACGATGTGATTGGTACACGTAACGAAACGAGGAGGATAAGCTATTTAGCTTTTAATGAACTTATAACAAAATTTTATGTGCGATACTTTAATTACGTGGGTATCCTTGATAAGTTCATCTATGTGAGTGTCGGAGATGGTGCCATTTTCTATGTAGCTTGGCTAGCTACTGGAGCACTCATGAAAAACCAAGTTATAAGACACAAGGCCAATCCACGTGTCAACGAATAAAAGAACATTGGAGATGAAGAGGGCTTATGTGTGAGATATGTCCGGTTAACCGAATAAGATTGCTGGTTCAAAGGCTTGCCTACCATACTACCTTGGTTAACTTTGATGTGTTTTCACTAAATAAAGGTTCAAGTCCAAAAGACACCTTTATTTATGCATAAGTCTTCGAAGCATACTCAAGATAAAAGTTTTCAAAACTGTTTTTAAAATTGTATTCATTTTTTAAAATGGTGGGGGATTGTTGGAAAATTTTCTAAAATGAAATGACATAGCATTTGACTAAAAGGTTGCAATCGTTGGTAAGTGCCTTTTGGCAAAAGACATATTGAATAGTTGCAACTTTTGGAAGTGAAATACTATGTTGAAAGGTAGTGACTTAAGTAAAATGACATGACTTTTTGATAGGTTGTAATTGTAATTACATATGTTCTAAAAGACATAACTTTTGAAAAAGTCACAACTCTTTAAAGAGTTGTAATCCAATTGAAGGGGTGCATGAAATTCTATAAATAGACCATTAATTTAGGCCATTAAAAGGGATATATTGAGAGAATAAGAAAATGGATAATAAATGTTCTCTAACATTTTCCACTACAATTATGTACAAATAAAGTTAGTGTTATAACTACTGCAGATTTAGAACATTAATTATTTTGAGTGCTCTTTAAAGTCAAAGGTGTTCTTGAGTTGTCTTCGTGAATGCACACCACAGACAACAAAAGACTTCATTGTATCCTAGAGGCATATTTACTGAACCCTAGTGCATCTCCGAATTAGTGGGGGCAAATAGCGTCTTAAGGACAGCGACTTAAAGTCGTGTCTTGAAGCCAAATTCAAATGCAGTATTATTTATAGTGATTTTGTAGTATCATAATTGAAGATTATGAAGACTTAACTTAAAGATTATGGAGATCAACATTCAACAACAAGTTCAAAAAAAATTTTCCCAACATAAAGAACAAAATACATAATTTTTTAATTAAAATATTATTTTTTAAATTAATATTTCATTATTAAAAATATTAAAATAATATAGTTTATCATTAATTGGCCTCTTATAAAATAATATTTTAATTAAAAATTATTAAAATCATGTATTTTATTCTTAATTGACCCATTTTTCTAAAATTAAGTGATTAAATAATATTATTTATATGAAATAATAAAACAATATGTTTTATTATATATATATATATATATATTTTGCATGTTTTTAATATGTACAACTCTATGATTTAAATAGACTACTTAAAAAATTAAAGAATATAATCTTAACTAATATTTACATTGCACAAAATATCCTAACTAAGAAATCTAATTTTGAATAGTTAGAATCTCTAATATTTCAGGATTTTAACACTCCCCTTCAAGTTGATTCATAGATGTTAATCATGTCCAATTTGCTTACGAAATTCTCAAAACTCTGACATGGAAGCCCTTTTGTGAAGATGTCTACAGTTTGCTCTTGTGTAGGAATATAGGTCATACATACAACACCATTCTTAACCTTCTCTTTTATAAAATATCTATCTACTTCGACATGCTTAATTTGATCATGTTAAACTGGATTACGAGAAACATTAATAGCAGTCATGTTATCGTAATAGACCTTAAGTGGGACCTCAGCTTCTACCTGTAGTTCTTCTAAAAAATTTTTTAACCACAATCCTTTACAAATTTCTTGTGCAATTGTCTAAAATTCTACTTCGGCATCACATCTAGCTACTACATTTTATTTTTTACTCCTCCATGTAACTAGGTTCTCTCAAATAAAAGTACAATACCCAGTATCAGACCTTCTATCTTCAATTAGCCTACTCAATAGGCATCCGAAAAAATTTCTATTTGTCTTTGTCTAGTTTTTTTAAAGAAGAGTTATTTGTCATAAGAATCTTTGAGATACCTAAAAATTATGTATACTGCTTCTAGGTGGCACTCTTTTGGAGCGTGCATATGTTGACTCACCATATTTATAGTAAATGCAATGTCGAGCCTCATATGTGATAAATAGATCAATCTTCCCACCAATCTTTGGTACATCTTTTTTTCTACTGATTTTTCATCATCTCCTGTTCTCTTTTCAGTTTCAATTTGAGTGTCACGTGGTTTACTCCCGAGCATACATATTTCTTTTAAAAGATCTAGAACATACTTTCTTTGTGAAACACTTATACCTTCTTTTGACCTTGCAATCTCTATCCCCAAAAAATATCGCATTTGTCCCAAGTCTCTAACTTCAAACTCAGCAGCAATTAACTTTTTTAATCTTTCAATTTCGATCAAATTATATACTGCCAGTATGATGTCATCCACATAAACAATTAAGATTTTTTTAAACTGAGAATGATTAAAAAATATTGTGTAATTCGATTAACCCTATTGATAGCCTTGACCTTTTATCACATTCGCAAATCTATTAAACTATGCTTGGGGTAACTGTTTAAATCCATAAAGTGATTTTTTTAGCCCGCATGCCATGTTCTGTTTACCTCTTTCATAAAAACTTAGTGGTAGCGTCATGAAAATTTCTTCATTTAATACATCATTGAGAAATGTATTTTTTATATCCAATTATTGAAGAGTCCATTCTAGATTTACAACTAATGACAATAGTATTCGAATAGTGTTTAATTTTGCAACTTGAGCAAATGTCTCTGTGTTGTCAACTCCACAGGTCTGAGTAAACCCTTTTGCAACTAAACGAGCCTTATATTGTTTAACAGTCTCATTAGCCATAAACTTAACGAAAAAGACCCATTTGCACCCAATTGGCTTCTTATCCCTCGGTAAATCTACCACATCTCAAGTTTCATTTTTTTTCAAAGCTCGTATTTCTTCCATTATGGCCTCTCTCCATTTGAGAATTTTTCAAGCCTCATCAATATCTTTTGAAACTATAATCCTGTCAAGGTTAGTAGTAAAAGCATGAAATTTGGGAGAAAAAATGTTATATAGCACAAATTTAGATATATTGAGAGAAGTACAAGATCAAAAATTCAGATATAGGATGAGAAGTACAAGATCGACATTATTTTTTTAGTGCAATAGGTAAACCATCAATAAAACTAGAATTACTTATATCAAAGGAAAGCTCGATGACACCTGGACTGTTCATCGTGTCAAACTCTCGTAATGTATCAAGAGTGAATTTACCTTTGTAATTTAATTTTGGCTTTTTTGAGTAAACTAGTATATCCTTACCTCCTTATTTTTCTGTATCTCCCCCTGAGTCTAAATGGTGTTCTATAAGTGGTGTAAGTGGTTCATTAGAATGATGGGGTGTAACAAGGTCAAGGTGTTCAGGATGAGTTGTTGAAACAATATCTAGAGAGGAGATATTGTTTTTTGAAAACGATAGATCAAAGGAGCAAAATTGTTCTTCAAGATGTTCATTCTACCCCTGAAGATGAGTTTTGGTAGGATAATATGATGTAGTTTCAAAGAATGTCACATCGAGACTCATATAAATATTTTGGGTATATGGGTCATAACATCTATAACTTTTTTGAGTAGAAGAGTATCCAATTAAAACACATTTTTGAGCTCTTGGGTATAATTTACCACATTCATGAGGATGAACGTGTATAAATGCAGTACAACCAAATATATTAAGGGGAATATTAGAAGTAAGGCGAGATGTCGGAAAATAATGTTTAAGCTTTTGAAGAGGTGTCTCAAAAGAGAGGACACGACTAGGCATTCTATTTATCAGGAAAATAGATGTTAAAACAGCATCTCTCCATAACCTTTTTAGTATATTTGTAGTGAATATTAGTGCTTGGGCCACTTCTAATAAGTATCTATTTTTGCGCTTGGTTACTCCGTTTTGTTGTGTAGTGTAAACACAAGAGATTTGGTGAATGATGAGTTTGGAGAAAATCTCTGAGTGAATGGTTGACATATTCAGTGCTATTGTCAGTCCACAATATTTGAATTTGGGTTTGAAATTGGGTAATGATCATAGAGTGAAAGTTCATAAAAACTATTCGAACATCAGTTTTATATTTTAGTAAATATACCCAATATACACAATATACACGAGTATGATTATCAATAAAGATGATAAACTACTTCGTATGAATACGGCTCAGGGATCATGACAATCCGCATAAATTGTTATGTATCATGGCGAATGATTTAGATGGCGTGTATTTTGGTTTTGGAAAGGATGTACGATGGTGTTTAATAAGCTCACATATTTCACATCGTAAATTAGGCAATTCTTTATTTGAAACAAGAGAAGGGAACAATTATTTTAAGTAGTGAAAATTAAAGTGACTCATTCTAAAGTACCACAACAAAAAATCATTATTCTTAGATGTAAATATAGAATTATAATTAACAATTTTATACTGGTCACTCACATTTGCCATCTCAAAGTAATAAGTTCATTTACTTTCTCTAACACTGTCAATCATTTTCTTTGATGATAAGGCCATCTCTTCCATATCAAAGGGATGAGATTTGCTAATATTTTGTTTCATACTTTAATACCATGTGGAATAATAAAACAATATATTTTATTATATTTTTTAATATGTTTTATTATAAAATAATATGAGATTTGCTAATATTTTGTTCATACTCTAATATCATGTGGAATAATAAAACAATATATTTTATTATATTTTTTAATATGTTTTATTATAAAACAATATGAGCTTTGCTAATATTTTGTTTCATACTCTAATACCATGTGGAATAAATTTAAATAAATTACTTACAGAATAAAAAAAAAATATAAAATATAATCAAAAATATAATTTAAACTAATATTTACGGTATACAAAATATCCTAAGAAATTTGATTTTGAACTGTTAAAATCTATGATATTTTAAGATTTCAACATATAATCTAACTTAAATAACTTCATTTAAAAAATCTCCATAACATTTTTCCTTTAAATTTACGACCATCGAAGCATTTGAAATGGTTTACTTTGACTTCCCAATGTCATGCATATTTATAGCATTTGTAAGTCTAAATTTTCACCCCCTTCAATGAAGGAAACTTCCTTCAAATTCAAGACTAATTAGGAAAGCTATGATGTTAACGCAAACTATGTTTATTATTATTATAATAAATATGTATAAATATATTTTTATATTCATATAATTAAATATTCGTTAGCATTGTTATTATTAATAAAAAATAATTATAACATTAATAATTTTAATTATAACAATATCAATACTTACTTAAAAAGGAAAAAAGGATTTAGGCCACATAATATGATTTGAAAACTATGAAGTAGGAAGTTCACCTTTATATATCTGGCTTCTTGCCTCCTTCGATTGGCAAAGCATATTCAAATCCCAGAAATGTTATATCCGCATGAGCAACAAGAAAAAAAAAATTCTATATATATATAAAAGAGAGAAATAAACTGAATGAATTAAAAGGAGTAGTGAATGACTCGTTTCCAAGTTGTGATCCAGTTATTTATAATTATGAAAAGTAAAGCAATTATTAGAATCCCAATATACAAATTTAACAACAACAACAACAACAAAGAATGTTGACGTTTCAAACTTTAAACAAGGTTTCGACTTTTCAAACGTCTTCTGCTTAGGCTCAACGCACTGTCTATAAGACAACTTGGTCGCTATGATTGGTTGAACCACACAAAAAGAATATTCTGCATTTGAACGATGGTTCAATCAAATTAGCAATTTGGCGTACACAATAAGATTCAAATCTGGCAACCACATATTGATCATTATCCACCCAACTTATTTCTGTCCGTACATCAAATTAATTAAACATTGATAGTAGAACCCGATGTATCATGCACTCACATTTACAAAGGCATAACTGACGAATATTCAAGGTGGTCCTCCTTGTAACATGAAATACGCTCCTTCCTGCAAAATATGGTTCAAATATGCGTACACGAAACGAATGTAAAATAATCACATGCATACAAAATTGTGTACTTATCAAGCTGTCTCTTCCTTCAATTCATTAGTTCAACAAATGTTCAGTTAAAGCAGTAAGTCTACAAAATTTTCATTCCATAGTAATCAGTAGCCTACACTTATGTGCTTAATTTGGCTTACCAAACAATACCAAACGTCACCCCACTACAACGCAAACTCAGAAAGAAAGAATGACTGGATAAAATAGCATACTTATCATTCAGCTTGCGAAGTTGATGCCCAAGTGTACGTATATTTATTTTAAGACTGACTTTCACCAAAATATAAGTACGCCCAATCATAATCAATAACAAGCTCAACACTAAGGCCTCTTAGGACCAACTTTAACAAAATTGAGTCATTTACTTACGGGAGACATCATTCATTATAATAAAGCATTCCATTTATTAATTTGTACAATAACAAACTGTAACAGCATTGTACACTTACTACATATATCAAAGTCAGTCCATAGTACAACAACGATATGCAGACGACTATCATAAAACTATTACGTACCTTACAACTCACACCATATTGAGCACTACATGTCATACATGATGGTTTACTTTGCAACATCATAAAATCGAAGATCTCATACCTAAAACTAAAACCATATGCAGAAAGGAGCAAAATTAGCTCCCTTCTAATTCACCTTACAACCTGCTTTACAGCATTTCCCGCAAGCATTGGTTCATATACCATTCCACTTGCTCTTAAGTTTGAAAGTAGAGCATCGCGCCCGCTTAAGACTATTTGGAAAAAGCAGTCAACTTCTTTTGAAAGAAGATCAAGACCTAGTGAAAGTTTCTCTGCCATCCTTCCAAAATCTAAAACACTATTCTGAAGAAAATCCAACTGTTCAGAGCCAACCCCATTATGGATCAAGGGATACAATATCTTGGCAATACCCTCAATGGCTTCCAACTCTTTCAATACAGTGATTTTTCCACTGGAGATAATATTCCTAATTTCTCCATTCACATTTGTCTGTAAATCAAGAAAAGCTGGTAACCACAAGTTCGTCCCTGAAACATTCAAGTCCAACAATTTCTTTGCAGAACAAGAGAAGGCTGCTGCAAAGACACTACAAACAAAAACTGTTACAACCTTCACTCCATACATAGCACGCATCAAAACCTTCCCTTTGGCTGAGTTCTTGACCTTTGGAAGATCCAGTGATTCCACAAGACTGTCTAAAATATGGCTGCAGGTCTCAACTCTAGGGTTCTTCGAACTCATATGCTTTCTCCAGCCATCAAAAGAGGACTGTGCCCGTACAAACTGCTCAGAACAGGAAGACTCAAGGTTATGCAAAGCACACTGAAGAAAAAGGTGCCCCTGGTTTAACCGAGAAAGCTCAGAGCTAAATGCAATGCATGTATCCATTAACTTCACACTGATGTCAAAGTATATGTCAATCCATTTTTCATCCCAATCACAAACAGGAAGTTCAAGTTCGGTTACGAGGGTTTTTATATCCTTATGAGTTTCACAAAGTGACTCCATTGCTGACGTCATCCATGAAAAGCTCAGAACATCATCCTTATTTTTTGGGTTAAGCTTTCTCAGCCTCTCAGCCAAGGTTTCCTCAAAATTGTTCAACAGTGCAAGAAGCTTTGGGGACAATCGTGAACCCTTGGGTGCAATCATTCGAAAAGGATTTCCAAAAGTGAAAAAAGGTCTGCGTGGATCCTGTGGGCAACTCATTTGAATATGTTACTGCAAAAAAAAAAAATATAGATAAAACAATATCAGGGAAATTCTATAATACCTACATCCATGTAGGATTCATTGCTCTAATTTTCACAACTATAAACCCAATTCTTAAACAGAGTTTTCACAACTATAAATACAACAGGAGTATATAAGGTAATGGTTCAGTCCTAATTTTATAAGGAAGAAAAGGAATTACATTAGACATTAAATGATAAATTACAAGTAGGATTCATTGCTCTAATTTTCATAAAAATGTTACGAAGATTGAAAATTACATTAACTGAGCTAGTATCATCGTTTACCATTTCTTCAATTTCAAATTTCTAACAAATTAAAGCTGGAACGAATGTAAACAAAATTTCAATCAGAAATAGACCCATAATCAGGCAAGTTCTATTTCTTATCCGTCAAAATCATAAACGAGGCAGGCAGCCCGTAAAAATCTACTTCCTCAATCCTTTCGTTATTCTACCTTATGAGTTCACAAATAGGCGGTCAAACACGAAAATCTAGCTCTGTTCTTTCACGATATATAAATTGATGTACAACCAAATTTCCAATTTTGTTTTTCTTGTTCTAGCGATAAACACTACCATTAGAAAAAACTCTACTCTTGCCTCAAACGATTTTCAATACAAATTCAACAGATCTAAATATGACCTCACAGGTTATGAAAAATTATTGGTCATGGGGGAGCGGATATAAAACCCATAAAGAAGGGAGAACATGGGTATTCATAATACCTCTCCCTATTCTCCCAATAAACCCTCGACAGAGTATAACGGGTCAACTCGTAATTAAGCAGCAATAACGAAAGAACAAATAAATTTACAAACATAGAGGAAAAAAACCATTCAAACACCCAAAACACCACCATATTCATATACGTAAACTGCAAGTACCTAACAATACATCGAACCACTTACCAAACCCACGAAATTGACCCCAAATTCAATCTATAACACCAAAAAAAAATAGCCAACCTTTTATCTTTTATTCTTTTGAAGATCAAGAAAAACGTGTATATACGAGAACGTGAGATTCGCACCAGGTTCAGTACAGAGAATAGCGAGATCGAGAAAATTCGCAAGAAATGTCGGACTATTTTTTGTACTTGTTAAAAAAATACCGGGTACTGTGCACTTCTTTGATTTGTAGCCTGCGTCAGAGTAGAAATTTATGCGTGAGGTTGACACGTGGTGGCATATGTATGGGACATGGAGTAACGGATACGAGTTCCGCGAGTAATTCTATGGCATGAACGCAACAATTATGTATTTGTAGTTAGTGATAATTATTTTACTGATTTTTAAATTTTAATTAAATTTACGTCAACGAGTTCCGCGAATAATTCCATGACATGAATTAGGGTATCCAAAAATTAAATTAAATTGATTAAAATCAAAAAATTGGATTACATTAGTCAGAGTTGAACAATTTTATAAATTAAATTATCCGATTTAATTTTTTTCATTCCAAATTGTTTTATTTTCGATTCAATTCGGTCCAATTATATCAATTTTTAAATTAAATCAGACGAACCAAACCATTAATTAAAATTATTTTTTAAATTATTTTTAATATATTATTCTTAATATATATATATATATATATTTCTTTTTTTACCCTGATTTTTCTTCTTTTTTTTTTTTTTTTTCGAACAAGAGGGAGAGATAAAAAGTACTAGCAAATGCAATGAGAAACTAAGAGTGAAAACTAAAAATAAAAAATTAATTTATATTATTCGACTCTACATTATACAAAGCTGCAAGTGTTTATATATATATGTAAAAAAACTTAACAATTAAAGAAATTCTAAGTAAATGACATGAATACATGAAACAAACTAATACTTTAACAGAGAGTAGTAAAATCATATTTTGGATTTTATGAAGAATAATGGATACAAAATTATATTAACTCTAATAATCAATACTATCTAAGTTTAGAAGAACTATTCCGAATATGAATGACTAATTTAAAAAAAAAAAAAAAAAAAAAACCTTTACTTTTCTTTGTTACATTAATAGTAGCGGTAGTTATTTATTTCAAGCAAATACTTATTTTAAGTAGATATTTATTTTATGATGATATGTATAAAAATAGTAAATGCTAAATAGTTGGAAAAAAAATACCTTTGTATTAAAAAAAAGTTTTAAAAAAATCATTAAAAATCGTTAATCAAATCGGATTAAACTGGATTGGACCATTTGCTTTTAAAATCTTATTAGTCAATCGATTTGGTTTAGTTTAGTTAAAATAATATATTTGGTTTATTTGGTTAATTTTTTTTACTAAAAATCAAACCAAATCGGACCGCAGATACCCCCTAACATGAACGCAACAATTATGTATTTGCTTTTAGTGGTAATTATTTTATTGATTTTTAAATTTTAATTAAATTTATATTTTAATTTTTAAAGTTAATAATTTAATCTCTAAATTTTTAAAATTTTAAACATAAATTTTTAAACTTTTAAATTCTATAATTTAGTCTCTAAAAATTTTAAAAATTTACACACAAGTTCTTTATTAGGTACTAAAATACATATTTTTTAATCAAAATTTTAGAACTTATATTTTTTTTTTTGGACTAAATTATAGAATTTAAAAAAATTAGAACTTATATGTAAAATTTTAAAAATTTAGGAATTAAATTATAGAATTTAAAATTTTAAAAATTTAAATATAAATTTAGTTAAAATTTAAAAATTAATGATATATTTTTGACTTTGTTTTTAAATATGGTTCTGCCGTGAAACTTACAAAAAGCATGTGATATATTTTTAAATAAAAATGTAGTGTAATGTTAATATATTATAGATGTATAAAAAAATTTCTAATTAAAAATACTTTAATAAGTAATAATATGTATTATTAATGTGTACAGATATGACAAATGTAAGAAATAATAAAAAAATATGACAACAAATTAAATATTATATATTCAATTAATTTATATTACGTAAATAATATGAAAGTTATAACTCTATTTAATAATAATAAATAGTATTTTCACTATCACATTGCCTAATTTTAGTTACTATCATAAATTTAACTACTATTTATATTTTAATAAAATACACTAATATTTAAAGAGAAAAATTATTTAATAATACTATACAAATTAAAATATTTCAGTTTCTACCTTACTATTTTTTTTCTTCTATATTAATCATCATTAAAATAATAATAAATTATTTTATTTTATTTTATTTTAGATGAAGTACAAATAAATTTATACATATTATAAAATTACGTGGTAAAAAAATATTAACAAATGACGAGGTAATTTATTTTTTCAAAGATTTTTTGTCATATAATATATTATAATTTGTGTGAACATAAATACGCATAAATTTATATGCATTTAATATTTCTCAGACTTCCTTACCATGTAAATCAATACTACATGCTATTTGTGGGAAAATATATATTAAACATACGTCCACATTAACCTACACAGTGGAAAGAAAATTATAAATACTTTTTGAAATGAATAAATGGTTGTGATTGCTTAAAATTAACAATGGTGATAAAAAAAAATATGTAAATATTTGATTTCAGATTTGCATGTCAAAAATAGTTAAGAAAATATGAGAGATAAAAAAAAAATGAAGATTCAAAAAATTTCAAGAAAATTTTTAAAAACTATTATTTTCATACTATAATCAACTCATAAATAATATATTGCATTATTTATTTATTTTTATCCCTCATAATTTTTACATATGAATTTAATATCCAAACATAATTAAGTTAGAAAGATTGTTATTTGGGAAAAATAAGCTTCTTTTTTAATTTTAATATTGTTTGGGCTTTCTATACTAGGGTTGCAACTTGCAAGTACCATGTGGTTTTCTTTCTTTCTTAGTTTCTTTATACGAAAAGAATTTTGGATCTTGCTTTCTGGTTGGCACGATTTAGGGGGCTTTCGTGTGGGTTTACTCCGTGGATCATCTTTTTTCACAAGTTTAGCACTTGCATTTATTATATGTCCAATTCTTCTAATATTTCTGATGGGATTTTAAGCACCTATTCTTAAAATATATTGTGTGCTTTTTTATACTTTTTATGATATAAATTTTTTTTTTATCCAAATACTTAATTTTAAAGATTTTTTAGTCAAAATTTATAATTTTTGAAAATATTTTTTAACAAAAATTTTGTAATTTTATTTTCTTGAATATTTTATTCTTTTGATATTTTAAAAAAACTTCTTTTAATTTTTCTAAGATAATGTCTAAAAAGACTTTAAATTTTCTAAAAAAAATTCTTTTGTTCTTGTGTTTTCTAATTGTTTTAATCTTTCTTTTAAAGTTTCTATTTGTTCTTGTGATAAAACTATGTTGTTCATTTTTGTTTCTATACATGCTAAAAAAAATTTTGTAAATTTTTTTCAGAATCTTTTTTATTTTCAATATTTCGAACTAAATTAAATAATTCCTTTAAATTAAAAATTTGTGCTTATGTAGGCATTTTTATTACTTATTATGTAACCATGTTAATTCTTTGTTCAAATTGTAAAATACTTTAGGAATTATTATTTGTATTATTTCCTTAAATAATCCTTGGTTATTTTCTTAATTAATAATATTAATTCTATTATTTTTTTTTATAATATTTTAAATAATTTATTTTTTCTATTTGAATTTGGTTGGTTATATCTTATTTTAAACATTTTTGTTTATATTTATGGCTCTAATATTAATTTTTCTAATTGAATTTTGATTTTTAAGCTTTTAGTTAACTTATCTTCTAATTTGTTCCTTAAATAAATAAAATCCAAAAATTAGGTTATCAAATTCTACTTCATTTAATTGTACAAATTTTTATATAAAATAATTTCTTAATATTTTTTCTACGGAATGGTCTATTAGGTATAATACACTAAAAACATAATCTGTATAATGATTTAAAAGGGTATCAAACCTTCTAAAGTTTTCTAAATATGTTTCATAACATTAATTGTCAAAATATTCTTCTAGTAATTTCATATATTTTCTTTCAAAATATTATATATTAGTCATAATTTTTCTTGTTGAATTTCAAGTTCATATTCTTCAAATTCTTGATATATCCAACGACTTAATTCTTAAATTTTTTTATTTTTTTCTATGTCTATTTTTACTAGTTCAAGGCTTGTCTCAAGATCTAAATATTATTTGTTTTGTCCTTTTACTAAATCATTACTTTTTTCTTGTTTAGAAAAATAGTTAATTAATCCTTATAAATTTTTAATTATTTTAGATCTTTCTGTATTTTGTTCAAAATTATTTTTTATAAATGTTTTAAAACAAAGAAGAACTTGTTTAAGATAAATTGCATTTTTTAAATTTTTTTCGTTTTTAGAATACTTTTTTCTTTTACTTCTATAAAGTTTTGTCTCAGATTTTCTATTCATAATATTACATTTATTTTTCGTAAATTATAATTTTCATGCAATATCAATAATATTTCAATAATATTAATGAAATTCAAGATACACTAGTCTCTGATTATAAGCTAAACTGTTTTTGAATATGGGTCCACCGCATTCTTCCGCTTCCTTACTATCTCCTTCTTATTCCAAATAATTAAGCCTCGCTCCAGATCCAAGCTTCTTGACCTCCTGTCCCTACTGATCTTATGAGATCTATACTTAATTTCCTAAGATAAGAGTGATAATTTGGTTTGGAACTCTAAGATAGATTTTTATTTATTAAACATAAAGTTACACAAAATTAGATAACTAGTAACCTTGAAAGGGTTTTTAATTCTTACTTATTTTTATATGCCTAGTTAAAGCATGAAAATAGAAGATGGATAAGTGTTAAGATTTTCGTAGTGAATCCATTATCTACAGAGAGTTCCCTTTTATCATAGATGTTAACAGCAAATTTATGATATATAGTAAATTTTAGTTTATGGTATCTTAAGTTTTCATTAATCATTCCTAACAAAGCATTTTTTTTTATTATTCTGTTATCTAATAATGCTAATTTAATTGGTGTATTTATTCTTTCTTTAAAGTGTGTTTTTATTAAAATTTGTATTCTTCTTAAATGAATGTATCCAATTTTTTCTCTATCTTTCTCAAGAATTTTTGATAATTTTTTGATAATGGTTTCTTTATTAATTAATGGTATATTCAATCTTCCTTTTGCATCTATTATAGTAAAACTCATTTCTTTATTACTTATGCCATAATATATTATATCTTTTCTTGAAAATAATTTTCTTTTTTTAGAGAATGATTCTTCTTTAAATTCACCTCTTTCTTTAAGATTTAATTTTAATTTTTGTATTTGTTTAAATTTCTTTTTACTAAATATAATTTCTTGTGAAAAATATCTAAAAATGTCTTGTGTTTCTATTTCTATTATTTCTTAATTTTTTACTATTTCTAACATTTTTAAAGAATATATATTTTTATCTTGTTTGTAAGTTATTACGAATTTTTATTATTTATATAAGGTATTTTAATTTTTTTTTATAACGTATTACAAATCTTTATTATTTTATAAAAATTACATAAACTGTATAAGTTTAATAATAGATGATAAATATTAATAATAATGCTCTAATTATATATCAATCATTCCCCTATTAAAAACACAGCATTTAATAATCTCTGTTAAGACATGTTATTAAAATTTAGATAAATACATTTTTTTATTAGTGTAAAATTATAAGAAAATAATGCTTTAATGCCGCTACTATATTTATTGAGTAATTTGCCTAAATAGCTTTAATTTTGATTAAAAGTTAAATTTTCCAAAACTAGCAATAATAAGCTCAAAACTGTGCGTTTTAGTTATATCAAAATTAGATAAATTACAAAAATATCATTTTACTCTAATTCATACCTATTACACTGCGCAGGAAGATACGAAGCTATTGAATCTTTTGATCTTCCAGGAAGATACGACCTGAATTACAGACTGCGCTGTCTTGCTGCTCTCATCGAAATATATTGTAAGTAACAATTATAATCAGAGAGTTGTCCAATTTTTTGCTGGAAAATATATTTAGAAGGAATTAATTATACTCTATTTTTGCTAAGCAAAACAGAATATACATACAGGTATATAAACTGGGTTACATAGTATGTAAATCAGTTTACATACTATACTATGTAAATCAGTTTGTAATCAATTTATATTAATGCATGGAGTTTGTAATCAGTTTATATGTAAATCAGTTTGTAACCAGTTTATATGTAAATCAGTTTGTAATCAGTTTATGTAAATCAGTTTACATACTATACTATGTAAATCAGTTTGTAAATCAATCCAAGTAAATCAGTTTGTAATTAGTTTATATTAATGCATGGAGTTTGTAAATCAGTTTGTAATCAGTTTATATGTAAATAAGTTTGTAATCAGTTTATATGTAAATCAGTTTATATGTAAACTATATTACATAGTATGTAAATCAGTTTACATACTAGTTTATAACTACATATAAACTACTCTAGTTTTCTCAAGGCTATTCTATATTTATAACTACATATATGAATGACAGTGAATCCAAAAACCCAATTCCTTCCAAACAACTCAATTTTGTGATTGTGCTTATCCTATTAATTTCTAGTTTATGACATGATTGTGCTTATCCTATTAATTTCTAGTTTATGACATAGTATGTACACTAGTTTATAACTATATATAAACTAACTACTTTAGTTGAAATATTTCTTTGGCATTTCTAGTTGTTGTATAAACTTATAGTAGAAACCTTCATGCAATAAGTATTACATTTTTACTTGTATCACTTTATAGTTTAGAGTATGTAAAATGATTTACAGAGTATGTAAACCGGTTTACATATTATATAAATTGATTTACATACTATGTAAACCATATTACATAATTTACATACTAGTTTATAACTACATATAAACTATGTAAACCATATTACATAGTATGTAAACTGATTTACATAGTATGTAAATCAGTTTACATACTAGTTTATAACTACATATAAACTATGTAAACCATATTACATAGTATGTAAACCATATTACATAGTATGTAAACTGGTTTACATAGTATGTAAATCAGTTTACATACTAGTTTATAACTACATATAAACTATTCTAGTTTTCTCAAGGCTACTCTATATTTATAACTACATATATGAATGACAGTGAATCCAAAAACCCAATTCCTTCCAAACAACTCAATTTTGTGATTGTGTTTATCCTATTAATTTCTAGTTTATGACATAGTATGTACACTAGTTTATAACTACATATAAATTACTTTAGTTTTCTCAAGGCTACTCTATATTTATAACTACATATATGAATGACAGTGAATCCAAAAACCCAATTCCTTCCAAATAACTCAATTTTGTGATTGTGCTTATCCTATTAATTTCTAGTTTATGACATGATTGTGCTTATCCTATTAATTTCTAGTTTATGACATAGTATGTACACTAGTTTATAACAACATACAAACTAACTACTTTAGTTGAAATATTTCTTTGGCATTTCTAGTTGTTGTATAAACTTATAGTAGAAACCTTCATGCAATAAGTATTACATTTTTACTTGTATCACTTTATAGTTTAGAGTATGTAAAATGATTTACAGAGTATGTAAACCGGTTTACATACTATGTAAATTGATTTACATACTTTGTAAACCATATTACATAGTATGTAAACTGGTTTACATAGTATGTAAATTAGTTTACATACTAGTTTATAACTACATATAAACTATGTAAACTGGTTTACATAGTATGTAAACCAGTTTACATAGTATGTAAACCAGTTTACATACTAGTTTATAACTACATATAAACTATGTAAACCATATTACATAGTATGTAAACTGGTTTACATAGTATGTAAATCAGTTTACATACTAGTTTATAACTACATATAAACTATTCTAGTTTTCTCAAGGCTACTCTATAGTTATAACTACATATATGAATGACAGTGAATCCAAAAATCCAATTCTTTCCAAATAACTCAATTTTGTGATTGTGCTTATCCTATTAATTTCTAGTTTATGACATAGTATGTACACTAGTTTATAACTACATATAAACTATTCTAGTTTTCTCAAGGCTACTCTATATTTATAACTACATATATGAATGACAGTGAATCCAAAAATCCAATTCCTTCCAAACAACTCAATTTTGTGATTGTGCTTATCCTATTAATTTCTAGTTTATGACATGATTGTGCTTATCCTATTAATTTCTAGTTTATGACATAGTATGTACACTAGTTTATAACTACATATAAACTAACTACTTTAGTTGAAATATTTCTTTGGCATTTCTAGTTGTTGTATAAACTTATAGTAGAAACCTTCATGCAATAAGTATTACATTTTTACTTGTATCACTTTATAGTTTAGAGTATGTAAAATGATTTACAGAGTATGTAAACCGGTTTACATACTATGTAAATTGATTTACATACTATGTAAACCATATTACATAGTATGTAAACTGGTTTACATAGTATGTAGATCAGTTTACATATTAGTTTATAACTATATATAAACTATGTAAACCATATTACATAGTATGTAAACTGGTTTACATAATATGTAAATCAGTTTACATTATGTAAATCAGTTTACATACTAGTTTATAACTACATATAAACTATGTAAACCATATTACATAGTATGTAAACTGGTTTACATAGTATGTAAATGAGTTTACATAGTATGTAAATCAGTTTACATACTAGTTTATAACTACATATAAACTATTCTAGTTTTCTTAAGGCTACTCTATATTTATAACTACATATATGAATGACAGTGAATCCAAAAACCCAATTCCTTCCAAACAACTCAATTTTGTGATTGTGCTTATCTTATTAATTTCTAGTTTATGACATAGTATGTACACTAGTTTATAACTACATATAAATTACTTTAGTTTTCTCAAGGCTACTCTATATTTATAACTACTTATATGAATGACAGTGAATCCAAAAACCCAATTCCTTCCAAACAACTCAATTTTGTAATTGTGCTTATCCTATTAATTTCTAGTTTATGACATAGTATGTACACTAGTTTATAACTACATATAAACTACTTTAGTTTTCTCAAGGCTACTCTATATTTATAACTACATATATGAATGACAGTGAATCGATTAACCCACTTCCTTCCAAACAACTCAATTTTGTGATTGTGCTTATCCTATTAATTTCTAGTTTATAACATATTTGCATCTTTCATCTTTTTCTCTGTTCCAAATTAGTTACGGAAGAGACCACAAGAGGAGGAGGAGGATCAACAATAAGAGGCTTGCAGAAGATATAAAAAAGAGAGAGAATGGATGGAATATTAGTTTATTGTGAAATATTATTGATCCTGTTTGTCCATTTCCTCTGTTCAGGTGACTTAGTCTCTTATTTCCCAATTTACATACTAATGTACATAATGTGTATGTATACTCTGTTTTGTCTAACAAAAACAGAGTATCTCAAAGTTATCACTATATGCTCTACATATGTAAAATCTAAATTAATTCAATATAAATCTCCAAAATCTAAATCACTAACTACATTAGCTCTATATATATATAGAAATTAAGATTACATGATGGTTGTAATAAAAAAGCGCGAAGGGCATCTATTGTGAGTGATAAAATGAAGAAGATAAAAAAAGGGACAAAATTGAAAATCTTCTTCTCAAAAATGCTATTATAGAGCGAAAATAGAAAAAATGTATCAGGATAAAAAATTGATGCTATGCGGAGGCAATAAATCATATTTATTGGCAAGGCAACTACAGCTGCTACATGGATCCACCACGGTCCTTCAATTTTCAAGCTGTAGCTTTGTCTGTTTTCTTAATTATTATTTTACTTTTCCATCAATGGCCAACAGACAGCTGCATGTCCCATCGAGGGCACCAGTTGTTTCTAAATTGACTTTTAATATTATATTGCATTCCTGAAAATAATTAAATTAAGAGTGGTTTTTTTTTTTTAAATTATCAAAAATAAAAATTTTAAAATTTATAATAATAAAATTAGTATCTTAATAATATTAAATATTTAATTTAAATGTATAATATTGAACGTTTAATATTAAATTAATATAAATTATCGTCGTACAATTCTAATTGAATGGTGCTCAAAGAAAAATAATACATTAATTATTTTTTTAATTAAATAAAAAAATATTATTTTTATTATTATAAATTTTAAAAAATAATATTTTTATTTTTATTTTTTTTTAATAATTAGTTTGAATAAACGAGACTTCATCTAAACTGGACTAAGATAAAAATAAAAACTATTTCATCTGGAAGATGAAATTGGCTTAAATGTGAACTCAACCAAATAAATAAAATTCATGAAATCAACTTTTTTTCACCGAGTAATCATTGGGCAGTCAAGAATTGACCAACCCAATTAACGCCTTATGTTAAGGTTTGAAAAGAGTAACAAATTTCATCTATCATGAAGTATTTTTGAAACGAAAAAAAAATTATATAAATAATTTAGCATGATATCATTTGTTCCATTTTAAAGATATTAATATAATATTTTTGGATACAATTTGGCCAATATATATCAATAATAAAATAGTCTAATTAGTATACACAATATCATGAATTTGATACGATAAAATTACATATAATAATAATTATTAAAATTTGTTGAAATTTATGATGTTAAGTTGTTTCTAGTTTTCTTAATATAAACATTGATACGAGTTAATAAAAAAATGTGGGTATTATATCGTCTCTCTTTGAGAGCTTTTCTTATGAACTAAAAAAAAAAAAATATTGGCCAATATATTCCTCTTGAATTTAAGGCTTGAGGTGGGGAAGGTTAATATTCCTTCCGAGTCAAAAGTAATCGTCCTAGGTCAAATGAGCCGTCTCTAATGGAAGGCAAATAGGTATATAATGTTTCAATTATAGGTCTAGAGTCTAAACACAGGCGGATGAGGAAAAATAATAATACAATAACGAGAGGCCATCTCTATATATATATACATTGTACATCAGCATGTGATCGATCATGTTTTATTTTGACTAATACTAAATGGAATATGAAATCCTCAAAAATCACAAATTGACAAGCATTGAAATAAGATTATACATATAATATAACTGTGCTTAAAATAGTTAAGAAGACTGGCTCAGGAGTGTAAGACCAAGTCGAAGCATGCAGGGTCTAGCAAGAAACAAAAAGGGAAACCAAATAACTTCCAAAGCCTGGCTTAGTTATTAACAATTATACCAAATTAGTGTCAACGCTAATCAAAATCTCCAAAATCCTAAGGTATGTAATTCATAGATTTTCAAG